>CANSZD010003294.1:1597500-2222500 GCA_947648045.1 Beta corolliflora
CTTCCCACCTCAACGTTTCACAAAGATAATCAGCTGTGCAAACTAATTTAATTATTTTCATTTTTTTTTTGGAAAAAAATCAAGAAAAATATTTCCAACGTCCATTTGTTTAACAAACTAACAGATTGGGATGCTGCAGCTCCAACTTCTTCCTGATATTTTGGAGAGATCTTTATCTAAAAATTTGAAATCAAAGTTTATCTATATATAACAACAGACGTATTAACAGTACCTTCAAATTTTCCATTGAATTGATGATTTGTTTCTCTCAGGTTTCTCTCTTTCCTTCTCACTCATATTCTGGTTCAATTGCATTAAAAGTATGGAGCTTTTTCCTTAAAATTTTATTTAATGTGTGTTTGTATGCTGCATATATGTTAAGAGTTTGAATTGGAGTCTTCACGCTGATCATCAAGGATACAACTTATTCATCTTCTCTCCAATACGAGGTACTTTGTTCTTCTTCTTAAAAAAAATGGTACTTTGTTCTTTGTTCTTGAATTTTGATACTTAGCTTAGATGGTGAGCTTGTTAAACATGATTACGGGTATCAAATATTGTGTTGTATATTTTCATTATAAAACTTAAGTGACAATGTTCCACAGTATGTAAGTATTATATATGAATATTAGTGTTTGAATTCTTTGTTATAAGTAGCAAGTGCGTTTATACAAGTAAAGATAATGAAAAAAAAAATGAAAATCTAACTGGATCTTAATAGTATTTCTGTTGTTACTTTAGCATCTAGACGATGACTCCCATCTTTCTTCATCTTAAGCAAATTTAGCCAGATGGTGAATCCTCTTTTCAAGTATAGAGAGTTTGTTTTAGTCTCTTCTTTTCTGGAAATGACAGATTAGGTGTAGATTGGAAAGACTACTAATTGAGGTAGTGAGCTAGTGACAGACTAAGCTAGTATTTCTGATCTTGTTTCCTGATTTAGATTAATTTGTGTGCTTATACTATATTTTAGCTGAATGTTGATTGGTTTCATCTTCTATTGCCAATTTACCATCAGAGTGAGTTTTTTTTGCTGTCATAATCTTATTGCCCATACAGTGGTGCCAATGACTGAATTTGTAGAACAGTTTGCCAGTTACGTATATACAAGTTAAAAGTTGATGTTTTGTTGGGGATAGGGAGCAGTATGTATTGTTGTTTAATCAATGCTATTGTGAATGACAACTAGTTTAGTTGATTATTGTGGAATATGATACTCAAGATATGTAATCGAATTCTCTTCTATATCACTATTACTTTGTGGTTCTTTATACGCTAAAAAATTATCAAGGACTTGCGTGTTTGTTTGTTAGCTGTGATCTATTATATACACACCTTGCTAGCTGTTGTAAGTTCTATTGACTATCAATCTAGAAATAATAGCAAACAATAATAGAACAACAAATAACAAAGCAAGAAAGAAAACACAAGAACTTTTACTTGGAAACCCAAGAACTGGGAGAAAAACCACGAATCTGCACTAGGAATCGATGAATGTTCAAGAAAGATTACAAAAGCGCTCAAGAACTCTCTCTATAGCTTTTTCTCTCTCTAATCTGTGAATAATGATGAATCATCCTCAAGTTATGGCAATAGGTTAAACCTAAATATAACTTAAATCGGAAAATCGCCTCCCCGCGTGAAATAAACCTCCGCCCGATCGGGCGGTTAAGCGCCAAACCAAAACTGCTCTCGGGCCCGATCGGGCGACCTTCGCCCGGTCGTTTGCCCGATGAAGATCGGTACTTCGCCCGATCGGGCGAGACCGCCCGATTCCATCGGGCGCCTAGCTTCACTGCGCCAGCCAAGAAGATCGACCCCGCCCGATCGGGCAGGACTTCAAACGAGTCGATTTTCGCCAAAGTAAGCTTCACGCAACCTCATCTCCACACCATACACACATTGAGCTCCATATGACATCATATACCCAACAATCTCCCACTTGGAGATAGGTGTAAGTGAAGAATAACTTCTACCATCATCATCTTTTCATTCATCTCAATTCCTAAAGCACCACCTTCATTAGCAATTACCGAAGGCCAACTAAGGTTCGGCACAATCTTAGTTTGTCACAACTCACACTCTTAGTGAGCATATCTGCTGGGTTCTTAGCACCCAACACTTTCTCCAGACACAACACATTCTCCTCCACTAAACTCCTGATGTAGTGAAAGCGCCGACGAATATGCTTGGTCCTACAATGATACATAGGATTCTTAGCCAAATGCACTGCACTTTGACTATCACTATAAAGTATCACTTTCTCCTGTTTAATGCCCATCTCTTCAAGAAAACCAATAAGCCATTCCATCTCCTTACCTGCCTCTGACATAGCCACATACTCTGACTCTGTAGTAGACAAAGAGATACACTTCTGTAACTTGGACATCCAGCTCACTGCAGTACAACCAACAGTAGAGACATATCCAGACGTGCTTTTGCTAGTATCGATATCTCCACTGAGATCAGCATCAACATAACCCTCAAGCTTCACTCCTTTCTTCCAGAAACAAATCCCCATACTTGAAGTGCCCTTCAAGTACCTTAGTAACCACTTCACAGCATCCCAATGTTTCTCACCTGGATTAGAAACAAATCTACTCACAACTCCCACTACAAAAGCAATGTCTGGTCGTGTGCAAACCATGGCATACATCAAACTACCAACCGCTGAAGCATAGGGAACAGTGGCCATCCGCTCCTTTTCTTCTTCTGTAGTTGGTGAGTGCTCCCTTGTCAATTTGAGGTCGCTAGGAAGCGGCGAATTTCTGGATTTTGCATCTCCCACATTAAACCTCTTAAGTACCTTTAGAATATAATCTTCCTGAGACAATTTCAACATGCCAGTAGACTTGTCCCTGAAAATCCTCATACCTAAGATTTGTGTGGATTCACCCAAATCCTTCATCTCAAATTTCTGTGACAGTTTTCCCTTCACACTATTTATCACCTCCATGCTCGTACCAGCAATTAGCATATCATCAACATACAGAAGTAAATAAACATAGTCATTTACATACCTCTGAAAGTAGCAACAATGATCGCTATCAGCTCTCTTGAACCCACTGCTACACATAAAGGTGTCAAATTTTATGTACCACTGTCTCGGAGCCTGCTTCAATCCATATAAGCTCCTCTTGAGCTTGCACACTAAGTTCTCTTTTCCACGAACTTTGAAGCCATCCGGTTGCTTCATGTAGATCTCCTCATCCAGATCACCATGTAGAAACGCGGTCTTAACATCCATCTCGTTCTAAGAATGATTCTCAAGAAGAACAATAGCCGGTAAGATACGTATAGTAGTCAACTTTACAACAGAGCAAATATCTCGTTGTAGTCAATGCCCTCCCTGTTGTAAGAACCCCTTTACTACTAATCTTGCCTTATACCCGACATTTCCATCGGGCTCTTTCTTCAAATCGAAAATCCACTTGTTGCTAAGTGCTCTCATTCTCGCACGCAATGCATAACTCCCATGTCTCGATTCTTTTCCAAGGATCGCATCTCATCTTTCATGGCTAACTTCCACTTAGATGAGTCGGCCGAATTTATTGCTTCTTTATATGATTCTGGTTCACCTGCATCAGTTAGTAGCAAATAAAACATAGAAGGGGAATATCAATTTGGTGCTTTGGACACCCTTGCGGATTTTCTCAAGTCAACTTGAGAGACTATTCTTCCTGTACTAGAACTGAAGCCTCTTGGTGGTGTGACAGTAGCACCATCTGAATTACCTTGCTGTGAGTTATCTGACTCATCTGAATCAGACCCTGTAGGAGTATGAGCTTCATCATCATGTTGCTCAACCCGTTCTGGAACAATGACATCTTTTCCATCAATGCCTTCAGTCACCACAAACTCCTCCTCCTGAGCTCCCACTAGATCAGTAATCTCAGATTTATCACCATAAACATCCTTGTACACCTTAGTCTCATCAAAAGTGACATCACAGTGTCTCAAAATCTTCCTACTTTTAGGTTCCCAACATCGATACCCATACTTCTCAGAACCATACCCAATAAAATAGCATTTAACGGCCTTTGGGTCTAACTTGTCGCGTTTCTCAGATTGAACGTAAGCAACACAACCAAATAATTTCAAAAAAGAAAGATTTACCTCCTTTCCACTCCAAACCTCCTCTGGTAGCTTGAACTCCAATGGAACTGATGGTCCCCTGTTGATCAAGTAAGCTGCTGTACTAACTGAATCTGCCCAGAATGTTTTAGGTAGCCCTGCATGCAACCTCATACTCCTAGCCCTCTCAGTCAGTGTCCTGTTCATCCTCTCTGCGACTCCATTCTGTCGAGGTTTCCCCGGAACAGTCCTCTTCAGAATGATGCCATTCTCCTCACAGAGCTTTGTGTACTCTGCCAATTCATACTCACCTCCATTATCAGACTTAATGCACTTAATTTTCTTTCCAGTCTGATTCTCTACCTCAGCCTTCCACTTCTTGAAGGTCTCATGAAGCTCGGATTTCCTCTTCATGAAGTAGACCCATACCTTCCTGCTGTAGTCATCAATGAAAGTAACAAAGTAACGTGAGCCTCCAAGGGATCTGACTGGGGAAGGCCCCCACAAATCAGTGTGCACCAACTCTAGCTTCTCAGTTTTCAACTCTTTCTTGGCTTTTGTGAAAGTCACCTTTTTCTGCTTGCCATAGACACAACTCTCACAAAATTCCATGTCAACTGATTTCAACCCTGACAATTTGCCACTTGAAGCTAAAATCTTCATCCCTTTCTCACTCATGTGACCAAGTCTAGTATGCCATAACTTAGTCTCATCCATAGTAGCTGCAGCAACCATGCCTGTACACCCTGCAATAGTGTATAGTGTTCCCATCTTAGTACCTCTAGCCAAGATCATGGAACCTTTGGAAATTTTTCCACTTCCCCTCACAGAACACAGTTTTGTAGCCACATGAGTCCAGTTGACTCACAGAAATCAGATTCTTTGCTAGGCCTGAAATGTACCTAACATCATGCAGTTTTAAAGTTCCCCCGTTCGCAGTCTTGACAATCACATCTCCCTTCCCCATGATATCCAAGGTCTTGTCATCAGCAAGATAGACCTTACCCAACTTCTTTGCTTTGAAGTCATGAAATAGCTCCCTCATAGGTGAAGAGTGAAACGATGCCCCCGAATCTAGGATCCACGACTCTATGGGACTATCAACACTTAGGACCAAAGCATCCTCAATCTCATTCGATGCAGAATAAATCGATGAGTTATCACTATCCTCCTGTTTATCATTATGGTCAGACTTTCCACCCTTCTTCTTGGGATGTGGACACTCCCTTTTTGGATGACCCTTCTCACCACAATTCCAACAGGTAATACTAGCCCTGCCTTTTGACTTACTCCGGCCCCTAGACTTTGATCTACCCTGAAAATTCTTTCCTTTTCCCTTTTGTTTTCCTCTCCCTCTACCCTCAGTACTGTATGCTCCAGATGATTCTCCACTCTCCTTCCTTCGAATACTCTCACTCAAAATCAGATCACGGACAACATCATACACCAATTTTTCTTTTCTAGAAGAATTGCTAACAGCAGTTACTACAGTTTCCCAAGCAACGGGTAAGGAGGACAACAAAATTAAGGCTTTCACTTCATCATCAAATATAATATTTACCGAAGATAACTGACTTATTATCGAATTAAATTCATTAATATGTTCAGCAGCAGAACAACCATTATTCATCTCTAAATCAAATAAACGGCGCATCAGATATACCTTATTCATTGCCGAGGGCTTCTCATACATATCTGACAGTGCTTTGATTAATTCCGCCGTTGTTTTGATATCCTTGACATGGAACGCCACAGTTCGAGCCAATGTCAATCGCACCACCGCTAGTGCCTGCCGATCGAGTACCTTCCACTTAGCCTCTTCAATGTCATCTGGCTTTGTAGACAGAGGTTGATACAGATTCTTTTGATATAAGATGTCTTCTATTTGCATCTTCCAATATCCAAAATCTGTTCCATCAAACTTCTCAATTCTAATCTTTGCATCCTCCATTGTTAATTATTCTAGATCTAGACAATAAACCAACCTAGCTCTTGATACCACTTGTAAGTTCTATTGACTATCAATCTAGAAATAATAGCAAACAATAATAGAACAACAAATAACAAAGCAAGAAAGAAAACACAAGAACTTTTACGTGGAAACCCAAGAACTGGGAGAAAAACCACGAATCTGCACTAGGAATCGATGAATGTTCAAGAAAGATTACAAAAGCGCTCAAGAACTCTCTCTATAGCTTTTTCTCTCTCTAATCTGTGAATAATGATGAATCATCCTCAAGTTATGGCAATAGGTTAAACCTAAATATAACTTAAATCGGAAAATCGCCTCCCCGCGTGAAATAAACCTCCGTCCGATCGGGCGGTTAAGCTCCAGACCAAAACTGCTCTCGGGCCCGATCGGGCGACCTTCGCCCGGTCGTTTTCCCGATGAAGATCGGTACTTCACCCGATCGGGCGAGACCGCCCGATTCCATCGGGCGCCTAGCTTCACTGCGCCAGCCAAGAAGATCGACCCCGCCCGATCGGGCGACACTGCCCGACACGATCGGGCGGGACTTCAAACGAGCCGATTTTCGCCAAAGTAAGCTTCACGCAACCTCATCTCCACACCATACACACATTGAGCTCCATATGACATCATATACCCAACAGCTGTGATCTAGTTTTAGAAGGAAACTAAAATAATATGATATACATATTGCTTGTTATCAACTATTAGAATTTAGAAAAGGAAGCTAGGTCAAAAGAAATAAATTAATAAACACTAGAGATACCAATACATATATATACAAGGTATATTTATGAGGGCTCGTTGAACTTGCCATAAGGTTAGGGGGTTTGATGGGTTCCCGAGTTGATCTTTGGAGGAGGACCGGAACCAATCATAGGTGGTTTTGTTGGTTGATAGTGGATTCTTCAATGGCAGTGGACATGGTTGTGGTGTGAGAGAGCTTGTCTATGATGGTGGTATTGGAGGAGGAAAGTTTAAGGTAGATGTGGGATATGATACTCAAGACTATATATGTGTATGGCATCTGAATTTTAGAAGCTAAATTTTATTCGTAGCTTGAATAGCCAGCTAAATCTATGTATGAAATTATTGAAGATAAATCATGTTCACATTAAACTAGTTTCATTAAGTCAATAATTATCTTCTAGTTTGTTCAGTTGTTACATTAGATAATACTCTCTAGTATTTATCACTAATTATAGCAAATTTTTACAACATACAAATATATATGTATTTCTTGATTATGGTTGATGGCTTCATCTAGTAACAAAGAGGGGACAACAGAGGTATTTAAGTGGAGCGAAGAAGAGACAAATCATTTTATGCGACGCTTGTCTTGAATTCATTAAGGTCAATGGTCGTAGTACATTTTACAAGTGGAAGGATATTCAAATGGATGTCGAAAAAAGAATCGAGCGCGAATTTAATCATTTGCAAACCTGCAAGAACAAATATGACACAATGAGAAAAGATTGGATTAAATGGAAAGCACTGAAATCATCGGAAACTGGTTTAGGATGGGATCCAATTTCAGGAAAAATTGATGCTACAGACGAATGGTGGCAAAGAAAAATCAAGGTGTGATTTTGTTACTGTTAAAACAAGTTCACTCATAAATATATGACTAGTGGGAGAATATATGAATTTGAATCCTTTAATTTTCTTTCTTTAATACTGTAGGAGAATTCGGACTTCAAAAAGTTTCGACAGAGGGGTGTCAGCTTAGATTTGGAGAAAAAATGGGAAGAATTGTTTGGAGATTCATATGCAATAGGGGAGAATGTCTATATACCCTCTATAGACCCCGTTGAAGATCTTACCATAGAAACTGAAAATTTGGAGGAAGAAGATAGTGAAAGTCTTGGAGCTGACATTTATTTAGGAAATTCTCAATTTACTGATGCTTTATTGAATGTAGATAATTTCTTTAAAAATTTTGTGGAACAAGCAAAAGGTGATTCTTTTTTAGGTAACTTGGGTAGTAATTCACAAACGAATACTAAAGGTACAACCAATGACATATGTGCTTCAAAGAAGGACAAAAAGCAACCTACAACATCACACAATAACGTCCAAATGAAGCGTAAGAGGAGGCAATTGGCTCGTTCTTTGATGTTAGCTAAGGAAATTAGTCAAATGACAGAATGTGTTAAACTAATGAGTCAAAGTAGTTCAACTAATAATTCAAGCATGCATCCATCCATGTCCACAATCTCTACTGCAATGAAGATCATCAATCGCATGATAGACGATCATATTTTGGAGAAACTCAGTGATCTATGGCTTTATGCTACAAGTGTGATTGAAAATGCAACTAGAAGGGAAATTTTCCTAAGCATCGAGGATGATGAAAGTAGGCTTATATGGTTACAGCACTTGTATAATAATAAAGACAATTAGTTTATTGTAGTATTTAGTTTTTCATTTGATTTACTTGCAATAAATTTTGAGTTTTGTTACTTGTGAAATTTGTGGATTGTTTGTTTCTAAATTTTTGTCAATAAGGATGCAATTCATTTCATATTTTAATATTCTAAACCTTTATTAGTGATAAATAAAGTTGTGGTTTGCTTTTATATTTGACATGCTCATCATAACTATGGATATCGATGAAGAAAGGAAGCGCAAAATTATGAATGCAATTGCATATACAATGTCTTTAATAACCATATATTTTTATAAGTATATAAATTAAAGAAGCATGCATGACTTCAACTCTAACGGGAAAGATGTGAATGAAAGAAGTGTTTAATAGTCACCCTATTCGATGTGTCAATGCATTTCGAATGGAGCCACGATTATTTTTGAGATAATGTAATGATTTATCGTCAAATTATGGGTTAAGATCTACACGTAGTATGTTCATTTATGAGAAAGTTGGCATATTTTCCTATGCTCTTGCTCAAGGTGACTCAAATAGACTTCTTTCTAAGCGTTTTCAGCGTTCTAGTGAATCTATTAGTAGGACGATTCATGAAGTTCTCAATTCGATTTCTAATCGAAAGGTGAGAGGTCTTGCACATGATATTATAAGGTCTTATGATCCAGATTTCAAAAGCGTGGTAGCTAAATTAGCTACTAATACTAGATACATGCCTTTTTTTTAAGGTATGTAATATTATTGTTGCTTTAATATATAATTTAGTTTAAATATATACTTAAAGTTGGTTTATGCTGTATTTTTTTATATAGGATTTTATTGGATGTATAAATGGTACCCATATAGAAGCATGCATACCTGAGGGCTGAGGCCCTACAGATGCCATATAGAGGAAGAAAAGGAATTTCCACTTTTAATGCTTTGGCTGCCTGTGATTTTGATATGTACTTTACATTTATATCAGCAAGATAGGAAGGTTCAGCACATGATTCTTGTGTTTTCCTTCTTGCAATTGAAACTTCAGCAATGAAGTTTCCTAAACCACCTCAAGGTGTGTTTATAATTTATGTGCTCTTCTATCTTTTCTCAAGATAATGTTTATGAAGTATAGGTATCTTTACAGTGCTAAACTATTATAAATTTGACCGTTTAATTTGCATTCTGATTAGGTAAGTACTATTTGGCCGATAAAGACTATCCAAATCGAAAAGGTTATCTAGTACCATATCCGAAGTTGAGGTATCATAAATCTCAATTTCAAAACGTGCCTCCAAAAAATGATCGAGAAACATTTAATCGTTGGTACTCATCACTTCGAAGTTTTATTGAAAGATGCTTTGGAGGTCTCAAGCAGAAATGGAAGATACTTTCCAAAATGCCACAATTTAGTGTTGAGACACAAATTCAAATTATTGTTGCTACATTTGCATTGCATAACTATATTAGAATAAATTTATCGGATGATCCTCTTTTTCGAGTGTTAGAGCATTATCCTAGTTTTATACCGTCATTTGAGCTTCCCGATGTTCAGCCTATCGCACAAGATGAAACTGGATTGGGAAGTTGTGCATAAATGAAAGTAATTGGTGACCATATAGCTGATTATTTATGAAAAGCTAGACAACGCAGATCGATAGTTGTTGAAAACTAATTGATTTTCTAATTTTATGTGTAAGCATTGATTTTTTTTTAGGGGTGTAAGCATTGAATTTAGTTATAAAGCTAATTAATAAAAATGTTGTAATTAATTAAGTTTGTACTAAATCTAATATATATGTCTAATATTGTATTTTTTTCAATTCCAACCGCTAGTTTTGCTAAACACTTATCATTTAAACATAAACTGTAAACGCTAACAACTACTAGTTGACAGCTAACAGCTACTACAACAGCTACCCGCTATCACGACCGCTAGTTTTGCCAAACAGGGCGAAAGTCCAAGAAATACGAGCTTGCTTTTAGCATGTGACCATTAAAATTGCAAAATATGGCACCAACTGCTGAAAATTTAGAGCAACGTGAACCATCAAAATAACTAAACTTTTAGATATCACCTTTCACTCATAAATTTCTCAAAGAAAGCAAGCCTTCTCACCCCTTATTTTGGGATAGAAGGAGTACTTGCCGTAAACTTTAATGTCAATAAAAACATCAAATAATCAGCCATGAGAAGCAAATGCAAACCCAAAAAGTCCTTTATTCGTACATAACTTTAGATGACACTATAACTATGAAGGGAGTATTAGGCTTTGGGATTAGTAAAGCTCTAACCTTCAGTAGCCTATTCCCATTGTACCATAGCAATATTTATCGTGCAAAGCGTCTGTCAAAATTAATAGCGTGCATTGTGTTGCAGTTAGGGCTGGCAATGAGTTGAGACAGCTCGCGAGCTACTCGAACTCGACTCGGTCAAAGCTCGGTCAAAGCTCGACTCGAGCTCGAACTCGACTCGAATGTTAACGAGTCGAGTCGAGCAACTCAATACTCGACTCGAAAACTCGTGAGATACTCGAAAAAAATTATACATATATATATATATATATATATATATATATATATATATATATATATATATATATATATATATATATACTATTTATTTTTTTAAGAAAGTTTAACCCTTTTTTCTAAAAAATACTTGAATTTTTATTTTAAAAAAAAACATGAAGAAAAAGTACATTAAATAACCAAAAAGCAAAGTGAAGGAATAGAACTATATCAATGGATGTGATTTAAAGAAACCCAACAATATAATCTTAGCCGTCCATTGTGAGGAAAGAGTGAAAGACACAAAGTCACAAACTCAGCCCTAAACAAAATAACACTACTCCAGTAGCACGCCTCCCTCTCCAATCTTCCCTCCCTCTCCAATCTCCATGACTCCATCTCCCTAATTCAGGCGATGCTTCAACCCACCACACTGCCCGCATACCACGACATCGGTCACTTCAGGCGACGCTGCAAGCCGAACACCACGCGTCCACTACTTCAGGCGTTAATTTTCCTACACGTCCTGAAGGCCATAATTCAAGTACAAATGAAATTTATGGTGAGTTGTTTGGAGAGTGAATTCACAGTCATTTTTGCCTGAAGATGGAGAGTTGTGATGGTATGACTCTCAAGTTCTTCATGTAATGGTAAATTCATGAAACTACTAGATTAATGATGTTTGAGTTATGGTCCTTATGGCTGGTTCTTGTGTTTCGTTTTCTTTGCATTTTGTAACCTAGTTTTCCAATATGAAGTTACTTTTGAGCTTTTAGAAAAGAAAATATATTGTTTGCAAATTGTATTAGTTGTGGATTTGTAGTGATATGATGATAATGAATTTGTATTAGTTGTTTGGGATTGATCCGGAAAAACTTTTCATGTTGAAGTTTGATGTATTTTAAGGGGATTTATTTTCAATTTGATATTTTTTGTTCATAAAAAATCTACAAACAATGCAAATATGCAGTTGGAACAGGGACTTCGAGCTGGAACCGACTTCGAGTTCGAGCTTTAACCGAGTTCGAGTTCGAGCTTGAAACGAGTTCGAGCTCGAGTTCGAGTTCGAGTTTTGGTTTCGAGTTTGAGTTCGAGCTTCAAAATTTCAAGCTCGCGAGTTTTCGAGTCGAGTCGAGTTTGGGTATGAGTCTTCGAGTTCGAGTCGAGTTTAGTCAAACTCGAGCTCGACTCGCATCATTGCCAGCCCTAGTTGTACACTTGTAGCTGTGGGGAAAGTGGAAACTACAATAGCCGCTTCTATACCACTGATGTTCTGTTTTCACTCCTCATATATTCGTCATATTGCAAACTATAGATACCCAATAATTAGCTATTTTAGACTACTTCTTTACATATTATGTCTCACTTTCTCCTACGGTCTTTCCAGAACTCATCCAACAAAATGCAAAGGTCTAATCTTTATAGTATGCATTTGTAAAACTAACAAGATACTCACGAATAACAGCAACTGACATTGCTCATACAAGAAATATTTCTCCTTTAAGAGTGGAAAGCAAATAAATAGCCATATTAGCAAGTAGTACCGAATAATTACATTACATGATTTAGACAATTACAAGTCTTAGAATGCATTTCAGTCACTCAGCACTCGAGACAAAAGGTTTGGCAATTTATTTATTTGCCAACTAAAGCGGTACCTTCACATACTTCGGTTACATAATTAGTAAAGCTGGGTGTCCATGCTTAGCAACTATGTACGCCTGCATAACGAAAAAGAAACATAAGAATATGTCACATATTAGCACCATCTTGACAGCAGCATAGAGAACACAATCCTAATTCATTATTAAATCCATTACCTGTGATTGTGTGAATATAGTGTCTTTTTAATTTACTTTTGTTATCATATTTCAAACTCACAGCTCTATTTGAAGTAGTTTGGCAGGTAAATAAATGAGATTTACGTCGAGGATATACCACTGCTCAAAAAAATAAATAGAGCTAACAGTCCAGCACCATAGAATGCCACCTCAAGCCACTCATGCCCAAAAGATATCCTCCTGACTAAATTTACATATAGGACCATATATGCAAAGAACACAAGGAGTGGAGGACAGTAGCAATTATGTAGCGCACTTTCAAGGAGGGCAAAGACGAGGAACCGCAATCAGCTCAATTCATTTCGTTACCATTAATAATTGGGGAACAATTAGAATTTCATAGGAGACCCTATTCACAAAATCACAACTTCTACTAGTACTGGGATTTTAGAAAAGATTCTACATCATTCAAGAAAGGGCACAGAGAGAGGCCGACGCAGCTTCATTCTTCGTCGAAAACACAGAATCTCAAATCTTTGTCACAAACACCCGATTTGAGGTGGAGACACGGTTGGGCTTTAAAAGATGATTCAGGGATCAGGAGTGATCTCTATACAGTTTTTCCATTATTCACAAACCAATGAATCCACCCCCAAGGTTGTGAGCCATAATTCATCAACTCGAATATGAGATGGAGAAAGCATTAGGTTTTAAGATCTTTCGGCGTTTTCTTTTCTTATTTCTATTCAGTTTCAATTATTTTCAAACTAATAAATCTACAAAACAATGTACTTCAGCAATCAATTTAACTAACACAAATGGTTCACACTCTTCGTTTGTTCATCCAAAAACCAACTCAAATTTCTAGATTTATAATTCATCAATCACAAATTAAAAACAGAAATCCATAATTTCAAAACGCAGTTACAAATTAACTATCTCTAGCCGCGTAATTCTACCAATCGAAGATTATAATAACCAACAGCGAAGCAATCGGATAAAAAATCATCAACAAGTAATCCAAACACTCATAAATTAACATAAACCTTCACTAAAAAAAATCAAAGAGAAAGCGAAAACGATGCATGAAACGTACTCAGTTGTAGTAGAGTTCGAGGCCCATGCCATCGTGAATCTCGTAGTCTCGAAGAGTGATGTGATCCTTGTAAATGTTGTACCACTTTTGAATTCGAATCTTGTCAGAGCGAGTACCAGTTTGAGCAGCAACAAGCTTCTTCAGGTCACCAATGGTGTCATCTTCGTTGCACTTTACGCGTACTTTCTTCCCCAATCTGTCGTTCAACACTACCTCAATCATCCTATAAGAAATTTCGAAATTTCGAACTCTACAACAACAAATCAGACACGAAGACCTAATCTTGAGAAGAAATTTCGGATAAGAAATCGAAACCACATCATCAGTAGTAGAAATAGCAATAATCAAACACGAAAAGAGGAGAGAAAATGTTCCAAGCCCTAATTTTAAGAAGAAAAATCGAAAAGAGGCATCAAAATGGTGAAGATTGAATCATAAATCTGCAAAAAGAAAAGATAAAATTCACACAAAAATTACCTTTAAAGGAAAGACGATCAATTATCGTTATCTATTGTTACTTCTTGTTGCAGCAGATTTCAGCAGAAAAGAGACGAGAGAAAGAAAGGAGGAGGACTTTAGGTTTTAAAATTTTTTTGGGAAAAATGAATTTATTAGAAGTATATTCTAGGAGGACTTTAGGTAAGGTAGGCGTCCGTCAAAAAAAAAAAAAAAAAAAAAAAAAAAGGTAAGGTAGGCGTTTAATATTAGGAGAGTTTCCAAATACTAAAAGGAGTGTGGAATGTATTAGCTTGGTTCCTTGTGAGACAAGGACTAGGTTTTGATTGTGAACTTGTGGTCTGTGGAAGTACTATACTCACAAATCATTAGGCTAGATTGCCTAATTATACCATTAAAATTAGGCAGTCTAAGTCCATGCTTCTTCCGCCCCAACCCATAATCATACTCTGGAAATTTTTTTTGCCACGTTAGGCTATTTAAGCCATGAAATTCAGCAACCAAATCATTTTTCATTTATTCTGTCGAAAAACCAAAAAATAAAATTCTATTTTCTCTCTCTACAGAAAACGGCGGTGTAATTAATTCTCGATCTTCTTCGTTTTCTTCGCAATCAATTCTCGATCAAAACAATGAGTAATCAATTGTTCCTAAGTTTTGTTCTTTTTTCACTGAATTTTTTAGTTAATAGTTGCTGCATGTAATTTTGAATTTCTTCACAAATAGCTGCTGCTACAATTTTCAGCTCGATTAAGGTACTTTCTCTAATTTCGCTTCTATTATGTTCAATTTGGAGAAGATTTTGTTCAATTTCGTCTACTTTGTTCTTGTTTACTTTGTAATTATTGATTGCAATCAAACTTATTTATATGGTTCAATCAACTCTCTCTCTCCAAAATCAGTAATGTGTTTGAATTATTTGTTAGATTTGGAAATTCAGTAATCATGTTTGTTCAAATTCGAATTCAATTTCGGTTAATGAAATTTCGAATTCAATTCGCTGACTTCTTGTTTTTTATAAAATGGATTATGAAATGTATGAAGGTTTTGAAGAATTTTTATTGGCGGATGCATCACGTAATGGAAATGAACCAGTAGATCCAATCATTCATAATCAACTACAAGTAGTTGATTCAATTGTTGAAGAATGCACTGGTAACACAATTTTTTTTACTTGTGTTCATTTTCTAGTACTTATTCTTAGATATGTGTTGATTCAATTGTGAATAATGAACCAGTATATTTTGATTTTTTTTGTTGTCCTAACTGCAGTATTTTGTTACATTATTTTTTAGTATGGCATTATGTATTTTGTTATGGTAGTGACTTTATGGCCTAAACTGGTCACTTATTAAGGTTTCCTGGTATCTTTTGTTTTTTTGTGGCAGAAAATGTTGTTGATGATGATCTTAATGTTGATGGTAGTCTTATTGGTGTGCAAAAGAAAACAATTGAGAAAATGTATGAATTGTATCGTCTGCATTCCGGAGCATTGGGTTTTAGCATTAGGAAGTATACATCTAGGATTGGTAGGGTTGAAGGAAATGTGTATTTAACGAAGGAAAAGTATTTTGTTTGCTCGTGTCATGGAAAACAGGATGGTCAAAGTGATTTTGTTTCCGTTCCTGATGTTGTTATTGATGAGGATGGCAATGAGAGGAAGCGGAAGCAACGGAGGGTTATTGTTACAAAGACTGGATGTAATGCAATGATGAGGGTGAAGTTAAATGATTCAGGAATGTATGAAGTGATAGGTCATGTGCTTGTGCATAATCATGAGCTTACCCGTACTGAGTGGCAACATTACCACCGTTCGGAGAGGGCCATTGGGGATGGCAAAGCGAAAGAAATTACTGTTATGACAGAAGCATCAATGTGACCTGCTGTGCAATATCGATACGAATGTCACCAATATGGTGGTGCGGAGGCCCTTTGTCACACTTCTTATGACCACTACAACTTTGTGAATAGGCTTAAGATGAAGGCAATTGAGGGAGGTGATGCACAGGCTGTCATCGATAAGCTTAGCCAAAGGGCTGCTGAAGAGGATTACTTTTTTTATAGGGTGAAATTGGATAGCATCGGTAGGTTGTGTGGGCGAGCGCGGATGTGTCGTCGTTGGGCACCGCACCCGTCCAAAGATAAAATTTCTCCTACTCTCTTCTACACTAAGGTAGTATAGTGGAAGTAGGGGTCGTATCCACAGGGAAACAGGGACGAGTTTATATTCAGCGTGATTCGAAATCTCGATTAAGCTAAGGGCCGAGAAACCTAATTACAAAGGGGGGTTTCAAGTTGATAATAAACAAACTAAAACTAACTAGCATATAAACAAAACGAGAAATCAATTATGGAAAGATCTTGAATCCGATTAACATCCACTTCAATTCATTATCGATCCTTGAACATCCACTCTAATTATTTCCATAATTATCTATTGTCGAGAATTAATCTCGTGTTCTCCTTATTCTTAGTTGAATAGCACGATCAGCGTGACTATAAAACCCTAACTAAAGGATAACCTAGTCCGATCTCGCGTCTAAGTTCAATCCAATAGCAAAGAATAAACACACGAGAGAACCAATAGACCCGCTAATGTCATACACGCGATAAACATTCAACAGTTGATTCAATTTTCCTAAGAAATAACCAAGATGATCAGCATCTAAATTACTCCCTAGTTTGCTACCAATTGATAAAAGAATAAAACAATCCGATTCTATTCTTAAATCTAGCATTAGATTAACTACACAATCAAAGCATTAGATTAACTACACAATCAAACTAGTAACGTTCCTAGCATAATCATGCAATAATCATAGAAAGCAAGCATAGAAATTGAATCATAATCAAGGAAAAGAGAAAGAGAGGAAAGATCTCACAATAACGGTTGAAGCTTCTTGTTAATTGATCCAAGAACAGTTCAAGCTACAATCCGATAGCAAAAACCAAATCCAACATTGAAATCCCTAAAAACTAAACTAAGAAATGAAAAACTAAAACTAGGAAATGAAAAACAAAGAAATGGAAATGAAGAACAAAGAGGAACGAAGAAGGAAAGATGAAAAGAGAATCATGAAGAAGGAAGGATGAGGAGAGGAGCTCTCCCCTCAAGCTAGCCACTCCAAGGTCTACATTTCAGCTCTCCTCTTCGCACTTCTCTTCCTCTCCCTCAAAAATTAGGTTTTAGGAAGCATTTAAACCCCGCACAAAATCGTGGCCCCAAGCCGACTTAAGCGTCGCGAGTCGCGCCACTGATCGCGAGTCGCGAAGATCGCACTGCCAAACCGCACACATTTGCTGGGCAAAGCATCGCGAGCCGCGACAGGCATCGCGAGTCGCGAGGGGCAGGGGGTCGCGAGGTGCGACAGTCCTCGCGAGTCGCGAGCCTGGGCGATGGGCGCTGGGCAGTGAGCGCTGGGCTGTGCAGGCTGGCGATGGCTTCGAGCGATGGCTGTGCGAGCTTGCGGTGCTGCTTGATGGCGATGCTGCTGGCTTGCGATGCTTGGTGTGTTGGTTGTGTGCTGCTTGGTGCGGTGGAGTTTGGTTGTTGTAGGTGAGAAGGCACAATGTTGTTGAGCTACACCTAGGAAGTCCATCCCTTCAACCTCTCGAACACTTCCATGGTACAACGCTCAAACCCATTTTACCAAAAAAGCTCGGAACATAAACGTTAACACAAATTATCTCGCCAAGCTCCGAACTTCCGCTAAGGGCTAAATGAAACACGAATGTTAACAATTACAATCAAACCCTTAGCAAAGTGCACCCAAAATACCACAAAAACATCGTATAACTTGAGCGTATCATTGTGTAATCTGTTTTGGCGCGATTCTATAATGAAGGATGATTATGAATTGTATGGAGATGTTACTGTTTTTTATACCACTTATCGTACAAATAGGTATAATTTGATATGTGGTGCATTTGTTGGTATAAACAATCATTGGAAGAATGTAATGTTTGGGTGTTGCTTTTTGTCGAACGAGACAACTGATTCATTTGTTTGGCTCTTTGAGGTTTTCAAGAAATGTATGGGTGGAGTTTGTCCTGTGTCAATATTTACAGACCAGGATCAGGCCATCAGCAATGCTTTGGCTCAGGTATTTTTGTTGAAATCTTTGAGTCTTTTTATCTTATATGTAAAAGGGGTCACACAATGGCTTAAACTGATAACTTATAAAGGTATACTGGCAACTGAATAGAAAAATGACATTAAATGAATTTAAATTATTATGTAATGTTTAGGGACTATGTTGGTCACCAAATGACATAAAATGGTTACCACAACAGTGTTTTACGATGGAGACAAACGGAAACCAATGATGAATTTGTGGATTCTAAATATGTCCCTAAGTCTTATTTGCCTATGGCAGGTATGTTGAGACATGCTAGTCAAATTTACACAGCTACAATGTTTAGGGATTTGAGCAAGAATTTGGGTATTCTTTGGGTACGAAATTCTTAAATATGTTGATAACAGAATTGTGGTATGTAGGTGTTTCCTAATACAAGGGTGAGGCTATGCCAGTGGCATCTTTATCAGAATGCAGTTAGTCACTCTGGGACTTTGAAGAGTGATGATACATTTTCCGATGCTTTTAAGAAATGTCTTCGTGGTTGTTATGATAGCGTTGAGTTTGAGGCAAGTTGGGATTATATGATGGAGAAGTATGGTCTAGATGGAGACCAGTGGTTTGCTCGTTTATATCAGTTGAAGGATAAGTGGTCCACAACATTGAGCAAGGACTTCTTCTCAGCTGAAATTTTGTCCTCCCAGCGTAGTGAAAGTACTAATAATGCTATAGGCTTTCAAGCTTCTAAGACAATAAGCTTGTATGAATTTGTTGGTATGTTCCACAACAGTGTTTTACGATGGAGACAAACGGAAACCAATGATGAATTTGTGGATTCTAAATCTGTCCCTAAGTCTTATTTGCCTATGGCAGGTATGTTGAGACATGCTAGTCAAATTTACACAGCTACAATGTTTAGGGATTTGAGCAAGAATTTGGGTATTCTTTGGGTACTATTTGTGAGTTGTTGAATATGGATGACACGATATTAGTTTATAAAGTGTGGCCTGAGAAGCATCCACAACGGACACACCAAGTCACTTTTAATTGTGTCAACAAGTTTGTTAGTTGTTCTTGTAGAAATTTTGAGGAGGCGGGGATGTTATGTTATCATTGCCTTAGGGTACTTCACATGCACTTGGTTAGTGAGATACCTTCATCTTATATTTTAAGGCGGCGGACAAAGTTTGCCAAAACAGAACTTTGGGACCGTTTGAAGCAGCAGCGGGTGAACATGTCATCATTAAAGAAAGATTGCATTCCTTGGAGTTTCCAAATGTGTAGGGTGTATAACAATCTCATCATAAGAAGTCATGACAATGAAGAGGCAAGGAAGATAATGGAGAAGGGTTATATGCTTGATCTTGCTGATGTGCTGGCTGTTTTTGCTAACATTAACTTACCTGATTCAGAATCAGGTGTTGGAGAATCAACTGCATCAGATTCTTCTACCATGACTGTTTTCGATCCTCCTTGGGTTAAAACAAAAGGAAGAAGTGTGAGGCCGAAAAGTGGAATTGAGAAGAGCAAGAGCGGCAAAGGTCGTGGGAAATTTGTTGGTATTGTTTCCAATGTTGCAAAGGAGTTTGGTTCTTACACACCTCCTGCAAGATTATTTTGACTTGCTTACAGTGAATTAAAAGAGTGACTAATAGGCTTTAAGTGGTCACTAATAGGGTTAAAGTAGTGACTAATAGGATTATAATGGTTAGTCAATAATATGTTTTTGTTTTCACTCATTTTAAGTGGTCACTAATTCGAAGTTTTTCTTCATTGCAATTGAATAATATTTTTGTTTTGACCCACTTTTGATCCTCGGTCACTTATGATTTTCAAAGAATTCCACAGTTGGTAACTAATTAAAATAAACTGGTGATTATATGGCTTATAGTGGTCACAATTAAGAATATTAAATAGTGACTATATGGCTTATATGGCTTATAATGTTCACAATTAAAAATACTTATGCATACTAGGTCACTAATTAAGATAAACTAGTGACTAATAGGCTTATAGTGGCCACAATTAAGAATATTGGTTTTAGGCTTATGGCTAATATCTTAATTAAGAATACCCATACTACAATACTGAATAGTGAATAAGACTTGAAATGTTATGTTTTCAAAGTCTTGAAATGCATCCAAACAAAGAAAACATTTCCAAAGATTTAAAATTACTTATGCATACTAGGTCACTAATTAAGATAAACTGGTGACTAATAGGATTATAGTGGTCACAATTAAGAATATTGGTTTTCTTTTAGTTATTTAAAAATACCCACAATACAATACTGAATAGTGAATAAGACTTGAAATGTTACTAATTACCATAAACTGGTGAGCCAAACAAACAAAATATTTCGAAACTCTTCTCCATACATGGTTACTAATTAACATAAACTGGTGACTAATAGACTTATAGTAGTCACAAATAGAATACTCACAATGCTGCTTAATTAGACTTGAAATGATAAGTTTTCAAAGTCTTGAAATGTTTCCAAAATATTTTAGAAGTACCCACAATACTGCTTAATACTTACAAATACTTCTGCTTAATATTTACAAATAGTTCTGCATACTAGGTCTGTAATTAACATAAACTGGTGACTAATAGGCTTATAGTGGTCACAAAATAGAACTTTGCCTACTATGCCCATAGTTTTTCATATTTACATTTCAAAATATAACCTAATATAACCTATCAAAGTTGTTGACATATCAAAATATAACCTAATAGATTGGAAAATGTTGCATCAATATTTGTGCAAAAAACCATATGATAGAATGCATAATATAGCTTTCTAGGAGACATTCTTTGGTTTTCTAGGAGACATTCTTCTGGTGGGAGAGCTTTTTTGTGGTACTTCAGTTGCTGCTTCAGGTGTTTCTTGGTGTCTCTTTGATCGTCTGGTAAATACTTGGTGAACAGGTTTGCTTTGATCTTCTTGTTGTTTGGGTTTTTTGGGTTGCTTTGGTTGCTTCAATTCGGGTATACCCAAGTCAAATGATGGCATGTCTTCAACTGCTTGCTTTCACTAGTACAGAATCGACGATTTGCGTCGGATGCGAGGCGCACATTTGCGTCGGACATGGGTTCGACGGCACAAGTCTCGACGCAGATGAGGATAAAGGATCTGCGTCGGACAACGACGCGACGCAGTTGATTAGCTATCTGCGTCGGACCCTGCTTACCGTGCGACGCAGATGACTCCTCGCCCTTGTATACAAAGGTCATTTGCGTCTCCCATCTGCGTCGCATGCTGCGCACGTGCGACGCAAATGGTCTATTATCTACGTCGCACATGGAGCAGCATGCGACGCAGATGGCCACATCAGCTAGCAAGGCTTCACTCATCTGCATCGCACCTAACCCACATGCGACGCAGATAGATTTTTTTTTTGTCTTCGTATTTTTGTTGTCACACAAAACAGCCAGCAAGCCTTCATATTTTTGTTGTTTTTTTTCATATAATACGATAAACTAAACGAACATTAATAATGTAAAGAATTTGGAGGCAATGTAAATAACACGTATTTCTATATTAAAAATGTCAAATATGTATTACAATTTAGAAACCACTATAATCGATTTAGAATGAGAGACAAAAATATGTAAAATAAATACAAACAAATTACATTGCAAATATGTAAAAAATGTAAAACTAAAACTGAATCTAGAACAATAGAGGAAGAAAGTGAGCAGCAGCGGATGTTTTCCGACGAAGAAGACTTCCAAAAGAACCAAATCCAGATCTGCAAATGAGATAAGAATTTCAGAACTGAGAATTAAAAAGTTAAATAAAAAATCAGATATAAAAAATAAAAAAACACCATAATCAGATGCATGAACTGAATCTAGAACGTTTTTATTTTTCATATCTGAAAATGAAAAAAATGAATTTTCAGATCTGAAAATTAAAACAGAAAATTAGAACTAAAAAATGAAAAAACGAAAATTGTAGACTACGAACTTGTAAAATCAGATTTAAAAAATGAAAAAAAAATCGAACATGTCAAAGTGAGAGAGAAAAGGCTCGCCGGAGATTTATCATTGTTGTTGTCGCCGGAAATTCGAACTTCAATTTGGGCGATTTCTATTCGAACAACGAGGAGATTGGCTAGGGTTATGCAAACTTCAATTCGAAATTTGCCGGAGTTGCATTGATGAAGTGTTGATGAATTGTGTTAATGAAGAAAGAGGAGAAGTGGTGGTAAAAGGAATTCGAAGCAGTGTTTAAAAATGAAAGAGAGAGGAGGAGAGAGAGAGAGAGAGAGAGAGAGAGAGAGAGAGAGAGAGAGGAGGAGAGAGAGAGAAAAGACGGCTGGAATGAGAAGTGCGCCCTTAGGCGAGATTTATTTATTAGGTATGCTTTGCTTGGGCTTTAGGAGGTGGGCCGAGGTGAGCTTGTTAGTTGCGTCGCACCAGTCAAAGAGTCCGACGCAGATAGTGCTTTTTCACTATTTGCATCGCACATGCCACCTGGTCCGACGCAGATAGGGCATGTCGAGAGAGATAAAGGGAGAATCATCTGCGTCGGACGTGAGGAGGGATCCGACACAGATGACTATTTGCGTCACATGTGAGCTTCATGCGACGCGCATATGTCGTCTTTTGCGTCGATTCCCTGTTGCATGCGACGCAAATGAGTCTTCTGCGACGTTTGTCCTATTGTGCGACGCAGATGGTGAGACGCAAATCGTCGTTTTTCTACTAGTGTTTGTTGTTATTAGGAGCTTCTCAATGTCATCAATCTGTTTAAGAACTTCAGGGTTCTCTAACAGTTGAGTCATTATGGGTGATCCATCTTGTGGAACATCTTCCTTCATTTGTTTAAGCTCCTCCAACCTTCGCGTGTGCATGCTATAGCAAACCTCTAGGTCGCGTCCCAATTTTAGGCGAGCTTGATCAATAGGCTGTGAATTTTCCAAGTATCATCATTGCAAATAATTCAAATAATAATATATTAATGCAATGCAACCTAGTAGAACTAATGTATACTCACAGCAATATTATGACAATACTTTGTAATTAACCTAGTGACAAAAGTAATTAAACTGGCAACTAAAGTAATTAAAATGGTAACAAAAATAATTTAAACTTGGCTTCCTAAATTTTAGTTGTTATAATTTAAACTTACATCTTTTACAGTTTGTTCAATTTCTTCATCAGTCATCGTGCCTTTGGGAAGCTTGATTATTATTACCCTCTCTGCAGAATTTGTGATCACCATTGGTTGTGGCTTTGGCACCGTCATTGTAGGAATTTGATCATGATGCACTGGAGGATCTTGATTTATGTCTTCATGCTCAGTTTCATACCTGTTTTGATTGAGGCAGATTGGGAACATTAAAGTTTCCCACTCACCATACCAAATCTGCCTCTTTTGCTGTTCTTTGCCGCAACCTCTTCTAGCACACGCTCACGGACTATTTCGTATGTCCAATGCTGAATTAGTGGAAGTGATGTTGGTGTTTGCATTCCCTTCCAAAGTAAACGATGGAAGTAAACAAGTTGTAGTATGATGATGCACCCACCTACACTCTTTGATCCTTTTTTGTTGCAACTTGTTACAGCTTTGTCCAACCTTTCCAACACATAACTGCACAAATTCAATTTTTGGGATTTGCGCGGGATCTAAAAGCACTTTTGTTATATCCATGTCTATGTTGTTGTGTGGTGTAGGAGTGAGAAATGTCGAGAGTGCATACACAACATAATAGCTTTGGAATCTACGACCTCCATTTGGTAGTTTCAGAATCTCTTCAACCAGTTTGGATGCTTTTATTTCTGCATTGTCTGTACATCCTAATTCTTCACGCCAATGATTTTGCGCCCAAACATCTGGATTGTTTCTTTTGGCAAGAGAGTTTTAAACAACAAGATATCCTTCTTTTGGCAGATGAAAGATGTCATAAACATCATCTTCAGTTACATTGCATCCCCTAGTTGCATCAACTGTAAACCAGTGGCTGCTCCCATTATACTGTTGTACAAGCCAGTCCACCATCCCTTGATAATATGCATTCATTTTCAGCATAAGCAATCCTCTAAATCCCATAAATTCCACATGCACTATTTGTTCTGTAGTGAGTTGCTTATTCAACTTGAACAGTCCACTAGGGGAACAATATGTTGAAATCAGAACTTCTTTAGCCCTATAAAAGAATTTGGAACAATAAAAAAAATCACAACCATAGTGATAATCAAACATTATACTGGTCACTAATTGAGATAAAATGGATACAAAATGACCAATATTGACAACATAATGACTTAATGTAGTGATAATCCTATTTCTGTTTTGCAACAGATTTTTTCTAATAGGTTGATGTTTTAGAATTGAATAATGGACACAAAAACATAATTTAAACATAAAAGTTGAATGAGCATAGAAATATAATTTAGTGGCATAAGTGGTGACTAATAGAATTAAACTAGTTACTAAATGACATAAAATGTCAACTAATACTGTATTATAAAACATGAATGAAATATTTGTGCAAAGGGACAGTAAATTTAAACCTGGGTTTATGGATTTTTTTCGGAGAACCATCTTGGTCAATCTCTTTCACAGGTTTTTTTTCCTTTTTTCTTTGCTTTTGCACGAGGTGATTTTGGTGTATCAACTTTTTCAGCATTATTAGTAGGTTGTTTCTTTCTTTTGCCTCCCTTTCCTTCAAGTGACTCTGCTGAATCCTTTGGAGAAGTGTCCATCTCATTCTCTAGAGGAGTCTACATTCCCCTTGTTATTATTCTTCTTTGAGGTGACTGTGGTGAAACCTTTGGAGTACTTTATTTTCCCCGTTTCATTCTCTTTCCTTGAGGTAACTCTTTTGGAGAGTGATCTTGTTCTTCCTTTATAGGAGGTTGTTTGAGTCTTTTCCCTCCCTTTCCTTGAGGTTGTTCTGTTGGATTTCCTTCATCTGACCCCTTGTTTGGCTCACCTTCAACTGTTTCTTCTTCAGTTACCGAAGGAGATGTTCTTGCCTCACTTTTCTTTGGTATCCTAGGTGGTTGCTGCCTTTTTTCCTTTGCTGCAGCTTTCCTATCCATATCTGCCTTTTTCTTTATGCCAGGTAGTTTTTCTACCACAATCTTGTATGGTTTTGCTTTTTTGTGTCTTGGTTTTGTGTATATGTAAAAAGTGGTGATATTTTAAATTAGTCACTAAATAACATAAACTGGTTACCAATACAAATTTAATGGTTACTAAATGAAATAAAGTATTGCAATGTAGAATAGAGTCCATTAAGTAGAATAGAGTAGCAATACAAACACCCCAAATTTGAAGATGTACTATCCAGGTAAAAGAGTGCAAGTATGTAGCTAGACAAAGACTACAGACAATAATGTATTACAACTTAAAAACCAAATTTCGTCAAATTCAGATATACCTCATTCTATTTATAACCAAATTTATGTTGCTGCTTAATGTACTTACGGAATTCTAATCAGTTAAGTTGAGGACCCCTGCATTCTGATTTCGTTTTTAATGCCTTCTGATCAGGCATGGTGCTGGTGTAAAATGAGTTTTGTTCTTTCAAGATACAAATGGACTTCTCTTCAAGGTTGGTTTTGCTCTTTGGTCTTTGTTCCCCTTCCCCCCAGGGATATAGTTAGTGGGAAAGAATATAATATCTTATCCAAAAAAAATACTGTATATTAAGTGAATTTCCCTAAAAGCAATTAGTATGCATCATTGGAGTACATTGTTTAGTTGTTAGTTCTTTAAGACCTTTCAATCATCAATTCATATCTCATTGACACAACCTAAATGGTGGATGAATAAGAATATGATAACAGTCGGGAGAACAACTATAATTGATATTCCCTTGTATCATAATCTTTATTGAAGTTCGTCAAACATTTTTGGGATAAAAGGAGAATACTACTAAAATCAATAATGTGCTACATACATGATGATTTAGGGTCTTATAATCAATAATTTGCTACGTACGTGACGATATATGGTCTTTTTGCATGAACTTCAAGATTATTTAATCTAATCACTAAATGACTAAAACTGGTTACTTATACAAGTGTATTGGTCACAAAATTCAATGATGTAGAAAATGAATGTTCTTAAAATATTGAAACCAAAATTACACCAGTATTTATGTAATTAGTTCAATTGTATGACCTAAACATTCATTTTCTACAAACAACAGCAGATACAAAATCATCTCAAACATTCAAAACCTACATCAATTTCATATACACCAAATTCAAAACCTAGTATTGAATTTATACTGAAATTCAAGAGATGTGTTCTAAATTGTTGTTTTGAGTGCTCTAAATAACACATGCATAACCAAATTATGAAAGTATAAGCCAAATTCAAAACATAATACTGAATTTTATACTGAAATTGAGTAGAGCATTCTAAATACCTTCATCTGTTGGCGACTTTTGCTTGCGTCTTGCCATACTTCGCTATTGAACACCAAATTTGTTGAAAGTATGAGGACACCAGATTAATTCTATGAACAAAGATAAAAAAATCGCAGATGAAAAAAATTCATCAAATTAGTAGAAATTTACATTTTAACGAACCAGAAATTGAAGAAAATAAGATTCGAAATCACATACCTAAGTTGATGTAATGATTTTCTGTATGAAATTTGCTCGTTTTCCC
Organism: Beta corolliflora; assembly: GCA_947648045.1. Taxonomy (NCBI): domain Eukaryota; kingdom Viridiplantae; phylum Streptophyta; class Magnoliopsida; order Caryophyllales; family Amaranthaceae; genus Beta; species Beta corolliflora. Next base: position 1,624,458 of record CANSZD010003294.1, read on the forward strand.
TCGATTTTTGAATTTTTTCGGTTGAAAGTTCTTGAATTTCAGTGTTTTTGTTCGAGAGAGAGAAGCGAGAATGAAGAGGTGTAACTGTGAGGTGAAACACATTTAATTTCTTGGGTTTTGAATGTTGTGTGTTTTCTGGTGGATTGTTTGGGTTTGTGGAGTGGGTTGTAGGTGTTTTGGGCCTTTTTGGGCTGCGCCTAATTTTATTCCTAATTTTAGTCCGTTTCTTGCAAGACGAGCTGGTACTATACTAGTTTTTTGACCCGTACAAATTGTACGAGATATCTTCTGTTAAATAAAATATTTTTCAACCCCTCAAAATGACAAAATAATTTCCAAGAAAAATTGTCCAAATTTGTTTTTAAAAATGTTTGCTTAATAAATTTAATAATTTGAGACGTAAGAATACATTAAAAATGAATTAAATGTAAATCGATTAAATATCTAATATAATAATCTATATATATTTATGATTAGGTGGCATAAGAAGGAACCACAATAACTCTTCTAATTAAATTGATCATATATTCTCAAATATAATTGGCAATTAATTACTCCTTAAATATCTCAACTCAAGAATAAGGACACTGAGGAACAAAGCTATATATTGTCATAAATAAATTCTACAAAACTTTCATCAAGACTAAATTGAATTCTATATGTTTTTTAAGGGAAGATCAATATCCCTTGCAAGTAGGGGGAGGGGAAGAATTTGGGGATCCCACTTTACAAGGGGCAAAAATCAAACCTTTATCACAAGGGTGGAGAAAGACCTCCAGCCAACTATATTAACCTTAATTCTTAATTGAATTTTATATGTAGATGAGATGTTATTATGTTACGGGTGTCCTAGTAAAGCAATTTTACCACATTTGTTCACCCATTTTTTCCCTTTAAGTTTAACCTTCATATCTATTAAATACTTCATTGTCTTCTTTTAAATGAACACAAATTCTTATATGTGGCCGGTCACACCTATAAATATCCATGTGGCCGGCCCATATAAGAAGCCCAGGCGGACTCCTTTTACTTCCTATTCAAAAAAGCCCAGGCGGACTCCTTCTTCCTTCATATTCAAAACCCCATTTTCTCTCTCCCTGCGAATCAAAACTTCCTTTTCGCTCTCTCTCCTCAATTCACCTGATCTGTTGCTCCAAAAAAGAAGAGATTGACATCGTCGTCTTTGACCAAGATAACCCAGATGAAGATATTATCTTCGACCGTCGGAAAAACGAGAAGATTTCATCCCACCTCGCGTCGTTGATGAGCCGCCATTTGAGTCTGAAGAAGCAAAGATGATATTGCCATTTGAGTATACATATGGTCTAGCTTATAGGGGCGAGACTTGCCTTGAGAATGATATTTATGTCATAAATTCTTTTTTTTTTTGGAGAGAAATTTATGTCAAGATTCTAAGGTGAAAATAACTATCTGGGTTTCATGTTTTGAATGATATTGCCGATTAGAACATAGACTTTGATTGGAATTTGATTCTTTTATTATGAAGTTGTTTTGTAAATTTAAAAATCTGTAAGCTCACGTTTTTGAGCCATTGTTGAATTTTGATCAATTATTGATGGAGAAGAGTGGAGAGCACATGGAGTGATAAATGCTTATACATCAAGGAATATTCAATTTTTGTATGAGTAACCCCATTTATTGTTTGGAGTAACCTCATTTAATCATACGAGTAACCTCGTTTAATCATATGAGTAACCTCATTTAGTCATATATGAGTAGAGATGGCAATGGATAGGGTCTGGGTAGGGTAAGGCTAGACCCTTACCCATTTCCTAATTTGTGGATGTAGACCCATACCCTACCCGTACCCATAGGGTAAAAATTTGTAGAACCCTTACCCGTACCCGTAGGGTCCGATAGGGTATGGCTAGGGTCTAAGGTCTAAAATGGGTCCAACACAAAAAAAAATTCCACTTACATTTCACGTGTATATAAAATCGTTAAGCACAATTTTATATACTTCCTCCGTTTCTTTTTACATGTTACACTTTCACTTTTCACGCATGCCAATGCAAAATTTTGAAAACATATATCTCTAATTTTGTATTTGTAAAAATTATAAAAAGTACATATTAAAAAATACATATTAAGACGAATCTAACAAGATCCCACATGACTATATTTTTATTCACGTATAAATCACAAACGATGGTCAAAGAGAAATTTGTGAATAGTGTAAAATGTCAAAGTGTAACATGTAAAAACAAACGGAGGAAGTATTAATTTTGCAATTAGCATACATAATATCACATATTCACATTCAATAGCAATATATAGTTTTTGCACATCCCAAAAGTCTCATACATCAAAATATAAACAAAGAGAGTGACACTGATAGTGAGAGACTGAGAGTAGAGAAAGAGAGTGAGAGTAGAGCGAGAGAGTGACAATGTGATAGTGAGATACTGAGAGCAGATAAAGAGAGTGAGAGTAGAGCGAGAGAGTGACAATGTGATAGTGAGAGACTGAGAAAGTGAGAGTAGAGCGAAAGATGAGACGTGATTGCGATTTGCGGCTAGTGTTCCTGGGTAAGGGAGGGTTTTAGTTTTACTGGAAGGATATATATATATATATATGTATATATATATATATTTATTTTAATTTTTAAAAATATAAAAATAAATATTTTAATTGATGTGGGTCCATGGGTAGGGTCTGGGTAGGGTCTGGGTATTTGAGGAGTGGACCCTTACCCTACCCTTACCCAATAGTACCAGGACCCATACCTACCCTTACCCATAGGGTCCAAAAAATTAAGACTCATACCCTAATTTTAGGGTAGGGTCTGGGCGGGTCTGGGTAGGGTCCTGAACCCATTGCCATCCCTATATATGAGTGTGGAAAGGGTGGTTGTTGGAGTGTGGTGTTGGTTAAGGGGGTGGTGTGGTGTATGTTAAGCCTTAAACGTTGTTATATGTTGAGTGACTAGAAATGAAGGTTAAGATAATCACCCTTATTAGCGATTAAAATGGAATTTTGATAATCACCTTAATTAGTGATTAGAAATGAAGGTTAAGATAATCATCCTTATTAGTGACTAAATTTAAAGGCTAAGATAATCACCTTAATTAGTGATTAAAGTGGAATTTTGATAATCACCTTAATTAGTGATTAGAAATGAAGGTTAAGATAATCACCCTTATTAGTGATTAAACTTAGAATTATGGTAATCACCCTAATTAGTGATTAACTAAGGTTTAAGATAATCACCCTAATTAGTGATTAAATAGGAAAGGTTAAGGTAATCAACTCAATTAGTGATTAAAATCAAGGTTGAGATAATCACCCTTATTAGTGATTAAATCGGATGAAAGTAATCACCTCAATTAGTGATTAAATGGGATGAAAGTAATCACCTTAATTAGTGATTAGATTGAGAATTGAAATAATCACCTTGATTAGTGATTAAACTTAGGATTTTTCAAGAGGTCTTAGAAAAACAGATTTGCTTCCTAATTGAAGACTTCTGGATGGATGAGAAATAATCTTATTTGAAGATTATTAACTTGAAATGGAATTTGGAGATTATGTGTTTGGCTAATCGAAATTTGGCCATTTGGAGACACGTGAAATTGGCCTAAAATCAATTAAGAGGTCATAATTACTTTTCTAATTATGTCAAATTATATAATTGATCCATTTGAAGATTATGGAGAACAATTTTAAAATGTAAGATGAATCATCATACAATTTAACTTAGGGCCTGTTTGGGAACCATCATTTCAATTGAAATGATGGAATTAGCCCAATTCCCTTGTTTGGATAACTAATGGAATTGTAATTGAATTGGGCCAATTCCAATACAATTCTAACCCATATTAAAAAAAACCTATCTCCAAATCTCACCCCTCCCCCTGACATTTTAATTTCTGGCCCAACACAACTCTTACCCCTCCCCGTAAAAATTATGATTCTCTCTCTCCTACCCTGCGCTTCGTGGTTTCCCCTCTCTCTCTCCAAAATGAACGATTATGCGATTGATCTCCAGAAGTGAAGGAATGATATTGCAGTTGATCTCAAAGATTGAAGGAACGATTTTTGATCTCAGAAGATTCGATTGAAGGTACGATTATTATTTTTCATATTTTTTCAACTATGAAATCTTCTTCCTACTTCTGTAATTAGGTTTTATTTTGAATTATCAAGGTTCTATATCATTGAGTTTATGATTTTTTTTGCTATTTTCATGATTAAATTTGTGAATTTGATTTTTTTTGCTGCAATTGTCATGGATTTCACGGAATTAGGGTTGTTGCTCGCATTTCTCTCTCATTTGTTGTTGTTGCTTTGCGCGTTTTGCCGGTGTTCTACCGCTGCTGTCCGTGTGCTGGTGGTGGTTGTTAGTGGCCTGGTGCTGCTGCCTCCTTGTTCGAGCTGCTATTATTCTTCTTCTTCATTCCTTCTTTTTCTCCCTTGTTTTGTGAGGTACAAACCTAATTTCTCTTCACCTTCTTGTTTTGATTTAGTTGTCTAATAATTGTCTCTATAATTCATTTTTCATTTAGATATAAGTTGCATAAAATAAACTTAATTGCAATTGAATTCTGATTGTTGTTTTGTGAAACTTTATTCTGTGGGTATTTGATTTGAGGGTATTATATTGTATTGAAGCTATTGTATGATTGCATTGGTGTAGAAAATTTTTATACGTTTTCTTAAAACGAATTCTGAGTGGTTTGTTGTTGTCATATTACTTATATGTACATGAAATCTACCCGTCTCGGCTAGTTAACTTTTGCATACATATGGACCTAACTGGACTCTGTAATCACTTTGTTTTGTGTTGCGATGGTGATGTTGTTGCATACTTGTGGAATTCGATGTTATGTTATGTGTTCTGTGATAATGTAGTAGTTTCTAAAGGGAAAACCATGAGATGAACTAAAGAAAGAGATAGGCATCCCAATCAACGTGGATCATGTGAGAAATCGAACCAAACTTTAGAAGAAGCAATATGGTTGCATCACCGACATTAAGACTTATACAAAGTTCAAGTGGGATGATGAAAGAAAAATGATCGTCATTACAACGGAAGATGTAAAGAAATGGGAGGAATATATTAAGATATTTATCTATACAAAGTTCAAGTGTGAATTGTTGAAATTGGTCATTCTCCTCTTGGTTAGCTACTGCCACTACTATTAATTGTTATGATCTGCTACTGCTGCTTCTTGTTTGTTCTACCACTGCGGTTAATTCCACAGCTGCACCATATCCTATTGATGAACAACCAGGCCCTACAAAACCAAAATAGACTTTTAATACTGAGTCAAAAGAGAGAACAACAAAATGTTGATCTATAGAGTTCGACTAATTATCTGACGGTTAGGGAACTAACAATGGACGAAATATATTAATAGTACAACGTACACAAATAAGTGAATGTGTTAACATACATACCTCCATTGAGCCAGAGGACGAGAGGTTTATCAGAGGGATTAGAAAGAGCTTTGAAGAACCAGTAGCAAATAACCCTTCCATTATTCTGGTTGACAGTGATATAACTTGAGAACTGTGAGATGGGTAGGTTTGATGGTTGGCCTGGTAAACTTAGTATCATGTCATCTTCTTCAGACACTGACAATGTTTATGATGCTTTAATGAGTGTGAAATAGAATACTAGTAAGATGAGAAGTACCATTTCAATATCTTGAATGTTTGTGCTATTTATAGCAGGTAAGGGACTGAGATGGGATTACACCATTTTAAGCCGTATCTTTATGGTAATTTGACCAAGTAAGAAACTAGGAATAGGATAATGACCTCTAGATGTGAATTTTATTTTTGTCCTATTTATAAAAATGATGGTATGTGTGTTACTGTTTCACAGAAGAACTCATCATGCACTTACAGATAAATCAATGGAGAAAGCTTTATGTACAATTTTTTTAAATCTTGATAGCTCTAATTTTCAAGGTTGTTTACTTATTTTATTTTAATAGTCTTAATGCTTTGGCTACTTTAAGCAATGGAAACATCAGTATGTATGATTTGTGTTTGAAAAAACTGATTAGCAACACTAATTATTTGTTTAATCATCTTATTTGTTCCTTTTGTTTTTCTCTGCAAATAAACGTTGATTAAATCTAAGTTACATTTCAGTATCTTTAATGCTTGTTTTGGAATTGGTGCTGATAAATGGTGCTAACATATATTAGAGTTAGTCTTCCTACTTGCACAAAAGCTTCTTGCATAATTAGTGATATTTATGCTAAATTATATCATGTTATACTCTCTTTTTCAGGAGAACAAAAATGCAGTCCCTTATCGCAAAAAGTGCATAGAGAATTGGGAAGATATATGCTCTTTACTTGGTGCAGATGGAGCTGTTGGGGATGGTTCACAACAACATGATAAGGCAGTGGACACCATGGAGGAGGAAATGATCAGTGAAGGAAATAGCTCATCCAAGGATCCAATCGTTTCGGGCTCTCGCAAGCGCAAAAAAGATAGTGTAGCTGACACGGTCAACAGTTTTGCCGAGTCCTTCAGAGAATATGTGCAAAGCAAAATAAAAGACACTCCGAAACCCACTTGTCAAGAGATACATATTTTGTTTCCCAAATGTTTGGCATTTCTATGAATCAAATTACGAGGGCAGTAAAAAGGTTTATGAATGGTAACAACGACGAGTTTCTAATGTTGAATAAGATACCAGAGAATGAGAAACTTGATTGGGGTACTCTTGTGCCTTGCTGAGTAGTTTGACTCACTTTCATATGTCGTTGTAGGTTTTTTGCGTTACTTTTATCAAATACTACTCTCAAATGTTGCTCTATATATGTTGAGATAACTTTTGTTATGACAATTTTGGATTGTTAGAATGTCAAATGCCTTTTATTTGCTAAGAATTTAATATTTGTTGTTGAATGCAATTATAAGGTTATCCAAACAATAGCATGGAATTAGAATTCGGGAATTCAATTCCAATATTTTCCAAACAAATACATAGATTTGAAATATTGGATTTCGATTCCCATGTTTCCTAAACAAGTTTGAGAAATTGAAATTGGAATTCAAATACATGATTTCAAATTTTAGAATTAAAAAATTACAATTGAAATGAAATCCAGGCTCCCAAACGCTACCTTAGCTAGATTTGCAATTTTTCCTCTTAATTGATATTGGGTCATTTAATTCGTGTACCATGATATATTGGCCCCACCTGCAATATTTATAACATTGGTTGTTTATATTTTATTTAAAAATAATTATGGAATTATTTATGAAAATCATGCATAAACATCTCCATATTTTTTCATTAATTGAGTGATGTAATAACTATTTACAAAGAAACTATTATCACAACAAAAATGTATAAATTATATGATCTATACAAGCTTTCAATCTTGATCTTCACCATCTTGGTCCTTGATCTTCATCTTCTTGGATGGACTTTGGAGTTTAAGTTTATTTAAAAACTTGTGAAAATTAGAGATTAATTAACCTCTTTAATTTGATTTTTTGTAATGATTTTTTATTGATTTTTGTTTATGTAATGAAAATGAGTCATTTTAGGAAGGACTTAAACTTAATGACTTTTAATTATCTTTTTCGTAGAAAAGAAAATATTTTTATGAAAATTGAGTTAATCACTTTATTTCAGCTTTCCAGATTATACTTTTGTTGTTTTACTGACTTGAAAAATTCATAACTTTCTATATAAAGAGTGAAATTGATCATGCCCTATGGATAGGTCTGTAAGTTCTTTATGTTGTGTCAAAATTTGACATACTTTTAGTAAAAGCTCAAATTATGGTGAATTTTATTCTAAAACCAGTAAAAACAGGGCGTTTATCGAACATGTTCTTTGAAACCCAACTTAATGAACTGAGTTTGATGTGAATTTCAGCACGAGCATCTTAGAAACTTTGAAGGACTAGACTACAAATTTTTATGTGAATTGGACATCTTTAAGGTCTTATTCTATTTATTTCCTGAACTGAAGAAAAAATCAGTGTTCTGGAATTTGGTTATTTTCATGAACGTATTTGTAAAAATAAGATAAGATTGTACAAAATTTATATGAACACCATTTTTATGTTTTTGGAAAGATACTGATATTTACTTGATTACTTCAATGTTGCTTTTTTAGTTTTAGCAAAATGAGTTTAGTTTAAACTTTATTGAAAGAAGAAGCTTACATGGTACTAGACAAAATCAGTTTTTCACAATTTTGTATGAATTTTAGATAACTTTACAAAATACTTTTTTTAGAAATTCCAAATCCCAGTTGCTGCAAACATCTCGAACTTTACAGGAAAAATATTACATCCTATAAAATATTTGCATAACACAGACAAAAAATGAAATTAAGTACGAAATTGAAACTGATTATAATTACAGCATCACATTTTCTTTTTTATGGAGATGCTTAAGCACAATTTACTTATTCATGAAAAAAAAAAGTTTTTGAGTGACTAACAAAAACTTGGTTAAGAAAAATCACATAAACACATGTTTCTTAAGAGTCTCCCCATTATAGTTGACTATTCTAGGTGGGGTGATTTAAGGTCGGGAACCTATTAGGACTTCCACATACCCAAAATCACTCCAAATATTTAAAAATTGATAAGAGAAAACAAAGAGAAACACTAGTGGGAAAAACATCAAGTGCTCCGGTTAAAAACCGTACAAATACTCCGTATTTGACCCGTAGCAGACGTCATACGAGCAATTGAGCATTTATCAAATGCTCCGGTTGAACAACCAGAGCATATAGTTTGTCAAATGCTCCGGTTGTTTTAAAAACCGGAGCATTTGATAAATTTTAGTGCTCAGACCGGTTGTTAGGAAAAAACCGGAGCACTTGTGAGACAAATGCTCTTGTTTTTCCTAACAACCGGAGCATTTGCTATATTTTTTTTAAAAAAAAAATTATTGTTGCTGTTGCTGTTGTACAGCAAGCGTATTCCAAGATATCAATTGACCAAAACACTACAATGACACAGACTATACGACAATACCATCATAAATTCGCATTAGAAAACCCAGCTTACAACGGATACACAATGCCTAAGGAGCGACAACTAACATACAGAAGAAAGAGCTATTCCAAGTTTCGACCAGCAAAAAAAATTTATCAAAAAAGTGAGAAAAAGAAAGGTAAAAAGACTCATGATCCTATACATCTCCTTGCACATATCAGACAGCTCTTCATCTTCAGCAATAGACTCATGATCTTCCTCACTCAACTCATCTTCGACACCCACGTAAATTCCAATCCTTCTATCCCCAAAGAGTGATGGTCTCAATGCTGCAATTAAAGCATAAACATCAAAATTCTCTTAACCCCTTCAGGACGAAAATTAGGGAGCATCATCTTGATTCTTAACAGCACAAGGACAAGAAAAAGGGTGATGCTAAGAACTTATGCAAGCTAAAATACCTAATCTAATGCTCAATGCAGTAAAACAGCAAATGAAAAAGAATCCCGGGGGGTTAATAAAATAATAACCTGGACAAGCGTCAGAAGAGCTTCACGGACTTTGCCTCTGTCAATAACTGGTCCAGGTGTTGGTGCAGCAGCACTCTGTGGTGTAAGAAATGGCGATGGTGCAGGGGGTGGGGGTAAAGTTGGAGGAATGGGGCACCGTATGGGCGTTGCAGATTCAATGAAGGCTGCAGTGCACTGGGTGGCATGGACGACGAAACAGGTGGGAGTGAAACTGCAGGTGAAGAAGACTAGCAGTTGCGAAAGATAACATATTGGAACTGCCTATCGATGCCAATTGCTCACTAAAAGGATGATATGCTTGCACTGACTGTCTTGTATTAGAGATATTGGTCGCCGCCAGAAATCATAACAAAAAACCCACATCAAACCAGTCAGATAAATTTCCTTCTTTGCTCAACAATTAAACATCCAATATATACTACATAATTCAGAGAATAGCACAGCAATTCATGCATCCTGAAGTCATTAATTATGCATAAAAAGCCAGTAGCAGATACAACTCTAAGTCTTGGACAAGTATGCAATAGTTGCCCAATCACTATGGTCAAGCTCACAGTATATACAGGACCATGCAGGAATTCATGCAACCAAATAATCGTATACCATGCAAATGCCCTGCATGGCAGATAAAACAAGTGGCAATCTCCACACAGGAGGATAATGCTACATAATCCCCCTTATCAACATTAAAAGCATCTCTTCTTCTCAAAGACGGAAAAGTTTATTAAACATAGAGGATTGAAAACTCTACAACACAGCTAACAAAAACAGACAGATTTCAGTTAGTCAATGCCGGCATCTGAGATATTCCATGGCCTATATATCAGACCTATAATGTCATGCATAAGACGTATAATGAATGTATGTATTATGCAATCCCAGGAAAGAGACAAGGTCATACACTAACAGATTTAAGATAGAGAGAGAGAGGGAGACACAAGCAACTCAGTTTGACTCATACATATCCTGAACCTATAAGAAATTACAATCTAGTAGTAATTAAGCTATTAGGTCTCGTGCATATAGAACCCAGAGAGAGGGAGACACAAGCAACTCAGTTTGAGTCATACATATCCTGAACCTGTAAGAAATTACAATCTAGTAGTACTTAAGCTAATAGGACTCGTGCATATATAACCCACAAGCAAACAACAAGGCAATTGTTATAAGGCCCTGTTTATAAGAAAAAATGAAGAAAAAGGATCACAGATCTGGCAGTAACAAAACAAGCAGAGCAGCAGCAAAGCACCAGGGAAGAAAAAAGCAAAGCAGTAACAACATTAATCCCTAAAACAAGAATCTCAACAGCAATTTAAACTTCTACTAAAGCAATATTTCAATCTAAAACGGGAATAATATCACCTAAAATAGAAATTTAATCTAAAATTGCAATAAAACATTTTCAAGTTGTTATATGGCAGAAGTTGCTTAATACAATTGTTTACTCATGCCAGAGTAGAATGATGTTTGTGGTCAGTAATAATGTAAATTGTTGAAGAGAATTTAATGAGTAATCTAAAATTGTTGAAGAGAATTATGTAAAGATTCTTTTTTAAAAAAATTCCACACTTACCATTTACCAACACACAAACTTAACTTTTATCCTTAATTATCCAACATTAATCCCTAAAACAAGAATCTCAACAGCAATTTAAACTTCTACTAAAGCAATATTTCAATCTAAAACGGGAATAATATCACCTAAAACTAACAAAAAATTAATCTAAAATTGCAATAAAACATTTTCAAGTTGTTATATGGCAGAAGTTGCTTAATACAATTGTTTACTTATGCCAGAGTAGAATGATGTTTGTGGTCAGTAATAGTGCAAATTGTTGAAGAGAATTTAATGAGTAATCTAAAATTGTTGAAGAGAATTATGTAAAGATTCTTTTTTAAAAAATTTCCACACTTACCATTTACCAACACACAAACTTAACTTTTATCCTTAATTATCTACTTCCTCTGCTCTTTCATAATTGCAACATTTTGACTCAGACGCTTGCAAAGACATAACTTTGACCATTTACATTAAGACTAGTCCAATAACATTTTACATAATAACAATCTTATTGATATTTACGTAAAAGATATGGTCAGCGTTAGTATATTAATAGTGTCAAAGTCAAAGTGTTGCAACTATTGAGCAACATAAGACATAAATATATAATCAAGTATTAGACCAAAGCAATTACATCTATTTAAGGTGTTGGATACGTGTCGGACACAGGCACCGGCGCACAACAAAGTTATTAGAAAGGCAGAAAGACAGAAGCAGTCAGGCTTAAACATGGCAATCTACAACACAAGATAAAGCTCCAAAGAGCATAAACACAATAACTACCTGTTTTCAAACTGAGACAGGATATCTCAAAGGCCTTCTTAGCACATAGCATATCAAAACAACAAATGAGAGAAGTGAGTAGAATATTCTAGACAAGTGTTTCATATACTAATAAGAAGTGACTGATTCGTGATGAGAGCCTCAACCACAAACCTATATTGAACACTTTTAATATATCAGATACGTCTATACGATCCAATATCTACTACTCCGTACTTATTACTAAAGACCAACTTTTACCATGATCAGTACAATGTATCTTAAAGGTTGTCACCCAACTTTCACATTTAAGTTTTACATGTGACTTTGGGATCTTCTATATCCATTAAAATGAGAAGAAAATATATTAGCATAACAGCAGGAAATGCAGCACCAAAGTTGCATTTGTGTACCACAAACACAAAAAGCTTAGACTACTACATACAACTTCAATAACAAATGAGAATAGAACATAAAAAGGAGAAATACACCAGCATGTTTTTGAGTCAAAAATACTAGGCAGGCCCATTTCATTCGGAAAGGTAATGGTTGTCCCACTAGGTCCCATAACATATCTGATAGTATTTGCTGCACGCATAAGTTCATCAACAGCTTTCCCCTGCATCAAACAATCTTATCAATAATTTCTTGCAAGTTATACAAGTGCGTGTAAAGTGAGGGAATTTACTTGAGCATAGACTATCTAATACCTGGGTAAGATCTTCACGCGTTTCTTCTTTTTCTCATCCCGCTTTTTCCTATTGAAGTCTTGACCGAGTATTTTTCTAATTGCCTCAGCCTGTAACAACAGATCCATACTCAACTAACTTAAAAATGTCCATGAGATGTAGAAGTAACAAAATTACAACGCCATCATCTTCACCTTCCCCATTGCATACATGTTGTCAGTCAAATTCAAAGTGTGATTCCTTCCCATTATCGCAATATACTCATGAGTAATGTATTTCGCCATCGAAGATTCGTGAGAGACATCATCAAACACATGACAACCAATGAACAAACTCAAAAACCCAGAAAAGAAAAAAGAAATTTCTTTCATTGAGACATTTGATATTACTTGGTTTCTTTTGAGACATTTGATATAAAGATGAAAACTTTATAATAATGATGTGACAATATTAGCATCTTTAGAAAGGGTTGTTTGTGGGTTTAATTTTTTTTAAAAAAATAAAATCTTAAAAATATATAAAAAAGTTGGTGGATTGCTGATATGGGTATCAAATCCCATGTTTGATTGTCAACAGCACAATTGATTAGGGGTTTAGCAAATTATAATTCTATATTTAGGGGGGAGGGGTATGCCTCTAAGAATGGATGAAGAAGAGAATGTGTGTTTGTCTACTTTCAGCACTTAGATACCACTTTTGTAAAATTAGGTGTTTGCATGCAAGAGCTTATGCCATAATATCATAGTACAAGAGCTATATATGAACCTTAACTTGCTGGATTGAATTTGAGCTAGTCTCGAGTCTCTAATTATACATTCATCATTGTAATTAGCTCATCGTCTCAAAGATCTATGAATAGGGTTTTCCTCATAGGGTGAAGTATGCCATTTTCGTAGCAGTCAACACAATTCTAATATAACTTATTGATGTAGGCCCCAAATGCTAGTGATATATGAGATGCATCCAGTAGCAAAATGCATCACTTATAAGAATCCTTAGTTCGGTAATTGACATCACACTTAGGATAATGATATTTAGCAAAATGCATCAATTTTCTCTTGAAGACCAAATTTACTCAACTCTTACCTTACTCAGTTTATCATCTCCACATTTAGAACACAGAGTTGCTTGTTAAGAAAAGAAAAGGTCAAATCATTCACCCCACCAACATGGGCATCAATCTGCAGGTTTGAGAAAAAAGAAGTCAAGTATGATGTACAGAATGTTATATATATGCCTCAGAGAGTCAGAGATGAGGAGAGAGAAACCTTGCTGACTCGCACTTTGTTCCAAGGTTAGTTCAGAACCTAATTCCTCGAAATTAAATGGTAGACGAAATTAGGGTTTTCAAGCATCAAGATCAAGCTAAGTGATAAAATTACTAAGAATCAACAAATATAGCCAAGAAAATAAGCATTCTCAAGTGATTGGTTCTTCACTGCTATATGATTAGCCAAGCAAATAAGCAGAGAGCACTAGTGGAAAAAACATCAATTGCTCCGGTTAAAAACCATACAAATGCTCCGTATTTGCCCCGTAGCAGACGTCATACGAGCCTTTGAGCATTCATCAAATGCTCCGGTTTTCAACCGGAGCATTTAGTCTACAAATGCTCCGGTTTTATAAAAAAAGGAGCATTTGATGAATTTTATATGCTCAGAATGGGCCAAATGCTCCGGTTGTTATGGAAAAACCGGAGCATTTGTGAACCAAATGCTCCGGGTTTTTACTAACAACCGGAGCATTTTCTATTTTTTTATTTAAAAAAAACACTGCTTGCTGTACAATAGCAAGCATACAACAACAAGAAGATACTGTAGGCCAACAAACCATTCACACAGTAACCGTCAGTATTACACTTGCTTTTTTGACACTAGTAGACAAGCTATTACAACTAAACTACTCTAAAATTCTAGGGATTCCAAATTCCAGTTAGCTAAGCCAATGCACCATTGGATGAAGAATCAGGAGAGACAGTTCTATAACCAAAGCATAAATCATATGGTTAAAAATCATTAAGTTGTTCTTGTTCTTTCAATTAACTAGTAGGGTCTAATTTCATGTTTCATGACATGATCTATAGCCTATTAGCTTATGAAATAAAGGGAATTCAGCTTTGAATGTACAGCAGACAATGGGCGGGCACGGATGTGTCGTTGTGCACCGCACCCGGCCAAAGATAAAATTTCTCCTACTCTCTTTTACACTAAGGAAGTATAATGGAAGTAGGAGTCGTATCCACAGGGAAACAGGGACGAGTTTAATATTCAGCGTGATCCAAAACTTAGATTAAGCTAAGGGCCGAGAAACCTAATTACAAAGGGGGGTTTCAAGTAGATTATAGCTAAACTACAACTAACTAGCATATAAACAAGATGAGAAATCAATATGGGAAGATCTTGAATCCGATTAACATCCACTTCAATTCATTATCGATCCTTGAACCTCCACTCTAATTATTTCCATAATTATCTATTGTTGAGAATTAATCTCGTGTTCTCCTTATTCCTAGTTGAATAGCACGATCAGCGTGACTATAAAACCCTAACTAAAGGATAACCTAGTCCGATCACGTCTAAGTTCAATCCATTAGCAGCAATAAACACAGAGAACCAACAGACCTGCTAACGTCATACAAGCGATAAACATTCAACAGTTAATTCAATTTCCCCAAGAAATAACCAAGATGATCAGCATCTGAGTTACTCCCTAGTTTGCTACCAATTGATAAAAGAATAAAATAATCCGATTCTATTCTTAAATCTAGCATTAGATTAATTACACAATCAAACTAGTAACGTTCCTAGCATAATTACGCAAAAATCATAGAAAGCAAGCATAGAAATTAAACCATAATCAAAGAAACTAAATAGAGAGGAAAGATCTCACAATAATGCTTGAAGCTCCATATTAATCTCGTTCAAGAACGGTTCAAGCTACAATCGGCATAGCATAAGCCAATCCCATAGTTGAAATCCCTAAAAACTAAACTAGAAAATAAAAACTTAAAAAGAGAAGACAACAAGAGAGGAGTGGAGTTTTGGAGACTCCCTCTCCTTGTGGCTGCTGCCCCCCTAGGTCCAAAATCAAGTTTAGTATTTATACTAAAGCTCAAAAATCAGCCGACAATTAGACCGACCTAGGGGTCGCGAGGTGCGAGTCTGGTCGCACCGTGCGAAGAGTGTTCTGCCTTCCAACACGAGCTGAAGAACTGGACCAAGCCAAGAGGTCGCACCGTGCGAGGTATCTCGCGAGGTGCGAGCAAGGCAGGTCGCGAGGTGCGACCATGCTCGCGAGGTGCGAGCTGCTGTGCTGGGCAGCTTGCATCGAGCGCGCGCTGGGCTAGGTGCTTGGCATGCTTGCGATGTGGTTGCTTGGAGCTTGGTTGTGGCGGAGCTTGGTTGGTGAGACGATGTTGTGGAACCATTCATGCTTCCAAAAGCTCGGAACTTACAACTTTAACAATAATTAATATATAAAATTCCGAACTTCCGCTAAGGTCGATTTACACGCAACATTAACAATTACAAATAAATCCCCTAGCAAAGTGTACCTAAAATACCACAAAAACATCGTATAACTTGAGCGTATCAAATACCCCCACACTTGAACTTTACTCGACCTCGAGTAAACTCAAAAATGAGAAATACCAATTAAATCATCGCCCAAGTTATCGACACCAACCTACACTCCCCATCAACTACATCATCATCATCACATCTTAACAAAATACGCTCAAAACCTAAACGTAAGGGACGATGATTCCCCCACACTTAGATTCAAGCTCACCTGAAATATACAAAGACGCGACAACAATAATAACCAGCAACACCAACAAGTTTAACCAACAACACCAACAAGAATCAAAATGCCAGCTTACGACACACTAAACTATCAGCTCTCCCAAACCTCAAAAGATGACCTAAAACTACTACTACTACAACTAACTTAGAATAGAAAGCCATGGAACAAAGACAAAAAGGGATAAATTCCATGCTTACTCCCAAAAACAAACAATCAACCAAAAGAATGTGAAAGCCAAAATAAATCTTCACAAAATCAAGGATGAAATAACCAACCCAACCCGAAAACGCTTTCCACCTTATGACACCATCTCCGGCAAATGAGTTTTCAAAGTACAAAATTCTCTCTTAATCTCTTATTTTGCCTAGGAGCCCTTTCGGGTTTTCATCCTAGCTTCACACATTTCTTTTTGGTTGCATCTCACCATCTTACCCGCTCAATATAAGCCACTTTTTTGCATAGGTTGCCCTTTCGGGTTTTCAACCTATCCGGGCCCCCATTTTTGCCCGAGTCGCCCGCCCTTGCGGGTTTTCAACTCAGCGGGATTCACTTCATCATCATTTTTTTATTTTTTATTTTTTTCATTTTTTTTTTTCATTTTTCATTTCAAATTAAAAGTAATATATACAACATAGATACATGAGAATGAGAATACCCTCCCCCCTACTTAAACTACACATTGTCCTCAATGTGTCGACAATTAAAAGAAAAAGTAAACTGAAAATGGGGGGGGAAACCGAAAATCGGGTAAATCGAAGATCGAATGCTCAAAACTCATGAAAAGCAATCCGTCAAACTCAAATTTCTTAACAACACCAACTCAAATCTCACAACTCAACTCACAACCCTCTCCCTCGAATCACTCAAACAAATGACAAATTCAAAATTTTAAATTCTTGAGATTTGCACCTAATTTAAGAGATCGAAAAGATACATTAACAATCTCAATCCTCTAGTGTTACCAACTCCTAGCTATTGAAGTCCTCCCAACGGGTTTTCTTTTGTGGATTTTGGTTCCAAGCGGATTAAGATTGGTTGTGGATCTTTTTAGTGGGTGGGCGGTGGGTGAAAGAAAATTTGTTGTGGTGGTGGAAATTTGATGAGAAAATAAAGGAAAAGAAAGAAAATAAAAAGGGATCTCGGGTTGCCTCCCGAGAAGCGCTGTTGTTTAAAGTCGTTAGCTCGACTTAATACCTTAAGCTTAATCATTGGGTTGTGCTCCATGTGTGACAGTAGTGGTTCCATGTCAATCTCCACTTCAAGTACCTGCAAAATTGATTGAGAAGAACTCTTGCAATGCATCGTTAGCGCTATGAGTGTCAACAAAAAACAAAGAGCACAAACAATACCATCCAAAAATCACGCTAAATACAAACAAGTAACACCGTTTCCCCGGCAACGGCGCCAAAATTTGGGCGGGCACGGATGTGTCGTTGTGCACCGCACCCGGCCAAAGATAAAATTTATCCTACTCTCTTTTACACTAAGGAAGTATAATGGAAGTAGGGGTCGTATCCACAGGGAAACAGGGACGAGTTTAATATTCAGCGTGATCCAAAACCTAGATTAAGCTAAGGGCCGAGAAACCTAATTACAAAGGGGGGTTTCAAGTAGATTATAGCTAAACTACAACTAACTAGCATATAAACAAGATGAGAAATCAATATGGGAAGATCTTGAATCCGATTAACATCCACTTCAATTCATTATCGATCCTTGAACCTCCACTCTAATTATTTCCATAATTATCTATTGTTGAGAATTAATCTCGTGTTCTCCTTATTCCTAGTTGAATAGCACGATCAGCGTGACTATAAAACACTAACTAAAGGATAACCTAGTCCGATCGCGTCTAAGTTCAATCCATTAGCAGCAATAAACACAGAGAACCAACAGACCTGCTAACGTCATACAAGCGATAAACATTCAACAGTTAATTCAATTTCCCCAAGAAATAACCAAGATGATTAGCATCTGAGTTACTCCCTAGTTTGCTACCAATTGATAAAAGAATAAAACAATCCGATTCTATTCTTAAATCTAGCATTAGATTAATTACACAATCAAACTAGTAACGTTCCTAGCATAATTATGCAAAAATCATAGAAAGCAAGCATAGAAATTAAACCATAATCAAAGAAACTAAATAGAGAGGAAAGATCTCACAATAATGCTTGAAGCTCCATATTAATCTCGTTCAAGAACGGTTCAAGCTACAATCGGCATAGCATAAGCCAAGTTGAAATCCCTAAAAACTAAACTAGAAAATAAAAACTTAAAAAGAGAAGACAACAAGAGCGGAGTGGAGTTTTGGAGACTCCCTCTCCTTGTGGCTGCTGCCCCCCTAGGTCCAAAATCAAGTTTAGTATTTATACTAAAGCTCAAAAATCAGCCGACAATTAGACCGACCTAGGGGTCGCGAGGTGCGAGTCTGGTCGCACCGTGCGAAGAGTGTTCTGCCTTCCAACACGAGCTGAAGAACTGGGCCAAGCCAAGAGGTCGCACCGTGCGAGGGATCTCGCGAGGTGCGAGCAAGGCAGGTCGCGAGGTGCGACCATGCTCGCGAGGTGCGAGCTGCTGTGCTGGGCAGCTTGCATCGAGCGCGCGCTGGGCTGGGTGCTGGGCATGCTTGCGATGTGGTTGCTTGGAGCTTGGTTGTGGCGGAGCTTGGTTGGTGAGACGATGTTGTGGAACCATTCATGCTTCCAAAAGCTCGGAACTTACAACTTTAACAATAATTAATATATAAAATTCCGAACTTCCGCTAAGGTCGATTTACATGCAACATTAACAATTACAAATAAATCCCCTAGCAAAGTGTACCTAAAATACCACAAAAACATCGTATAACTTGAGCGTATCAGACAACTTCATTACTTCCTGGTTCTTGCCATCCAAATTGGTTACATGGGAAGGCTAAAACTTCAAAGTCTGCATAACATAAGACGGACACATCAACACACAATTTATATCATAACAGACAGTAAGCAAATCTTAGAGAATCAGTTGAGGAAGCAACAAACCTTGGTACTTATACTTCTCATACAAAATGTTCAATTCCTGGTAGTTTGACTTTGTTAGACCACTGCACATTTACAAAAAAGGGACTCCCAATCAACAATAATAGCATGAGTGAAATCCAAATAGGTTGATATTTCCACATTAGAGCTACCACACACATCATAGCTAGCAATCTAATTAACTGACAGACTTTTGTCATGTTAGCATAGCTCACGAGGATCAAGGGGAATAGGTCTCATTTTTATTTTTACAAGCAGACTTTTTCAACCTTGGAACAACCCCAATAATGGAAGCAAAGAAACAGATTGTTAGTTTATTCAGGCAGTTCCTAAGATACAACGCAACTTATCTCCAATTGTGTTTAAAATTAGATGACCTGTTTGCAAGATTAAATCTTGCATTAGCTAATGGGGACCATATCTAATTGATCAGGGCAGAAGATGCAAACTGCAATTCTTTTCTATCCCAAAGATGCCAACCATTAGGATTTCATATTGGCTATTACTCGTTTTTTTTGCTTGAGTTGTGTATATATATTATTATCACAGATATAGCATATCTTATTAAGTGTACTGCAGAACCAACCTTGTTATGCAACCAACCTCTGTTCAGTTAGCAATGAAGTCAATCGTTGTAAGCAAGAACTACTGACAAGCTGAAGCATATACAACATAATGGCAGAAATAAAAGCTAATGCCTCAGTAATACGAATTTCAGTAGTCATTGTTCAATCACTTGAGTTCATCCTACTTCACATTAAACTTACTAGAATGAGCATCTGGTCTCCAACGTATTATGTAATCATTTGTGATATAATTGACATATATGAGAAGATAAAGGAATATTTAGCACATTATGGAAGATACAATCAGGCATGAAGGGGCTCAAGTTGACCCTTATACAAAAAACTTGGTGTACAAAGAAAGGCATATGAGATAGTAGTTCGAATTAGAAACATTGAGAATGATAATATCCTCCTATACCTAGCAGCTAGTCAATGCAACCTCACCTTTTGCCATAAAAGGGTCACTTTATAAGTTAAAGGGGTCACTTTTAGATAATGGATTACCTTTTACCTTAAAAGAGTCGCTTCTACTCTAAGGGACCCCTTTAGGGAAAAAGTTACCACGGCTTATCATAAACTATGATAAAACGACCTTATATGAGATTTTGCAATATATATAATTGGATCTATTTGTTTCCTCTTTCACATTTGACAAAATCACCATCCTTAAGTCAACAGAAACTAAAGCAGCCCGATTGACACTGGCAGCATACAACCACAATCTCACATCCAAGGTGCATTAAATTTCATCATGGAAACAGTTTATGAGCATATCATATCTGCCAAAAGTAAAACAATGCTACCCTTTGTTGTTTTGGTTTTTTCAATAAGAATGATGCTACTATTGTCCAAAAAAGAATGTTCTTGTTCAATTCTACGAAATGTTTAAAGTTAAAGCTAGTGCTTATCCACCATTATGTACTACTTCAAAAATGGTTAGAGTACTAATCAATTAAATTAGTCAGCTGACAACTCCGTCATTGAGTTAATTCTATAAGAGAAAGGCCTAACATCTAATCGTTAGACATCTAGACGTGAAATAGAAAAAAAAAGGGGGATTCCACGTCTAGTGCATTTACAAAAATGCCGCATACGCTCATATTCCAAAATTACATAATTATTGATATGGAATTAAGCCACTCTATATGATTTCACTCCTAACAAGAGTAGACCGTACTTTTGGTATAGCATCAACACAACCTTTGTCAAAATCCAACAACGCACTAATAACTACAATTATCAAATAAAATGAACCCTAAATCAGCTAATACAAATAGAACCCTAAAAAATATAAAATCAAATAAAATTCTAGAAAGAAGGGGGTAAAATTAATTAAAAACCTAAAGAGAACAAAGGAAGACTTCCTCGTTAGACAAATCATGCGATGCAGCGCCGGATTGATTAGGTTGAAGCCATGCCGGAAGCCGAGCTACATCCTGTCGAAGAAGGTGGGTGGAGGGTCAGCCCCCCCCCCCATATAATTGTCTCACTAAGTATAATGGAACTATATTTAGAACATTATTAGGAAGCAGAAGATCAGAAAAGTTCTCTTACACGTCGTCTCAATAGTATCGGCAATACTAGCTCTATATAATCTTCAGGAGTTGATTTTCTAGGAACTCGCATAGTATATGGAGGCTTTTCCATAGATCTCAGGACTTTGTCAGGAACTCTTTTCACAATTTTCACATCCTTTCAAAAGAAGATATGAACCACTCAACATAAAAAATGTCAGCGAAGTCACTGCATACCAAGGAAAATCCACATTAGTCTTGGAGAACCATGCTCTATTTTCACAATTTTCACAATCTTCCACTCTCTTCTCATCCCAGCAAGGCATATTCAAGCCCCATAATACCTCTCTATAGGTGGTGCTGGAGCACTTCTTTTCCATTCAAGTTTACAATGGTCAAATTCCGGCTGAATAGCATTTGCTTCTTGTGAAACCACCATGGTTTGAATGCAAATGTTGCAGAACTACTACTAGTGGCCAGTGGGTTGACATCCACCTTTAAATCCGTGTAATCAAGGATTTCCGTTATTTCTAGTATGTAATAAGTCAGTCATTCCCTTTGGTATCTTATTGAACAAATGATGATATCGTTCCTCCATTGATCAAGAATTTTGATTTTTGGAAAACATATCACAGGAGTTAAATCGTATTTAACCGTCTTAATGTCACCTCTCTGGAAAGTAGCATCTATCAGTTAAGAGTATATGATTATAACTAGGCTACTCCCATAAGACAAAATAGTACTCCTAGGAAGAGGCATGATCCTCCTACAAAAATTAACAGTGACCAGGTGCTAATTTTGGAAGCAATGGTGCAACAGATTAGGCAAAACTTCCATAGAGTGGGAACTCGAAACACAATATCTGAATTCTTGTGTAGGCAATAACATGACTTTATACAAATAAAAATAACAATAAAACGAGAACAATACAAATCGTACTCAAATTGAAGAGTATATGAAAGTTAGGGTTTTTTATTGTGAAATTCGAAAACCCTAACTTTTATATATGCAAACAGGACTCAACTAGAAAGATAAAACTCGCACTCAAGAAAGACTAGAAATATCACAACATAATTCTCCCGAAAAACATAACGGAAGAGAAAACATTGCAAAGATAAGAGACCATCCATTATGTGCTGCAATACCTATGTATACATGATATAATTTCTTCGAAACATCTATCAAATTCAGGAAGCAGATCTAAACCACCGTCAGGTGTGAACGCTGGCGAAGCTTCCAGGGCAGAAGCTATCTACAACATGATAGAGGAAGACTTTGAGAAACGATTGAACAAACTAATTAATTCGAGTAATTCAGAAAAATCTAGAAATTAGGAGAAAATAAAACCTGAAGGAGTTTGGGAGGTTGATTGAAGAAACAACGAGGTCGACGCCTTGTGATTCAACTGCGGCGTACTTGAGAGGGACGAAGGAGGGAGCGAAGGACGACGGAGAGAGGGACGGCGGAGGAGTACTGATACGCTCAAGTTATACGATGTTCTTGTGGTATTTTAGGTGCACATTGCTAAGGGATTTGTTCGTAATTGTTAAGGTTTGCATATAAATCATCCTTAGCGGAAGTTCGGAGTTTTGCGATATAAGTTGTGTTAATGTCATGCATTCCGAGCTTCCAAGGTGAAATGCATTTGAGCCGAGCATCACAAGCCACAAGCTCGCCAAGCCAAGCTCGAAGCATCGCAAGCGAGCACGACCGCCCGCGCCCATCGCCAGCGCAGCCCGCACACCCGCACGCTCAGCAAGCCGAGCCGCCCGGCGCCCATCGCCCAGCAGCCCGCACACCCGCACGCTCACCCAGCGCTCACTGCCCAGCGCCCAGCGCTCGCGACTCGCGAGCTTCCTCGCACCTCGCGAGCATACTGCCGTCGCGACTCGCGACCAGTGCCCATCCAAATTGTGCGCGGGAGGTAGAACGCTCTTCGCGACTCGCGATCAGTCTCGCACCTCGCGACCCCTAGCTCGGTCTATTTGTCGACTGATTTTTGAGCTTTACTATAAATACTAAAGTTGATTTTTGGACCTAGGGGGACACACACTTGAGGAGAGAGAATATCCAACACTCCATTCTTCTCTTCTTATCTTCTCTTTTTAGTTTTTATTTTCTAGTTTAGTTTTTAGGGATTTCAATTATGGAATTGGCTTATGCTATGCCGATTGTAGCTTGAACTGTTCTTGAACGAGATTAATATGAAGCTTCAAGCGTTATTGTGAGATCTTTCCTCTCTTTCTCTTTTCCTTGATTATGGTTCAATTTCTATGCTTGTGATTTATGATTATTGCATAATTATGCTAGGAACGTTACTAGTTTGATTGTGTAATTAATCTAATGCTAGATTTAAGAATAGAATTGGATTGTTTTATTCTTTTATCATTTGGTAGCAAACTAGGGAGTAACTCAGATGCAGATCTTCTTGGTTATTTCTTAGGGAAATTGAATCAACTGTTGAATGTTTATCGCGTGTATGACATTAGCAGGTCTATTGGTTCTCTGTGTTTATTGCTGCTATTGGATTGAACTTAGACGCAGATCGGACTAGGTTATCCTTTAGTTAGGGTTTTATAGTCACGCTGATCGTGCTATTCAACAAAGAATAAGGAGAATGCGAGATTAGTTCTCGGCAATAGATAATCATGGAAATAATTAGAGTGGAGGTTCAATGATCGATAATGAATTGAAGTGGATGTTAATCGGATTCAAGATCTTTCCATATTGATTTCTCATTCTATTTATTTGCTAGTTAATTTTAGCTTGTTTATAACTCTTTTGAAAACCCCCCTTTTTATTAGGTTGCTCGACCCTTAGAGTCATCTAGGTATTAATTCACGCTAAATATTAAACTCGTCCCTGTTTCCCTGTGGATACGACCCCTACTTCCATTATACTGCTTTAGTGTAAAAGAGAGTAGGAGAAATTTTATCTTTGACCGGGTGCGGTGCACAACGACACATCCGCGCCCGCCCAAGTACAGTACTCGGGTCGAGAGAGCGATAGACTTGGGAGGGAGGGAAGGGCTGATGAGGAGGGCCGATAAATTAAATTGTTTTAGTATTACGCGTACATTACTGCTTTCATGAATTGATATAAGAGAGAGTCCAAGCTAAGTGCTCGGGTTGATTAGTCAACCGGAGCATTTGATGTCAAATGTTCCGGTTAACTAATCAACCCAAGCACTTGTGAATATTTTTTATTAAAATTTTCACAAATGCTCGGGTTGATTAGTCAACCGGAGCATTTGACAAGTAGCAAAAGCAGATTTTTCCACTAGTGGAGATCAGAAAGAAAAGAGAAAGAGACCAAGAGATAGCAAAGCATGCCACCGAAGAACAGTCCTTAGCCTAAGAAGTCGCCAACCTATTAATCAGAAAGTTTCATATCAGCTTGTTTATGGGAATGATGTTGTTCTAGATTCATGAAAAAGTATCCCAAAAAATTGATATAGTTATGTTGAAGATTCGTTGTAAAAGTCTACTACTAGGCTACAATCCAATAAATATAATTTCACAAATGCCACACTTATAGTAGTTAATCAAAAATTGCATAAAACATAAAGAAGCAACGTTGGAACTGAACACTAAGAAAAGATTAATTATTGAAAAGAAGTTAAACACCAAACTGAATTGAGATTCACCTAAATGCTGCCGGTAATTCCCTCGAAATGCAGCCCTAGATTTGACCAAAACTTCTACAAAATTCAGATTTTCCGCACAATTATATAAAATTAGTAAAAACTAAGAAACCCATAGATGCTCACCTATTCTAAGCCCTAGAATCAAGAAGCCACAAATCAATTAAGGACTTTAATGCTTGTTGAATCGAAAGTCTGAAATTGGATTAGAAGACTACAAAAAACCTTGTGAATCGCAGAATAAAGGCAATATCGTACTTTTTTTATTAAATTTGACCAACAATAAAACCATAAAATTGGATTCGAAGAATACCTTATTTCCAAATCAAGCCCTAAAATTCAGTAGAGTGAACAATGAACTTGAAGTAGCATGAGCAGTGAATTGAACCCTAGAACCATAGATTCTAGGGCTACTGCTGCCCCAAATTGCGCGGATCTAGCACCGGAGCATAGCAGCCAGCGAGAGAGCAGCGAGAGATATCGAGAGTAATATAGGGTAGATGAGAGAGATCGAGAGTGGAGAGGGTAAGAGAAAGAAAGGGAACCAGTTTGATGGAAAGGGGGAGAGAGAGAGTCGAACAGAGAGAGGCAAGAGAAATATCAAAAGGGGGAGAGCAGTAACTAGAATCGAGGACAGGAGGGGAGTGAGTGAAAAAAAAAGTAGGCAGGAATAACAAATGCTCCGGTCAAACGAAGCATTTGTTGTAACACCCCGATAATTCTCTCTTTTCCAAAATACCTTCTTAATATAAAACTTAGAGAATTATCAAAGTATTATTGCCCGTGTGATAACGTATCGGCTTATTTCGAATTTTACAACGGAAATAATAATAAATAACTTTAGAAATAAAATTTAGTCAACCAAAAGTCCAATTGATAATAAATCACATAATATCATCATGGTCAACATGCTTCACACAACGGCATAAAACATGCAAATCCAATTGAATATAAATCACATATGAACTAAAATAGTTCCCTATGCATGATACTACATAAATCCCATCCTTAGGACATGATACTAATTCCAATCCACACATAGGTATGTACGTACCTTCTGTAGACAAAGTTCGAGGCCACTTTAACAAGCTTAAAAGTCGCCTAAAGAGAATTCTCCGCCTAACAATAATCAACATAACCACAATCAATACTCTTATAAAATTCCAGCAATATTACAATACTTTAAATCCTCTTTTAAAATGTTTAAAAACCTTTTCCATCATTCAAACTTCAATTATTAATACTCCCTAGTATAGTACTACTATACTAGTTGCTAAAACCCTTAAAAACTCATACTTTGATCATAAAAACTCCATTATAGGCATAGTTATAAAATTTCCAGCAACTTATAAAGCATGAAAACCCTTGTAAAACATACTTAAACATAATTAAAATCATAAGAGTACTCAATTTCATAAACTATAATATACTACTATGATTTTCCAACTCATAAAACCCTAAAAATCCATGCTTTGATATTTAAAACCCTAGTTGAAACATAACTATTAAATCTGAAATTTTAATTACTTCATTACTTCATTACATAAATTACATAATCTTAGATTTATATTTAAATCATCAAATAACTTTAAACATAAACATATTAAAACAACCCTTAAAAATATAAACTTTGTATTAAATAAAACTTGAGGAGGAAGAAAATAACCAAAGCAAAGGAGGAAGGAAAAAGACGCCGGCGGGGAGAGGCGACGCGGCACGGTCGGCGGTGGTCGACGGTGGCCGTCGGCTGTCGTGCGAAGGAGGAGGGAGAAAACCGAGAGAAGAGAGAAGAAAAAGAGAGAAAAAGAAAGAGGAGAGGGGGCCGAAAATAGGGAGAAAAAAGAGAGAGAAAATGAAGTGGGAAATTTTAGGGTATTTGGGGTTTATATAGTTTCCCCCTTTTTGGCTTAGGAAAAGGTGTTTGGGATAACATAATATTTAATGGTTGGGTGATTTGTGTAGTTGGGTTTCTCTAACCCAATTTAAAGTCTCTTTACTAAACCAAAATGTGCTTTAAGCTATTTAAATAATTTTTAAAGTATGCCTATGTAAAATGTTTGACTATTTAAAATCATTAAATAATTCCTTTGACTTTCAAATAGTCAACCTTTCAAGAAGTAAATCATTTAAATACTAAAATATATATAAATATACATTAAAATATATATATATATATATATATATATATAATTCATAAAATTACGGGGGATTATATTTGTGAATTTTTTTATTAAATATTGAAGGAACTCACCAAATGCTCCATTTGTGAAACAACCAAAGCATTTGACAAGTAGCAAAAGAACTTTTTTCCACTAGTGAAAGTTAGTATGTGATTAAGAAGATAATTAAACAAATAACAAGAACTTAACTTTACCTTGCTAACTCAATGATGCACTTCCTTTGCAAAGGCTTCTACTTTTTTGATTTTTTCTTAATTTCTAAGTGAGTTTCTAAATTCACTTAGTTACTAACTAAAACTCTTTTTGTGTTTTTTCCTTTGATGAACTACTTACTTACTAATTACTTTTCTAATTTTAACTTTTGCTTTCTTTTTCTCTCTTGAATGAAGTTTTTAGTGGGAGGAAGTATGGAGAATGAAGTGTTTTTTATGTGGAATTCAAGTTGTTTTGGGTGGGATTGAAGTTGTGGTTTGAAATAAAAATAAGGGGGTTATTTATAGGAATAATAGAGTGGGGAATTAGGGTTTGAAAGAGGTAGAAAATCATATTTTTCACACAAATAAATCTGATTTTTACCATCCTACATCACCCTAATTACATCATCAAATCTTCCTACATCACCAAATTTATTGGAAATCCAATTATTCTTATTCTTTTTAGATTTGATTTTGATTTTTACACTAATGAAGCAAAATCAAATTTTCAGTCAATATTTTCTTCCTAAATACTACTACATCCTAAAACGTGAAAGTGCATCGAAAAACGTGAAAACAAAGCTACTAGGCAACTGCGCGGAGCGCAGAATATTGCGCTAGACACAGGCACGGTGCACTGGGCGTACGGGCGTGCGTTTGACGCACGGGGGTGAGCTCGGCGCATGGCCTGGGTTTGTCGAAGGAA
This sequence comes from Beta corolliflora, assembly GCA_947648045.1. Lineage (NCBI taxonomy): Eukaryota > Viridiplantae > Streptophyta > Magnoliopsida > Caryophyllales > Amaranthaceae > Beta > Beta corolliflora. Next base: position 1,652,575 of record CANSZD010003294.1, read on the forward strand.
ATCGGATCTTTGGGCTCTTACACCTTAGATTTTGATTCTGATTCTTATTCCTTTTCATGATTCTTATTCCTTAACCAATGGATAAAAGGATGTGATTGGTGGTTAAAGAATATATTTTATCCAATGGACAAACGAAAGTGACTAGTGGGCAATGACTTGATCACCAAGAAAACTAATTCCCACCAGTTTTTGAGAGACGAGTAAAACTCCGGTGCCTAACCGCGACTCATTTTTTCCGTTTTTCGAAAAACTAACTTAAAACAATTAACGAAAACTCGTCAAATTAATAAAGACGAGCAAGATTCTACCACAAATCATTTTATTAAAATGGGTGACTGTAGTTTTTTACTACGACTTTTGGAAAAATTACATTTTTAAACTGAAATCGTATGGTTAAAGCATAAAACGGAAAAAAAACTATATGACGGAATGAAACTCGTGCTCTGAGGTGGAAGGTGCCTTTGGTGGGGTGCGCGCTCCACGATACATGATAGCTTCGTTATTTTTATTTCTTTTCAAAAATCTTATTTTAAAATTTTTATCCACAACAGGTGTTCAAAATTTGGTGTCTACAAGTACAAGATATTATCAAGCATTTTGAATGTAAAATTCCACCGGACTTTCATATCTAAATTAAGCCTTCTTTTGACTTCCAAATGAAATTTTTTTGAGCGGTTTCGTAAAACTCTTTGGCTCTATGGGACGATCTTGCAACAATGTTCACCAAACTTCTAATGTCCTCTTAGATGCTCTCAATTACTTCCAAACCGTCTTGAACAATTAAATTGATAAAAGAAACATTCACTACCAAATAACATTCCCCTTGATGTAAGACGATTTTTCAAATGAACAATCATAGTATCATTATAACAAGCATTATCCACCGTCACACTAAGTATTTTATCATCTATATTCCATTGATTTAGAAACATAAAAATCTCTTCGGAAATGGTTTGCCCATCATAAGGGGGAGATAAGCCTCTATACCTAAGGATCACTTTGTGTAACTTCCAATCACTATCAACAATATAAGTCGTGATGCAAATATAGTGTTGCCAAGTGTGTGATGACTTCCAACAGTCGACAGTCAAACAAATTCGTCCCGGTGCACCCAACAACATTGTTTTGTTTTTTTCTCTATCACAACTGTATATGGAAAATAACTCTCTAGTAAGCATAATCCGACTAAAAGGTTTAAAATGAGGAGTAGCTTTAAACATCATGTTTCTAAACCCCTTTTCTTCAACAGTTGAAAATGGATGAGCACCTTTTACAACATATAGTAAGATCTCTTTTTTTAATTCATTCATATCAAAGACAAATTCCCCTTCCTCCGTATTAACACCCCCCTCCCCAAGTGGAAGTCCAATGGGCCTTAGTGGACAACTCTAACAAATTACGCTTTAAATGAGATGTGCCTTGATTAGAGTCGGCTGCCAACACGAGTTTACAATGACCGCAAATAGCTATTGACTCACCTTTCTCATTTTGTCCTTCTTTAAGCTCCTTCCATACCTTAGATGTATTCTTCCTCTTACGTTGTTGGGTTGCATATTTACTATCCATCATCTAATGGCATGAATGACGTAGTCGTTGCACTTTCTATTTACACATACAATTTATAAAAAGTGAGGTTAGCACTTCATCATGCTTCATTTCTTCGTAAAAAGCCTAACATATGAATGAAAAGTTCATCGATTCTTATAAATCATACCTTCTTCTAGGACTAAAAACTGAAGAAACAGGGGGTTGAAATTTGGCAGAATTATTCTTGAAATTTTGTTAATTTCTAGTACCTAATTTGAAAATGATCTACTAATGTGTGAATAACATTTGCACCCTAAAAATATGTGTGAATAACATGAATCTACTAACTCTGAATAACATCAGTTAGCTATGAAATTTGCAAACAAGCAATAAACTCGTAATAGCATCAGTTAGCTATACTAGTAAACGAATATAAAATTTGCAGCACACAATTGCACAATGAAGAAAAATCAATCGAAAATCATCATAAAAATGTGTGAATAACATGAATCTACTAACTCTGAATAGCATCAGTTTCCACTTTCCAGTCAGTTCTCTATGTATCTATAAGGCTCTATATTCCATTCAAATATCCAAGTACACACAAACAAAAATAAAGATAACACTGGGGTTATTATAACTTACAACAATCAAATTAACCAGATTACAAGAAAAAAAAACAACCCACATCAAAATAAAGCAATTATTGACAAACCTAATTGCCAAATCATAAATAATGATCAAAACAACAGATACCCAGAACACATAAAGCAGAAAAATGAACAAAAGAAACGACGAGTAATTGGGAAAAAATGGGAAAAAAATCAACTAACTAAAAACACTTTTTTACGAGAAGAAAATCACAGTTGGCTTTTGATGAGTTTCAAAAGTAAAACCGCAAGTGCACGGTGTTTTTTGTTAGCAGAGAATTAGCAAATACGGGTCGATCCATAAGGAGATGATTTCTATAGATTGATGTTCAATTAAGATAACTATTTCAGGAAAAAGATGGTTGAATGAATAATAACCAATACTAATGTAAACTAATTCAGAGATGGATGTAAATCAAATGATTAAAACTTAGGGCATTTGTTCAGTCCACCATGCTTATACCACTTCAATCTATCAATACAATACAATTCAACAATACTTGGATTGAGGGACGAGTAATTATAGAGTCTTTTGTTAATCCTATGGTCGGGTCTTAACACTCTTAGATCAACATATGCAGTACGGTCGCTTAACATAATCAGATCTACCAATTGTAACAAGTCTCTAATGAGTACGATCTTTCAATTTTTAACTCCTACTAGCTAGATGATAACTGATGATATTGCGCAATGAATTAAACAATGATAATAAAATCAACAGGAATTACTCTAATCTAATCCAAACATCTAAGAACTTTAAATCATAATCAAAGAGGTATAAACATGCATGGCTTCCCTCACTTAGCCCTAGAAATAGACTACTCACTCATGATATTAAGGAACACATTAAACATAATCAAAGTAAAGGCATTCATCAAATTAAACTAAGTAAGAAACAATATCGAGTAATTGATGAACAATGGAAGCGGAATCAATGATCTCTATAATCTCCAAAGTAAAGAGTGCATACAAAACTTAGAGAGAAAAACTAAGTGTTTAACCTAATAAAAGAAGGAATAAAATGATTGTCAAATCGAAATTTCTAAAACCCTATATATAGTTTTTGCAAAATCGGCTAAAAAACACTAAAATTAAGCTTTCCGAGAAATCGCCCGGTCAGGTGACGGTGATTCTTCAATTACGAGCTCAACTGGAATTTCGCCTGGTCAACCGGGCAAGGCCGCTCGGTCGACCGGGCGAGAGCTTTGTTCAGCTTCCGACGCATATTCTTCCTCCAAGCCTCTTGTAAGACTTCTCGGATCTGCTATGGGCAACAGATAATGATTGGACTTTTCTTCCGTGGCTAGATTAAGCCATGAAATGCATAATCTGCACAATAAAACATAAAAGAACACAGCCAAGTCCAACCATATCAAATCACATACATATGAGCTCAAAAGAGCTCAAAATAGTACTCAATGCTAAGGGAATAGGGCTAAAAACTCTATATAAAATAGTACATCAAAATCCCGCAAGCTAACCTTTTGCTTGTCCCTAAGCAAAACCACACAAATGAGTTACAACGTGAAATTGTTTCACCCTATAGAAAATCCAATTCAAAAGTATCAGTGGACTCAAAATCAATCAAGAAGGCATGCATCATCATCAATCAATCATATCAATCCAACAAACAATCGCCGAGAAAGACAATCAAATAAGGACACTATGCATGTCATGCAAATACTAAGATGGTGCTCACCAAGGGAGACACTCCTCTCACTTTGGTGGCAAGCAAAAGATGTGCCTGATCGCTCTCCATTCCCACCATATGTTCCTTCCCAACTCACTACTCTCGTGTGTTTGGAAGGTAATATGTGTCACTCAACCTAATTCAATCGACTCAAAAATGACACGTACTCTTTAGCTTTGATCCCTTGACTCACTTTCAATCCAATAATGCAACACATAAAGATCATGAGGACTTTTAAAGGTTGTAATGGGGCTGAGGTTAAGGGTATGGAAATAATTTGGGAATGTGGTGGATAAACCAAGCATGGAGGAGCATAACTAGCAAAACTAGGCCAATGAGGCCCTCATAACTCCAAATACCAACATCTCCAAAATAGCACTCACATTTTTCTCAAATCAAGCACCATTTTCACTTTCTTTGAACTTGTTTTTTCTTTTCAAACTTCACTTTATTCAATTTTCAACCTTTTTGCTTCTTTTCTTTCTTTCTTTCTTTCTTTCTTTCTTTTTTTTTTTGATTTCTTGTTTTGTTTTTGTTGAACTTCTCTTCTTTTGTTTTCATATATGAAGTTTTAAGTCAATCACAGTCTCATGATACTCCAACTCCAACTACCACACATGAAAGCATACATAACTATCAAAATAAACCAATCACTCTACTAATGCTCCCCTAAGCTAAGTTTGGGACAAGAATCAAATAAGGCTAAGGGCTTGTAATGAAGGTTATAGTAATCATAAACGGTCAGAAAGGCTTCAGCAGGGCTAGAGATAGAATAGGGAAATTCTCATTGGTAACCCTTTACTATTGAAAATTATATTTGGTAACCAATATCAAAAGTTTATTAAAAACGTGACCTTTTAGTTAGTATATTGTTACCAGACGTGACATTAATGAGGTAATTGGTTAACTTTTCCGTTAAATGTCATCTTTAAACACACCATCCCCTGCACCCCCACCATCCCCACCCCGGCCAGCCCTCACTCCACCACCACCCCTGCCAGCCCCCGTCACCCCCACCATCCCCCGCACCCCACCCCCCGCAACCCCCCCCCACCCCACCCCCAAAACAACCCCCCCACACACCCCTCCGTAGTTCCCCCCACCCCATTCCCGCAGCGCCGCCCCCCCACCCCACCCTTCGCCTCCCTCCTTCGCCGCTGCTTGCCCCTTTCCCCTCCCCCCTTCGCATACCCTCTTCCCCGCTTCCTCGCGCCCCTCTCCTACCCTTCCCCACTTCGTGCACCCCCTTAACACCCGCCCCCCCTTCGCCTCCTTCCTTCGCCTCCCTCCAGAAGCGTCGAGTTTATCGACGTCAATGTAGGTAGTAAAGGAGACGTCCTCGGATCCGATCTCATCAGTGGAGGATCCAGTGAATGGATCCGAGGAGAGATCCATGTCGTCGGAGAAGCGAAAACTGACCTCGGAATGTGCGCGACGATGGTGCGAGCCGCGGAACGGGTTCGGGCTCGGAGAAGGAGTGAAGAGCGTGGAATTCGTAGACGTGATGGTAGGATTTCCATTGGAAGAAGGTTTGGTAGGATTGCCATTAATGTCGGGATTAGGGATTGAGGTTGGTGGTGGTGGATCTTGTTTCATTTCCATGGTGAGAGTGGTGTCTGATTTGGAACATTGAAAAAAGCAAGGAGAGAGAAGGAGAACCACCGTAAGCAGCATTGATTGTGCGGTAGTAGCAGAGGTCGCCAACAACGAAGAGAGAGAAAGACCAAGCAACCAGCTCTATTTAACGGAAAATTTAACCAAAAACGTCATTAATGCCACGCCTGCTTATAGAATAGAACTATAAGGTCACTTTTTGAATAAAAATTTAAAAATGGTTACCAAATGTAATTTTCAATAGCACAAGGTTACCAATGAGAATATCCCGATGGAATAATATAATCAATCACAACTCTAGAGCTAGAAATTATGAAAAGAACGCCTCGATCATGTCAACATGTATGCACATCAAATTTCAAAGAGTACAGGATGAAAACCAAGATCAATATCATAACTGAGGAACTAATCACACAACAAAGAAGGAAGACTGGATGAAAGATAGGTATCCATGGCTCAAGTAATCTCACAGTCTAACCGACTTAGCTCCACAATCAATGCAAGTGCCACAAGTATCATGCAATCAAGGGTCATGAAAGATTGAAAATCAAATCAAGGCTAACAACTCCTCATGCCAACTAGGGTTGTTCATTTCGGATAATCCCATCCGAAATTTTGGATATCCGAAGAAATCGGATCGGGAAAAATGTGATCCGAATCCGATCTGAAAAAATCGGATATCCGAAAACTAAAAAATTGAATTTTTCAAAAGTTCATAAAATAAGTTTCGGATTGGATCATCGGATATTTCGGATATCTGGTCTTGAAAACGGATATTTCGGATATCTGGTCTTGAAAGCGGATATATTCGGATATTTCGGATCGGATATCCGAATATATCCGAGAAAATTCCCATGTTTCAGATATTTTTGGATATCCGAAAATGAAAATTTCCGATCCGTATCCGATTCCAAAATTTTCGGATATCCGATCGGAAATATCTGAAAACTAAAAAATCGGATCGGATATCCAATTTACCCGATCGGACACATGCACAGGGAAACAATCATGCAACTCAAATTTTCATGTCAAACTCGTAATTTTGTTTTTTATATGGTATTTTGTTTTTTGTTATTTTTTTTTCTAATCTAGGAAAGTAGTAAACTACACTAATTATACTAAGAAAGCAATAAATAGAGAGATGTGCACTTACAGAGATCCTCCCCCCAAGCTGAACTCGACAATGGCCTCATTGCAGTAAGAGGGAAGGAAAGGACTCACTCATCATCATCGGACTCATCTGCAGCCAAACCTCCAATGCTACCACCTGTATCACCAAAAGGAGCATGGCTAGTAGAACCCCTAGAGTGGGCGCACCACTAGGGTTAGTGGGCTCAGGCACCTCTGGTGTGTACCAAGAAGGGTGGGTGGCATCATGAGCAACAAGCCCCCGCTGAAAATAATCATGGTATATGGGGTATAGGGCATAGCGCATGTCGGATTCGACGGTGGCCAACTGTGTATCCAACGAGGTCAGTTAGGTCTGGATGGTAGCCTGAACGAGCTCAAGGCGTCCCATCTGAGAGGTGAGGGTGTGTTGCCCCTGCTCGAGGCGGTTAAGCATCGCCATTATAGGGTCAATGGGTGCGGAAGAAGAGGACCCCTCCCACACTGGCTGCCTATAGTATATTAGTATGTCCATAAAGGTCTCTGAGCAATGCGCTCTTGGCCGAGCATAGGAAGAAGATAAGACCCAGCACCAGGTTCTAGGTGGGTCTGAGCAGGGTTAGGGAGAAGGATAGACTCCTTCCTAGCAATCAACCATCTAAACTGTTGAACCCTAGTTTTGATGATGACAAAGGAATAAAGATACAAACTAAGTAATGAACTAACAAGCTGATAAGTGAATGGATTTTACAAGGTATCAATGAAAAGAGCAAAGAGAATACTAAGTTTAAGGAAGAAATCAAGTTTGGATTTTGAAGACTAAGTGAAGATGCTCAAGGAACTGATACTGGAGAAGCATTGGAGCAAGACAACCTAAGCAAGGCTTTTTGTTTCTAATTCCAATGTAAAGGAACGAGTGAGACATGGTAAGGAACACTGGCAATTTAAAAAGAGAATGAGTGTCTGTTCCTTTGAAAGGAACAGACGAACTGGCGCTGTCATGTTAAGTTAAAGGAACTAACTATTTAAAAGGAACTAGACATATGTTGAATAAGTGCAACGGTTAAATCATGTCGTTTGAGTGATTAATGCCTAGATTCTAGGAAACCATTTTTATTTAGTAAAAATATGATTTTAAGGAAAATATTTTTAAGGTAAAGATTTTATTTTTATTTGAAAATAAAAACCCTTTTCGGTTTTAAAGAAAATATTTTTAAATATAATATTTTGATAAAAGGATTTAATTTTGGCTTTATTAATTAAAATACCTTTTAATTAAATCAGATTTTTGTTTACTGCATAAGAGGTTGCTAAAATTAAGGAAGCAGTAGTATTTCCATAACACACGTTTAACTTAGATCGTGGAGATCATGGGTGTCAAAAGGAACGTGTTCCTCTAGTTGAGGAACATCATGGGAAAATGTTTTTACCACTAACACATGATTTAATCCCATGTTCTAGTTAATCACTGCTATAAATACTTATGTCTAATTAAGTTCTAATTTGTGTCTGACTTTTAGTAGTCACACCAAAATGTGTCTGACCAAGTGATTTAGTGAGTTTAACTAAGTAAAGTGTCAGTGCCTTCATTCTCTCATAAAAGCCATTTGTTCTTTGCCTTCTTACTCTAATTCCACTAAGTTTATTGATCATTGTATTTTGGTTTTGGGGTAAGGGGTAAGGGGATTTTGAGTGAAGTCCAGTAAGAGAGAAAGCTTTGAGTGAAGCGAGTTAAAGTGAGAAAACTTCAAGTGAAGTTGACAAGAACAGCTGTTAAGGGAACAATTGTTCAGGAACTTGAGTTTAGGAACTCAAGGTGTGGCCCGTGAGTAGAATTAGGTTGTAACAGAGTTGTTTGGCCTAATTAATGAAATTGTTGAGTTTAAAATCCCTAGTGGTCGAGGTTGTTTCTTCTTGTTGGGCCCAAGATGTTTTTCCTCGTAAAAATCCCATGTGTTCCTTTAGCTTGTTTCTTTGTTAAAGTTTTATAATTCCGCAAAAAGTTACATTTATTTCTACACATACAATTCACCCCCCTCTTGTAGTGTTCCTAGTGAAATAATAATTAGTATCAGAGCTAGAACTCACGCAAAATAGGAAACCCTATCGAGAAAACGAATTTTTCACCAGGTACCCCTGAGGTTTCACAATATTCACCTGATACCCTCGCGTTTTCAACAATTCACCTGGTGCCCCTAAGGTTTTGAAAAATACCTGACGTGACCCTACCATCAACTTTCCGTTAACTATGACCCTAAAAAAACTTAATTAACCTAAATTAACCCTAACTTCTAACCCTACCCTAACCCTAACCCTAACCCCTAACCTTAAACCCTAACCCTCCCACCACCCCCTCCCCCCCCCCTCCCCCCCCCACCCCTGCCCCTCCCCCACCCCTGCCAGCCCCCCTCCTCCACCCCCCGTCCCTCCCCCACCCTCCCACCACCTCACCATCCCCGGCCCCCACCCCCAACCCCGTGCAGCCCCTCTCCCCACCCCCCAACCCCGCGTAGCCCCCCCCCACCCCCCAACCCCGCGCAGCCCCCCCCCACCCCTCGCAGCCCCTCCCCTCCACCCCCGCCGCGGCCCCCGAGTTGATTTCCCCTCCCACCCCCCACCCCCGTCGAGTTTCGATCCCTCCCCTTCACTCCGCACCTCGCCCACCGGAAGTGCCAATGAAGCCCGGAAAATCAAAATTCGACTGGGATGGGGGATAAGGGAGTGAAATTCGACTGGGGGTGGGAGGGGGAGGGGAAATTGACTCGAGGGTCGCGAGGGGGGGGGGGAGGGGCTCCACTGGGAGTGGGGGGGGGGGAGGGGCGCGGGTGGGGGGGGGGTGGGGGGGTGGGGTGGTGGGGGTGGGGAGGGGGGGAAGGTGGGCCGGGGGTGGTGGGGTGGTGGGAGGGTGGAGGAGTGGGTGGTGGGGTGGTGGGAGGGTGGTGGGGTTAGAGGTTAGGGAGAGAGATAGGTTAATTAGGGTTTAAAGTTATTAATTAGGTTTAATTAGAGTTAATTAGGATTAATTAGTATTAGTTAGGTTAGTTAGGGGGTTAATTTGGTTGATTTAGCCTTAATGACTAACGGAGTTGACGGCCGTTAGTAATTAAGGGTATTCTGAGTATTTTTCAAAACCTCAGGGGCACCAGGTGAATTGTTGAAAACGCGAGGGTACCAGGTGAATATTGTGAAACCTCAGGAGTACCTGGTGAAAAAACCGTTGAGAAAAAGATCCAAGGAACAATGAACACCACCGAGAAACTTGAGGAAGGTTACTCTACGCAACGGCCTCCTATGTTGAATGGGAAGTTCTATTCCTACTGGAAGAATAGAATGAAGATTTTCATCAACGCCAAAAACTACCAGGTATGGAGAGTCATTGAAGTTGGTGATTTTGAGGTCACAACCACTAGTGACAAAAATGATGTAATTCCTAAACCATTCTCAAAATATGACAAAGCTGACTTTGAAAAAATGGAAGTGAATGCAATGGCTGTTAAACTTTTGGATTGTGGAATTCGACCCCATGAACACAATAGAATCATGGGATGCAAATCCGCAAAGCAAATATGGGATTTACTTGAGGTAACCCATGAAGGAACTAATGAAGTCAAGAGATCTAAAATTGATTTACTAATGAATCAATATGAACTGTTCTCCATGAAGGCTAAGGAAAGTATACAAGAGATGTTTACTCGTTTTACTAACATTATTAATGAGTTAGCTTCTCTTGGAAAGTTTATTTCATCTGAGGAACAGGTTCAAAAAGTTTTTAGGAGTCTTCTTAAGGATAGATGGATGGCTAAGGTCACTGCTTTACAACAAACAAAAGACTTCACCAAGTTCAACTTGGAACAGCTTGTTGGATCACTTATGACTCATGAGCTACACCTTGATACTGAGTATGGTGAAAGCTTTAAGTCTAAGTCCATTGCCCTAAAAGTTGATGATGAAGATGACTCTGACTCAGAAGAAGAGGAAGCAGCTCTCATGGTCCGAAAATTTCGAAAGATGTATAGGAACATGAAGAATGGGAACTTCAAAGGTAAAGCTAAAAAATTTTCTAACAAAGCTGCTTGGCATAAATGTGGTAGTACAGATCCCTTCATCAAGGATTGTCCACTTTTGGAAAATGACAAGACCAAAGAAAGGAACAAAGAACGTTTCGCTGAAAGGAACAAGGTAACAAAAGCACCTTTCTCTAAAGCGAACGTTCGAAAGGCTATGATAGCAGCTTGGGGAGATTTAGAGACTGAAGAGGAAGAGGAACAACAAAATGAAGAAACTGCAAATCTTTGCCTCATGGCAAACACTAACATAAAGGAAGATGAAGAAAATGTAGAGGTAAACCAACATATACTTGAATCAGACTTAGATGAAAAAACTATGACTGAAATTTATGATCTTCTTTATGATGCAATTCTTGAATGTAGAGATGAACGTGAAAAACGTGAACAAACTGAACAAGTTGTTAAAGTTTGTAAAGAACATATAGAATGGCTTAAGAAAATGAGAATGGATGTTGAAAGTAGGTTCTTTGATTTATTTGATAAGAACATAAAAATCAAGGAACTATATGAGAGTATTAAAAATGAAAATTATCTAATCAATTTAGAAATTTCTCACCTAAAGGAATTTATCCCTGTTCTTAGTTCCTTTGATATAAGATCAACTCCTTTGAAAGGTTACAGATCTGAAATTGAAAACTTGAATAATGAAAAAATTATTTTAAAGGAACAGATCTGTAATCTCAAGAAGGAACTTGTTGTCGCAAGGAACAGAGGCAAAGTGATGGTTGTTCCTAAATGGATTGAGAGACCACAGACAAAAAGAAAAGAGGGTCTTGGTTTCGAGAATTACAAGAAAAGGAACAAGCCTAAGAAATATGTTGACCTACCTAGTGACAAAATTTGCATGTACTGTGGAAAGATAGGTCATTACATAACTCAATGTCAACTAAGAACTAGTATGATTGGCAAGAATGTGAAATTAAGCAACATAAAATGGGTTGTAAAAACTAATGCTAGTCAAGAACAGGAACCAACGAAAGAAGGGGTTCCTACAACTAACAACTAGTTGATTTTTGTAGGTTGGAGTGAGGGGGGAACAACACTTGGTATCTTGATAGTGGTTAGTTGTTCTAAGCATATGACAGGAGACAAATCTAAGTTTCTCTCACTCTCAACCTATGAAGGTGGAAGTGTGACATTTGGTGACAACAAGAAAGGTAACATAGTTGCCATGGGTAAGGTTGGTAAGTCACCATCACATTCCATTGAAAATGATTTTCTAGTTGAAGGATTAAAGCATAATCTCTTAAGTATTTCCCAATCTGTGACAATGGAAATGTTGTTAAATTTAATAGTGAAAAATGCTTGATCGTTAACAATAACTCTAAGAATGTCATCTTGGAAGGAACAAGGAAAGGAAACACATATGTTGTGGATCTTGATCTTGTTCCTAAAAATAATTTGACATGCCTTAGTGTTATTGAAGATGATCCTATCTTATGGCATAAGCGTCTTAGACATGCTAGCTTTTCATTACTTGACAAACTTCGATCAAAAGATCTTGTTTTGGGATTACCATGTATAAATTTTTATATTGATCAAGTTTGTGATGCGTATGCCAAAGGGAAGCATATTATATCCTTTTTCAAATCTAAAACTGTTGTGAGCACCACAAAGCCATTGGAATTAATTCACATGGATTTGTGTGGCCCCATGAGAATTCAAAGTAGAAGTGGTAAGAGGTATGTGCTAGTTATTGTTGATGACTACTCAAGATACACTTGACTTATTTTTCTCTCTAGTAAGGATGAGACTTATGATGAGTTCCTTGTCTTTGCTGTCCAAAATTTGATTGGTCACAAATTGATGCATATTAGATCTGATCATGATAAAGAATTTGAAAATTACAAATTTGATAATTTAAGTAGATATCATGGCTTAGATCATAATTAATCTGCTCCTAGGACACCACAACAAAATGGTATTGTAGAGAGGAAAAATAGAACTTTAGAGGAAATGGCTAGGACTATGTTAATAGCTAGTGAACTTCCAAGGAACTTTTGGGTTGAGGCTGTTAACACTGCTTGTCATATAATAAATCGTGCCATGATGAGACCTATCATTAACAAAACTCCTTATGAGCTTTATTTTGGTAAGAAACCCAATATTACACATTTCAGAACATTTGGTTGTAAATGTTTTGTTCATAATGATAGGAAAGATAATCTTGGAAAATTTAATGCAAGGAGTGATGAAGCAATATTTCTAGGATATTCACCACATAGTAAGGCTTATAGAGTTTACAATAAACGAACTATGTGTGTTAAAGAAAGTGTACATATAATTTTTGATGAATCTGACAATTTTAATCCAAGCAAGCAGGTTGATGACTTTGAAATAGGCTTGGTTCGACCAAATGAAAAAAATGCAGATTCAATTGAGGAAGAAGAAGGAATAAAAGAGGAAATGAACGAAGAAGATGAAAACCTTCATGACAATGTTGTTCCTGTTCCTCAAGATGATGGAGCAGTTTCTGTTCCTACTAAGAACGAAATTGTTGAAGGAACTGATTCAACAATGGCTGAAAGAGGAACAAACGAACAAGGCTCCTCATCCTCTCAAGAAATTCAAGAGGAACAACCTGTTCCTATAAGAGAATTTCAACCGAAACCTTGGAGACAACAAAAATCACATCCAGTGGAACTCATAATAAGTGACATATCCAAAGGTACGCAAACTAGATTTCAGTTAAGGAATTTTTGTGCATTTCATGTGTTCCTATCAATGATGGAACCAAGAAATCATGAAGAAGCCTTAACTGATTCTGATTGGATCACTGCTATGCAAGATGAGTTAAATGAGTTTCAAAGAAACAAGGTATGGCATCTTGTTCCCTCTTCTAAACAACAAAAAGTGTTTGGATTAAAATGGGTGTTTATGAGTATGGAATAATTGTAAGGAATAAAGCTAGACTTGTAGTAAAAGGTTATAATCAACAAGAAGGAATTGACTATGAAGAAACCTTTGCTCTTGTTGCTAGACTTGAGGCCATTAGAATACTAATTGCATTTGCTGCATATATGGGATTTAAATTGTATCAGATGGATGTCAAATGTGCGTTTCTAAATGGTTATTTAAATGAAGATGTATATGTTGAACAACCCCTTGGATTTGAAAATAATGATTTCCCAAACCATGTCTACAAGCTTGATAAGGCTCTTTATGGGTTAAAGCAAGCACCTAGGTCATGGTATGAGAGATTATCTAAGTTCCTTTTAGAAAATAATTTTAAAAGAGGAAAAGTTGACAAAACATTGTTTCTAAAATCGAAAGGAACTGACATACTTCTTGTTCAAATATATGTTGATGACATTATCTTTGGAGCAACTAATGAGTCATTATGCAAAGAATTCTCTAAAGTCATGAGTAATTAATTTGAAATGAGTTTAATGGGTGAGTTAAATTTATTTCTTGGAGTACAAATTAAGCAAACTGAAAAAGGAATAATCATTATATTCACCGATAAAAATACATAAAGGAACTGCTGAAAAAATATGGGCTCGAAAATTCAAAGATCAATCACACTCCTATGGGAACCTCAACTAAATAATTAGATGAAGATCCCATAGGAACAAGTGTTGATCAAACAAAATATAGAGGCATGATTGGTTCCCTTTTATATCTAACTGCTAGTCGTCCCGACATAGCTTTTAGTGTTGGTTTGTGTGCTAGATTTCAAGCAAATCCCAGGGAGTCTCACTTAACAGCCGTGAAGAGAATTCTTAGATATCTCAAAGGAACAGATGATCTTGGACTTTACAATCCAAGAAGTGACACATTTGAGTTAAGAGGATATGCTAATGCTAACTATGCTGGAGATCTTGTAAATAGGAAAAGCACCTCAGGTATGGTTCAATTTCTTAGTCATAGCTTAGTTTCTTGGAGTACCAAGAAACAAAACTCAGTTGCTTTATCCATTGCTGAAGCAGAATATGTAGCTGCTGCTGCATGTTGCTCTCAAATGCTTTGGATAAAACAACAACTTTGTGATTATGGAATAAACTTTAATTGTGTTCCTATTTATTGTGATAATACAAGTGCCATTAGTATTTCAAAAGATCCAATGCATCATTTAAGAGTTAAGCATATACATATCAGACATATCACTTTCTAAAAGAAAATGTGGAAAAAGGTTTGATTAAACTTGAGTTTTGTCAAACTGAAAATCAGATTGCTGATATACTAACCAAGCCTCTACAAAGAGATAGATATGAAAAATTAAGGCTTGAGTTAGGTTTAATAAAACTTAAGTAATTGTTCCTGTTCTAATTTCCCATGTCTGAATTGATTTGTCTTACTCTATGTGATATTAAGTGACTGTGATTAATTGCCTAAGACCTTTGCAAATTAAAATGTTCAAAACATAAACATGGATTCAAAGGAATAAAGCCACTCACAAATGTCACATAATACTCCCCTTATTGTTCCTAAGTGATAGAAACATGCATGATTTGATAAATGTTGATAATTAGTATAAGTTGTTCCTATAGCACAAGTTCCTTACTTTTCTTTTTTCTTCCATAAATTAAAAGTCCATAAAAATCAAAAAATCCGAAAAAACCCAAAAATATAGGAATCAGATTTATCAAGTCTTGATTCAATTTTTATCTTTTCTTTTCTTTTATTTTTATCTTTTTAATTTCCACGTGTAACTCTTCGTATACTGTTACATGCATCTTCTTTCTTTTTCCTTCTCCCCTTCCAAAACCGTGTTCCTTTAATCGCTTCATCTTCACCATTGTTCATCTTCATGTCACCTCTTCGCACCACATAAAACCTCGAACTTTCTTCCCCAAATGGCAAAAACCTCTCTCAATTCACCTTTTCTAAAAGCAAAAACTCCTAAAACCTCTCAAATGGAAAACCCCTCTTCTCCATCCAAAATCCTAGAAATTGAAAATCCTCAAGAAACACTTATGGAGGTAGAAGAGCTAAAATTGGAGTCACCAAGGAGAAGTATTCGAAGAAGGAAACTGATTAGGAGGATGATGAAGAAAAAATCCCCGAATCAGTTGAGGGGGAAGAAGAAGCAACGCCTGTTCCTCCCAAAGGAACTGCTACTTCTTCCTCAAAGAAACGAGTGGAAAGAAGTGATTCTAGGTATGTTCTTGGATTTTGTGTATATTTAGAATGGACTAATAAGGTTCAATTCACTGAACTAATAGAAATACTAAAGGAACAAGGTATGGAATACCTTTTTGAAACCGCATTTAATAATGCCTTAGTTCCTTTAGCCATGGATGAATTTTGTGCAAATTTCATTAACACTGATGGAGTATGTACTACTGAAGTAAGGGGGAAGAAAATAAAATTCTCCCAATAGACCTTAGGAAAAATATGGGAAGTTCCTTGCAAAGGAACTGATCTATATTTTAAAAGGAAAGGAACTGTCACCTTTCCTAATTTCTCCCAAGATGACATTGTTCAATCCTTTGGGGGAACTGCTGGCCAAACTAAAATCAACCACAATCTCCTCACCCCAGTTCATAAAATTTTATTCAATCTTGTTTAGAGGGCACTCATTCCTCGAACTGAAAAGAGGAATGAGGTTGGCCTCTTTGATATGTGTTATATGTTCTGCCTAGACCACCACATCCAAATAAACTTCCCTTCTCTTTTTATCCAACACCTCACTCATTGCATAAAAAACCACTTTGTTGTTGGAGATGGCGTTTTAATCAATTCCCTTCTCTCCCATTTCAAAGTAAAAACAATTGGTTGGCCTACATTGGGAATTAAGCAAGGTAATATTTTAAATGAAAAAACTTTGTATGGCTTGGACCTCTCTGTCCAAGAAGGAGTTTTGACCCAAGGGAGGATAGCTTCTTGTTCCTCTCAAAAGAGAAAACTGCCTATGGCAGTGGAGGAGGAACTAGTTGAGGTTATTTTGGAGGAACCTGTTCCTGAACTTGTTGAATCAAAGGAACAGCCTGCTAAGAAACGCAAAATCAGTAGCCAAAAAGCCTACCAAACCTGTTCCCAAAAAAACTCCTTCTCTTAGGAAGAGTTTAAGGTTGAGAGTTGCAAAAACCGTCTATGTTCCTTCTAATGAGGACTCACCATTAGTCCTATCTAATGAAGAGGAACCACATAAACTCTCACCTAAGGAACCTACTCCTCCTCCTTCACCAAAAATGCCGATTACCCTCACCACTATCCCTTCCATCTTTCCTTCTTCCTTCTCTGTTATGAATAGATGAAGGTTGCAATAAATGAGCCTAACCCATTTTCCTCTACCTCTTATACTCTACCACCTACACCTCCTTTTCTCCCTCCACGATACACCACATCTTCACCTTCTGTTCCTCTCACAGGAACAGCAAGACCATCACAAGAAAACATCTCAGTTCCTCCACCCAAACCCCCAACCGACTCAGGTTCAAAGGGAAAGAAACAAGTTCCTTCGGATGAATTTGGGTGGGTAAATGAAGTATGTCTTCCTGCTCAGCACATGATCAAATTCTACAATCACCTTCACTAGACTTTGGATGACAAAACTGATAAGATGATGGGAATAATTAAAGTTCTTAGTGATACGGTGATAGAGCAATAGAAGAACATGGAGATGATGGTTCAAGCAATGAGCTCCATGAAGAAGCAATTAGATGGTCATCACAAGGAGGTGATGAAGAAGTTGGAAGAAGTGGTTGAAGAAGAAGTAGTAGAGGAACACAACTCCCCTGCCCTTCCTAATGTCTAATTTTCTGTTTCTCTTAAAGGAACATGAATTCCTAGCTTTTGTTTCCTTTTCTTTTCTTTTCTTTTCTTCCTTTTTATCTTTTGTACTTTTGTGGAACAAGTGCTATAAATATAATGACTTTTGCTAAATTGTCTTCGTTTGTGATTTGATTGCATAATTTCTTACATGGAATGGCTCGTATTATGTGATTGCTGTTTGAGCAAGTCTACCCTTTGCAATTCCTAACTTAACCATTTTTTTGTGCTTGTTAATGATCTAAAAGGTCTTGTAATTAAATATCAGTCTTCCAAAATCACCAAGAGTTTGATCTTTTTGAGGATGACAAAGGGGGAAAAGATACCAGGAACAAACTAAGTTGAAAAACTGAAAAAGTTAAAAAACTTAAATCCTTAATTTGCCTTAATAAAGTATTATTATTTTTCTTTCATTCTCATATGTTATTTGTTGTTTTCTTTTCCTTAGTTTGTAACATTGTTGTCATCATCAAAAAGGGGGAAATTGTTAAACCCTAGTTTTGATGATGACTGTAACAGCTCGGATTCTCTCGACCAGCTTACAGATAATTAAGCACAGCGAAAGAGACTCTAGTCGAGTTAACCCGGACTATTACCATCACATTCACCTAACAACATCGAAAAATATGGAACTCAATTCCCAATTCTATTCAAATTAATTAACTATTACAACAAGCCCTGATTCTCTAACTTTATTCTAATAAATTCTCTAGAAAATCCGGCAGAATTTTCTTTGAAAATAGGACAACCCTAAAGCGGGAAATAATTTCTGTTTACAATCTCAATAAATAAAATATTTCCAACTCCCAAAACTCAACAACCTCAACGCTTTCGCGGAGCAACACCAAGAGAGAATCAGGAGCACCAACGCCTCTTAAATAGAGAAATAGATTATAGAAAATAAATTATTAACTATTACAAAGTGGAGCGTCCTTGCCTCGAAAATAAATACAATTCTACACCAGCTCGTATAAGCTTCAATTTGCAAAAGATTATCTTACGGCTTCAACCTGAAACATTTAGGATACTTCCACCCACCAAGTGACAGGCCACAAAAATGACAAAACAACATATACACATCAGCAAAGCTGAGTACTAAACCCGTAAAGTGATTAACACATGCTTTGGTGGCTTTTACTTGAAAACGACTCAACGGTCAATATAATCATAACAGTCACACTGTTACAACATGCATCACATCAACTCCTGTTGACCACATACATATTATATCTTTATCCGATTATTTCTTTTATAGTAATCCATCATTCACATAACAACAAATGCAACAAGGCGACTCCCAAGCAATCACAACAGAGATATATTTCTTATATATTTATTAAATTAGCCTTTCAAACATATCACGATTCCTTATGAGGAATCTAAGTTAACCAATTCTGATATATAGATGATATCATTTATTTCCTTTAGTCGATTTCTTATTAGAAATCCAAACTTATGCTTTCATACTCTATCAATCCTTTTCTTATACTGTTATAAACAAACCCTTATCAGTCAATAATAACATAACAACTTTCACTATAACGATTCCTTATCGAGAATCCAATAACAAGATACGATTCCTTATCAGGAATCCAACATCAGTATAAGTTACCATGATATGCTTCCTTATCAGGAAACCAATATCGATATTTATATTCAAATATTGAATAAACATTCATTACATTACCTGATATAATTCCTTATCGGGAATCCAATATCAAAACAACTTATCATGATACGATTCCTCATCGGGAATCCAATACCGAAACAGCTTCCATAATCCGAGATAACTTTCTTTTAACCAGGGGGAAAGAGAACGCGGCGGAGGAGACAAAGCTTACACTCCGACAGTGGGGGTCGTCACCCAACCATTCGCTTTACTTTTGACCAATAACCGCGACTAGTCCGGAGTGCATTTTTCCGCTGATCAAATCAGCAATCCACAGGTTTCGCATTACCTGATATATCGCCCGATTATCGCCCCACAGAGCAATGGGCAGGTTTCCCTGTGGGGCCCCCAAGGTTCACAGTCCATGGGGCACTGTTCGTGTCACCTCATCCGTCGACTCAGACGAGGCTACTTTCCCCTTTAGATTACTTTCGATGATCATTCATAGCTCAATCAGATCATTCATATAACTCATCCAATAATATTAATAATTCTAAACAACTTTTATATAACCAACCATACTAGGAGACTTCACTTTAGAAAACTATAAATCACACGTCATAGTACCTCCATACGTAATTCAGGTTCAATATATTTATGCATTTAGGTTCAACTCAATTCCAATCATAAACTTATAAACCACCACAACTCATAAACAATCATATCTGGTCAATACCAACAACAACAACAAATAACGAGAGTTACTAAATCACATACGCACAACTCATATTCTTGCTTATAAATAGTTTATACTCGTTTATACTTCATGGTTATCAATAGACATTTATCTCAATAATGATAACAACTGTTATCAAGCACCAACAAACTCACATCCTTCATTTAAGGGCCAATCAGACTAAATTCTCACTAGTTAACTTCGATTAATTCACTGTTACTACTTAATCATTTGACAAAGAGGTGGATGATTTCATACTTTAGAATATTTAGCCACTACAAATTTACTTAGTAAGTATTACTAAAAGAAATAAACATCTTAATTCCCTTTTTCTAAACTTTAAGTAACAACCCGCTCTTCCGAGCTGCTAGCGAAACACACTCAACATCCATAAACAACAATTAACTCTTAAATAAATTACTTTGCAGCGGAAAAAATATCCTTAAATACACCAATAATTAAACTAAATTCCCAAAATGATATACAACGAAATATCGACAACTAATCCTTAATTAGATATCTAACTACAAACTCAATCCTTAATCCACAACGACATCTTGATATTGCTCCATTCCAATTCCGAGCACTTAACACCAAACCTGCAAATTCAAAGAAGAAATACAAAACAAACAAAATTCCAAAATGAGTGAAAAACTCGTAACCTTTACATCAGCCCGTTATAAACATTTTATTTGTCAAATCATTTCCTTTCCGTTACAATGCTGGCATAGCTCATTCTCTTAAAACAAATCAGTGGCAAGTACAGGATTTGGACAAACGCTGCCTCCAAGGTTCGTTATGGAGCCCAGCAATACTACCCCCAAGGTTCGTTATGGAGCGTAGCCGACCATATTAGGTCAAAAGAGTAACCATCCTCCACCCATACCTTGCCCACTTTCTATTTTCAGTTCATTTAACTTACTCGTCCTAGTTAAGTAAATCAGGTATGTAGGAAAGATTTAGTTCAACTAGTTTTGTTATTTGAATTGAGTGGAGATGTTATAGTGGATTAAGGATGAGTTTGTATTTTATATAGTTAATTTGAGAACAGTTATTTATATTTTGTTGTATATAATATTTTGGGAATTTTAGTCGAGATATTGGTGTAATTAAGGTGATTTTCCGCTGCGAGTTTATCTAATTAAGCGTTAAATTTTAGTTTATGGTTGTTGAGTGTGTTTTGCTAGCAGCTTGAAATGAAATAAAATTCATAATTTGAAGAAACAAAACAGTATCAAAAGAAGGAGAGAAAGGTGTAGTACCTTTACAAGAGGTAACACACCACTGCAGCAACACCAAGAAGCGGCGGCCACAACCACCAGCGACACCGCGTCGCAGACAAGCAGTAGCACACTAACCACAGCAGCGGTGCCACGCGGTTCACGGCTGAAGCAGCGGGGCGGCGCAAATATGATTAGCGGCGACAACATCGTCAAGAAGAAAGAGAGAAATGATTCTGCAGTCCGACGAACAACTGCAGCAACACCAAGGACGCGCGAGTGGCACAGGGGAATCTCCGATGAGCAGAAAGAAAGAAAAATAAAACAAAGGAGTGGTTCGAGTAACAGTTAAGGCAAGCGGGAGAGAGGGAGAACGGGGCACGGCGCGGACAGCTGCGCTGAGCACCGGCAGCATCACCACAAGCAGAAGGCGACAACGGCATGCAGTGATGGATGGATGGATGGATGGAATCAATCTATTGAACTTATGTTGATTGTGTTGAGTAATATTTTCCCCTCCCCTGCTCGCTTTTTCTCTTCCTCCTCGTTGCTGCTCGCGTGCCACCGCGGTGCTGTTGTTGTTTCGTTGCTGCTGTTTGCGCTGCTACCGCTGCGAGCTGCAGTGTTGTTGTTGTTGATGTGTCGTTGCTGCTGGGTTACTGTTCCTCTGTCCCGTTCTTTCTCCTCCGGTGCTCTGTTGGTGGGTGGTGCCACCCTAAGCCAACGCTACTGCTAGGTGGTGAGTCTTATCTTGTTTTTCTTAGACTTACTAAAAGTAATATTTCTTAGAAATTATTTCAATTTAGTTGAGTAATATTTTTTCCAAAAATGGAAACCCCAATGACCTCAAAGTCTCAAACCCCTTTTGTTGGTCTAAGGAGGAAAGTAAATACCCCCTTGTCGGTTTAATTTGGCTGATCCAAACCCAAACCCCCTCAAAACCCTTTTTCTCTCCCGTGAAAACCCAAAACCCCTTTTCTCTCTCTCCTCCCCGTCAACCCCTCCATTTCTCTTGCTCACCTGCGTCGTCGCCTCGCCGGCGTTTTGCCGAGCTTGCCGGAGATTCTGCGCTGTTATCTCCTCTCTCTTTCCTCTCGTTGCTGCTGTGGTTGTTGCGGGTTAGCGGTGGGTCAGCGGTGCTGCTGTAGCGTCTCTCTTTTCAGCGTGGTGGTGGTGCAACCATCGTGGTCCTGCCGTTGCTCGGAGTTGTTGGTCGCCGGAGTTGTGGTGCCCCTTTTCCTGTCTTTGCTTGTGTCGCCCTTGCTGCTGTTGCGTGGCTGTGGTGGTATTATCATCTCGCCGCCGCCGGGACGTTGTGACCTCTCTCTCTCCTCACCTTGCTGCCGCCATTTTTGGTGGTTGTCCAAGGTACTAAACCAACTTGCTTTACCCATTAAGTTCAGTTAATTATGAATTGTAAATGTTACTGTGATGTTTATGTAGTTGGTTGAGTTTGAATTTTGCACATGTTGCAAAGGAATGGGTTGAAGATCCGAACTCTTGCTAGTGTTGATAAATTTACATGGAATTAATGATTTGAACATTGATCTTTGATTATTGGGTTGAAACCTGATGATGAACCTTATTGCCTAATTCAGATTTGATTGTTAGTATCAAGTTAGCAAAAATCTGGTTATATGCTACTGCAAGTGTTGTGAATATGTATCGAATTAATTTATAACATTATCATATAGTTTATTAATTTGGAATTAAGTAATTTGATTATAGGATGGAGGTTATATTCGTTATTAAAGGATGTCTGTAATTGAACCTTATTTTCAATATGATGGAGAATAAAGCATCTAGTTCAAATAGTTTCATTTGTGAGCGAAGTTAGTTTGATTTTTTTTCCATTCTTATTGGTGAGTCTGTTATGGAATCTAACATGTTAGGTTAGTTTACCACTAATGAAGGGATTTTAATTAGCCTTTTGTGAGTTCTTGCTTAAGAAGAAGTAATCGAATTACTCTTATTTAATTGAGTAAGATGAATAATAGTTGTTACTTAATAATTATGGAACTGGAATGTTATGAGTTAGTAAGAAACAACCAAGTTTCTTTGGTCCTAATGTTGATAATAGGAAGTTGCTATTCTTTGTATAGTATTTATATTGTCAAAGTATAGTAGTATTTGAAGTTCACTGTTGAGTTATAAGTTAAGAGGATAACAATTAAGAAGTTGTATTGGTTATATTAAGTAGTCGAGAACTGTTTAACTACACTTTAAGACTCAAGCTATCATGTTAGTTTACTTAACTAAAGAGGAAAAGGAATTAGTTAAGTGTTGATTTATCAAGATTATTAAAAGTAGTGAATAGCTCATAAAGTTCCTAGGAGAGGTTTATCTGTAAATATGTATGAGTTAATATGATGAGAAAATACCCTATAAATGGATTAATATAATAAAGTTAGAACACTATTTAGAGTTTACTAAAGGGAATTAAGATGTTTATTTCTTTTAGTAATATTCACTAAATAAAGTTAGTAGTTGGATAAACTACTTTTATGTTGGATAAATGTTCTAAGGTAAGATATTATCCACTTCTTTGTCAAATGATTAGGAGTTGAGTTAATCAAAGCTCACTTGTGGAGGATGGAGTTGGATTGAACGCTCAAATGACGGATGTGAGTTGGTTGGTGCTGGAAATTGTTTTAAAAAGGATTAACTAATCATTGTTAATAATATGGACCATGGACTAACTCATTGAGGTCGTGTTAAAAAGATATTTCAGTTTAATAGTTGTAAATGGAATAATATAATAAAGTTATATTTCTTATTTGGTATTCACAAAGCCAAGTTAATACGTGAGATTACTTAGGTAAGTGGAGGTTTATGCATTACTTAAAAGTAATCCGAGTTATATGATTAAATGACTTCTAATTAGAAATGAGGTTGACTCGCTCTACCAATTAGGAATACGATCCATTAATGGTTGTTATTTATAATGGTAATTGGAATTGAACTTACGAGATAACATGACCCATAAATGATTAAGTTTAATCAATCTTTGTTTCATGAATCTCGAGTTGTGAAATTTATGTTAACTCTCCTTATTTAATTCTAAGAGAGAGACCTTTTATCATTATTGTTGGTATTTACCGAATATGATTGTTTATAAGCTGGTGTACATAAGTTTTATGATTGGAATTGGAATTGAAAAGCATATATGTATCGATTTGAAATACTTATTTGTAAAAGTTATATGTTAAGTGATTATAATTATTTACGGAAGAAATCTCATGGTTTGGTTGGTTATTCAAAGAATGTTGAAATGATTTGATGAGTTACTTGAAAAGTTATGAAAGATAATGGAAAGTGATCTAAAGGGGAAAGTAGCCTCGTCTGAGTCGACGGATGAGGTGGCACGAACAGTGCCCCATGGACTGTGAACCTTGGGGGCCCCACAGGGAAACCTGCCCATTGCTCTGTGGGGCAATAATCGGGCGATATATCAGGTAATGCGAAACCTGTGGATGGCTGATTGAATCAGCGGAAAATGTACTCCGGACTAGTCGCGGTTATTGGCCAAAAGTAAAGCGAATGGTTGGGTGACGACCCCCACTGTCGGAGTGTAAGTTTTGTCTCCTCCGCCGTGTTCTTTTTCCCCCTGGTTAAAAGAAGTTATCTCAAATTATGAAAGTTGTTTTGATATTGGATTCTCGATAAGGAATCACATTGTGGTAAGTTGTTTCGATATTGGATTCCCGATAAGGAATCATATCAGGTAAGTAATGAATGTTTATTCAGTATTTGAATATGAACATCGATATTGGTTTCCTAATAGGGAAGCATATCATGGTAAGTTATAATGATGTTGGATTCCCAATAAGGAATCGTATCTTGTTATTGGATTCCCGATAAGGAATCGTTATAGTGAAAGTTGTTATGTTATTTATTGCCTGATAATGATTTGTTTATAACAGTATAAGTAAATGATTGATAGAGTATGAAAGCATAAGTTTGGATTTCCGTTAAGAAATCGACTAAAGGAAATGAAGAATATTGTTATATCAAAGTTGGTGACTTCAAATTCCTTATAAGGAATCATGGTAAGTTGAAAGGTTGATTAAATGAGAATATATGGAACATGTCTCTGTTGGGAGTCACCTCATTGTGTTTGTTACTATGTGATTGATGGTGTATTATGAAATGAGGAATTGGATAAAAATATAATATGTATGTTCAACAAGAAATCCTGCTAAGCATGCGGTGATGGATGTGATTGTTGAACTTATATTGATTGTGTGAGAGTCGTTTTAAACAAAACACACCACCTAGAAAATGCCCTTCTGTGTGTGGATCTCTTTCTTTTGTTTTTTATACTTAAGTTCGTACTATGGCCATAGTTATGAATGTGTTGATTCTGGAAATATCATTCGATAATATGAATATGCAATTGTTTGGCTGGCTTAGTTTATGAACTGAAAATTGAAAGTGGGCAAGGTATGGGTGGAGGATGGTTACTCTTTTGACCTGATATGGTCGGCTACGCTCCATAACGAACCTTGGGGGTAGTATTGCTGGGCTCCATAACGAACCTTGGTGGCAGCGTTTGTCCAAATCCTGTACTTGCCACTGATTTGTTTAAGAGAATGGAGAATGAGCTATGCCATCGTTGTAACGGAAAGGAAATGATTTAACAAATAAAATGTTTATAACGGGCTGGAGTAAAGGTTACGAGTTTTCCACTCATTTTGTTTGTTTGTATTTCTTCTCTGAATGCAGGTTTGGTGTTAAGTGCAGGTTTGCTCTTCCGAGCTGCTAATGAAACACACTGAACAACCATAAACATTTTATTTATCAAACCATTTCCTTTCCGTTACAACGCTGGCATAGCTTATTCTCTTAAACAAATTAGTGGAAAGTACAGGATTTGGACAAACGCTGCCTCCAAGGTTCGTTATGGAGCCCAGCCATACTACCCCCAAGGTTCATTATGGAGCGTAGCCGACCATATCAGGTCAAAAGAGTAACCATCCTCCACTCATACCTTGCCCACTTTCTATTTTCAGTTCATAAACTAAGCCAGTAAAACAATTGTGTATTCATAATTATCTAATACTCCCTCCGTCCCAGAAAGATCTGAACACTTGTTGGGACACGTAGTTTAAGGTAATAAGTTGGGGTGTGGTTATCAAATGTTATTTTATTTAAAAAGTAGATGTGATAGGAGTTGGTGGGGTATTTTTTATTAGAGGAAAGAGAAAGTTGGGTAACTTTTTATTGATAAAAGGTAGAGTGTGGGCCAAAGATGTGTAAAAGAAATAATATATTAGTGGTGGGACCATGCCAAGAATAGAAGTGTTCAAACTAATTTGGGACAAACATAAAAGGAAAGTGTTCAGACTATTCTGGGACGGAGGTAGTAATATTTCCAGAATCAACACATTCATAACTATGGCCATAATACGAACTTAATTATCAAGAACAGAGAGATCCACATACAGAAGGGCATGAGTAAATGATTTTACTGAACATAAAAATTACCTGAACTGCAATCCAAATTTCAACAACACAATCTCCTTCATTAATCTTGATCTCCAAATGAGACTCAACTCCATAATCACCTCACAACAATAACGATAATTAACAATTATCGCTAACTAATCTAAACTAGAAAATGGAACCATAACCAATTCCCAATTTAGAAACTATCAATCTTTAACATCATAATTCCAAACTCTTAATCTTAAATTTTGTAAATTGATTTTACATATCTTAAAATCATGAATCTAAATTATAGAACTAAATCAACTAACTTGAACTAACAAATTAGAAACTAATTTTAATAATATGAAAGGAAGACAAAAACTATACCTTGGGTTTATGAAATGAAATGAGTTAGATGGTGTATAAATTACTTTAAACTAGAAACTAATTATTAATATTATTGGTGTAATTAAGTGTTGATTTATCAAGATTATTAAAAGTAGTGAATAGCTCATAAAGTTCATTAGTGAGATTTATCAGTAAATGTATCTCAGCTAATGCGATGAGTAGGGGTGGTAACGAGCCGAGCCGAGACCGAACATGGCCAGGCTCGGCTCGGCTCGAGAATGTGAGGGACCGAGCTCGGCTCGAGCTCGAAAATCCGGGCTCGACTCGAGCTCGAAAAAAAAAAAATTTGGCTCGGCTCGAATTCGAAGTTCGCGAACTGTTCGGCTCGAAAAAGCTCGAGAATGTTTCTAGTGCATTTTCAGCGCGCTATTTCCAATTTCCAGCTTTTTTACAATGAACTAAGCACATACTTTAAAGCTCGAAAGTCGAAAATTTTAGAATGAAAAAAATCGAAACACCATGCTCGCTGCTACAAATCAATCTTAGAATGAAAAAAATCGAAACACCATGCTCGCAAATTTCAGATAAAATCGAAAAACAAAACTAAACATCATGCTTGAAAGTCGAAAATTTCATATAAAATCGACAAGAAAACTAAAAAAAATGAAAAATACATATAATACCTGTCATCCTGCTCGCCGCTCACCGCTCGCTGCTCGCCGCTCACCGCTCGCTGCTCGCCGGTCGCTGTTCGCTGCTCGCCGCCGAGATCAACAACCCAGCTCGCCGCCGAAATCAACCACCTTGAACGGGACTACGGGAGAATGAGAGAATGGAGTTTTAGGGTTTTTCGATCCTTGAAGGCTCAGCTGGGAAGAATTAACGCTTCTTCTCCCAATTGGTATTTTGGTTTGTATGTTTTAGTTGGGTTTGGGGCTTTGGGCCGAAAATTTTAATTTGGTTTAAATTAAAATACAGCTGGCTTATTTGTTTGCAATCACATAGTGGGCCCTATCTGCAATCAATTACAGTGAGCTCAACCCATAATCAAATTATTGAAGTGGGCTTAAAACTGGGCTATATTTTTTAAAGTAAAAATCCATGTTGGATTAATAATCAATCTATAAAAAATTGTATTTTAAAAGTTTTCGAACATGTTTGCGAGCTTTCGAGCCGAACTCCACTAGGCTCAGGCTCGACTCGTTAAGGTCGCGAGCCGATCTCGAACTCGAGTCGAGCCCTCTCGAGCCGAGCTTTGACCGAGCTTTGACCGAGCCGAGCTCGAACAGTTTGCGAGCCACACAGGCTCATTAGCACCCCTAGCGATGAGGAAATATCCTATAAAAGGATTAATATAGTAGAGTTAGAACACCATTTAGAGTTATTCAAAGGGAATTAAGATGTTTATTTCTTTTAGTAATACTTACTAAGTAAATCTAGTAGTTTAATAAACTACTTTTGATTTGGTGAAATGTTCTAAATTATAATATTATCTACTTCTTTATCAAATGATTAAGAGTTGACTTAATTAAAGTTAACTTGTGAGAGATTCAATTTAATTGACTCTTAAATAAAGGATGTGAGTTGGTTGGAGTTGGAAATAGTTTTAAAAAGGATTAACTAATCATCATTAATAATATGGAGACTATTGGAGTCTTTTAACTTAATAAATATATTCAGCTTTTAATAAACGCTCTTAAAAAATAAGGCTATTACATACTACCACCCTTATCAAAAGTTTCGTCCAAGAAACTTGAAATAGTTATTTAAAGAAAATCAGAATCTCAAGCTCCCAAAGTATTAGGCATCCAACCTCAATTCTACCATCAGCTTTTGTATCTCCACTTCAACTCAATATTAGAATCGAGGAGCAAAGAAAACAAAAAGGGCAAAATTTTAGGCATAGGATTCCAGTCATTTCATTTGCAGAGATCTCGTTTGAAATTCATTTACTTCAGCAAATCATACAATTTTCTCAAAACACATAACATCATTAACAATACAAGATAAATACACCTTCACATAAACGAAATCATATAGCACACGCAAAAGCGCAAACACTTATATACTCAACATTCTATTTTCCTAATTCTCAATCATCAGATTCTCAAACCACTAATAACCCAAATCGAATCCAAACATTCCCAAGAATCTTTTACCCTCGCTAGGTAGCCAACTAGGCATACGGTCGCAAGGTTGCTCTGATACCATCTTGTAACAGCCCGCTCTTCCGAGCTGCTAGCGAAACACACTCCACATCCATAAACAATAATTAACTCTTAAATAAATTACTTTGCAGCGGAAAAATATCCTTAAATACACCAATAATTAAACTAAATTCCCAAAATGATATACAACAAAATATCAACAACTAATCCTGAATTAGATATCTAACTACAAACTCAATCCTTAATCCACAACGACATCTTGATCTTGCTCCATTCCAATTCCGAGCACTTAACACCAAACCTGCAAATTCAGAGAAGAAATACAAAACAAACAAAATTCCAAAATGAGTGGAAAACTCGTAACCTTTACTTCTGCACGTTATAAACATTTTATTTGTCAAATCATTTCCTTTCCGTTACAACGCTGACATAGCTCATTCTCTTAAACAAATCAGTGGCAAGTACAGGATTTGAACAAACGCTGCCTCCAAGGTTCGTTATTGAGCCCAGCAATACTACCCCCAAGGTTCGTTATGGAGCGTAGCCGACCATATCAGGTCAAAAGAGTAACCATCCTTCACCCATATTTTGCCCACTTTCTATTTTCAGTTCATAAACTAAGCCAGCAAAACGATTGCGTATTCATATTATCGAATAATATTTCCAGAATCAACTCACAACATCACATTCATAATTATGGCCATAGTACGAACTTATATATCAAAAACAGAACAGAGAGATCCACACATGAGGGTATAAGTAATACATTTTACTGAACATAAAAGTTACATGAACCGCAATCCAATTCCAACAACACAATCTCCTTAATGAATCTTGATCTCCGAATGATACTCGAATTTCACAATGATTCACCTCAACCACAATAACAAGAATTAATAGATTCCTCACTATACAAGAACTAGTCTAATTAACCACTTCTAAATTTAAAACTATAGTACTTCCACTCCATAGTCATCCTCCAACAATAACAATATTCTCTAACTAATCTAAACTAGGAAGCAAAACCATAACCAATTCCCAATACAGAAATTATCTACCTTTAACATTCTCTTAATCCTCACTTCATAACTATAACTCTAAATCATTGAACTGAATCAACCAAACTTAGCTAATAAACTCAATTAAACAAATGAGAAACTGATTTGGCAAATACACACATCAACATATTACTATTACTTACAATTACTAACAAATTATACTAAACTCATTTGAGAATCTATTACCCATAAACTCTTTCCAACAACAATATAACACGAACTGAACTTAGCTAACAAACTTAATTAAACCAACAAGAAACTGATTTTGGTTCTTCATAAAAATCAAAGAGACCAAGAGGAACTAAACTTAAAGAACTAAAGGAAGGAGTATGAAGGAGCAAAAGACACAACAACAACAACAATTGTAACAACAATCCAACAACAACCACCACAAATAACTAAAACAACAATAACACAACTTCTCTCAACTAAATCCATAATCAATTTAAACCAACAAGAAACTGATTTTGGTTCTTCATAAAAATCAAAGAGACCAAGAGGAACTAAACTTAAAGAACTAAAGGAAGGAGTATGAAGGAGCAAAAGACAGAACAACAACAACAATTGTAACAACAATCCAACAACAACCACCACAAATAACTAAAACAACAATAACACAACTTCTCTCAACTAAATCCATAATCAATTTACTACACCACAAATTGCTAACAAGTAATCTGAAATAAAACAAAATAGAAACAAGTTATACCTTATTAACCCATAAATTGGGTTTTTCAATCAATAATAGAAGAAGAAAGAAGTGCAGCAACATAATAACATAGAGCAGCAACGAACCACACCAGCATCAACAAAACAGCTAGTAGCGCCACCTCACGACGGCGTTGGTAAGGCGGCAACCACCGCATCCATGAACAGCAGCAGCAGGACGAACGAAGAGAGAGAAAGAAACGAAGCATGGGACGCATATCACGCAACAAAACAACGACAACCAACCACAACACAACAACCACAACAACGACACCAAGGGCGGCGCTGCAGCGGCAGACGCGACAACCCAGAAGGGGGGGATGCGCACGAGAGAAGGAGAGGAGAGGAGGGTTTGGGGTTTTGGGTTTTCACGGGGTTGGGGGGGTTTTGAGAGTGCCACGAGGTGTAGATAGGTTTGAGGGTTTTAATTGTTTGATGTCCAAACCGACATAAGGGCAAAATAATTTGGGTTTTTGGGGTTCCTCCTTTGGACAAATAATACACAACAAATTACACTTAGAACCCAAAATATATAATGACGATAATAATAACTTTATAAAATTAAATTAATACACATTACAAATATCACAATTAAAAATTCTTGGAACTCATCCAATAATTTTAGTAATTCTTAACAAGCTTTGAACAACAAACCAACCAGAAGGCTTCTCCTTAGAGAACTATAATCGCTTGACATAGTATCTTTATAAATATTTCATACCAATACACACATGCTTTTATATGCAATCCAATTCAAATCATAAAACTTATGAGCCACAACAATTAATAAATAGTCATATTCAACAACACATCCATCATAATGACAAAAGGTCTCTCAGTTAGAATTAACTAACGAGAGTTACTAAACCACTTACGCACAACTCATACTCTTGCATATAAATAATTTATACTCTTTTATACTTCATGATTATTAATCGACAATCATCTCAACAATGATAACAGCCGTTATCAAGCACCAACAACAATTACCATAGGTCTCTCTCTTAGAATTAACTAAGGAGAGTTAGCTTAAACACCACACTTCAGATTCATTAATCAACTTAGTTTAGTGAATACCAATTAACCAATATAACTCTACTACGTTACATATATTAAACTGAATTATCTTTTTAACACAATCAAATCATTCTCTCTTAAGAGTCTAAACTTGTCATTATAACAACTAGATTGATGAGTTATATGAATGATTTGTTTAAAATCAGCTTGATCTTGTTATTTTGTTCTGATCAATAGATTGCCTAGATAGTAGTGTATGAGTTTTAGAAGTATGATTGAGAACTTGCAATTTACCTACGTTATATTAGCTTTGTTGTAGTTTACTAGTTTTAAGTGATGGGAGTAATTTTGAGATAATCTGGTTGGATTGTAGTAAAGGATTATTCATTGAATTGGTGAATAAGATTATATTAGAAGAGGGTAATTAGATTAACTTCTCATTTAGTGAGCAATTTATTTATTAGTTTATGGTTATTGAGGTGTTATTAGATAGCATTGCTAGTGTTGCGAGGATGGTCGAGATCTTCGAATTGGGAATTTGTTACAATTATATTTTCTAGATTAGATTAGCTTAAGAATGAATCCTAATTATGGTTATATTGATGTGAGGTGATTGGTGGTGGAATGTTCGATCTAGTGTTGGTGATCGATGATCGATGATTATTTTCGATGATCTATTAGTAAGGAATTGGATCGCATTTTAGGTAACTTTTATGTTCAGTAAAATAATTTACTCATGCCCTTCTGTGTGTGAGTCTCTTTCTTCTGTTTTTTATACTTAAGTTCGTACTATGGCCATAGTTATGAATGTGTTGATTGTGGAAACGTTATTGGCTAATTATGAATACGCAATTGTTTTGCTGGCTTAGTTTATGAACTGAAAATAGAAAGTGGGCAAGGTATGGGTGGAGGATGGTTACTCTTTTGACCTGATATGGTCGGCTACGCTCCATAACGAACCTTGGGGGTAGTATTACTGGGCTCCATAACGAACCTTGGTGGCAGCGTTTGTCCAAATCCCGTACTTGACACTGATTTGTTTAAGAGAATAAGCTATGCCAGCGTTGTAACAGAAAGAGATGATTTGATAAATACAATGTTTTATAACGGGCTGAAGTAAAGGTTACGAGTTTTCCACTCATTTTGGAATTTTGTTTGTTTTGCATTTTTTCTCCGAATTTGCAGGTTTGGTATTAAGCGCTTGGAATCGGAAGTGGAGCAAGATCAAGATGTTATGGTGGATTATGGATTAAGTTTGTATTTTGATAGCTAATTTGAGAATAGTTATTGATATTTAATTGTATATAATACTTTGGGAATTTTAGTCGAGAGATATTGGTGTAATTAAGGTGATTTTCCGCTGCGAGTTTATCTAATTAAGCGTTAAATTTTAGTTTATGGTTGTTGAGTGTGTTTCGCTAGCAGCTCGGAAGAGCAGGATGTTACAAGATTCGTCGCCGCCTTGTCTATCTCTTCCCCCCATCGTGCTGTTGTTGTTGTGTGTGCGCTGCTGCTCGCGGTGCTGCCGCCACGAGGTGCGCAAGTCTGGTGGTGCTCCTCGACGTGGTGCCACTACTATTCTCATGTCTCTTCTCACGGTGGTCGTGTGGGCTGAAACCACCTCGCCCTTGTTCTGTTTCTCCTCTGTGGTGCTGATGGGTTGTTGTTGTTGTTGTCCCGTTATTTCTCCTTCGGGAATCTGTTGGTGCTGCGTGTGGGTGATGCCACCCTAAGCCGACGCTACTACTAGGTGGTGCTGCTGGTTGTTGTGTCCAACTATTGCTATTTCAAAAGACCTAATTTTATGGGAGGTATACTTTTGCCCAGTTTATATTCTGTTCATTTTCAGATTATTAGTTGGTGATTTGTTATGATTAGTAATCAGTTTATTTGGAGTTGATATGCAGTTATGTTTAGGAGTTATAGGTTTTGTTTTATAAATTCCCCTCCTTATGTTATGTGCTTGTAGTGGTGGTGTTGTTGGGTTGTTGTTGTTCTGTTATAGTGGTTGCTGTTGATGCGTTGTTGCTAGTTGTGGGTGGTAAATCCAATTGGAATTGTTTTTTAGTTGATTACTAATTTTAGTTAGTGTTATATTGTTGTTGGAAAAGAGTTATGGGTTTATAGATTCTTATGTGAGTTTAGTATAATTTGTTAGTGATTGTTAGTATTGGTAATAGGTTTGATTGAAGTTATTGCGAAGTGAAATTAGGAGTTATGGAATTGATTTCAGTAATTCCTACTTATAGAATGTTAGTTGGGTTAGTGTAGTAGGTTGTATTAAGAAAGGTTAATTAAATTAGTTTCCCGTGTAGTGAGGAGTTTATTAATTATTGTTATTATTGTGAGGTTATTGTTGGAGGATGGTTTTTGGAGTGGAGTATCATTTGGAGATCAAAGTGAAAGAGGATTGTATTGTTGGAATTTGGATCGCATTTCAGGTAATTTTTATGTTCAGTAAAATAATTTAGTTATGCCCTTCTGTGTGTAGATCTCTCTGTTATGTTTTTTGATACTTAAGTTCTTACTATGGCCATAGATATGAATGTGATGATGAAATGTCATTGATTGATTATGAATACGCAATTGTTTTGTTGGCTTAGCTTATGAACTGAAAATAGAAAGTGGGCAAGGTATGGGAGGAGGATGGTTACTCTTTTGACCTGATATGGTCGGCTACGCTCCATAACGAACCTTGGGGGTAGTATTGTTGCGCTCCATAACGAACCTTGGAGGCGGCGTTTGTCCAAATTCCGTACTTGACACTGATTTATTTTAGAGAATAAGCTATGCCAGCGTTGTAACAGAAAGAGATGATTTGATAAATACAATGTTTATAACAGGCTGAAGTAAAGGTTACGAGTTTTCCACTCATTTTGGAATTTTGTTTGTTTTGCATTTCTTCTCCGAATTTGCAGGTTTGGTATTAAGCGCTTGGAATCGGAAGTGGAGCAAGATTAGGATTATGTGTATTATGGATTGAGTTTGTATTTTAGATAGTTGATTTGAGAATAGTTGGCAAAGATATTTCATTGTATATTTTGGGAATTGAGTCGAGTTATTGATGTAATTAAGTAATTTTTCCGTTGCTATTTTATTTAATTAAGAGTTAAATTCTAGTTTGTGGTTGTTGAGTGTGTTTCGCTAGCAGCTCTTCTGATTATATTTATTAAGTTAATTATGTTCCGGAAACTCTTATTTTATTTGAGTTGGGTATGAATTTTTAATTGTGATATTTGTAATGTGTATTAATTTAATTTTATAAAGTTATTATTATTGTCATTATATATTTTGGGTTCTAACTGTAATTTATTGTGTATTATTTGTCCAAAGGAGGAACCCCAAAAACCCAAATTATTTTGCCCTTATGTCGGTTTGGACATCAAACAATTAAAACCCTCAAACCTATCTACATCTCGTGGCACTCTCAAAACCTCCCTAACCCCGTGAAAACCCAAAACCCCAAACCCTCCTCTCCTCTCCTTCTCTCGTGCGCATCCCCCCCATCTGGGTTGTCGCGTCTGCCGCTGCAGCGCCCCCCTTGGTGTCGCTGTTGTGGTTGTTTTGTTGTTGTTGGTTGTCGGTGTTGTCGTTGTTTTGTTGCGTGATATGCGTCCCCTGCTTCGTTTCTTTCTCTCTCTTCGTTCGTCTTGCTGCTGCCTGTTGCTGTTCATGGATGCGGTGGTTGCCGCCTTACCAACGCCGTCGTGAAGTGGCGCTACTAGTTGTCTCGTTGATGCTGGTGTGGTTCGTTGCTGCTCTATGTTATTATATTGCTGCACTTCTTTCTTCTTCTATTATTGATTGAAAAACCCAATTTATGGGTTAATAAGGTATAACTTGTTTCTATTTTGTTTTATTTCAGATTACTTGTTAGCAATTTGTGGTGTAGTAAATTGATTATGAATTTAGTTGAGAGAAGTTGTGTTATTGTTGTTGTAGTTATTTGTGGTGGTTGTTGTTGGGTTGTTGTTACAATTGTTGTTGTTGTTCTGTCTTTTGCTCCTTCATAATCCTTCCTTTAGTTTTTTAAGTTTAGTTCCTCTTGGTCTCTTTGATTTTCATGAAGAACCAAAATCAGTTTCTTGTTGGCTTAATTAAGTTTGTTAGTTAAGTTTAGTTAGTTTAGTTCTATAATTTAGAATTATGATTATGAATTGGG
This sequence comes from Beta corolliflora, assembly GCA_947648045.1. NCBI lineage: Eukaryota > Viridiplantae > Streptophyta > Magnoliopsida > Caryophyllales > Amaranthaceae > Beta > Beta corolliflora. The sequence continues at coordinate 1,688,400 of CANSZD010003294.1, forward strand.
AATGCTAGATGTGTGATGTAGCTAGTGTTGCTGAATTATAGTTGTTTGTGAAATGGAGTTTCAAATTGAATGATTAATGAGATAATCTAGTTGGATAGCAGTGAAAGAATGTTAGTTGGGTTAGTATAGTAGGTTGTTTTAAGAAAGGTTAATTAGATTAGTTTCTCATGTAGTGAGAAGTTTATTAATTATTGTTATTGTTGTGAGGTAAATTATTGGAGAAGATTATGGAGTTAGTATCGTTTGGAGATCATTAATGAAGGAGATGGTGTCATTGGAATTCGGATAAGCGTGGAAGGTAACTTTTATGTTCATTAAAATCATTTACTTATGCCCTAATGTGTGGATCTCTCTGTTCTGTTTTTAGTAATTAAGTTCGTACTATGGTCATAGTTATGAATGTGTTGATTATGGAAATATTATTGGATAATATGAATACGCAAATGTTTTGCTGGCTTAGTTTATGAACTGAAAATAGAAAGTGGGCAAGGTATGGGAGGAGGATGGTTACTCTTTGATCTGATATGGTCGGCTACGCTCCATAACGAACCTTGGGGGTAGTATTGCTGGGCTCCATAACGAACCTTGGAGGCAGCGTTTGTCCAAATCCTGTACTTGCCACTGATTTGTTTAAGAGAATAAACTATGCCAGCGTTGTAACGGAAAGGAAATGGTTTGATAAATAAAATGTTTATAACGGGCTGAAGTAAAGGTTACGAGTTTTCCACTCATTTTGGAATTTTGTTTGTTTTGCATTTCTTCTCCGAATTTGCAGGTTTAGCGCTTGGAATTGGAAGTGGAGCAAGAATAGGATTATGTGTATTATGGATTAAGTTTGTATTTAGATAGCTGATTTGAGAATAGTTATTTATATTTTGTTGTATATAATATTTTGGGAATTTTAGTCGAGATATTTGTGTAATTAAGGTGATTTTCCGCTGCGAGTTTATCTAATTAAGTGTTAAATTTTAGTTCATGGTTGTTGAGTGTGTTTTGCTAGCAGCTCGGAAGAGCGGGCTGTTACAAGATATTATGAATATGATTACTTTTAGGAACATCCCGGTTTACTTAAAATTAAGTGTAATTAATTTTAAGAGTTCCATATTTATATCAATGATAGATGAGTATAGTTCTCTAAAGTGAAGTCTTTTAATATGGTTGGTTGTTCAAAAGATGTTATGAATTACTAATACTATTGGATGAGTTATATGAATGATCTGATTAAGTCATGAATGATCATCGAAAGTAATCTAAAGGGGAAAATAGCCTCGTCTGAGTCGACGGATGAGGTGACACGAACAGTGCCCCATGGACTGTGAACCTTGGGGGCCCCACAGGGAAACCTGCCCATTGCTCTGTGGGGAGATAATCGGGCGATATATCAGGTAATGCGAAACCTGTGGATTACTAATTTGATCAGTGTTGGAAAATGAACTCCGGACTAGTCGCGGTTAATGGCCAAAAGTAAAGCGAATGGTTGGGTGACGACCCCCGCTGTATGAGTGTAAGCTTTGTCTCCTCCGCCGCGTTCTCTTTCCCGAGAAATAGATTATAGAAAATAAACTATTAATTATTACAAAGTGGAGCGTCCTTGCCTCGAAAACAAATACAATTCTACACCAGCTCGTATAAGCTTCAATTTGCAAAAGATTAATTATCTTACGGCTCCAAACCTGAAACATTTAGGATACTGCCACCCACCAAGTGACAGGCCACATAAATGACAAAACAACATACACACATCAGCAAAGCTGAGTACTAAACCCGTAAAGTGATTAACACATGCTTTGGTGGCTTTTACTTGAAAACGACTCAACGGTAAATATAATCACAACAGTCACACTGTTACAACATGCATCACATCAACTCCTGTTGACCACATACATATTATATCTTTATCCGATTATTTCTTTTATAGTAATCCATCATTCACATAACAACAAATGCAACAAGGCGACTCCCAAGCAATCACAACAGAGATATCTTTCTTATATATTAATTAAATTATCCTTTCAAACATATCACGATTCCTTATGAGGAATCTAAGTTAACCAATTATGATATAGATGATATCATTTATTTCCTTTAGTCGATTTCTTATAAGAAATCCAAACTTATGCTTTCAAACTCTATCAATCCGGCCTTTTCTTTTACTGTTATAAACAAATCCTTATCAGGCAATAATAACATAACAACTTTCACTATAACGATTCCTTATCGGGAATCCAATAACAAGATACGATTCCTTATCGGGAATCCAACATCAGTATAAGTTACCATGATATTAGGGATGGCAATTGGGCGGGGCGGATGCGGAGGATGGTACCTCCGCACCCGCACCCGCATAAAATTCTCATCCCCATCCCCGCCCCACCACTCATTGCGGGGGAAATTTCCAGACCCATCCCCGCCCCACCAGGTACATATTTAAACCCATCCCCGCCCCACCACCCGCATGGGTACTCGCACCCGTGTCGTACCCACTTCATCCCCGCCCCACTACACGCATGGGTACCCGCACCCGCTTCGTACCCGCATCATACCCACATATTTATATTTTGCAAGATAAAATTATTAATATTATAAGTATATAAATAGAATTTTAATAATAAATATGCGGGGCGGGTGGCGGTGAGGCGGGGCGAGCGGGGATGGGGTGGGTATAGCATAAAATCCACACCCGCTCCACCACCTATTGCGGGTACCATTTTAATCCCCATCCCCGCCCCATCCCCACCAAACCTAGACCCATCCCCGCACCACTTGGGCGGGGATGGGGCGGGTCTCCTACTTGACCCGCCCCACTGCCATCCCTACATGATATGCTTCCTTATCAGGAAACCAATATCGATATTCATGTTCAAATATTGAATAAACATTCATTACATTACCTGATATGATTCCTTATCGGGAATCCAATATCAAAAACAACTTATCATGATACGATTCCTTATCGGGAATCCAATACCGAAACAACTTCCATAATCCGAGATAATTTTCTTTTAACCAGGGGGAAAGAGAACGCGGCGGAGGAGACAAAGCTTACACTCCGACAGTGGGGGTCGTCACCCAACAATTCGCTTTACTTTTGGCCAATAACCGAGACTATTCCGGAGTACATTTTTCCGCTGATCAAATCAGCAATCCACAGGTTTCGCACTACCTGATATATCGGTCGATTATCGCCCCACAGAGCAATGGGCAGGTTTCCCTGTGGGGCCCCCAAGGTTCATAGTCCATGGGGCACTGTTCGTGTCACCTCATCCGTCGACTCAGACGAGGCTACTTTCCCCTTTAGATTAATTTCGATGATCATTCATAGCTCAATCAGATCATTCATATTATATTTATTAAGTTAATTATGATCTCATTTCATAATACATATAATCCGGGCTGTTACAATGTAATGCTTAAACATACCTTGGGTTTAAGTTATTTCAATTTAGTTGAGTACTATTAACTATTACAAAGTGGAGCGTCCTTGCCTAGAAAACAAATACAATTCTACACCAGCTCGTATAAGCTTCAATTTGCAAAAGATTATCTTACGGCTTCAACCTGAAACATTTAGGATACTGCCACCCACCAAGTGACAGGCCACAGAAATGACAAAACAACATACACACATCTGCAAAGCTGAGTACTAAACCCGTAAAGTGATTAACACATGCTTTGGTGGCTTTTACTTGAAAACGACTCAACGGTCAATATAATCACAACAGTCACACTGTTACAACATGCATCACATCAATTTCTGTTGACCACATACATATTATATCTTTATCCGATTATTTCTTTTATAGTAATCCATCATTCACATAACAACAAATGCAACAAGCTAAGGCGACTCCCAAGCAATCACAACAGAGATATATTTCTTATATATTTATTAAATTAGCCTTTCAAACATATCACGATTCCTTATGAGGAATATAAGTTAACCAATTCTGATATAGATGATATCATTTATTTCCTTTAGTCGATTTCTTATTAGAAATCCAAACTTATGCTTTCATACTCTATCAATCCTTATCTTATCTTTATTATATAAGTGAAGGGGGGAACTGTGGTGTCCCCCTATTGAATTACATCCTTACCCTCAAATAAAAAATATTACACAATAACTAAATAAACATATATAAATAACTTTCCAAATCAAAGTTATTGTCCAATTAATGCAAATTATATTTCGCATTTTAATAATAGATGTAGAATAAAAAAGGAAATTTCCATAAATGAAAAGATGCATTGAAAATTATATTATTGATTATCCATACTTATTCAATTACAAAGTAAAAAAAATTACGATCGAAGTTATGTCAAACCCATAAACAAACTCAAAAGTCGTTGAGCATCTCAACTTTCTTGATTAGTGCGTTTAACTCTTTCGATTAGTGATTAATAGCGATAATATTATTAATGGGTGACATTGTATGTTGAAAATATTGATTTATAATGTATTTATAAACTCACTATAGACCTCAATATATAATACTTTTTTATTTGGTAGAACATACATCAACGATCTGTCACATAGTTTCAACTCCAACTATATTGCTGAAAACAACAAAATGTTAGTAACATGTTTTCTGATGATATTTATACATTATATAGGTTTTATTATTCAAGTCATTTAATTATAACAATGTTTTAAAAATGTTATAGACAATTATTCACGTAAAAAAAACCCAAAAGATTTACTACAGAAGAAAAAAATTCACCAAAGAAAATCCAAGCATGCATCGCGTGCAAAGAATACTAGTACTGTTATAAACAAACCCTTATCAGTCAATAATAACATAACAACTTTCACCATAACGATTCCTTTTCGGGAATCCAATAACAAGATACGATTCCTTATCGGGAATCCAACATCAGTATAAGTTACCATGATATGCTTCCTTATCAGTAAACCAATATCGATATTCATATTCAAATATTGAATAAACATTCATTACATTACCTGATATGATTCCTTATCGGGAATCCAATATCAAAACAACTTATCATGATACGATTCCTCATCGGGAATCCAATACCGAAACAACTTCCATAATCCGAGATAACTTTCTTTTAACCAAAGGAAAGAGAACGCGGCGGAGGAGACAAAGCTTACACTCCGACAGTGGGGGTCGTCACCCAACCATTCGCTTTACTTTTGGCCAATAACCGCGACTAGTCCGGAGTACATTTTTCTGCTGATCAAATCAGCAATGCACAGGTTTCGCATTACCTGATATATCGCCTGATTATAGCCCCACAGAGCAATGGGCAGGTTTCCCTGTGGGGCCCCCAAGGTTCACAGTCCATGGGGCACTGTTCGTGTCACCTCATCCGTCGACTCAGACGAGGCTACTTTCCCCTTTAGATTACTTTCGATGATCATTCATAGCTCAATCTGATCATTCATATAACTCATCCAATAATATTAATAATTCTTAACAACTTTTATACAATCAACCATACTAGGAGACTTCACTTTAGAAAACTATAAATCATACGTCAAAGTACCTCCATACGTAATTCAGGTTCAATATATTTATGCATTTAGGTTCAACTCAATTCCAATCATAAACTTATAAACCACCACAACTCATAAACAATCATATCTGGTCAATACCAACAACAATAACAAATGGTCTCTCAGCTAGAATTAACTAACGAGAGTTACTAAATCACATACGCACAACTTATTTTCTTGCTTATAAATAGTTTATACTCTTTTATACTTCATGGTTATCAATCGACATTTATCTCAATAATGATAACAACTGTTATCAAGCACCAACAAACTCACATCCTTCATTTAAGGGCCAATCAGACTAAATTCTCACTAGTTAACTTCGATTAATTCACTATTACTACTTAATCATTTGACAAAGAGGTGGATGATTTCATACTTTAGAATATTTAGCCACTACAAATTTACTTAGTAAGTATTACTAAAAGAAATAAACATCTTAATTCCCTTTTTCTAAACTTAAAGTGAGGAAACTAATTAAGTTTATTAACTTTTAGAGTCCACTCAACCGATTATTCTTCATAACACCATATGACAGCTCTAATCAGATTATATTACCTTTTTAGAAATTAATTACCTCATTGCAAACTTTCATTTAACTAATCATCTTGATAGAATTATACTCAACCCATTATAGAAAATCATTCTAGTTGTAACAAGAGAATTATCATACAATTACCTATCTTATTCACACGGAATATGGACCTTGACAACTACCAACTCATGACTATAATTCTTACTTTACTATAAATATGTTTCTTTTCCAAAAACCAAATCACCATTAACAAGAATCATTATTCCATCAATTAATGTTTGTCTTGAAAGCAAGAGGTATATTATGATTACATATAGCTAACTTATTTCTAATCTACGTATCACCCACTAATGTAAGTAAGACCTTTTTAAAGTAATTACAAACTTATATCCAACTTACTTAATTAATACCATAACAACGTAGTCTTCTTAACGGAACTCATTACTCTTAAGAGAATCGTTAGCAAGGTCACTTATCTACTTTATTAATTGAATTCTAGTAAGACACTAACAATATAATTAAAACAAAAAATACCAAGTATTATATAGTTCATGTTTGTGTAAGCAATACACTCTGCCAGTATCAACATTCTCTAAGTTAACATCATAACTCACTAACCAAATACATACCATTACCTATCTGTTATCCCATCATTGATTTGTATTAATAAAACAACCATTCATCACACTATACTAACTAGTTTCATTAAACTAAACTAAGAACTCATAATCGGAACACTTAGTTTCCAAATCAACAATACTCCAACTATGATTATTGATCTACTTCAATTTAGGATTTCTACCATCAATTAGAACCAATCTATCAGCACACATTCACCCAATTAATCAACACAACATCATTTAGTTTTCAAATTCAAATTCACAAGCAACAATGAGTTCAACATCACAAATCGCATCCAACATCAACAATCCATAATCTATTCACTAATCTTCATTCATAATTTGAAGAAACAAAACAGTATCAAAAGAAGGAGAGAAAGGTGTAGTACCTTTACAAGAGGTAACACACCACTGCAGCAACACCAAGAAGCGGCGGCCACAACCACCAGCGACACCGCGTCGCAGACAAGAAGCAGCACACTAACCACAGCAGCGGTGCCACACGGTTCACGGCTGAAGCAGTGGGGCGGCGCAAATAAGATTAGCGGCGGCAACATCGCCAAGAAGAGAGAGAGAGAAATGATTATGCAGTCCGACGAACAACCGCAGCAACACCAAGGACGCGCGAGCGGCACAGGGGAATCTCCGACGAGCAGAAAGAAAGAAAAATAAAACAGAGGAGTTGTTCGAGTAGCAGCGAAGGCAAGCGGAAGAGAGGGAGAAAGTGGCGCGGTGCGGACAGCTGCGCTGAGCGCCGACAGCATCACCGCAAGCAGAAGGCGACAACGGCGCCGAACAAGAGGGAGAGGAGTCTGAGATGCGAGGAGAGAGAGAGATATCACGGGGAGAGAGTTTGAGGGGTTTGGGGTTTTTGGGGTTTCACGGGAGAGAGAAGAATTTGGGTGAGGTATCCTCCAAGTGAACCGACAAGACTAGGGGGGTTGTATCCCAAAATAAACCGACTCAAGAGGAGTTTGGGCATTTGGGTTTCCCCTTTTGGCCATAAATTACTCAATATATCTTGAATAACTAAAAACCCAATATAAAATAATAATAATAAGGAAAAATTGACGCTATGAGGCTCAACTATGAGCGGTTTTCTTTAATAGGTCTCAGCTATCAAAAATCCAGTGACATGCCGAACTATTACATGACTCATTTTTGTATGGGCCTAGCAGGTCACTTAACCTACTACTTTAGGTTAATAAGGTCACGTGACTTTAAAAACCATTCCCACCCCTTTTTTTTCTAGCTTTCCCCGTTTTTTCTTCTACCCCTCCATCTTCATCCTTTACCCAGAAAACCCCATGGCAGCAAACATTTGAGTACCTTTAAATAACCCCCATTAAAATTAACTCTTCAAAATCCACATACCTTAATTTCAAACTTCAAAATTTCTGCACTTATGCTTGTTGCAGCATACTCTTACTCAAACTTCTACAATTCATGCTGCCATTAACAACAATCATTCTTCCCCTACATTTCTCTTTCTCTCTCACAATTTACATGTGTGTGGGTTTTAGAACTCCCAACTCAACATTCAGATTATACTAGCCATTCTGAATTGAAGGAGAAACTTTATTGTTTGATGTGGGTTTTACTTGTTTTGGTGGGGAGATTTTTTTTGGATGATATTATTCTGGCAAAATTCTTGAGTCCTGCAGTTGAAGGCAGTGACTTTCCCATCTAGGAGAGACAAAATCTGGGAATATTTTTGTTGAAGAAATTATTTTTATGGGATAAATGGGGAAATTAAGGTTCTTTTGGGGGTGTAAAATAATGTTATCATTTATTATCTGGTTTTCATGGTGGAAAACTGGAAAGATTTGAGCTTAATTGAATTAGAAGAGAGAGAATTATGCATAGATTTGATTGAGATTATTGCAAGATGCAACTCGGTTTTTGTCTAACTCAAATGAGTTCTCAAATCGGTTTGGGCCAACTTTTGAAGGTTCAAGCAATTACATCCATCTTTACCTTGAAAGAAATGGGAATATCTTGAAAGGCAATAATAGACACAGGTGCACAAAAAAAACACTCCAAAAAAAAACCATTATTTACCTCGGCGATGGATAAATCCAATGATAGCACAAAAAAACACTCCAAAAAAAACCATTCTTCTTCCTTCTCACTATGACACCACCGATTCTTCCCTTACAACAACTGACGGGTCGTTGTATACTCGCCAAATATAACCTAATTTATCCAATATAGGATAAGTATAGGGTCGAATCCACAAGGAAGTAGGGTTAAATCAAGAGTAATTAGCTAACTACAATGAGCTAAATCAATTTTTTTGGGTTTTTAAGAGTTTAACGATGATTCTAAAATCTAAATAAACTAGGAAGTTTGCAAAGTAAATCAACAAGTAATTAAGCAAAGAAGTTAAGACAAGGATAAAAGAAACTAGGGGATTAGAGGGATTCACCAACACTCAATCCAAGAATCCAAAATCAAAGCCAAGGGGAAACAAATGGGGGATCACAAGGGGAAAATCATGAACATATGAACTCTAATTACTCTCTCGAGCTAATTAGAGGAGCTTGATTAGTCACTCATGACCTATTCTCATGGCATAAGCAACTAATCTAGCCAAATCAAGCACAACATGATTAATCAAGTTTCCCTAAATTAGAAAATACCTATTTTCATGGAAATCCTAATCTAGCAACCAAACTTAGTTTATTCCTAGCTTCATCTCTCAATCCTTCACTAGGAACTCCAAATATGTAAGTTAAGTGGTGATCAAGCACCCAACAAACCAAGTAAAACAAGCTTGATCAACAAGTTCAACCCCAAAAGTTAACCCCCTAACTTAGATCTAAGATCTGAAGAGTAAATGAAGGCTACATCCCTTCCCCTAGTAAGGAACTACTCACACATCATGGAAATAACACAAAACAAAGCTTGAAGTAACTTAATCACCATAACCATGGAGGAAAAGAGGTAAAATGCAAATAATCAACTAATAAAGTAAGATCTAAACAAACTAAGCATGTAATAAGCAAGATCAATGGAAGAAAAGAAGAGTAATAAACAAAAATTACCAACTTTAAGCTTTCATAAATGAAGAATGGAGATCCAAAAGCTTCAAACCTTCACTTTCTCTCTCCTAGGGTTTTGTTCTAGAGTTTGAATGCTAAAACAAGATTTAATCTCTCTCTAATCTCTAGTTAATAATTGCCTAAGTAAAAATAAGAGGAGTCCCTCTTTTATAGTCACAAGAAATAAATCAGAGAATTACAAAACAGCCCCCGCATTAAGTTAAACAAAATCGCAAAGTCGTTTCCGAAAAAATGACCCGACCCGGGCGGGTGAAATGACCCGAGCTCTCGGGTGACAAAACCCGAGCACTCGGGTCACCCGACCCGGGCGGGTCCAAAGGGCAGGAACTTTTTTGGTTTCCCAATCAAAGCGACCAGGACGGGTCTGTCAACCCGAACCCTCGGGTCGAAAGACCCGAGCGGGTCTGCTGAAGGGCGCTGCTGGTTTGTCTGGCTGGGCTGACCCGGGCGGGTCCACACACCCGGGCCCTCGGGTCAGCTACTTCTTCGCCCTTTTTCTCTTCTTTCGAGCTCCTTGGTGCTCCATTTCTTCAACGCTTTGCCTCGGGCTTGTGCATAGACCCTCCAAACGTGCTTCCAAGTCCTGAAATGTAAACAAGCACCCAAAGAAAGAGAGCAAGGGAGGAAAAATACACACAAAGAAAGAAACGGAATGAACTTAGCCTAAATTAGCCTAAAAACTATCACAAAAACTATTAAAAACTAAGTATAATTCAAGCATATAAACCAATCATCAAACTCCCCCAAGCTAGATCTTTGCTTGTCCTCAAGCAATATAGACTAAAACACAAGTAGGAGAATGAAAACTTATTTGAAAGCAAAATGAAGAAAAAAAAAAATGAAAAGGGAATAAAGGATAAAGAATTTACACTAACTCATTTTCGTAGGAATCACGGTTGCATTTAGCACATGCAACAAGCTCTTTAAACCCCTAGATCGCTCTAAAGGGCGAGTGAGATCTCGCGAGGGTTTCCAAAGAGTTTTCAAACCCACAACTCTAGTTTTCATCAACAATTTATTCAATCTAGATCAAGAGTAATGCCCAAGTTAACTATCAATGAAATGGTTCACAAGCAAGGATGGAGAGCAACTTTCAAAACAACTAATTTTCAAGTGTACTCATAGGTTATAGGTAGAGAAAGCAACTAATCAAGATTGCAAAAGGATACCTAATTAGGCCTTTTACTCGCTCATTAGAGAACACCTAGCTATCAAAAAGATTTAGAGCCCTTCAAGTGTTATAGAAGCTCAAATTACTAGTCCACCATCCCTAGACACACAAACAAGCCTTAGACTCCCCTCTACTCAAAACTTTAGAAAAATAGTACTAAGTGTGGGAGGTATCCACAAATTGACCTCTTTTATTGGAATTCTTCTACTCTTTTTGCTTTTCGTTTTTCTTCACTTTTTTTTTTTTTCATTTTTCACGCCTTTTTTGACTGTTTTTGGCTTTTTCTTTTTCCCTTATTATGGGAATTTTTGCTATACAAATGTGGAGTTACTCACTAAAGAGAGACATAAGAACTTGTGGCTTTTTGTACCACTTATTACAAACGAAAAGAAGTAAAAACTAAGCTTTTTGTAGAGTTTTGTTTGGGGACATGATGAGCGTATCTAGGGACACTAGGGACCGCAAATTTGAAGCTAAATTTATTCAAGCATGAGCAACATAGTCAAGAATCAAGACTAGACATCCAATTGAGCATTCATTGGTTTCACTTTGGTTGATTCTAATGCAATCAAGATTAATCACCTCCTAAAGCACTACAACCCAAGCTCACACTCTTCCAAAAGGAGCCTCTAAACATATACTCAAAATCCAAGCAAGGAATCCACAAATATCATCAACTAGAATCTTCCTTGGGCAAGGAAATCAAAACTTTATTCAAGGCTAAAACTTCTTTTTGTTTTTCTTTGTTTTCCAGATTTTTTTTTTTTTTTTTTTATATTTGAACTAAAAACAAACATTGAAAAAGAAGGGAAAGAAAAGGGAAGAGATAAAGCTAAAACAAGGAAATAAGAAAAAAAAGAAATGAGAAAGAAAATTGTTTTTGGGTTTTATATTTAAAAACTAAGAAAATAAGCAAATAAGAAAAATGAAATCATGGTTCACCACATATTAACAAGCATTGGCCCATTCACCAAGCCTAACCACAATCACAAACAACAATTCAATCAAAATAGCAACAAGGGTCTCCTAACGCCTACACCATCAAGTAAAAACTACCCAAATCATGAAAATACCCCCCCAAGCCAAACCAAACACCGTCCTCGGTGTGAAAGGAAGAACAATGGGGAGAGACCAACTCAAGGGTCGAGGTCCTCCCCCTCGGGGGTTGAGGGGGTTGCATATAGGAGGGGTAGGGAGTGCCTGGGAGGGACCATCTTTGTTATCATGAAAGAACCGCAAGATGGGGGTAAAACTCTCTCGCATCTCTTGTTGGAAGGTGGTTAGTCTTTGTTCGAAACTATCAAACCGCCTATCTATATGGGCATAAATAGGGGCATAGTCCGGAACATAGGTGGGATGGGGTTGGGGAGGAGGAGGGGGAGGGGCGGAAGAAGAGGAGGCAAACTCATGAGGATCCCGCCTATGGTAGGTGCGGATCTCCGCGCCTTCCTCCGCGGCTTCCTGGATGAGATAGTTGACTTGCCCCGTTTTAATCTCGGTGATGCGGCGATTTGGAAGTTGAATGGAAGACATTTTACCAATCTTCCAAGTAAAATGTATTCCAGTCACTGTAAACCAACGCGCATCTTGTAGGTGTTGTTGGTTTATTAGGGTCGGCCCGGGACCTCGGGGTCTTAGGGGCGAACCCTAAAGTGTTCAAGCAATGGCGGTAATCAAACCGCCTACAACAATCGACCCACGTCCGAGAGTTCTTGGGGTTCCTACCCTTTGGAGATGGCGGGCAAACATCAAAGGTATGTTCAGCTTTCTCTTATCCCATAGGTAAGAACCTATGATCATAAGTTCCGACTGACTTACCTTGGAGTTATCCTTTCTCCCAAAGATGGTATTCCCCAAAAACTTGCGGAAGTACCGGATAGCTGGTTGGTGTATGAGTGAATCATTAGCATTTGTAGCATCGTAACTTTTTCCGTCACTCAACTTACTCCAACATTCATAAAGGTTGAAAGAAGGTGCGGGAGTGGTGCTCGATTCAATTTGTAATCCAAAAATGTCAGCAAAATCACCAATAGGCATAGAACGAGCAACATTCCCCAACCTAAATGTGAGAACGGCCTCGGCTCCAGTTGAGCACGCGAACCGTTCCTCTCCGGTTATTTCCAAGGAGCTTAAGAATTCAAGTGTTAAGCATTTATAAGTTTTTTTTCTCATCAATAACACTTTTTTCATATTCAATCCGTCAGCTATATTATTTACATCCCCCCGAATCCCCCATAAAGACAACAAGGTCTCATCTACAAAACGGGTAGGGGCGAATTCCTTAGCCTTAAGGGCTTGAAATCTATTAAAATGTCCTAAACTAGCAAAAACAATGAAAGGAAACTCGGGATCATGAAACTCACCGGGGGCATCATGCCCCGAGACGTTTTCCCTTTGGCTTGAGCTAGCTTGCCCCACTTGTCTACTCCGCTTTGAATTCCTCCCCTCCATGCTTCGAATTACTTGTTGCTCAAAAATTCAAAATCCCGTAACTTAGTGGTGAGGGTGGAAAAAAATGAAATTTTTTTTGTTTTTTTATGAGAGAAATGAAGGGGGAATGATGTTTTAGGAAGAATTTGTGAAGAGATTTGAGTGGAAAATGATGAATTTGAGAGTTGTGGTAAAATTTTGAGGAGAGAGAAAATGGTGAAAAATGGTGGAGATGGGGTTTTTTGAAGGAGAAAAAGTTGAAATTTGTGGAGGAAAGTTGATGAGGATGAAGATTTGTGAGGGATTTTTAAGTTTTTGAGTGGTGAGTGGGTGATTTGAGTGAGATTTGGATGGTTAGGGTTTGGAGTTTGAAAGTGGTTAGGGAGAGTTGAGAGGTTGAAGATGAAGAAGGAGTAAAGAGGATTAAGGAGAGTGAGGTACAAAATCAGCCCCTCTTCTCTTTTTTTTTCGCAGCTGTCCCTCCGACCCGGGCGGGTCACCAGACCCGAGTCCTCGGGTCACCTCAAGCTCAGTTCCTTCTTTTTTTAAACCAAACAACCGACCCGGGCGGGTCAGCACACCCGAGTGCTCGGGTCAAGTGACCCGGGCGGGTTTTCCTCGACCCGGGTGGGTCATCTTGGCAGTTGCTTTTTTCTGGCTCCCTTGAGCGACCCGGGCGGGTCAGGAGACCCGGGCCCTCGGGTCGGCTGCAGCCCAGCTTCTCCTTCTTCTCTTGTTTCCTTTCTTTGGTCCAAAATTCCTCCCAAGCAATCCTAAACATAACCAAATCACAAAATCACCATAACAAGTATTTCAAATGCCGTAATAATATGTGGTAATCCATTTTTCCAAGTAAATCAAAACTAAAAGAAGAAAAAGAAATAGAAGTAAGTGAGAAAAACGGGTTGCCTCCCGCTAAGCGCTTGTTTTAAGTCATTAGCTTGACTACCATAAATCTTCAATCATTAGGAGGGGAGTAATCCTCAAATGCAATAGAGTAAGCTTCTTGAATTGGCGCACCATCATAGTATAACTTGAGTCTTTGCCCGTTCACCTTGAAACACCCTTTTGCATCATTGCAAATCTCAACCGCACCATGTGGGGATACTTGATGCACGGTGAATGGACCACTCCACCTTGATTTGAGCTTGCCCGGAAATAACCTCAACCTCGAATTGAACAAAAGGACTTTGTCACCAATTTTGAATTCCCTTTTCATGATTCGTTGATCATGCCAAGCCTTTGTTCTCTCTTTGTACACCCGGGAGCTCTCATAGGCGTCCCTCCTAAGCTCCTTAAGCTTTTGAACGTCAAGCATCCTTCTTTCACCCGAAGCTTGAAGGTCAAAGTTCAATGCCTTGATGGCCCAATAAGCCTTGTGCTCCAATTCTACGGGCAAATGACACGATTTTCCATAAACAAGCTTGTAAGGTGTCATGCCAATAGGGGTTTTGTAGGCCGTGCGATAGGCCCACAATGCATCGTCCAACTTGGAAGACCAATCCTTTCGAGATCGATTTACCGTCTTCTCCAAAATGAGCTTGACCTCTCTATTAGATATCTCCGCTTGACCACTAGATTGAGGGTGGTAAGAGAGACCCATTTTGTGATGCACCCCATATTTAGCAAGAAGGGCCTTGAATGATTTCTTTGCAAAGTGCGATCCCCTATCACTAATGATGGCTCTTGGAACTCCGAAACGGGGGAATATCACCTTCTTAAATAGCTTGACCACTACCTTGGCATCATTTGTAGGGGAAGCGATTGCTTCAACCCATTTAGAAACGTAATCAACCGCTACCAAGATGTAACGATTACCAAGGGAGGAGGGAAAGGGGCCCATGAAATCAATCCCCCAAACATCAAAAACTTCCAACTCCAAGATGCTTGTAAGGGGTAGTTCATGCCTTTTTGAGATATTTCCAACTCTTTGGCACCGATCACAAGCCTTGACAAAGCCCCAAACATCCTTGAACATACTTGGCCAAAATAGACCACATTGTAAAATCTTTGCCACGGTCTTGTCGGCTCCCATATGACCACCACATGGGGATGAATGGCACATCCCTATTACATTCTCGATCTCATCATCCGGGAGACACCTCCGGTAAATACCATCCACCCCCCTCTTGAACAAGTATTGGTCCTCCCATACATAGTGCTTGGCCTCATGCATGAACCTCCGCTTTTGTTGATAGTTGAGGTCATCCGGAATGACTCCACTAGCATGAAAGTTAGCAAAGTCCGCGAACCAAGGAGCATACATGGCCTTAATGGCATAGAGGAAATCATCTTGGAGGGAATCATTGATGGGAGGGTCTAGGTTATGTGAATCATCCATAGGAAGACGAGAGAGGTGGTCGGCAACCGAGTTTTCGGTGCCCTTCTTGTCTTTGATCTCAATATCAAACTCTTGTAGGAGAAGGATCCACCTAATCAAACGAGGCTTGGCATCCTTCTTAGTCATGAGGTACTTGATAGCCGCATGATCCGTGTACACCACCACTTTGGAGCACACAAGATATGACCGGAACTTATCAAAAGCAAACACGATTGCTAGGAGTTCCTTCTCCGTGGTAGCATAGTTCCTTTGAGCAGAATCAAGCGTCTTGCTTGCATAGTAGATCACATGGAGCTTTCCTTCTTTTCTTTGCCCTAAAACGGCCCCCACTGCGCTATCACTAGCATCACACATTAGTTCAAAAGGCAAACTCCAATCAGGAGCTTGCACTATAGGAGCGGAAATTAGAGCCTTTTTTAGAGTTTCAAAAGCATGCATGCAATCGTTGTCAAATTTTGAAGCAAATTGGAGAGGGGCTTTGAGATTTTTGAGAAATCTTTGATAAAACGGCGATAGAAGCCCGCATGCCCAAGAAAAGATCTCACTCCCTTCACCGAAGTTGGGGGAGGCAATTTCTCAATAACCTCAATTTTAGCCTTATCCACCTCAATCCCTTTTTGAGATATCTTATGACCGAGGACTATGCCATCTTCAACCATAAAATGACATTTTTCCCAATTAAGAACAAGATTCATCTTTTGACATCTCTCTAAAACCTTTTGAAGGTTGGAGAGACAAATGTCAAATGATGAACCTACCACGGAGAAGTCATCCATGAAAACCTCTATGGTTGATTCAAGCATGTCCGAAAAAATGGCGGTCATACACCTTTGGAAGGTAGAAGGAGCATTACACAATCCAAATGGCATCCTTCGATAAGCGAAGGTGCCAAATGGACATGTGAATGTTGTCTTCTCTTGGTCATCGGGGTGAATGGGAATTTGAAAGAACCCCGAATAACCATCCAAAAAGCAAAAATGAGTATGACCCGCCAATCTTTCAAGCATTTGGTCAATAAAAGGGAGGGGGAAATGGTCCTTCCGGGTGGCTTTATTCAACTTACGATAATCAATGCACATGCGCCACCCGGTGACCGATCTTGTGGAGATAAGCTCACCCTTGTCATTCTTGATGACGGTCATTCCTCCCTTTTTGGGACAACTTGAACGGGGCTAACCCACCTACTATCCGAGATAGGGTAGATTATCCCCGCCTCAAGGAGTTTCAAAACTTCCTTTTTACCACCTCCTTCATGTTAGGATTTAGCCTTCTTTGAGGCTCAATAGAGGAGGTTTGACCATCATCCAAATGAATTCGATGCATACACAAGGTGGGACTTAGACCCTTGAGATCATCAATTGTATACCCAATGGCACTTCGATGTTGTTTTAAAACACAAAGAAGTTTGTCAAGAGAAGGACCATTGAGTGTAGAATTGACAATCACGGGATAAGTCTCGTTATCTCCGAGAAAAACATACTTCAAAGAAGGGAGAAGGGGTTTCAACTCACATGTAGGAGGAGGCGTGGTCCTCTCCTCTTTTTTCAATGAAGCTTCTAAAATCTCAAAGCTTGAATTAGGAGGTAGGTAGATTGGTGCTTTGTCCATTGCCTTTTTGAGATGCCAAGCTTCACTTTCTTGCTCTTGATCTTCTCCTAGTAGCACATCCTCAAGAGGATCCCTTGCTTCAACTAAAGCCCTTAGGCTTAACACTTCTTGCTCAAGGGTGTCGATCCGATGCACTTCTTCCATAATAGGCGCTTTCATGCTCTTATTGAAAGCAAACTCCATCTTCTCATCACCAACCCTCAATGTCATTACATCTCTTTTCATGTCAACTAGCACTCCGGCCGTTTTCAAGAAAGGCCTTCCCAAAATAAGAGGGACTTGGGAGTCTTCTTCCATTTCCATCACTACAAAGTCACAAGGGATGAAGACTCTCCCAACTTGCACCGGAACATCCTCCAATTCTCCAACGGGCACCTTAACCGAGCGATCCGCTAGTTGTATCACCCTTCTTGTTGGCTTAAGCTCAAAGTTGAGCTTCTTTGCAATGGAGAGTGGCATTAGGCTTACACTAGCCCCAAGATCGGCCAATGCTCTCTTTGGCTCCAAATCTCCAATTCTCAATGGTATGGAGAAAGACCCCGGATCTTCAAGCTTTTTGGGGAGCTTGTTTTGGAGGACCGCACTAACTTCGGCGGTGAGAGCAATGGTGGAACTTTCTTCAAGTTTGGACTTGTTAGAAAGAAGTTCCTTTAGAAATTTGGCATAGGTGGGCATTTGAGCCATAGCTTGGAGAAATGGGATGTGAACTTGCAAACCCTTCATTACCTCAAGAAACTTGACAAATTTGTCATTGAAGTGCTTCTTGGCTAACCTTTGAGAATATGGGACCGGAGGAGTGTAGCTCTTCATTGGAGGAGGCTCGTTGCTTGATGCTTCGTGTTCAACAACTGTAGGAGTCCCATCCTCATGAATGTCTTCCACAACGACATTTTCAATCTCTTTATCAACTTCACTATCCACATTCTCACTTTCATTGGAGGGGTTAGCATCATCAAGTGTGGGCATCTTAGGACCCTCATAGTGAGCCCCGGATCTCAAAGTAATCGCTTTAGCTTGCTCTCGGATAATGGGTTGGCTAGGAAGTTGTGTGGAAGAGTTTGAAGGGTTATTGCTCACTTGTTGAGCGACTTGGGCAAGTTGGGTTTCAATGATCTTATTGTGGGCATTCATTTGTTGGAGGGAGGTGTGTATGTCTCCAAACTTCCTATCATTGTCGGCATTGGTTTTTGTTTGTTGAGCTAAGAAAAGTTGGAGAGTGGATTCAAGGGAGGATTGTTTTGGTTGATTTGGTTCAAAGGGAGCTCTAGCGGGTGGTTGTGTGAATGATTGTTGGGGGTTATGGAATCCAGGGTGGTCTAGCTTGGTAAGGTTGGGGTGGTTGGGGGTTCTTCCATCCTCCACTTACATTGTTATTCCATCTCCCTTGGTTGTTGAAGTTAGGATTTCCCTCACCCCTAGTATTCACCCAAGCAACATGGTCCATAGACCCACCACAATAAGAGCTAGCGTGGTCCGACCCACCACAAATCTCACAAGAAAAAGCTTGAGAAGTACCTTGGCTAGGAGATGCCAAGCTTACCTTTTCCAATTTATTTGCAAGGGTATCAAGTTTTGCATTGATATGGTCAATGGCATCAAGATCATACTTGCCTTTGCTTGCACTCTTCATGCTTGCGGTTCTAGTAGAATTTCCCCAAGAGTAGTGTCGTACTACCTCTTCAATTGTAGGCTCAATATTGTCAACCGGAAGCTTTGTTAGTTGGCCTCCCGCACCCGAATCAAGGCTTGCACGGGTCATAGGGAGGAGACCATCATAGAAGCTTTGCATAAGCATCCATTGACTATAACCATGGTGAGGACAAGATCGTCGAAGATCCTTGAATCTATCCCAAGCTCCATACAATGTCTCATCCTCCTCTTGAGAGAAATTAGCTATCTTCCTCCTAGCTTCGGAGGTCTTCTCTTGAGAATAGAATTCATCCACAAAAGCCGTGGTAACTTGTGCCCATGTTGTCAAATAGTCTTCCGGAATAGATTGCAACCATTTCTTAGCCTTGCCCACAAGAGAGAAATGAAATAAGTTGAGCCTTACAAACTCTTGACTCACATTATTTTGCTTCACCGTGGCACATAGCTCCAAGAAGTTAGCCAAATGCTCAAGAGGGCACTCATGAGTCATACCCCCATAGGGCTCTTGTTTGATCATGCGAATCAAATGCGGAGAAAATTCGAAGTTGGCGGTAGTAGTTGGGCGGCGAATACCACTTTTGAGTTCAAATGCCTCGGGATGCCCAAAATCCCGTAATGCTCTAGGAGCCTCATCCTCCATAGTGCTAGAAGTAGTGGAGATAGAAGGCTCTTGCTCAAAACCCGGTTGTTCAACACCCGGTTGGACCGTAGGTTCCCTAAAGATTCTCCTTAATTGCCTCAAAGTATTTTCAAGGTTATGATCGATGGGGATGGTTGGATCGCCCCTCAATCTCCGTGACATGCAACCAACAAAGCTAAGGAGAATATTAGTAAAAACAACCAAGAGGTAAACACACCAAAATAAAGAAAAAGGCAATTTAGTCTCAAAATTAACCAATTAGCTAATGTTAACCGCTACTTCCCCGGCAACGGCGCCAAAATTTGACGGGTCGTTGTATACTCGCCAAATATAACCTAATTTATCCAATATAGGATAAGTATAGGGTCGAATCCACAAGGAAGTAGGGTTAAATCAAGAGTAATTAGCTAACTACAATGAGCTAAATCAATTTTTTTGGGTTTTTAAGAGTTTAACGATGATTCTAAAATCTAAATAAACTAGGAAGTTTGCAAAGTAAATCAACAAGTAATTAAGCAAAGAAGTTAAGACAAGGATAAAAGAAACTAGGGGATTAGAGGGATTCACCAACACTCAATCCAAGAATCCAAAATCAAAGCCAAGGGGAAACAAATGGGGGATCACAAGGGGAAAATCATGAACATATGAACTCTAATTACTCTCTCAAGCTAATTAGAGGAGCTTGATTAGTCACTCATGACCTATTCTCATGGCATAAGCAACTAATCTAGCCAAATCAAGCACAACATGATTAATCAAGTTTCCCTAAATTAGAAAATACCTATTTTCATGGAAATCCTAATCTAGCAACCAAACTTAGTTTATTCCTAGCTTCATCTCTCAATCCTTCACTAGGAACTCCAAATATGTAAGTTAAGTGGTGATCAAGCACCCAACAAACCAAGTAAAACAAGCTTGATCAACAAGTTCAACCCCAAAAGTTAACCCCCTAACTTAGATCTAAGATCCGAAGAGTAAATGAAGGCTACATCCCTTCCCCTAGTAAGGAACTACTCACACATCATGGAAATAACACAAAACAAAGCTTGAAGTAACTTAATCACCATAACCATGGAGGAAAAGAGGTAAAATGCAAATAATCAACTAATAAAGTAAGATCTAAACAAACTAAGCATGTAATAAGCAAGATCAATGGAAGAAAAGAAGAATAATAAACAAAAATTACCAACTTTAAGCTTTCATAAATGAAGAATGGAGATCCAAAAGCTTCAAACCTTCACTTTCTCTCTCCTAGGGTTTTGTTCTAGAGTTTGAATGCTAAAACAAGATTTAATCTCTCTCTAATCTCTAGTTAATAATTGCCTAAGTAAAAATAAGAGGAGTCCCTCTTTTATAGTCACAAGAAATAAATCAGAGAATTACAAAACAGCCCCCGCATTAAGTTAAACAAAATCGCAAAGTCGTTTCCGAAAAAATGACCCGACCCGGGCGGGTGAAATGACCCGAGCTCTCGGGTGACAAAACCCGAGCACTCGGGTCACCCGACCCGGGCGGGTCCAAAGGGCAGGAACTTTTTTGGTTTCCCAATCAAAGCGACCCGGGCGGGTCTGTCAATCCGAGCCCTCGGGTTGGAAGACCCGAGCCCTCGGGTCGAAAGACCCGGGCGGGTCTGCTGAAGGGCGCTGCTGGTTTGTCTGGCTGGGCTGACCCGGGCGGGTCCACACACCCGGGCCCTCGGGTCAGCTACTTCTTCGCCCTTTTTCTCTTCTTTCGAGCTCCTTGGTGCTCCATTTCTTCAACGCTTTGCCTCGGGCTTGTGCATAGACCCTCCAAACGTGCTTCCAAGTCCTGAAATGTAAACAAGCACCCAAAGAAAGAGAGCAAGGGAGGAAAAATACACAAAAAGAAAGAAACGGAATGAACTTAGCCTAAATTAGCCTAAAAACTATCACAAAAACTATTAAAAACTAAGTATAATTCAAGCATATAAACCAATCATCAACAACCGGCAACTGGTATGGAGGAGAGAGAAAGTGAGTTACTGAATTTGAGTTTTTTGTCGACGACAAGAAAATGGGTGGATTGGTATGGCTGGAGAATGAAAGAAGATGACAGTTGGGAGGGGAGAAAGTTTCAAGATTTAAGAAATTAAAAAATAAATAAAATAATATTAATTTACCTATTTAGCAGGTTATAAGTCATTTGGATCCAACAAAAGACAATGCCTCCTATAATTCAGCCTGCCACTGGATTATTGATAGTTGGTACCTATTAAAGAGAACCGCTCATAGTTGAGCCCCATAGCATCAATTTTTCCTAATAATAATAATAATCACTTCATAAAATTGTAATATATAAATATATAATAAGCACGACAAATAAATATTATATTTCAACTCATACAAAATAAGAAATTTCGGCACATAAATAACTTAATAAAGATAATTAGCATTTGATAAACGCTTTTAAAAACAACCCTGTTACATACTACCACCCTTTTCAAAAGTTTCGTCCCCGAAGCTTGCAAACAGTTATCTAAAGGAACAACAAGTAAAATTCATTGGACCAAAGTTGCGAAATTGTTGTAAAGAAATCAAAAATCTCAAACTGACAAGATATTAGGTGTCTAGCCTCCATTCTACCATCATCTTTTGTATCTCTACTTCAACTTGACTCGCGAAATCAAGGAGCAAAGAAAACAAAAGGGGCAAACTTGTTGGCATTGGATTCCAATCATCTCATTTGCAGAGATCTCGTTTGAAATTCATTTATTTAAGCAAATCATACAATTTTCTCAACATACACAACATCATAGACAATATAAGACTTGCACCTTCACATAAATAAATTCATATAGCACACGCAAAAGCGCAACAAATCACATACTCAACCTTCAATTTTCCTAATTCCCAATCATCAGATTCTCAAACCCATAATAACCCAAATTGATTTCAAACTATCTCAAGAATCTTTTACCCTCGCTAGGTAGCCGACTATGCATACGGTCGTAAGGTTGCTCTGATACCATTTGTAACAGCCCGGATTTTCTCGACCAGCTTACAGATAATTAAGCACAACGAAAGAGACTCTAGTCGAGTTAACCCGGACTATTACCATCACATTCACCGAACAACATCGGAAAATATGGAACTCAATTCCCAATTCTATTCAAATTAATTAACTATTACAACAAGCCCTGATTCTCTAACTCTATTATAATAAATTCTCTAGAAAATTCGGTAGAGTTTCATTTGAAAATAGGACAACCCTAAAGCGGGAAATAATTTAAACCTGTTTACAATCTCAATAAATAAAATATTTCCAACTCCCAAAACTCAACAACCTCAACGCTTTCGCGGAGCAACACCAAGAGAGAATCAGGAGCACCAACGACTCTTAAATAGAGAAATAGATTATAGAAAATAAACTATTAACTATTACAAAGTGGAGCGTCCTTGCCTCGAAAACAAATACAATTCTACACCAGCTCGTATAAGCTTCAATTTGCAAAAGATTATCTTATGGCTTCAACCTGAAACATTTAGGATACTGCCACCCACCAAGTGACAGGCCACAGAATTGACAAAACAACACACACATCAGCAAAGCTGAGTACTAAACCCGTAAAGTGATTAACACATGCTTTGGTGATTTTTACTTGAAAACGACTCAACGGTCAATATAATCACAACAGTCACACTGTTACAACATGCATCACATCAACTCCTGTTGACCACATACATATTATATCTTTATCCGATTATTTCTTTTATAGTAATCCATCATTCACATAACAATAAATGCAACAAGGCGACTCCCAAGCAATCACAACAAAGATATATTTCTTATATATTTATTAAATTAGCCTTTCAAACATATCACCATTCCTTATGAGGAATCTAAGTTAACCAATTCTGATATAGATGATATCATTTATTTCCTTTAGTCGATTTCTTATCAGAAATCCAAACTTATGCTTTCATACTCTATCAATCCTTTTCTTATACTGTTATAAACAAACCCTTATCAGTCAATAATAACATAACAACTTTCACTATAACGATTCCTTATCAGGAATCCAATAACAAGATACGATTCCTTATCGGGAATCCAACATCAGTATAAGTTACCATGATATGCTTCCTTATCAGGAAACCAATATCGATATTCATATTCAAATATTGAATAAACATTCATTACATTACCTAATATGATTCCTTATCGGGAATCCAATATCAAAAACAACTTATCATGATACGATTCCTTATTGGGAATCCAATACCAAAACAACTTCCATAACCCGAGATAATTTTCTTTTAACCAGGGGGAAAGAGAACACGGCGGAGGAGACAAAGCTTACACTCCGACAGTGGGGGTCGTCACCCAACAATTCGCTTTACTTTTGGCCAATTACCGCGACTAGTCCGGAGTACATTTTTTCGCTGATCAAATCAGCAATCCACAGGTTTCGCATTACCTGATATATCGCCCGATTATCGCCCCACATAACAATAGGCAGGTTTCCCTGTGGGGCCCCCATGGTTCACAGTCCATGGGGCACTATTCGTGTCACCTCATCCGTCGACTCGGACGAGGCTACTTTCCCCTTTAGATTAATTTCGATGATCATTCATAGCTCAATTAGATCATTCATATTATATTTATTAAGTTAATTATGATCTCATTTCATAATACATATAATACGGGTTGTTACAATGTAATGCATAAACATACCTTGGGTTTAAGTTATTTCAATTTAGTTGAGTAATATTTTTCTAAAAATGGAAACCCCAATGACCTCAAACCCCTTTTGTCGGTCTAAGGAGGAAAGTAAATACCCCCCTTGTCGGTTTAATTTGGCAGATCCAAACCCAAACCCCTCTAAACCCTTTCTCTCTCCCGTGAAAACCCAAAACCCTTCTCTCTCTCTCCTCCCCGTCAACCCCTCCATTTCTCTCGTTCACCTGCGTCGTCGCCTCACCGACGTTTTGCCGAGCTTGCCGGAGATTATGCGTTGTTCTCTCCTCTCTCTTTCCTCTCGTTGCTGCTAAGTTTGTTACGGGTTAGCAGTGGGTCAGTGGTCCTGCTGTAGCGTCTCTCTTTTCAGTGTGGTGGTGGTGCAACCATCGTGGTCCTGCCGTTGCTCGGAGTTGTTGAACAATCAACATAAGTTCAACAATCACATCCATCACCGCATGCTTAGCAGCAATTCTTGTTGAACATACATATGATATTGTTAGTGTCTCTCGACCAGCTTACAGATAATTAAGTACAGTGAAAGAGACTCTAGTCGAGTTAACCTGTTTACAATCTCAATAAATAAAATATTTCCAACTCCCAAAACTCAACAACCTCAACGCTTTCGCGGAGCAACACCAAGAGAGAATCAGGAGCACCAACAACTCTTAAATAGAGAAATAGATTATAGAAAATAAACTATTAACTATTACAAAGTGGAGCGTCCTTGCCTCGAAAACAAATACAATTCTACACCAGCTCGTATAAACTTCAATTTGCAAAAGATTATCTTACGGCTTCAACCTGAAACATTTAGGATACTGCCACCCACCAAGTGACAGGCCACATAAATGACAAAACAACATACACACATCAGCAAAGCTGAGTACTAAACCCGTAAAGTGATTAACACATGCTTTGGTGGCTTTTCCTTGAAAACGACTCAACGGTCAATATAATCACAACAGTCACACTGTTACAACATGCATCACATCAACTCCTGTTGACCACATACATATTATATCTTTATCTGATTATTTCTTTTATAGTAATCCATCATTCACATAACAACAAATGCAACAAGGCGACTCCCAAGCAATCACAACAGCGATATATTTCTTATATATTTATTAAAGGAAAAATTGACAAAAATAAGCCAACCTTTGCCCGATTCGCCACATTTAAGTCAACCTTTTGAAAATCCAGAGATAATACAAGCTTTGCATCATTTAAGCCAATATTAGGTTGACCTAAAAGTTAACCTGCTAGCCCAAGTAAACAATAGGTTAATGTTTAATTATGATTAATTAACACCATTAACCTAACCTCACCACCAACCACCATTAACCCAACCCCACCACCAACCACCGGTAACCATGGAACCCAGCCCCACCACCACCACCACTAACCCAGCCCTACCACCATCGCCACTAACCCGGCCCACCACCACTGCCAATCCGGCCCCCACCACCACCACTAACCCAACCCCACCACCACCACCACCACCAACCCAACCCCACCATCACCACCACCAACCCGGCCCCACCAGCACTGAACCCAGCCCACCATCACTGTCAACCATCCCAAAACCACCCAAACCCCAAAACCCAGCCGAAGTCAGTGATGGTGGTGGTTGTGGTAGAAGAGAGAGAAGGAATTGATGGCGGTGGTTGGTGGTGGTGCCGCTGAGTGAAGGAGGAGGAGGAAGAAAGAGGGAGTAACGTGGGAGGAGAATAGAGAAAGAGGGAGGAGATCAGAAGTGGTGGGGATGTCGTCGAATGAAGTGGGAGGAGGAGAGAGAGATTGAGGGGGAGGAGATCATAAGTGGGAGGAGGAGAGAGAGAGGGGGGGAGGAGAGATGTGGGAGGAGATCAGAAGTGGGAGGAGGAGAGAGAGTGAGGGGGAGGAGATCATAAGTGGGAGAGGAGAGAGAGAGAGGGGGAGGAGAGAAGTGGGAGGAGATCAGAAGTGGGAGGAGGAGAGAGAGAGGGGGAGGTGAGAAGTGGGAGGAGATGGAGATTAGTTAAAGAAAAAAGGGAAAAAAAATCAGAACATTTTTAACCGGTTGTGAACAAGTTATGGGTAATCTGACCTAAATTTGCCTTAAATGATGGAAAGCTTGTATTATCTCTGGATTTTCAAAAGGTTGACTTAAATGTGGCGAATCGGGCAAATATTGGCTTATTTTTGTCAATTTTTCCTTTATTAAATTAGCCTTTCAAACATATCACGATTCCTTATGAGGAATCTAAGATAACCAATTCTGATATAGATGATATCATTTATTTCCTTTAGTCGATTTCTTATCAGAAATCCAAACTTATGCTTTCAAACTCTATCAATCCTTTTCTTATACTGTTATAAACAAACCCTTTTCAGGTAATAATAACATAACAACTTTCACTATAACGATTCCTTATCGGGAATCCAATAACAAGATATGATTACTTATCGGGAATCCAACATCAGTATAAGTTACCATGATATGCTTCCTTATCAGGAAACCAATATCGATATTCATATTCAAATATTGAATAAACATTCATTACATTACCTGATATGATTCCTTATCGGGAATCCAATATCAAAACAACTTATCATGATACGATTCCTTATCGGAAATCCAATACCGAAACAACTTCCATAATCCGAGATAACTTTCTTTTAACCAGGGGGAAAGAGAAGGCGGCGGAGGAGACAAAGCTTACACTTCGACAGTGGGGTCGTCACCCAACCATTCGCTTTACTTTTGGCCAATAACCGCGACTAGTCCGGAGTACATTTTTCCGCTGATCAAATCAGCAATGCACAGGTTTCGCATTACCTGATATATCGCCTGATTATCGCCCCACAGAGCAATGGGCAGGTTTCCCTGTGGGGCCCCCAAGGTTCACAGTCCATGGGGCACTGTTCGTGTCACCTCATCCGTCGACTCAGACGAGGCTACTTTCCCCTTTAGATTACTTTCGATGATCATTCATAGCTCAATCAGATCATTCATATAACTCATCCAATAATATTAATAATTCTAAACAACTTTTATACAATCAACCATACTAGGAGACTTCACTTTAGAAAACTATAAATCAAACGTCATAGTACCTCCATATGTAATTCAGGTTCAATATATTTATGCATTTAGGTTCAACTCAATTCCAATCATAAACTTATAAACCACCACAACTAATAAACAATCATATCTGGTCAATACCAACAACAATAACAAATGGTCTCTCAGCTAGAATTAACTAACGAGAGTTACTAAATCACATACGCACAACTCATTTTCTTGCTTATAAATAGTTTATACTCTTTTATACTTCATGGTTATCAATCAACATTTATCTCAATAATGATAACAACTGTTATCAAGCACCAACAAACTCACATCCTTCATTTAAGGGCCAATCAGACTAAATTCTCACTAGTTAACTTCGATTAATTCACTATTACTACTTAATCATTTGACAAAGAGGTGGATGATTTCATACTTTAGAATATTTAGCCACTACAAATTTACTTAGTAAGTATTACTAAAAGAAATAAACATCTTAATTCCCTTTTTCTAAACATAAAGTGAGGAAACTAATTAAGTTTATTAACTTTTAGAGTCCACTCAACCGATTATTCTTCATAACACCATATGACAGCTCTAATCAGATTATATTACCTTTTTAGAAATTAATTACCTCATTGCAAACTTTCATTTAACTAATCATCTTGATAGAATTATACTCAACCCATTATAGAAAATCATTCTAGTTGTAACAAGAGAATTATCATACAATTACCTATCTTATTCACACGAAATATGGACCTTGACAACTACCAACTCATGACTATAATTCTTACTCTACTATAAATATGTTTCTTTTCCAAAAACCAAATCACCATTAACAAGAATCATTATTCCATCAATTAGTGTTTGTCTTGAAAGCAAGAGGTATATTATGATTACATATAGCTAACTTATTTCTAATCTACGTATCACCCACTAATGTAAGTAAGACCTTTTTAAAGTAATTACAAACTTATATCCAACTTACTTAATTAATACCATAACAACGTAGTCTTCTTAACGGAACTCATTACACTTAAGAGAATCGTTAGCAAGGTCACTTATCTACTTTATTAATTGAATTCTAGTAAGACACTAACAATATAATTAAAACAAAAAATACCAAGTATTATATAGTTCATGTTTGTGTAAGCAATACACTCTGCCAGTATCAACATTCTCTAAGTTGACATCATAACTCACTAACCAAATACATACCATTACCTATCTGTTATCCCATCATTGATTTGTATTAATAAAACAACCATTCATCACACTATACTAACTAGTTTCATCAAACTAAACTAAGAACTCATAATCGGAACACTTAGTTTCCAAATCAACAATACTCCAACTATGATTATTGATCCACGCGATGGCTACTTCAATTTAGGATTTCTACCATCAATTAGAACCAATCTATCAGCACACATTCACCCAATTAATCAACACAACATCATTTAGTTTTCAAATTCAAATTCACAAGCAACAATGAGTTCAACATCACAAATCGCATCAAACATCAACAATCCATAATCTATTCACTAATCTTCATTCATAATTTGAAGAAACAAAACAGTATCAAAAGAAGGAGAGAAAGGTGTAGTACCTTTACAAGAGGTAACACACCACTGCAGCAACACCAAGAAGCGGCGGCCACAACCACCAGCGACACCGCATCGCAGACAAGAAGCAGCACACTAACCACAGCAGCGGTGCCACGCGGTTCACGACTGAAGCAGCGGGGCGGCGCAAATAAGATTAGCGGCGGCAACATCGCCAAGAAGAGAGAGATAAATGATTCTGCAGTCCGACGAACAACCGCAGCAACACCAAGGACGTGCGAGCGGCACAGGGGAATCTCCGACGAGCAGAAAGAAAGAAAAATAAAACAGAGGAGTTGTTCGAGTATCAGCGAAGGCAAGCGGAAGAGAGGGAGAACTGGGCGCGGTGCGGACAGCTGCGCTGAGCGCCGGCAGCATCACCGCAAGCAGAAGGCGACAACGGCGCCGAACAAGAGGGAGGGGAGTCTGAGATGCGAAGAGAGAGAGATATATCACGGGGAGAGAGTTTGAGGGGTTTGGGGTTTTTGGGGTTTAACGGGAGAGAGAAGAATTTGGGTGAGGTATCCTCCAAGTGAACCGACAAGACTAGGGGGGGTTGTATCCCAAAATAAACCGACTCAAGAGGAGTTTGGGCATTTGGGTTTCCCCTTTTGGCCATAAATTACTCAATATATATTGAATAACTAAAAACCCAATATAAAATAATAATAATAATCA
Organism: Beta corolliflora; assembly: GCA_947648045.1. Taxonomy (NCBI): domain Eukaryota; kingdom Viridiplantae; phylum Streptophyta; class Magnoliopsida; order Caryophyllales; family Amaranthaceae; genus Beta; species Beta corolliflora. The sequence goes on from CANSZD010003294.1 coordinate 1,718,019, forward strand.
CTTCATAAAATTGTAATATATAAATATATAATAAACACGACAAATAAATATTATATTTCAACTCATACAAAATAAGAAATTTCGGCACATAAATAACTTAATAAAGATAATTAGCATTTGATAAACGCTTTTAAAAACAACCCTGTTACAATGACAAAGGAACAAATATACTAACTAAGTAATGAACTAACAAGTTATTAAGTGAATGAATTTTACAAGGTATGAATGAAAAGAGCAAAGAGAATACAAGTTTAAGGAAGAAATCAAGTTTGGATTTTGAAGACTAAGTGAAAATGCTCAAGGAACTGATACTGGAGAAGCTTTGGACCAAGAGAACCTAAGCAAGGCTTTTTGTTTCTAGTTCCAATGTAAAGGAACGAGTAAGACATGGTAAGGAACACTGACAATTTAAAAAGAGAATGAGTGTATGTTCTTTTGAAAGGAACAGACAAACTGGCACTGTCATGTTAAGTTAAAGGAACTAACTATTTAAAAGGAACTAGACATATGTTGAATAAGTGCAACGGTTAAATTATGTTGTTTGAGTGATCAATGCCTAGATTCTAGGAAACCGTTTTTATTTAGTAAAAATCGGATTTTAAGGAAAATATTTTTAAGGTAAAGATTTTATTTTTATTTGAAAATAAAAATCCTTTTCGGTTTTAAAGAAAATATTTTTAAAGATAATATTTTGATAAAAGGATTTAATTTTGGTTTTATTAATTAAAATACTTTTTAATTAAATCAGATTTTTGTAACCTGCATAAGTGGTTGCTAAAATTAAGGAAGCAGTAGTATTTCCATAACACACGTTTAACTTAGATCGTGGAGATCATGGGTGTCAAAAGGAACGTGTTCCTCTAGTTGAGGAACATCATGGGAAAATGTTTTTACCACTAACACATGATTTAATCCCATGTTCTAGTTAATCACTGCTATAAATGTTTCCCATCTTGACCCTCATTGCAGGAAAGGCAACAAATGCACGGGCATCTTTGAAAATAGTAGGCTAGTAGAAACCACTCTGTAGAACTCTATAAGTTGTGGCCTGTGAACCAAGATGTCCACTAGAAGGCACACTATGACAATGCTGCAGGACCCCAGCTATCTCCCAATCAGTAACACATCGTCGAAACAAACCATTTGAAAACTTCTTGTATAGGAGAGGGTCTTCCCAAAAGTAGCGCTTAGCATCATGATAAAACTTCTTGCGTTGCTGTTAAGTTAAGTCAGGAGGATGAGAACTACCAACACAATAGTTAGCAAAATCTGCGTACCATGGGGATTGAGTAGACAAAACAATAAGATGATCATCAGGAAAAGAATCATCTATAGGACCTCGACACTTGACTCAAATCTCAATCTGGAAAGATGATCTGCAACTACATTCTCAGCACCCTTCTTGTCGCATATCTCCAAATCAAACTCTTGTAACAATAGTATCCATTGAATAAGTCATGGTTTAGCTTCCTTCTTAGCCAATAGATACTTTAGTGCAGCATGGTCAATGTGGACAATCACTTTCGAACCTATGAGGTAGCTAGGTCCGGAACTTGTCAAGAGCATAAACAATAGTCAACAATTCTTTCTCTATAGTAGCATAGTTGACCTGGGCTTCATCCATTGTCTTGATGGCATAGTAGATGGCATGGAGTACTTTGTTCTTCCGTTGGCCAAGCATTGCGCCAACTTCATAGTCAATAGCATTACACATAATCTCGAATGGGAGGCTCCATTTTAGAGGTTTTATGATAGGGGTCGTGATCAATACTTCCTTAATCTTGTCAAAAGACTCTAGAAAAGCATCAGTGAAATCAAATGTGGCATCCTTGAGCAACAATTGAGTAAGGGGTTTCGCAATTTTAGAAAAATCTTTTCTAAATCCTCGATAGAAACCCGCATGACCAAGAAAACTCCTCACTCCTTTAACATTCACGGGAGGGGGAAGTTTCTCAATCACCTCAATTTTTGCTCTGTCCACCTGGATGCCAGGTTCATATATGAGGTGTCCAAGTACCACTCCTTCATTGACCATGAAGTGGCACTTTTCCCAGTTTAGAACCAAATTAACCTCATAATAGAGTTTCAGAATTTTAGAAAGATTATGCAAACACACATCAAAGTCTAAACCATAAACACTAAAATCATCCATAGATATCGTACCTCCATGATATTCTCGATGAAATCAGAGAAAATGGCCATCATGCATCTCTGAAATGTAGAAGGGGCGTTACACGAACCAAATGGCATTCTGCGGTATGCAAAGGTGCCATAAGGACATGTGAGCGTCGTTTTCTCCTGATCTTCTGGGTGAATGGAAATCTGAAAGAAACCTGAATATCCATCCAATTAACAAAAAAAGCTATGTTTGGCGAATCTTTTTGGCATCTGATCAATAAAAAGGAGGGGGAAGTGGTCTTTCAAGGTGGATGTATTTAATCTGAGATAGTCAATACACATACGCCAACCTGTAACAGCACGAGTAGGAATTAGTTCATCTGTATCATTTTTAACAACAGTAATCCCCCCTTCTTAGGAACAACTTGAACCAGACTCACCCACTTAGAATCGAAGATGGGGTAGATGATGCCCGCGTCAAGTAGTTTCATTATTTCCTTCTTCACTACCTCATGCATGTTAGGATTCAAACGTTTTTGGGGTTGTATGCTAGGGCGGTGATTTTCTTCCAAATTTATTATATGCATGCAAAAATCAGGGCTAATGCCCTTAAGATCATCAATACTATACCTAATAGCCTTTTTGTGCATGCGAAGCACTTTAAGAAGCTGTGAAAGCTGGGTATCTGAGAGTTTAGTACTGACAATCACAGGGCATTCCTCATTACCATCAAGAAATGCATATGAGGTGAGAAGGTAAAGGTTTAAGTTCTAGCTTCTTTACCTGCGGCTCATAAGTAGAGCAAAGAGTCTTCATTACCTCACAATCTGCTACCTCATCAGTGTTAGGGCCATCCAAATCAAGAATTGTCTCCAATGGATCATCTGACAGAGAACTTTGAAAATCACCTCCAGAATTCTCCTCTAATACATTAATCCTGCAACATGTGTGCTCAAACATAGTAGACTTAATAACATTGGTTATCTTAAAAGTGACAATATCATCACCAACACTCAAAGTTAGAGAGCCAGATTTAACATCTATAACAGCACCTGCAGTACATAAGAAAGGTCTACCCAAATAATTGGAATTTGAATATCCTCTTCCATAGCTAGTACTACAAAATCAACAGGACTGCAGAATTTCCCAACCCCGACATCCTCTAAAATACCCAGAGGATATTTCACAGAACAATCTGCCATCTACAAAGTAATTTGTGTGCACTTTAAAACTCTCAAGTTCAGTTTATTACAGATAGATAAAGGCATAACAGATACACTAGCTCCTAGATCATATAAAGCCTTATCAATAAATAAAGCACCTACATGACAAGGGATGGAAAAACTACCAGGATCCTTGAGTTTTGGTGGGATTTTATTCTGGAAAACAGCACTGCACTCTTCAGTTAGAGCACCTCTATCTATACCACAAAAATTCTTCTTCTTAGTGATTATATCTTTCAGATTCTTGGCATATACAGGTACTTGAGAAATAAAATTAGTGAAAGGAACTATTACCTCAAGGTTTTTGACCATGGACATGAACTTACCAAGTTGTTGATCGACCTTAGATTTTTGCATCCTGTGGGGAAAAGGTAATTGTGGTGTAGGAGAACCAGTATCCTTCTCCTTTTGCTTCCATGCTTCATCTCCTTTTCCTTGCTCAATTTCACCTTTTGAGCTATCTTCACCTTTCTTTTCAGTCACTACATCGCCCTTGTCTGCAGGTGGCAAATCATCAGTGGGCATAGGTGGAGCATCATACTGTGTACCACTTCGAAGGGTAACGGCATTAGCAGTCTCTTTGGGAATTGGTTTCCCCGGTAGTTGACCTCGTTGCCTCTGTGCATTATTTTCGGCCACCTGAGCAAGTTGAGTCTCCAAATGCTTTGTAGTGTTTTTCAACTCCTTAGTACTCTCATCATGACTCTGCTTCAAGCAAACCATCATCTTCAGCAGATCAGACAGAGTAGGCTCTTGAGAGCTGGCATTCTAAGAAGACTGTTGCTGATAACCTTGGTGAGAGGGCCTATTGAAACCCGGAGGAGGATGAGGGTCCCCTTGGTAGTTTGGTGGTCTAGCAGCATGTTGTGGTGGGTTTTGGTGAGGTGGTTGGTAAGAGACTTGAGGCATAGGTTGAGGTATCTGAACATTGTTGTTCTTATATGAGAAGTTAGGATGATCCCTCCACCCTGGGTTGAATGTGTTGGAGTATGGATTGTCTCTACTAAAATACATTTGCATGCTCCATCTGACTCAGGTCGGGTTGACTGTAGGAACAATCATGACTAAAGTGACCTTGAATATCGCACACCTCACAGTAGGAAGAGGTAATAGGTGCCATAGCAAATTAACATCGCAGTAATACTCATCGGAGGAGTAGTAGATTGTGAAGATTGCAAAGCATCCATCTTAATGCTCAACTGTGCAACCTGTGATGATAGGAGTGCGTATGCATTAACATCCAAACTTTTTCTTTGTAGCACTCCTGGAAGAACTATGATCATTAGTTGCGAGGTTGTCAGAAAATCATACCATTCATCTACCTCCTTATCTAGGAAAACACATCCTGCAGATGAGTCAACTGTACTCTTAATATAAGATTGCAGACCATTGTAGAATGCTTGGGTGAGGAACCACTTGTCAAGGTTGTGGTGTGGGCACTCTCTCTGTAGGTCTTTGCACCTATTCCATGCTTCTTTTAGTGTCTCATCAGGCTCTTGTAGAAATGTAGCCAATTTGTGCTTGATTTCTGCAGTTTTGGTAGGTGGGTAATACTTTCTCAGGAATGCTTCAAATATACTCCATTCAGTTTTTGTGACATCATTCAACCACTTTTGTGCCTTGTCCTTCAAAGAGAATTCGAAGACCATCACCTTCAACTGATCAGGAGTAACCCCTTGATGCTTAACGGTAGTTGTTGAAACCGTTGTAAATGATTAGCAGGGTCTTCAGATGGATGCCTTCCAAATTGGTTCTACTGGATCATATTGATGAGGGGATGATTGATCTCAAAGTTAGCCACAACTATAGTAGGCATAGTAGGGCATGTGGGAATGCCATCAGGGGAAGGTACCCCATAAGATTTCAGTGACTTAGGAGGCATGGTGGATACTGAAGGACCTTCCTTGGATTTCCCCTGATTACTAGACTGTTTTTCTTTACTGAATGGTTTTCTCAAGATCAAGATCAGTTAGAAGTGGAGTACCTGTTCATTTGGACCTGGGCATAAAAGAAACAAAGAAAAGAAGTGCAGTGAGATTACCTTAATTAGAACTTGAAGTTCCAATGAGACAGTAGAAATAGTTTAAGTAAGTAAAAAAAAGCTACAGAAACTAGTTGTCTCCCCATCAACGGCGCCAAAAACTTGATGAGTTTCAAAAGTAATACCGCAAGTGCACGGTGTATGTTGTTAGCAGAGACTTAGCAAATACGGGTCAATCCACAGGGAGGGGATTTCTATAGATTGATGTTCCATTAAGTTAACTGTTTCAGGAAAAAGATGGTTGAATGAATAATAACTAATACTAAGGTAAACTAAATCAGAGGTGGATGTAAATGAAATGATTAAAACCTAGGGCATTCAATTCGTTCGGTCCACCATACATATAACAATTCAATCAATACAATACAATTCAACAATACTTGGATTGAGGGACAAGTAATTAGAGTCTTTTGTTAATCATATGGTCGGATCTTAACACTCTTAGATCAACATATGTAGTACGGTCGCTTAACATAATCAGATCTACCAATTGTAACAAGCCTCTAATGAGTACGATCTTTCAATTCTAACTCCTATTAGCTAGATGATAACTCATGATATTGCGCAATGACATGAATTAAACAATGATGATAAGTCAACAGGTATTACTCTAATTCAATCCAAAACATTTAAGAACTTTAAATCACAATCAAAGAGGTATAAACATGACTTCCCTCACTTAGCCCTAGAAATAGATTACTCACTCATGATATTAAGGAACACAATAAACATAATCAAAGTAAAGACATTCATTAAATTAAACTAAGTAAGAAACAGTACCGAGTAATTGATGAACAACGGAAGCGGAATCAATGATCTTTATAATCTCCAAAGTAAAGAGTGCATACAAAGCTTAGAGAGAAAAACTAAGTGTTTAACCTAATAAAACAAGGAATAAAAGGATAGCCTAATCGAAATTTCTAAAACCCTATATATAGTTTTTGCAAAACCGGCTAAAAAACACTAAACTTAAGCTTCCCGAGAAACCGCCCGGTCGACCGGGTCAAACCGCCCGGTCGGGCTACGGTGATTCTTCAATTACGAGCTCATCTGGAATTTCACCCTATCAACCGGGCAAGGCCGCCCGGTCGACCGGGCGAGAGCTTTGTTCAGCTTCCGACGCATATTCTTCCTCCAAGCCTCTTGTAATTAAGACTTTCCGGATCTGCTATGGGCCACAAATTATAATTGGACTTTCCTTCCATGGCTAGATTAAGGCATGAAATGCATAATCTGCACAATAAAGCATAAAGGAACACAACCAAGTCCAACCATATCAAATCACACAAATATGAGCTCAAAAGAGCTCAAAATAGTACTCAATGCTAAGGAAATGGGGCTAAAAGCTCTACATAAAATAGACACATCAGCTTTCTATCCCTATTACATTCATTAAAGAAAAAACCACCAACATTTAAAAAGAATAAGATAAATTTGATGAAAGCTCAAACAAACCATATATTTGCTGAGATTATGCAAATTAGCAAAAGTTGGAGGAGATGGAAACTTAAAATGCATGAAACATGAACTCGTCGAACAAGCCGATGAAGATTCATTCGATGATTAAACTACAAGCTGCCACTGAATTCGATGAACGGTGAGTCGAAATTTCAGAGAAAAGTTGGGGGAAATTTTAGGGTTTTTATTTTGGGAGATTTTAGATGAAAAAAGAGTTGAGAGAAAGAGAAGAGGAGCAAAACAAACGTGACGTGAGTCGGTGAGTGAAATGTGCTGAGTCAGCCCTTATAAAAAAGGGCCATTTTTAAGCCCTCGTTTCAGTTTTTATTGAGCCCTCATTTAACCCGACCCTTAGTATATTCTATATGGCCCATACTCAACCCGATCGTCACTCATCCCTCTTAAATGTGGGCCTGATATGGGCTTTAAACGGGGGCCTGACCCGTTAAACACCCCTAGCGCTCATCCCACTTAGGCAATAAAAACACGCCTACAATTAAGATTCTATTTAAGATCCCGATTGGTTGTATGTTTTTGGATCATAGAATCATAGGATCTTAAGATCCATATCGGGATTTTGACAACCATGGTTAGATGGGATGTGACTCAATATGAGTTAACATCGAGTAATAATTGAGCGAGATTAACAAAAATGTATCGGCTCCTTAATATATGTACCAAAACCTAATAATATAATTATATTACTCCTGTTTAGTCTCCTTGGCTGGCAAGTAAACTATTATCCCTCAAGATGTTCTTCAATGGAGACTTGTGCAACGATGTCCAAATCTGGTAATCCGAACCTGAGCTCCGTTCCCAAACCTGTAGAAAAAGGAACCAACCCGGGAGGTTTGGGTGGTGGTTCCCCCTCCGAAGTTTAAGTCAGATATCAGGAGTGAAAAAGGGAAAGTAGAGAAAGAGAGAGAAAATGAGAGAGTATTTTTACAGAGTAAGGGCACACTGTTCAAAAAGTTACCTTTCACCTGAATTGAAGGGGAGTATTTATAGTGTTTGGGATCTGATTACTGCCTTTTGTGGTCACCCTAAAATAAAGGCACCTGATTGGCTAGGCAAATCAGATCGTGACACGTGGCAGACAATGATTGGGAGTTGGGCATCAGCCAATCATGTGCAGCCGTTTTTTGGGAGTTTGGGCTCTGAATGTTCCTTCAGGCCAAAAGTAAGCTTTATTCCTTAATTAGTAAAAACCCAGAACTTGGACCACCCTTTTTACCTCTTTTTGATGGGACACGTGGATGCTCCTGATTGATCCACGTGTCTCCTGGTGAGCCTTTGATTATTTAGGCTACAACATTTGCCCCTAAAAGGGGATTTTACTGTTGCCTTAAGACGGTTAATGCCCTTTTACCTGAGGAAGTTACCTCATTTTCAAAAAAGCAAAACGCGTCAATTTTTTGAGAATTACCGGTCGATTTTAACCGGTTCAAGAATTACTGTTTACCTTTAACCGGTTCAGGAGGTTTTTGGCGCGCGTCAAACAAACAGCCCGTCTTAGACGAGGAATCGTACTCCCGACCTCCAACTCTGAAATAGAGGAGTCAACTGGACGAGTTCCCAAAGAAAGGGAACGTGAAACTCAAAGTGCTCGGCCGGAGAATTCCTATAGCAGTTCTTTTTTTTTGGACGTGGGTTTGTCCTGGAAGGAAGGCGGCTAGCCTTAGTTGTCCTTCTAAGCAGTACAGATGTCCGTCTTGATTCGGACGAGAGTCCTTCGTAGAAGGAGAACGTCCGTGTCTGGACGTTCTTGGTCGAGGAGAATTCCTGGACGAGGGTCCATCGTAGAAAAAGAACGTCCGTGTCTGGACGTTCCTGGTCGAGTAGAATTCCTGGACGAAGTCCGTGTCTGAACGTTCCTGGTCGAGGAGAATTCCTAGACGAGGATCCATTGTAGAAGGAGAACGTCCGTGTCTGGACGTTCCTGGTCGAGGAGACTTCTTGGACGAGGGTCCTTCGTAGAAGGAGAACGTCCGTGTCTGGACGTTCCTAGTCGAGGAGAGTTCTTGGACGAGAGTCCATCGTAGAAGGAGAACGTCCGCGTCTGGACGTTCCTGGTCGAGGAGAATTCCTGGACGAGGGTCCTTCGTAGAAGGAGAACGTTCGTGTTTGGACGTTCCTGGTCGGGGAGAATTCCTAGACGAGGGTCCATTGTGGAAGGAGAACGTTTGTGTCTGGACGTTCCCAGTCGAGGAGAATTCCTAGACGAGGATCCTTCGTAGAAGGAGAACGTCCGTGTCTGGACGTTCCTGGTCGAGGAGAATTCCTGGACGAAGGTCCATCGTAGAAGGAGAACATCCGCATTTGGACATTCCTGGTCGAGAAGAATTCCTGGACGAAGGTCCTTCGTAGAAGGAAAGCGGCTAGTCTTGGCCGGTTTCCTTCTGCAAATGGTCTCCGTCCAAAATCCAAGGTTCTTCTTGTCTCTGTTCCTATAAGGAGTCTTCATCTCGGCTGGAGCCTTGAGCTCATATTGATCCTTTATCTTCATAAGGATGGAGTACGTATTGATCTTTGCTAAATTATATGGGATCAGCTGAAGATTCAGATTCTTTCCTCTTTCCTCGCCTAGACGAAGTAGTTGTGGAGGTTGTTGCCCAAGTCTCAGCCTTTTTAGGTTTGTTCTTTTTTGGTTGAACCACCTCTACAGGCTTCTTGGACTCAGGGTGTTTTGCCTCAACACATACTTCAATGGCATGTATGAACGCTTAGGCCTCTTTCAAAGCTTCTGCAAGAGTGGTGATTTTCTTCTTCACAAGATCAAACTTAAAACTCTGTGGCCGTAGCCCCCCGATGAAGGCGTCGAAGGCCACACCAGCATTAAGATCTTGAATCTGCAAGGCTTCTAGATTGAACCTCTTAACAAAACTTCGAAGGGATTCTTTTGGTCCTTGGACGACCTTGCCCAAGTGCATGCTTGTCTTCTGTTCTTGTCGATTGGCAACAAATGACTAGTGAAAAGGTAACTGAGTTCAGTAAAATTGTTGACTGAATTGTGGGGAGATTGTTAAACCACTTCTGAGCTTCTCCCTTCAGAGTAGCCGGGAAGTTCTTGCACCAAGTAGCATCATCTACTGCTTGGACGTAAATCTGATGCTTATAGGCGGAGAGATGATCATCTGGATCAGTTGTTCCATCAAACGACTCTATGGTAGGGAGTTTAACCTTTGGGAAGGGGGGCGCCTCCATGATCCTGACCGAGAAAGGAGTTGGCCAGTTGATCCGAAGAGCTCTCAGCTGTCCCTCAATGGGTATGAACTCCTTACGATACTCCCTCAACACTGGATTAGATGAGGTGTTTGCAGGGGCTGCACGCCGATAAACCATTGGCTGCACCACCGTTTCTCTTGTCTTGAACGAACATGAGAAGGGCCAAGACTTCTTCCTTCAGTTCTGGATGGTAACCTCAAAGGGGATCTCTCAAATACGGTGTAGACCCTGTGACCGACCGTTGTAATGCAACAGCTTTCTTGGCCTCTAAGTACTCACGGGCATCTGTTTCCATTCGGTGTCCATTTGGACGAGCATCTTCCTGGGTCCTAACCACCAGGTTCTAGTCCATCTTCCTTCGCTGCTCACTGCCTTCTAGCTGTCTTTCTTTGGCTGTTCTCCTAGAGGGTTCTTGACGAGCAGGTCGGCTTGGACCTGGACGATTCTCCTAGAAACGCCCTCTAAGAGGAACTGGATTGTTAGCAGCTGGATCTGGATTATCTTAGAAAAACAACATATTGTTCTTGATCTATTCCAGGACGATTGCTGCCATCTTAGTCTGAAAGTCATTCAGGACGTTCTCCAAATGAGCAGCAGTCACTGGACGTTCAAGATTTTTCTGAATAACAAGTTCATGGCTCTGACCAGGGACATTAATGATGGACGGAGGTCTATCCCTCCCTCGAGGTGGTCTCTCATCGTCTACTGTATCTTCAACTTGAATCTGAAAACTTTGATTCCTTGCCACATTGGACGAGTGACAATCAGTCATTGTTGCGTCTCCCCACAGACGGCGCCAAATGTTTAGTCTCCTTGGCTGGCAAGTAAACTATTATCCCTCAAGATGTTCTTCAATGGAGACTTGTGCAAATCCGAACCTGAGCTCCGTTCCCAAACCTGCAGAAAAAGGAACCAACCCGGGAAGTTTGGGTGGTGGTTCCCCCTCCGAAGCTTAAGTCAGATATCAGGAGTGAAAAAGGGAATGTAGAGATAGAGAGAGAAAATGAGAGAGTATTTTTACAGAGTAAGGACACACTATTCAAAAAGTTACCTTTCACCTGAATTCAAGGGGAGTATTTATAGTGTTTGGGATCTGATTGCTGCCTTTTGAGGTCACCCTAAAATAAGGGCGCCTGATTGATCCATTTGTCTCCTGGTGAGCCTTTGATTATTTAGGCTACAACAACTCCCTCTATTCCCAAAATATCTAAACACTTGTTGGGACACATAATTTAAGGTGATAAGTTGCAATGTGTTTATCAAATGTTAGTTTACTAAAAAGTAGATGTGATAGAAGTTGACGAGATATCATTTTTATTGAAGGAGAGAGAGAAAGTTGAGTATACTTTTATCGATAAAGATAGAGTGTGGGCCAAAGGGGTGTAAGAAATCTAATCTCTATTATGTAAGTGAAGGGGGAGGAAGATGGTGTCCCCCTTACAAAAAGTCTAATATACCCTTTAATGAATTTAAATTGCCATACATACTAAATAATCTTTTCTTCTTCCTTTTTTTTTGAGGGGATCTTTTCTTCTTCTTCTTCCTACTTGCCATATATATTGAACAAGTTAACAATGGAATTAAATTAAAAAATTCAATTAAATACTAATTTAAGGTGAATGATTTCCTCTTCTTACATATGTGTGAAAAACTCTGATCAAAAATTAAATTGACAAAATAACTTGATTGACACAATCAGAAGAAAAAATAAAAACTTGAATTTCATAATAATAATTATACTGATAATATTTTAAAACCTAAATGTTGATTATTATTCGGTAAATGTTTATTATATAAATTGAACTCTTCCACTTTATTAATATTCAACGATTGAACCTAATACACAAATTCTTCCACTTTATTTGAGCACAAACTTTATTCTGCTTTATATTTCCTTCTCTCAATACTATATTTGAATAATGATGAACAAATAACTAAAAAACCAACGATACATTGATTTAAGAAAACATATATTTTAAAAATAAAATTAATTATAAATATCTGTTCGAATTAAATTTTTTGTAACACTAATGAATAACTAATTGAGAAAAAAACGTTAATATGATACGCAAGCATAGAGTGCAAAAAATGCTAGTATAATAATAGTGGGAGTGTAGGATCATGCCAAAAATGAAAGTATTTGAATTAGTTTGGCACAAACAAAAAAGAAAGTGTCCAGACTATTTTGGGGTACATGTAGTAGTTTAAAGGCATTATATCATATCCCGTACTTGATCGATATAAAATCCTTGTTGTGACTAGTGACATACTCTCTCTGGTTTTTATTAGTTTACCTAGGGGTATAAGTTCGGTGTATGGTTTGGATTTAGGCTTAATCCTACCGGATCCGAACAAAATTTGGTTTTTGATTTTCCAATCCAAATCCAAACCGATTAGAGTTTGAGTCCAAACCAATCTAATCCGAATTTTCGTACACTAGACCGATTCGAACTATCCTATTTTTTCAAACTATGTTTTTTCGATGAAATGAATTTAGCGCGATCATCAAATTAATGTATTCGATAATAATAGTAATTCATATAATCCCATAAAGGTTCATTAATAAATTAATAACAACTAATAATTCACTACAAACTCATAATTATTATAACAGAAGGTTCAAAACCAGCATAACAACATGTTCAACTACACAACAAGTTCAACTTTAGAGCAGGAAGTTAGGGTTTTAACTTTTAGGGGAAGGGAAGGGCTGCCGGACCATTTGGACTTTTAAAAAAAATCAATTAAGCCCAATCATAAATATAAAATATAGGGCCTATTTATTAGTTGGTTATTTTGGATTTTTGGATCCAATCACCCTCAATCTAATCCAATACGAAAATTCAATTTTTCAGAAAAATCCAATCCGAATCCAATCCGAACATAGTTCGAGTCTAATTTAGACTACTAATTCGGTTTGGATTGAATTGGATTTCGATTTTTATCCGAATAACTTTCACCCCTAAGTTTAGCCACTTTTCTTTGGGTTGTCATGTTCTTTACCCACCTTCTTTTTATTATTTTTTTTCCAGTTTTTGGAATGGTCCTACCAATTTTATATTATTATCTTTACAATAAAGTTACTACTTCTATAACCCACATACCTTCTTTACAATAAATTAATACCTTCTTTTCCCTTGTACGACCCACATATCTCCTAAAATTGTGTGCCCAAAAAAGTGGGTAAACTAATAAAAACCGGAGTAAGTATACTAAAAAAAAATTGGAAGGTTGAGAAAATGCTAAAGTCTTGCGTGGACCAGATCCACGTTAAAATTATTGTGGACCAAAAGGTCATGAGTGCCAAAAATTATACGTGGAACACATAATGATCCCTATTTTGACATAGCAACTTTTTTTTATAACATATACTAGTAGTTCACGCATGTGTCTAGTTCAGTGCCTCTAAAGATATGATAAATATAAGGAATACTTAAGGGTAAATGTATGAAGGTGATTTTATTTTGTGAAAAGTATGTATAACAAGGAATAACTATATGTTAATAAAACAACAAAGATGACTATGTATAAACGGATACTTTAATAATGAGTCGGAGTGTATATTATAAAAAAGGTCATTATGTCAAATAAAAAAAGGGGAGACTATATCTAATAGGAGTCATTATGTGTTCCTCGTAAAATTTCTAGCACGCGTGACCTTTTAATGATCCACACTCCATAACAATATTATTGTAGACCAGGTCCACACAAGTCTTACCCACTAATTTCTTCATGAATCACAATGTATTAGGATGTAGGACTATAGGAATATCATTTACCACATCTTCTTGATAAAAAAACAAAATAAAACATTTACCACATTCCATTAGATAAACACAATCCCCACCTCAAAAAAAATCAGAAAAACTTTTGAAAATTAAAACTATTATGTCATTCTCACTCAGTCACTTGTGCAAATCCGGTCTCAATCTTGTACTTTTGCGCCTACCCCCACGCCTCACCACATCAAAAACCTCCATCTCTCTCTCTCTCTCCTCCTCTCAGCTGCTTCGATCTTTTTTAATGTTCTTCCCCCTTTCTTCTTCCTCCTTTCTCCTACTTCCGCAAAATCTAGGGTTTTTTTCTCTCCCTTTCTCTCTCCTCCATAGCTCAATCGCCTCTTCAATCTCGCACCTTTTTCTTTCTAATTTTAGCTTCTGTCCTTTTCCATTTCAAGTCAAAATTGGTTCCAGTAGATCTGTCCTCCATTTTTTCTTACCTCTGTTTTCTTCTCACTCTCTCTCCTCGTTTTTTTACTCGTTAACTCTCCCGCCATGTTTTGGAAGCTCACTGCCTTGTCTGCTTCGTCACCTGTAAGTTTCTACTCCCATTTTTTTTATACTTGTTTTAGTTATTTTGCTTAGAAAATCTGTCCAATGTTTGATCTGTTTGTTTTAGTGTGGTATTGAGCTCGTGAAGAACACTTAATTTATTTGTTCTTGCAAGTTTGGATAATATGTTGTTTATGATGTATATATGATTGTTTGAAATTTACGAAGTTTAGTATGTTGTGATTGTTGGATGCGTGGTGAAGTGGAGGAAGGGGCAAGGGGATATTGGGCGTTTGTGATTAAACCATATTGAGTTCAATGAAAGATTTAAGCATGAATTTAGTTCTTTGAATAGGACAAATGAAATCTTCTTCCTATCTTTCCCTATCAAATTACCCTCTGCGGAGACGGATGAACGGGTTATAATACACACTCGTGCAGTCATAGATAGACTTATTCTGTTCAACTTATCCCTAGGATGTGATCAGACATGTTGCAGATTATGATGGTTGAGGAGTTTCCTAAATAAATCCACATCATGTTGCCCATAATCACCTTTTGTTAGTGTTGTTATAAGGAGTGTTCATAATTGGACGATGCTACTAAAGGAAGTTTCTGACCGAATACTTTCTAAATTTATTTTGGCTTTTCGGAGTGTGTGGTTGGGAAGGAAAAATTTCTTGGAAAGTAGTTTTGCCATTTTCCTTTTGTTTGGCTTGTTAAGGGTGGAGAATAGTTTTTTGAAAGGATGGACTATAGTTTATCTAGGATAGAAAATAGTTCTCCCAATAACGGAGAACGCTGTCCTTTCATAAGGAAGAATGCCACATTTTCCTCCGTGTTCTTTACCTTCCTTCTTCTCTTCCATCTGTTGTCTCCCCTACCCTTCCCTCCATTTCATTTCTTTTTATTTTTCTCCCAACTTTTCTTGTAAGGAACCAAATCAATGAAAAATAATTTACAGTTGTGCTTGGAAAAATATTTTTCATAGAAAATCATTATCCATTCAGTAGGTTTTATGTCCAACGTCCAACCGAACACGAGTCTTAGAGGCTTAGAGGCACAAGTAATTGAACTAACCTACTTTTTCATGCTTGTAGCAAGGTCAGGCTCAATTAATACCCTCTCATAATTTTTCAGCCTCAAGCTTTATTGTGTGCGAACTCAAGGGTTTACTGATTGCTAAAGTTACGTGTGAAATTTCACTTCGGTACTTTTCCTCTTCCCTGTCAGCCTAATTTTTCATCTTTCTTCCTAGGTCTTTCAAAGATGTGATTGGGTCTGAAGAGCTCCAATTAATATGGTGTACGTTTATTGGACTACATTTGATGACTTTGAGACTAGAATCTTTGATTCCATAAAATGAGACACTTTATTCTTTACGTTTCTTTTTCCTAAGGTTTTGAAATAAATTATTACTGCCAGATCCCTTGCCTTTGGTGGTTCCTACAAACATTGTAAACCCGAGGTCAAGAGTTCAAGGGCTAGTAGGGGAGAGAAAAAGAGAGAGTAAGTGTAGATTGTTTGATCAGCAAAGTATTAGCGGTAATTAGATGATCGGAGTACAATAGTAAAACATAGCTGTCATTGGCTTAGAAGTATACATAATTTTTTTGGTTCCTAGAGTTTATGGGATGCAATTTTGAACAAGGTTGGGGTAGCTGTGGATAGGGAGGAGAAGAGAGACTCATTATTGTGAGGGAATCATTTGCTTTATCTAAAGTTACGGTCAGCTGTAATTTGATAACTTAGAGTCTAAAAAGCATCGTTTTAGTGGGGGAAACTTGATGGCTACTTTTTTTCCACAACTAGATCTTTCATTCAGAGTGCATTCTGGTCAAATAAGTTAATAAAAAGTTTCTAATAAGTTTAGTAATTCTAATATGTTCTCACACCTAAATCAAATAAGTTTTAATAAGTTCCGATAAGTTGGGATAAGTTGAAATAAGTTCTAACGACAACCGATAAGTTCAGATACTTCATACACCTTTACTTGGTGCTTACAAGTGCTAGATGTTGGATAACACCAAAAATGTGTTCAATTATCCATAGTTGTATTCTCTAGCAACTATAGAAGGATTTCAGGGCAATAGATCTAGTGCCTTTACTTGTAATTCCTCCTACAAACAGTTGCAACAACCTACTATTGTCACTTTTGTATTTAAAAGTTCAAAGCTATACTTAAGAAGACAACAAGTCAAAGGTTTTTGAAATGGTGACATATTGAGGATTTGAAGAGAGGGCATGGTATGCAAATAAGTTTTCTTTTTATAGGCCTAGCTAATGCTCTCACTAGAATCTAATGGACGTTTGGTTCAAATGATCGGAATGGAATGCTACTGAATTAGAAGTTTATTGGTATTGATTGGAAATCCATTTCTTCTTTTTAATTGTTTGGTTCATTCAATGTATCTATGTAGCATACATTTCTAAAGGGGAGGTATGTGAATCTCAATCTATAGGTGGTGGGTATGTGATTCTAGGGGTGATGGGGGATGAAACCTCTAGGTATGGGGTTCATACCCAAGTTACCTCTACTCTACCAAACGACCTTTTTATCATTCATAGTATGACATCCGTTCCAAAACATTTAACCAAACACCCCCTAAGTGTGTGCCACATGAGTTAGTATTACAAATTTATAACAAGAGAGGCATATGGCCCATGAAAAAATTGGGTCCACATATCTCAAAGCTATTCTCGTGGTCATAACTTTGTAACTTGTTTGGGGTAAGCACCAAAGCTAATACTCTCATTAATTCATTAATTTACACTTTCTCTACAACATGCGCATGAGGAGTTGGCAAAACATCCCGATGGATGCTTGAGTGACAAAAGCCTTCATGTTTTAGTGGTGCATAGTTGAATATTGAATCCTTCATTCAAACCCAAGATATGTAGTTGCTCTTAATACTTTAGTTTAGGGTAACTATTAGATGGATTTTGGGGCATAGTGTAAGAGGAATAGTGTATTATTGTTAGCAACTTGTGTCATGTTTAAGGTTTGGGGGTCTGCCATTAAATATAGCCACTAATCCTTGCTTGCCTTGTTGCTTCGTGTGGTAAATTCTTTTTGTTAAAATTCTAGGAGTGTTACCTAATTCTTTAATCCCCTGCTAATAGTGAATTGAGACAAACGAATTATGGTCGGTTTTGGTTTATTTTGGCCCATTTTGGGCGAATTGCGTATTCAAAAGGCAAATTAGATAGCAAATTACGTAACACAAAATTCTAGTGGAGTGTACATGCTCAATATCTATATAGGAGCAGCCTTGAGATTTTTCGCAAGTTTTTTTTGTAGGCACAAAGATTATAAGTGTTATGCATCATGTTGGTACTTTCTTGGGTAGTAGTTTGGTTTACTATATTACTCCCTACTTCCCAGAAAGATCTAAACACTTGTTGGGACACGTGGTTTAAGGTGATAAGTTGTAGTGTGGTTATCAAATGTTATTTTATTAAAAAGTAGATGTGATAGGAGGTGGTGGGTTAAAAAGAAAGAGGCGGAGATCATTTGAACTGAAATAAAAATTAAGGGTAGATGGAGTGCTTTCTTGAATAACTTGTGTAGTTGGAGGCTTGGAGCCTAGTGCTTCACCTTCTTCAATTCTGTAGATTAAACCATTCATTCTGTAGATGAGGGATTCCAAAATTATTATAGGAGGCTTGTTATTGATTAGGGGGCATGATACTTCTGAGTTATACCTGCCTTATCTATATGGTTGACGCTTGCTATTCTTTTTATATAATTTATAATCACATATGGAAAACAAATTACTGATTTTATGAAGTTACATCACCCTTGCCTTATCGTGTATTAGATAATTTTGTTGGCGTCCCTTCAGTCTCAAACTCCCGGGGTGGTCTTAAACTTAAATGAATACTTGCCCTCTTTCCTGAAAAACTCTCTTTCATCCTTAATGCAACTTTTAGATTCTTAAGAAACAGATTGAAAAATGCAAGATGCCATTCAGATGTCAGAAATAAGTAGTCTTTGCATAAAATTGAGTATACACCATGGCTGGAGTTCTGCTGTGCTGTCCAAGAAAAACTTTATTGGTTCATTGGTAATTGCAGTGGCGTTGGGTCAGTAATATGTTGCAATTTATTGAAATTATTGTTGCCTTAACATCTTTGTAATTTATTTTATTCGCTCACTTCTTAAAGTTGCTGACCCTTATTTTCATTTTTCAAGGTGGATGCAATATTAGACAAGGACAATTTCACATTGGAAGAGCTATTGGACGAAGAAGAAATAATTCAAGAATGCAAAGCTCTGAATAGTCGTCTCATTAACTTGTAATTGATTAATGACCTTTAAAATTTACATTCAAATATTTGTCTTCGACATTTATCTTTTATTTAGTTTGTTCTGTAGTCAACAGCCCTATGTTACTGGACTTGGCAGAGTGTTTCATGGACACATGTCGTCGCAAAATTGACACAGATATGAGATCTGGGTCCGATCCTCTATTTGTCACTTGACACGACTCCTTTTGCAAGCCTCAAACCAAGGACAGAGATAGAGAGAGGTGAGGGGGAAGAGAGAGAGTGAGAAAATTTTCATCTGGGTGATACTAAATGGATGGAGAAGGAGACATCGATAGCTTCATTCAATATTCATGGTGATGGGTTGACAGTGAGAGAAAAAGATGTTGATGATTAGGGCTTCTCGATATTTCTCTCTCTGCTCTATTTAGTGCCGCTGTTTTTCTTCCCTCTCTCTTCTACGGCTGATGGTTGTTTCCCTTTAGGGTCTGACCTCGGCTAGTTCATTTAAGAGACCATTGGTTGGGCTTTGGATTAAGGCCCAGAATATTATATCTTATATCATCTACTTGGGCTTCTGTTTAACATGATTAACATCTACATAAAAGAATAATACATTTCTTTTGTTCTCTTTCAAACAGATTACATGAAACTGTAAAGAAACAGATTAGGAATTTATAATGATTATTAGTAAAGAATTATCATATATGTAAAATGAAAATGATATATATAGACACATGCCTTGTCTCTACACCTGTGTCCAAATTATGCAGTCCCCATGTCCTGAACTTTTATGTTTAACAATTGGACTTGTATCTGATTCCGGTACTTTAACCTAGTCCAGGTAACATAGGTCAACACTGCTTACTTTTTAATTATTTAATTTCCCAATCTATTTTGATTTGTAATAATCTTCCTCCAGCCTACGAGACAGAGCTCAGGTGGAGCAGCTCTTGCGCTATGTTGTAGAGGAACCTCCAGAGGACGCTGACAGCAAACGCACCTTTAAGTAAAGTGTTTTATGCATTATGTGATATCTTAAATAAGTTCTATATTTCTATCGGCTGGTAGTTGTATGATCTGGCGCATTTCTTCTGTGAAGTTTTTTGTCGCATGAACAAACAGGAGTTTGAAGCTGTCTTCAGTCACTTACTTTAAAGGAGTTGAGGCAGCTACTGTTTCCGAAACTCATGTTTCCCTTTTAAACGTCAATCCTATTTGTTTGTGCAGCTAATTTAGTTTTGTGGCTCGTAATCTTCAATTGTGTACCACAAGTTTTGCCTTTTCTTGGTTTTGAAAGAGATGTATACATGCTGCCCTATCAACTTTCTTATGCTCTGAATTACATTATTGCAAGAGATGCAACCCTGTACTGCCAGTGAATTTACTTTGATGATAATTGTGTAATGCTTACTATTTTCCAAAGAGAATCCTTTTGAAGCTATGACAAACTGATCTTATCTGAATGTTTTGCAACATTTGCTTCCAGTGGTCCTCAGGGTTAACTTGGGTAGTTGAGGTATTAGATATTTCCTGGGTGCTCTAACTGCTCTTTGGTGTTTCTTGTTTCTTTGGCCACTTTGTCATTATTGTTGTCCAGAGTATCATGAAAGTGGTTGATTAAGTTTGTGAAATGCATATGTAAGTAATGGCTGATGCATAGATGCCACTGATTGACACTTATATTCTCGTTATGAATCATGGTTGATATTTATTTCTCCTGATGATATGGTTCTTTTGTAATTTGGGGGCCTGTGGTTTAGAGTTTCTGGTTATTATTGTCTTTTCATCTGCTTACCTGGCCCTACATTTTAAGTTATGGAAGTTTATGCGTACCTGCAATTTGAACTAAAGGAGCTAAAGACTTGTCTGGTTATCATCTTTATTTATATTAACTCCCAATTCATGTTTTGGTCACAGATTTTCTGTAAGAAATGTGATAGGGCCTTCTGAAAACTCATAATGATGTATATTGCGGTGTTTAAATTGTAGGTTCCCATTTGTGGCGTCAGAGGTTTTTACATGTGAGATTGATGTCATCTTGAGGACATTAGTGGAAGAAGAGGAGGTGGGGCTTCTGCAAATTTTTTTGAACTCTCCATGGTCTTACCTTTACCTAAAATTTTGGACGCTATTAGTTTCTGATATTCTGACTTTATTAACTTGTCAGATGATGGATTTGCTCTTCTCATTTTTGGAACCCAATCGACCTCATAGCACTTTGCTTGCTGGGTATTTTAGCAAAGTATGCTATATTTTCTCGTCAACTCTGATAATTTTTTTCCAGCTGCTGCTGTATAGTTCTACTTACTGTTAGTTGATGCTTTGTTTCCGCTTTGGCATGATAGGTTGTTGTGTGCCTCATGTTGAGGAAGACAGTCCCACTTATGAACTATGTGCAAGTAAGTGAATTTAAATATTCTTGTCTATCTATCTCTTTCTAAAGCTGCAAGATAGAGCATACCTTAAGCCGATAGCTATAATTAAACATCAATGATGTAGTTAGTGGCTTCTCGTATATCTTTGGAAGTGTCCCAGACTCGTAGTTCTTGCGTAGTGCATCTTCCATACCTTAGATTATTAAATTTCGTGTTTGTATGGTTGTTATTTACTGTTGCAAAAAGGGGGACAGGGGATTTAACTTCATATGTCATCAGCCTGTATATCAGGCTTGTTTGCTGTACATCAGTCTTCAGTGTACCTTCTCTCTTGAAAAAATGGTCCTCAGCTACCGGGATCCGGGGAAAAAGAAATAGTCTTAGTTGGTTACTATTTTGCCAGATCCTTGTTTTGAATCATACTATCCTTGGTTCAACAGGCTCACCAGGATGTATTCCAGCAGCTGGTTGATTTGATTGGAATTACTTCCATTATGGAGGTCAGTTGCTTTGATAAGTGAGTTGTGGTCCCTCAGTCAATTATGAGCATGGCTTGTTCTTAATGGAGTTGTATTGGTTATTGATTTCTGGACAGGTCTTAGTTCGACTTGTAGGTGCTGATGATCATGTTTACCCCAATTACATGGATGTTATGCGGTGGTTGGCTGACAGTAATTTGCTGGAGATGATAGTTGATAAATTGAGTCCTTCTGTAAGTGTATTCTGTGTCCTTAGTCCCTTATTTTCTTCGATTCTTCTTTTTTGAACACTCAATGTAGTCACTTTTTATGTGAGAAGTTTCATTAATACTGCTTTTGAAGTTACGGTCGTGGTGTCTGTATTTGTTGCCTTGTGACACTGACAATTTTAATGAAACTGCTGTTAGGAACTTCACTTCAAAAAACAAGAACAACACACTAGGAATTTTTATGGTGGTTTAAACCACCTCTTCTTTAATTAATAAACTGCAAAAATAACAACTACTATGTGTTTTTCCTCTCAACTTAATTATGAACTGCCCTTCAACTGCTTATGAGCTACATCTCAACTACTTAAAAATACTTTCCTACCATCCTATATTTATAGGACTTACAAGATCTCCTAATCCTACTAGAATATATACACTATCACTTGACTTCTAAAATAATTAGGAAATAATATAATTGGAGGATAAGTAATTTCTTTCCTCCCTAAACTCCCAAGTATAATTTCCTAATTATATTAAACTTCCTAAAACACAAAAAATATCCTACTCTATAATACTTCCATACTCAAAAGACTTCTAATTAATATGTGGTGTGCTTCTTGGATTCTAACCCAACAATTAATATTTCTTTCCCCTCATTTTGCTTGATATGTATAGGACCTCAGTGGTTATCTGGTTAACTCATACCAATCTTTCTGCAGTCCTTTTTCCAGAGGTAGTGATAGTGGTAGTTTTGGTTGTGGTGGTGGGGAAATGAAGGTTGTGAGCATGAGCGTTTTGGTTTTATAAATCTTGGTTTCGGGGGTGGTAGTTTTGCTCAAACCCACCCCTCCCTTAGGTTTGAAGTATGGGTGAGCGGGGTTTGAGGCAGTGTTACCTAATTCGCTATCTAATTCGCCTTTTGAATTCGTCAATCTGCCCAAAATGGGCCAAAAATGAACCAAAACCGACCATAATTCGCTTTTCTCAAATCGCAATTCGCGGGGGAATTAGGGAATTAGGTAACACTGGTTTGAGGTATGGGATTGGGTCCTATTTGTATCTGCCAAACATGTATGTTTTAGACCTCTACCTGATTTTTAGTTCAAGTAAATCAAACCCCCTCATATATGTCAAAACTCTTTGATATGTAGAATCCTCTATAGAACAAACCAATGACGCCACGAACAAAATATAGAGCTCTCTACTTAGTCCTTAGGATTCTTTTTGAGATGGAAATTCCATTTTTATCACACTTTTTAATCAAAAAGTTTGTAATTGGGAGTTTGGGACAACAAAAATTTAGAGGCAAAAAAAAGTGAAGATAATGGCTATATGCTGCTCTTCTGCCTAATGCTCCTCCTGAAAAGAAATATTGTCCACCATTCTCTACTTTACATGTCAGCAAGGACAGAGGACCCTTGGAACATGAAGAAACAAATTGGTGGCATGGATACTTGCAAGGAATTCACTCTTTACTGCCATAATGTATAGGCATTGCTCTCCAAGACTCCAAGTAGATAATGTTCTATGCTATCCTCCCAGGAGCCACCCCCTTGATTTTTGTTAGTGGACCAAGTTCAAACCCACAAGAGGATTGCTTTTCCTTTTTCCTATCCAAGACAAAGAAATGTCCCTATGATTCTCTCTTAAATTCAGCAAGGCCTTAAGGATTCCAAAATTGAAATCATTTAACACATGATACCATATGGACTGGATAGGGGTGAATAAGTCCCATTTAAAACTAGCCTTTTTTGTATCCATGTATGCTTTGTTCTTTCACTTGAACTCCCTTTAAGCTGTTTTATAACTTCACTGTGCTTACTTTTGGCTGTAAAAGAAAGTTGCTAACCCTTTATAGAACTTTTCTGAACTTGTTGGAATTTATTTGCTTTCATTTCAACTTATCTGAATCCCGAAACTTCTTTTACGTGGTTGTGAAAAAGAGCAAAGCTGTAGTCTCTGGTAGTGACAGTTTATCGTGGTCTCTTTTTGAGTGGTGGTGTTCTGCTGATGGACCCTTTTCTACTTTGCTTTTGTTCAATGAGTCAGTGCTCACCGGAGGTTCAGGGTAATGCAGCAGAGACTCTTTGTGCTATTACTCGGAATATGGGCTCACCTCTTGCAGCAAAACTTTCCAGTCCCAGGTATGTTGATCTATACCATCACTTTCTTGTACACCTAGCTTGCTTTATATGCCGTCAGGTAGAAAAAGTAAGAAAAAGTGTGGGGAGGGAGGGAGAAAAAGTAGGAGGAAGTTTATTTGAAAAGACAAGGTGAGTTTCTTTGGGTCGTCTATTTACGGGTTGCTGTTTTGAGGGAGTTGTGGGTGGGAATGGAAGTTCTAATCTGAATTAGTGAGAAGTCCCAACTCCCATGGTATGTTGATATATACCATCACTTTCTTATATACCTAGCTTGCTTTATATGCCGTCAGGTAGAAAAAGTAAGAGAAAGTGTGGGGAGGGAGGAAGAGAAAGTAGGATGAAGTTTATTTGAAAGGACAAGGTGAGTTTCTTTGGGTCGTCTATTCGCGGGTTGCTGTTTTGAGGGAGCTGTGGGTGGTAATGGAAGTTCTAATCTGAATTAGTGAAAAGTCCCAACTCCCATGTTTGGTATACTTAGGAATCGGAATATGGTGGGATTGGGAAGGAGATTAAATTGGGTTAATTCCCTCCATTTTAATACCTAGGTGGGGGTGGTGTTAGGGGGATGGGAATTGACATGGGTTATATGACCCTTTTGCCCCTAATGGAATGGAAGAAAGAAATACATTATTAAGGGTGGTTTTGTAAAGTTTTTATTTATTTCGAGTATATTTCCTAACATTTATCAAACAAGAGATTGGCATTATCTTATTGAATTCCCACCCACCAATTTTTACTCTCCGTCCCACCCTCGAATCACCAAATTCTCATTCCCACATACCAATCGCCTCTTTAAGGTAAGTGTGAAATTTAAGTAGAAATGCATGGAGTAATTGTTTTAGAATATACAAAGAAAGTAACTGTTGGCAATTTCTCTCTTTTATGCAGTTTTGTGGCGAGGATCTTTGCTCATGCGCTTGAAGTATCTGCTACCAAGTCTGGTCTAGTACATTCCCTGTCTGTATGTATATCTTTACTGGATCCAAGAAGATCGGCTTCCTCTTTGTTATATCATTCTCTACGAGGTCAACATTTGTATGAGGCTCCTATTGCTGTAAATCCTGAGACTGTGAGCGCAATGTTACCTAGACTTGGTTAGTGTGAAACCTTTGCTTTGCCATTGAAATATGTAAATGTCCAACTGCTATGCTGTCACTTCAAACTTCTTATTGGATAAACTGATAGGAGGTTTTTTTTATGTACTTCCATGTAGTTGTAGTTTCTGTGTGATTTCCTTACTATTGAATTTGATTTCAATTTTGTTTTGGTCTCTTTTGTTTGCAATGTCAATGTGTGAAAGTTGGTGAACATGCCTCCTTACGAACTCATGAATTTGCTTTACTAGCTATATTTTTATGAATAATTAATGCTTTGTTTTTTCACAGGTGATCTTCTAATGCTTTTGAACGTGACATCTGATGAAAAGATTCTACCAACACCATACGGTGAACTAAGACCACCCCTAGGAAAACATCGACTCAAGGTCTATTTCTTTATGGCTTGCTCTATCATGGGTACTATTGGTGATGTTTTCAGGTTTTTCCCTTGATATCATAATGAATACTGGTATATTACTTCCTTCGTTTCTTTTTACTTGCAACATAGCCCTTTGGCATGCACTTTTAGGAGGATGATAAGCAAGGTAAACGAACACATTAATTAAAACAATTCGAACACCTAATAACTCAATTACTCTTCTTACCGTTGTCCAAAATATATTAAAGAATTTGTTCATTTACTTTGTCTATCATCCTCCTAAAAGTGCGTGCCAAATGACTATGTTGCAAATAAGAAGAAACGGAGGAAGTATAATCTAGCAAAAATCAATTAACCATAACATCTTTTTCTGTAGGAAATAAGAAAATATGTATTCAGTGTATAAGGAAATAAACTTGATATGAAAGAGATTAGGAAATTTTATTATGGCACCACTTCACTTGGACCTTCAATGTGACCCATTATTGCTCTGATGTACATTTGGGAGTATACTGTGCTTTGAGTATTGGAGCATAAGGCCTATCACAAACATATCTCTATTTCATCTAATACGTAGTTAGCGATGTACGTGATGGATTTTCAAAATATTACCACAGAGATATGGGGAAAGAGGTGCTCTAGTAATTTTATTGAAGTATCCCCAGGTGCATGTAATAAAGTGTACCCTGTAGGGTATTCTTTTGAGAGGTTTGTGTGTTAATGGCACTCAGATTTTGTGCTCGAGGGCCTTGCTGTCCTTTTGTCTATGTAATTTATGAAAATCTCCCTTTATTTGGAAGCGTAAAAAATCTCATTTATAATATGAAAATGCATGCTTCAAATTTAAAGCAATGTCATCAGGGATCCTACTTTGGATCGCAGAGGCGGGTAGGATCGGATCGAAAGATCCTACATAATTGGGTAAAAGAGTGATATTTATGCTACAATATGGTAAAAGAGTCGTGTTAAAAGTTGAAACACACTAATAGTGACTTTTTTTATTTGCAAATGGTGAGAGTTGTTCAATACTTTAAGATATAAGTAACATGTAACTGAATTCTAATAGGACAAAAAATTAATGTGAAGTTTCTCTATAACTTTTAATAATTGGTCCAGATTGTAGGATTTTAGACTCGTATTAAGATCCTACCATGTTAATTTTTTTAATCGAGTAGGATCAAATGATCCGATAAAATTAAGATTTTACGTAGGATTTTGATCAGCCAAGTCCTTTCGGATCGTAGAATTATAAGATCCGGATCGGGATTTTAATAACAATGTTTCAACGGGAAAGTTGTTTGTCTATCAGGCTTTTCAATGCCGATTTTCTCCTTGCAGATCTATTGCATCTCACTTTCTTCATGTGACAGCTCAAATATTTTCCGAGTGGGAATATAGTTGTCTAGCTTTTCATGTCCATTTGTTTATGTTATATACTTATATCTAATCTAGATACAAGTAATTGTAATGTTGAAGTAATGTATTATTCAAAAAGATGCGCATATGTGGTTTGCCTAAATCTATGGTGTCTTCTTGTTGGTGCTTCTTCTATGGAATAAAGGTTCTAGTGAATGAGCTCCTTGACTTGTCATCTTTTCTTTTCTTGTAGATGCATTGCCTATTTAGGATGCGTGGTGTATTTTGTTTGCGGATGAAATTGTGTTGGTGAATGGAGACCAGAAATGGGGTTAATGTTAAATTGGAGCGCTGGAGGCAAACACTAGAATCTTGAGGGTTTATGCTAAGTTGGAAGAAAATGGTGGACATGGAGTGTAATTTTAGTGATGGGAGGGAGTTAATTGAGGATATAATAACATTGGATGGAACTGAGTTAATAGTGACTGTTTTAAGTACATTGGGTCAATCTCGAAGAGGAATGGGGATATTGACTAAGTGGTGACTCATTGTGAGGGTGGTGGCTGAGATTTTGTGCGATCATAGTGTATCTCTAAGTCAATTGAGATTTTGTGCGACCTAAATGTGTCTCTAAGGCAATTAAGATTTTGTGCGACCTTAGTGTATCCCTAAGGCTGGAAGGAAAATTGTATAGGCATATATTAGATCGATATGAGGAAGATGAGGGTATCGATGATTCACATGTTGAGATGGATGCATGGGAACACATTAAGAGATAAAATTCGGATTGAAAATATTCAAATGGGGTCGGAGTTTCAGATATTGAGGATAAGATAAGAGAACATCAGTTACAACAGTTAGGGTAAGTGGAAGGTTGGGATACCTGAGAATTTTTAAGAAGTCGACATGAAGAAATTAGGTTTGTTAGTGCATTTAGCACTTGATAGAATAGAATGGAAGCAGAGGATCCATGTGGACGATTGTTGGAGATAAATTTTTTGAGTCATGGCCGACCCCCGTTTAACTGGGAGCTGTGAACAGGAATAATTAGCCTATATATTTCGCTGATCTACAGGCATTCATAATATAAAATATAAAAATAAAAGGAAAAACAAATTGCATATTTTCAACCTTCTTATGCTAGTTGAGTGTTGATAGCAACCTCCATTGGTTTTTCCCCCCTCCCTTGAGTCCCACCCCATTTCATTTGTTCTTCAAAAATGAAAGGCGGTGAGAAAGACTGCACTGTGCAGATACACACTCAATGGGTTGAGCCCTAATTTTTCTGTTGAGGAATGGATTTTGAGCTGTTGCCTAGCCTCTTTAGTAAATTTCTGGTAGAATTGATTTTTTTCTATTGTTAATTTGTGTTCCACAAATATTGCTATGTGAAATTCATTGGTCTCGTAATCTCATTCGATTTTTTTTCTTGATTATGTTATCTTCTTTAGATTGTTGAGTTCATTGCTGTTCTGTTGAAAGCTGGCAACCAAGCTGCAGAAGAGGAATTGGTCAACTCTGGAACCATAAAAAGAGTATTCGATCTCTTTTTTGAGTGAGTTGCTAATCATGCTAGATCTTCCAAATTGACAGCAGTTCAAAGATGCTATATGTGTCTATTCATGTTGATACTTCTATACTTGACATTTCAGGTACCCATACAAAAATGCATGACATCATCATTTTGACTTTATAATTGACGTTTCAGGTACCCATACAATAATGCATTACATCATCATGTTGAAAGCATAATAGGATCCTGCTTGGAGAGCCGGAATGATACCGTTATTGAACATCTTTTCGGAGTTTGTGATTTGATCAAGAAGGTTCTTGATGCTGATAAGCATCCCATGCTTTCTGGCGAACTTGAACTGGTAAAATGATTGTGCTTTTTGCTAATCATATATATTTCTGAGCTTCAGATTTTAGTGCTGTGATTTTACTCTAGTAAAGATCACCCTTGTCATTAGATATGTTGTTGTGTCCTACGGGATGTCCAAGGATGTTGCTAATTCTGCTCTCCTGTAGAAAGAACTCATTTGTTTGAAAATCAAGTTGCTTATGAAATGAATAAGCAACAACAACGAGGAAGTTTATATATTTCTTTTCTGTTGACAGGAAGACTTGTATACAATGCCTTAATCTATTAATGCTTAAGACATTGGACATTATTATACATGTGAAAGATGGGTTGTAGCTATCCTGGCTACTCTCATCGGCATCTTTTGACCGGATAAAAATATCATTATTGTAGTGCTTCTAACAAAAACTCTGCTCTCAGCTGGTGAGACTTGAGGAGGGTTGGATGTAAGGAGCCTTAGTTGACCCTTGGTTAAATATGTGTTAGATGAACAATGAGCCATATTCATTTACTTAGATATATTCATTATTTTTTTTGGTGTGCTTAATTATATACATCCAGAACGGCATTTTTTTTATTGATTTCCTCTTCCCTCCATTCCACAATAAGATTCCTCTTACCTTTGACATGGATATTAGAGGTCGCCATGTGACCAGGGCACTTGCCATAACATGTGCCTCAATAAACTCCTCAGATATTCCAAGGACCCACTCATCGAAGGATCATGTTTGAGAATACGTATAACTTAGTTACCTTGAAAAGTAAAGAGGAACTTCGTTTTAGGAAGCCCCACAGTAGTCATGAGGAACATTATTTTGTAAACTAGGGTGTAACCTAATAATGACTTGAAACTGTTTATTCTTTCATCATTTGTTGTAAATATATTTTTTGTTTTTGATTTACTGGAAGAGGGAATACATTGCACTTATCTGCATTGTGCTAGGCAATGCCAAAGGTTACAATGAAATTCAATAGTCTTTCAGCTTTTGTTTCTCTTTTTAACCCTCAAAGACGTTTCTTGGTAGTGTAAACTGTTGTTAGAACAATGAACAAATCTTGGTTGAGACTGTATCACACTTATTTCTTGTGAGACATTAGACAGTGACCCCTGACAAAGTTAACTTCATCATTAAAGATTAAAACGTTTCTCTCATCTCACACTAAGTTACCATTAAGACTCATTGTTTCGTAAAAGAATTTGGTTTGAGGTATAGGGTCATAGGTGTAAGCATATTCTCCTTAGAAAATCCGAGAATTTCTACCTTCAGATACTGTTTTGACTCGTAAGACGATAACAGGTATTGGTATATAAGTAAATACTTTTTCCCTTTAGGCTGGTGACTTTATTGAAGAATAAGCTTTCATAACCAAGGAGACAATAGAATGATAGATCTATCATGTCTTGCTGTTTAAACCAAAAAAAAATCCTTTTCAACTGTTCCATCTTCTGCATCAGATTACTGTGGTACTGGAATCCTGTTATGTTTTGAGATCTTAAGTCTCAGATCTCTGCCTCTCTGTATAGGCCATCATACTAGTGGCACATAATATGCTTCTTGTTGCTAACTGGAGGGTGTAGGAAGGGGGGTTGGGGGGGATGTGATGCTGCTTTCGGGGTTGTCGAAGTCCAGTAAGGCCGCATTGTCTAGGCAAGCAATTAACTTGATTTCGAATCAATTGCAGTTAATGGGTACTTTTGCCATTGAAAAGAGTTGGAGCCTTGGAGGACTACATTGTAAGACTAATATATTGGAGGCGAAATATGCTGAAGATTGATTGACAAGATCAGCTTGTGGTGTAGTAATCTTACTAGTTGTCAGCTTTTAGTTGTGTAGTGCACTTTATCAATCTCTTTTAGCTCCTCCAAAGAAATTGGTTGCATAAGCTGATGAACTACGCTATTTTAGAATCTAGTTGAAATAAATTTAGTAGATGCTTTTGCCTCATTCTTTTGATGGCTTTGGAAATCAATAATGAATTTTTCATGTCTTTCCAATATATTCACTTGTCAATGCATATATTTGTACCCTAACTAACGTAAGGTGTATATAAAAGGAAAACAAACTATTTCACTGTCTAACATATTTTGGGACATCTAAATAGGAATAAAATGAAAACATTAATGATCGTAAGGGGTACTCTATTTCTTTATGTATATTAGCTGACATAGCTCAATGTTTAGATACAACGCTCCTTTATATCAATAATGCAACTTCTCAGTCTTTTAATTCATGGGATTATATGAATACCATCATACTGTACTTAAGTAGGAACATTGTAAAGTTGATGGTTTGGTTTAATAAATATATTTTAATTATTTGTGGATCTTTCAACACAACCAAAGAGATTTTGGTTCCCAGGAGTTAGGAAAATCAGAGGATGGGTCTGGGTTTTCTAGGTTACCAGTAAACATAGCATAAAGCTTGGTGTTTTATGGTTGATGTTTATGTCTGCAACGTTGTTATTACAGCCGACTATACCTGCTGCTGATAAAAAGCTGCCAAGGGCTGGTTATCTCGGACATATAACTCGAATTGCTAACAAGATTGTTCAACTTGGACAAGGCAACAAAAGCATTCAAACATATATTCAGGTGCATGCGGTTTTTTTAACCTTGGAAGCCACAGACTCAGAAATTTCTTGGTGCTTACTTTTCAGGCACACCCTTTTGATTTTGGCAAATTCTCATTGTTTGATCGTGTACAGTCATGTTGACCTTGCTTGCTTGTATATCTGGATTGCAGGAAAATGGTGAATGGAATGAGTGGCATGCTACAGTTTTGCAAGAAAGAAATGTGGTAGAAAATGTCTACCGCTGGGCTTGTGGGTATGTCTATTAACTTGTAATCATCTTACTCTGATTTCGCTTTTGCTCTGAATTAGATTAATTCATATATGATGTATGTAGCATATCTCACTTCTTTTGATGATCACGATGTGGCTATAGATTGTGGTATGGTACTTCATTTGACGTGATCTAATGTCTATGCTACATTATCATTGTTTATAGTATTATTGTTATTATTTCAAATATACCCGTGGTCTTCACGCTCGTCATATTATAATTATAATTATAATTATAATGTAGTTGTTATTAATTACTCCCTTTATTTCTTAATACTTTCAACATTTGTAAATGACACATGAACTAAGGAGGAGAGAGTGAAACATGTCTTATGTGCTTAAATAATACTCCCTCTGTCCCTTAATAGATTGCCCATTTCTATAATGCACGTTTGCCAATGCACATTTTGTATCGTTAATATCTTTAATTATATATTAGTAAAAATTATTAAAGTTTGATTTTCAAAATGTACACCATGAGACGAATCCAACAAGATCCCACATGACTATGTTTTATCTTATATATTGGAAATTGTTTTTGAGGAATTTCTTTACCTATGAATAGTGCCCAAATTAGAAATGGGCAATCTATTAAGGGACGGAGGGAGTATAAGGTATTCTTTGTATAGAAGTATACCAAAAAGAGAAATGTGGCAAGTATTGTAGAACATCCTTAAAAGGAATATGTTGCAAGTATTAAGAAACAGAGGAAGTATAATGTACCTGTAGACTTGATGATCTTGTCATGAACTCATCTCTATGGTCATCAACATTAATCAAGGTAATTTAATGGTATAAGGGAACGTATCATAAATGCTCTATGCTTCCCTTTCTTGGTGCTTTATCTGAAGGAAATTCGTCAGTGGGTTGCAGGGGTTCATTTGAGCCTGTGTGTTTCTATCATCGAAAGAAGCTAACCGCTGAAAATTTGTTGAACATACTCGTCAAAAAAGGATAGTGGTGATGGCGTTTTTGGGCAAAGACATACATCCTTCTTTTGACCTGACTCTACAGTACACATAGTACTATAGTCACTGTGATGGCGCTTTTAGAATTTAATGGAGTTATTCTGATGTATTGATTTGAAGAAATTTCTGTGATGTTCTTATGATGAAATTGCTAGCAATCTAGCAGTGTTTATTTCTTTAGCTTTTGGTTCCAATGCTTCCTGCTGATACTAGTTGTTTGAAGTGGGTGCAACATTTTGTTTGTCCTGTGTATTTCTTGGTGGTCATCATAGTGAATTTGTGGCTATTAGTTTTAATTACCCACCCAATCGGGGGTCCCTTTACATGTAGGCGTCCAACTGCATTGCACGATAGAACAAGGGATAGTGATGATGATGACCTTCATGATAGAGATTACGATGTTGCTGCTTTAGCCAATAACCTCAGTCAGGCATTCAGACCTGATTTATTCGGAAATGAGGGTTCTGAGGAGGTATGGTACTGCTTTGGCTATTATTTCGGGTTATGCTTCATATGATCTTTCCCTGTTGGTCATTCATTTATGTGCTGTCATGTTTATTGTTGCAGGACAATGGTGCTGGTGACCGGGATGATGAGGTACTAGATTTACATATTGCTGATTTTTTTTTTTAAAAACAATGGTGTTGAGAAAAAGACCGTCTCTCAATGGTAGTAGGAGGGGGGGGTGAGAATATATGCTGAACTGATCTTTTTCTTTGAGCTCTCTCATGTATGTTGCATCATGCTGATTGCTGAATTGCAGGATGTCTACTTTGATGATGAATCTGCTGAAGTTGTCATATCTTCATTACGGCTTGGTGATGACCAAGGAAGGTACGTTTATATAGTAGAGTGGTTTTAGCTTACTTAAACCTTCATCTATCTACGTTGATCAGTATCATAGTCTGTTTATTGAAATCTTCATGCTTTCCACAACTGTGATTCAAGTGTTTGGTGTCAGTGCACTTTGAGGGTTGTGATAGTCTAATCTGACATGTTGGGGGTACCTTCAAGTTCTATTTTCAGCTTTGATAGTGTTACGATATAATAGGACGCTATTTTTTTTTTGGCAATTCAAAATATTTATTGATAACCAAAAAAAATAAGGTACAACCTAAGACTACATCAAAGGACAAGAATAGGAGAGAACCTCCTCCCCCCACCTTCTAGGAAGGGTTTGGGAGAAGGAACCACCCCAAACAAGCCCACACCCAACCCTGAACAGACTCAGGGAAACACAGACCACACAAACCTCAAATTACAAGCAAATGCCTAATATGCTCAGGACACCTACAAGCAACTTTAAAGATAATTTGCTTACAGCTAGCTATAACATCAAAAGCATTCCTACCAAACACCACAACATTCTTATTTATCCAGATTTGATAAATTGTTTCAACAAAGAACAAACAATAAAGTTGAGCCTCAGGAGTTTTACTTCTGCATTTGATAAGTACATGATCAATTTCATCAGCAAAACTTCTATGAATAGCTGCACCTCCAGCAGACAGATTCTCCAAATCTTCGCAGTAGTAGGGCACTCAAAGAAGAGGTGAGTAATAGTCTCACTAGCAGTATGACAGAAGACACATCTATTGTCAGCAATCACCCCCCAAGCACACAGTCTATCTTTAGTTGCTAGTCTCCCATGAAGAGCCAGCCAAGTAATAAAAATAGCTTTGGGACTAGCTTTAACATTACAAATGATTCTTCTCCACATGACCCTAGGATGATCACCTTGTAACATATAATAGAGCCTCTTAATAGAGAACTTAGGGGCAGTTAAGAAAGTCAAAGGAGCCTGATTCTCAATGAACATCTTCCTGCTAGTAAGGATCTTCTTCATAGACCATGACAGTCTATTGGGAATATCCATAGTAAGCACATTATGATGTTTGATATAATAAACATGCAGCCACCAGTGCTTATCCTGCTTCATTGAAACTGCCCAAAAATGCTTAGCAATGACAGCTTTGTTCCAACAAGCAAGGTCCTTAATATTCCACCCACCACACACTTTAGGCAAACAAAGAGTTTCCCAGGCAACATGAGCTTTTTTAGAGCTGTCACCATGACCCGTCCATAAAAAACCCCTACAAATGCTCTGAATGTCTTTGAAAACCTTCTTAGGCATGATAAAAATCTGACACCAATATAATTGGAAGCCATGCAATATAGAAGTAACCGGTGAAGTCCGCGAAAGATAAGAGAGTTTCTTAACTGACCAAAGTCTTACTCTAGCCATAGTTTTATCTATCAGAGGTTTACACTCATGATAGAAAAGCTTCCTAGTACAAAGAGGTACCCCCAGGTACTTGAAAGGGAAAGTCCCCTGAGGCATACTAACCACCTGTTGAAGAACATCTTTAACAGCCATATCCACCCGTGATGTAAATATTACTCTTGTCCAAATTTGCTTCAAGCCCAGAAGCATGAGAGAACTTAGAAAAGGCATTAAAAAGCAGTTGTAAAGAACTAATATCAGCCCTAGCAAACATCAATAAATCATCAGCAAACATTAGATGAGTAATGCTAAGCCTTGCACACCTGGGATGAAAATGGAAATCAGAATTACACTTGAGCTTCTGGAGACATCTAAATAAGTACTCCATCCCCAAAGCAAACAAGAAAGGAGACATAGGATCTCCTTGTCTCAATCCCTTCCTAGCTGGGAAAGGCTTGCAAGGCACACCATTAATAACAATGGATAAGGAAACTGAAGTTACACAAGCCATTACCCACTTCACAAATTTGGTAGGGAAACCAATCTCACTCATAACAGTTTCAAGAAAGGTCCATTCAATTGAATCATTAGCCTTTTTCAAGTCAACTTTAAGCATGCATCTTGGAGAAATATTCTTAGTGGTATAACCTTTGATGAGCTCAGTAGCCAAAAGGATATTATCAGAAATGTTCCTTCCAGGCATAAATCCTGATTGAGCCAAATCAACCACACTACTTATCATGCTTTGCATCCTATTAGTCAAGATTTTAGCTATAATCTTGTATAACACAGTACAACAAGCTATAGGCCTAAAATCCTTAACAAGAGAAGGATTGTTAACTTTAGGAACTAAAGTGATCAAAGTACATTTAATAGCAGGCACCATATCTCCAGTATCAAAATATTGACTCACAGCAGCATAAATATCATGCTTAATAATAGGCCAGGATCTCTTGAAAAAGAGGCTATTAAAGCCATCAATACCTGGAGCCTTGGCATCATCAATAGACCATAAAGCATCATCAATTTCTTGATGAGTAATAGCGTGAGTAAGATAAGCAGCATCAGTAGCATTCCAGCTCTAAGAATGTCAATATCAACAGCAGGAAGACTAGTAGCAGCAGTCCCAAGCAGAGATTGATAGAATCTTAAGACTTCATGCTGAATATCCCAGCCTGAATAAGCTTATCACCAGCTTCAGTATACAACACCTCAATACTATTTTGCATATATCTCTCTTTCATAGCATGAAAGAAAAATTGTGTATTGGAATCCCCAAGCTTCAGCCATTGAATCCCAGACTTCTGTCTGAGAGCAGACTCCTCTATGTGTTAAAATTTATTTAACACCAGAATACACTCCTTCTTAGATTGATGCAGAGTAGCACACCCAGGATTGCTCTGAATCTGATTTTGAACATGCTGAAGATCATCCCTAGCTTGAGAAATTCTTGCTTCAATACTAGCAAAATCATTCTTATGCAACCTCTTCAACTGAAATTTCACTTTTTTAAGCTTAGACCATATAGCCTGCATCCTATTACCCCTGTTACTATAGTCCTGCCACTGATCTTCAACAATTGCAATGAAATCATCATGGGAAGCCATGTAATTAAAGAATTTGAAAGGCCTTCCTTTACTTTAAACATTATGAGACCACTTCAAAAGTACTGGAGAATGGTCTGAGATCTTGAACAACCAAATTAGGATACCTAGTTAACCAATGAGAATTAACTAAGCACCTATCTATCCTGGCATCCCCAATACCTTTATTAGACCAAGAAAAGAAATGACCACAAGTTTTATACTCACTAAGATCAGTTGTATTCAACAAATTAACAAAGTCTTGTGTCTCATAATTGGACACAGGAGCACCATTAATTCTATCATCAGTGGTCAAAACAGCATTAAAATCTCCCATTATGCACCATGGACCTGTAATATTACTTTCAATAGTGCTTAACTCCACCCACAAACTTTTCCTGTCTTCAACTGTGTGTAAACCATACACAATTGTGAAATCCCACTGAATACCAGTACACTTCTCCCCCACAATACAATGAATCAACTGTTCAGATTTATAGCTAGTTTGGATAGCCACAACAGCAGAATCCCAAGCCAGCCAAATCCTACCTTTATCAGAATTATCATAATTGTGATCCCACTTCCACTTCCTACCAAACTTACTCATAACTCTTATCTTTATTATGCTTCTTAACTCTAGTCTCAAGCAAAGCTATCACTGAAGTACTATGCTTCCCCATGAAACTTTTTATTTCACCTAACTTAGTAGGGTTATTCAACCCTCTCACATTCCAGGTGCACACAAACATTATCCTGGTGAAATGGTAAAGGTGCTGCTGCCAGCATCATCAATCATATGAGTGACAACACCTAGACCCTCCATCTCAGCTACTTCTTTCCCTCTTTGGCCTCTAGTCACAATATTCCAGGTTGGAACTTCAGAACTCTTAGAAGACCCAACATCACCTTGCCCTCTGCACTGTCCTTGAAAATTTCAAGTTGGACAGCCCCCACCACAACTGGTTTTTGATGCTTGGGACCACCAACCTCTTGGTTAGCATTCTGAACACGCTCCTCTATCACCACTGGATTATGCACTACAGCTCCAACACTCTCTGAAGTAGGCTTAGGGACCCACTTTTGAGTAGTTTTGACAGCTGGCTTCTCATTCACTTGGACAGGTCTCTTCTTAGAGCAATCATGCCCTATAGTGTGACATTTATTGCAATAGGGAGGAGCCCATTCAAAGTGAACCCTCTGCTCTGTAACCTTTCCATGACTATCTTCAATGCTAATAGTCTTAGGCAACTCCTTTGTGACATCATCTTCAACTAATAAACGAGCAAAAGTAACTATCTGCTGATGTGTAGTACATTCATCAGCATAGAGTGGAATGCCAATCATGCTCCCAATTCTGCTCAAAGATTCAGGACCCCAATAATTTAAAGGCAAATTATAGAGCCTAATCCACAAAGGAATGACTCTTAGAATCTCATTCTGAAAGTCAAAATCTGGAGTCCAGGCTTTAATCACCATAGATCGACTATTAATCATGTGAGGTCCAGCATAAAGGATTTCATTCCTATCCTCAACACTTGCAAACTTGACAATAAAATATCCCTTATCATGAAGAAAGACTCTAGGCTTTAACACATGATTCCAAGACTGCTCAATATATCTAGTTATAGCTCCAATAGATGGTGTTTGCCCTACTACATACAAGATTACAGCAATAGACCAAATTTCTGAAAGATTATCAACTTCAGATTGAGGGAGTTGGGCTACTTTTTTACCTTCCTTTACCACTGGTGGAATGAACTTGAGAGAGGCTCCCTTAGCTGTAAGAGATTTCCCTGCTGCAACAGTAGACCACTTGGTCACATGGGTAAGCTCTAATCGTCTAGCAGCTCCTCCTTTCTCTTGTGGAATCTCTGGACCCAAATCATTCTGCTCAATAGTAGCTCCCACATCAATTTCTTCTGGAACAACCTCTGGCACCTCCATTTGCACTGGCTTTTCCTTCGATGTTGTCGGAACAGAAGGACTCACCACTGCCCCAGACTTATGAGCCTTAAAGGCTTCATTAATCGCATCAATGGCAGCTTGTATTGCAGGCGAGGTATTTCCAGCAACTTCACGAGTTACTGTTACATTGGCCTCCTTAGCATGCGAAACAGAACTACTCTCTTTATTTCCTTCCTTGACTTGATTAGTTTGCGGAGAAAGCTGGGTTTTTTCTGGCGACCCATCGGCGGCAAGCAACGGCTAGCTTAAGACCTAAGCAATCGCCCTTTCACCATAGAGAAAAAACCCTGAGGGAGGTGTAATAGGACGCTATTATAATGCCTCTATGGAGCTTCTTGCCCTGTGTAGGGTAGGGGGTTGGATTTACTTAGCCTCTGCTGGATGTACATAGCCTTATCCTTGTCGAAGCAAGATGCTGTTCCAATTAACTAGTGATCCAACATGCTAATAGATAATCCAATGTACTATGCAACTATTAACTCCTTTGAGAATGGACAGGTTAGTTAAATGGAAAATGATAGCTTGAAGTTCAATTATTCTAATTAAACAAGGGAAGATGTTATACTGAAAACTAAGCAACAGGATTCGGACAGATTTGTGGCCTGTATTATATCACTCTGATGAATCATCCTGAGAATGAAAAGGATTTGGCTATCTACCGAACATGTAAGAGGGAGGTGGGTAATTCTGTAATTCAGTAGATTCCAATATTCCACCACCCTCTCCTCTCGTGTTCAGTGGAGAACATGTTCTGTAAATAACCCTTTTTTTTTCAACATAGTACTTGTTTCTACATGACAATATAAGTTGGCCCAATCTGGCGAAAGTTCTATTATTGGACAAAACACGGTGCAGGAATTACACCACTCTTTTTTTAATTTTCTTCACACTTATTTTTTACAGTCTCTTGAGACCTTGTTCTGTAAGAATTTTTAACTATGTAAAAATTAGAATATTATTTTTTACTATTAAATAAAACTAAAATTTCAAACAAATCTTAGAAGAGCCTATGATAATGTTTTTTTTAAGTATCATTCTAGTTTAAAGTTACAGCCGCAGTGGATGAACTTTGACCTTGTCGTCAAAAGTGTGAAGAACGGTAGAGAGTTTCTTGCTCAAATATGGGTCGAGGAGGTTTTGGGGGGGTACCTCAGAAAGATTAAAAACTGCAAGATGGGGAGCGACAGATCAATTCGTGGTTTGAACACTTGCTGCAGGGGGGATTTGATCCTTGTAAAAGTTTTCCATTATATGCTCCTAATTGATCTTCCTGCATATATTTTAATGGTCATCAAATTGTTCCGTATAACTGAGTATTGAAGGTCCAGGTCAAACATTTAGCTAATTTATCGATGCCTCAAAATATTCACTTGGTAAATCCTCTGTTTCTAAGATTGGTATGTGTGTCCAACCCCATCCTCAGAAAGATTAAAAACTGCAAGATAGGGAGCGACAGATCAATTCGTGGTTTGAACACTTGCTGCAGGGGGGATTTGATCCTTGTAAAATTTTCCATTATATGCTCCTAATCGATCTTACTGCATAGATTTTAATGGTCATCAAATTGTTCCGTATAACTGAGTATTGGAGGTCCAGGTCAAACATTTAGCTAATTTATCGATGCCTCAAAATATTCACTTGGTAAAACCTCTGTTTCTAAGATTGGTACGTGTGTCCAACCCCATCCCCAGCGTTGCTCTAACATAGAATGTAAGCCTATGGTGATAGCTGTCCCCTAAGGCTTGGTAGTCTACGTCAGAACCTTCCTCTTCTACGTCTTTTTGTATGTGTTGCAAATTTTCATTTGCCTATATTGGTATTGTGTGGGAAGTGTTTTGACCATTGGATAGAGATGCTCACAAGCTGCACCAAGCTGCGCCAAGCTGAGTTTGGAGTTGTTGGTCTAGGCTTATAGCACTTGAATTTGAGGTCGAGCCGAGTCTTGAGCTTTTTCGAGCTTCAGTTTTCAAGTTTAACTTACCTTATAACTCAACTTCAATTGATAAATGATAACCAAGTAAAAAACTCTTAATTACCATTCTTTCATGCTTCTCACAAGTATTGTGGAAAATTTTATATCATTTCGAATTTAACTTAACAATTAAAATAAAAAAGTCAAATAGAATCTGGGTTCGTTCTCAACTCACAAAGACTAAATGAACCACGCCCAAATAGTTTATGAGCTAGCTAGGCTCATCAACACCCCTTCCCTCGAAAGTGAGAATGTTCTTCACTTGAAGAACAGAAGTTCTTGTTTTTTATATATTACTAGGACCAGAAAATAGTAGGTAATCACTTTTATATATTCCGAAGATTTGACAATGCCGGGGAATGAATTTATGAAATCTTTGGGATGTTATTGGTGCGGTATGAAATATCCCAATTGCCTGCCTAATGATTAAAATGAAAACAGGATCCCCCATGTGTTGGATAGTAAAAAATTTAGTTACTTGTTATCTCTTCTTGTCCTCTAAATGCTAATCCGACTGTCTCTTGTTGTTCTGTTGAGTGCCAAAGGAGCTTTAGGGATGAGTGATTGATAATTTTTGACTTGTTTGTGGAGTTGTTGACTGATGAAATGTCTGGACTCTGGAGTTGTTGACCGATAAAGTCCATATATCTGCAGTATAAGAAAAGTCTGCTGCTAATGCCTGATGGTTTAATTGCAAAATATTAAACATAGATATCGCTGTGCTTTCTAGAATGGATGTGATATTATTTCGAAGTGCGTGAACTTGATCTTTACATTTTAACTTTAATATAATCTTACGATATTACAAGTTAGTTTTGTTTTGGTATATATTACTAAAAACAATTGCTTTGGCATTGCTGACAAGTGACGTATTATTGGCCAGGAATGTCAGCATTTCTATATTGTATCATCTTGTAATTGTTTTGATTTATAAAATAGGGCAATGCTGTTTAAAATACTGGATCAAAATCAAAGGGCTGGAGCTGACTGTAAATATGCTGTGATGAATGAACCTCATGGCTCATGCTTGTACGAATTAAGAATGCTAGTACATGTGGTGTGTTTTCTTTGAGTACTCTAGTCATGCTGCATTCTGGCCTCTAATGCTATGCCTTGGTGTGTTTTCAGCTGTTCCCAATATAATTTTAGATGCATTGAATTGGAATCTTATATGTTATTGTCTGCTGCAGTTTGTTCACCAATTCTAATTGGTTTACATTCAAAGATGAGAGAACCGACAACACTCCAGTGAGTACCTCCCTCTCTGACGCAATGGATGATATCAATTTGAATGGAACTATGAACAGTGGGAACAGCAGCAGTGATGATGAGGTGGTAGTTGGTGAGGATGAAGAGTTACCTGATGTTAAAGATGCCAGCAGTGCCACATCCAGTTCCCAGCAGAACGATATGAATGGATTCGGGAAAAACCTGGTTGATGGTGAAGAGAGTAAGACTGACAAGGTAGATCCTTCCTTTGAGACAGCACCCTTTGGTTTAGATTCTCCTGATTCAAAGGATCTATTTGGAGAAAGGCCTGTACCAGATTGGGTGAATTGGGGTGAAGCATCAGGTTTGCTTGTTGATGGATCAAGTACCAACCCGTTTGTTGATCTTGACCATCCTGTCGGTGATGGCAATGCCAATGAGGTGATAATACCTAACAACAGCTCTATTAATGGGGAAGTTACACCGCCAAATGGCACTATAAATATGGGCGACTGCAGAGAACCATCAGCTAATGGTGATGTAATCCAAAAACCTTCGGCTGCTCCTTCATTGTTTGAAGAGGATGTTGAGTTTGTTGGTGTTGAACCTGAGGGTACTGAGAAAGCAATGGAACAAGCACTGAAGGAAGGAATAGTTGGCGAAGCAGGGCCTTTAAAGAAAAATGTTGTACCATTAAAAGTTCCAGAGGAGAACCCAGATGATGCTGCACCAGGGACAGAGTTCAATGATGCGAATTACTGGAGAGTTGAGCAGGAGGTTGCCGTTCTTGAGTGATGCAATTTGATTTTTTCAGTTTACGAAGCTAAAAGTTGTTTTTAGTGATGCTGATCCCCTTTCCAGATCGGCAAATGCATTTTAAGCCAAACTTATGTACAGTATGTCTTTGGCTTTCTTTGTGGAGGATCATATGATAATTTATCCACTGGTTGATTTTGTTCTTTGCTCATGTCATTTTCTGTTCATTATTCGAGTTGTGTTGATGATGCTTTGGCATATTTGGTTCTTTTAACTTATATTTCTTCTATTTGGGTCAAGCAAGTTTGTTTAGGAATGGCATTCCCAATACGAGATTTAGAGTTCAAACAGACATTGTAGACTTTCCATAGTTCCTATGGAGGGACCTCGTGTAATCCAGTTTTGTGCGCTTTTTTGTCTGTACAGACCTTCTGCCATGGTTTTGCAGGGCAGGTTGCTGGTTTTGGCATGTTTTTTGTAATTTTTATCACGAAATGTCAGCTGGATTGGATGCGCAGGGTTATACACGTCTGGTCTATGGCTGGTTACTGTTCTTTCTCCAGGTCTTTAATGGAATCCTTAACACTGGCTGGGGCAAGTGAATGTTTTTTCATAAATTTCAGTTTTAAAACACCATCTGGCACTTTTAGAGATGAACATGAATGATGGAATGCTTGTTTTGATCTTAGCCTCTCTGCTTTTAATGCTATAGTGGATGCAGAGTTGCCTAGCTATCTGATTGTGCGTGGAGAGTATGGTTGTAAAGCTGAAACTTGCACATATTGAAGGGCTTGCTAAAGAAGTTGAGGTTGTGGTTATGTTATCCCAAATGTAGTCGAATTTGATTCATACTTTTATATGCAAGTCCTTTTGATCACAGACATTTGTGTTGATGATGAGGCAGGTAAACCTGGTTGCAGTTTCTACATCTGGACGGGTTGGCAGTCATGTAATCTAATATTTGGCAATTTCCAACGTCCTAAAACTTCGATTGGTTTGATTTGAGTCTCAGATCAAATTAATGTCTTTATGCAATGCAAGTGCAGCAGAAGTGCTTGTTATTCTAAATTTGGTTGCCTGAACAATAACAATGATGGCTTAAGCTTCTGATCAAGTAAGTGTTACAATAACATTTATGGGTAAGCTTCTGTTCAAGTGCTCTACATCATACTCAAAACAGCATGTTAAAGTTCATATATTATGTGGAATAGATCATCTTCAAAACGTCTTGGATAGACTGGGTTTACAATAAGTTATTGTACACCCAAATTGGCTTTATCACATAAAAACTGACTATATTAGAAAAAAAAATTGACTATATCATATGAAAACTGACCATATAAGAAAATTGACTATATTATACAGAAATTGATTAGATTATATCAAACAAAAACTGACTGTAGACACTAAAAATTTATTAGTGTTTTAAATTAAAATAAATTGATTATTATTGAGCTAAAATAAATATAATTAGCCCAGTTTAATTAATTTAGCCCACCTAAATAAAATATCCAAATTAAAAGAAAATAAATATAATTTGAGTTGTTAAATATTTGGGCCAGCCCATATTATTAGTCCGAATAAGATGGTCAAATGACAAAGGTAAAAAAGACTTCCAAGTCATAAACGGGCCCACGCCCATAAGCTACCAAGTCTATGAAGGGATCTCCATTTCCTATAAATAGACCTCACCTCTCTCAGTTGAGAGGGGGGGAGGGACCAGAAAATCATTATTCTCAAGAGCTCGTAAAATTCTCTTGGAATTCTCTCTGCAAATAGTCAACAAGCACATC
The DNA here is from genome assembly GCA_947648045.1 of Beta corolliflora. Taxonomy (NCBI): domain Eukaryota; kingdom Viridiplantae; phylum Streptophyta; class Magnoliopsida; order Caryophyllales; family Amaranthaceae; genus Beta; species Beta corolliflora. Next base: position 1,761,841 of record CANSZD010003294.1, read on the forward strand.
AAATCCGTGCCGACTGTTCAGATACATTCAAACAAATTCGATTGAGATTCAAGCTTTTGTCAGCCTTCATTTGAATACACTCAAACAAAACTCAAACTCAGGTTGACGTTGACAAAACGTCATCCGACATTCAAACTCAGGTTGAAGTTGACAAAACGTCAGTCTACACTTAGCTCCACGTCGACATCAACACGTGTCATCTCCAGTTACGGAACAGAATCAGAGGATTTAGTTTATTTTTATTATAAACTGTTTATAGAGATTGTACTCAATACATTTATTGAAATATAATTTCTTTGTTACTTTGTTTCTTGTCTTATTTATTTTGACTCGAAATTTGTGTATATAAATTTTGGCACGCTCGGTGGGACTATTTCTGCCTCTCATCTCTGTTTCGTTATCAACAACAAATCTGAGAAATGGCCTCAAGCAAGAACATCTCTCAATCTTCTGAAAACTCTTCCGACACCCTACGAAAATCTGTAACGTTGGGTGACTTCATGGATGACATGACTCTTGGTTTCCGCACCAGAGGAATGAAAAAGGCTGATGTTGCTGCCGCCGCAGCTAAGCTTCGAACTGCAAACGTTCCTACTAGGCAAAGAAATCTCGCTAAACCTGATGCTGCTGAATCATCTATCATGCCTGATTCACACAAGGAGCGTGAAACCCCTGTGTTTGGATCAACTGCTTCGGCTGAACGCGAGCCATCATTCATTGCTTCTCAAATATGGAAGCAACTCTCATCTGGTAAGACAGACAGGCTGACCGTTCACACTAGCCCTCTCTTTGATCCACTTAATGTTGAGAGTGACAATGAAACAATGATGATCCTGTTGTCTCATCACCCCTAAAGATTTCCGACTTTGAGGAACCCTTGTTGTCCTCACAGTCAAACACTGCTGCTGTTATGGTGACCTCAGCTATGACAGTTGAGGAACAACTTGCTGAAATGAATAGCCTACTCCAAAAATTAATGAAGGATGGAGAAGAAAAAGATGCTCAAATCCGACTCGAAAACGAGCAAATCGCTGCCCTCAACAAGAAACTTGAGGAAGGCGACGCAGCATCAAGACAGGGTGATGAAAGCGAAGGGGATAGTGGTGAAGACGCTCGTCGCCCACCTACAGCTCGACAACTTGAGTTATTGATAGCTCACGCTGTCAAAAATCAACTTGGAGAAAGTTCTCAAGGCAGTCATCGCTATGTGAAGCCTTATACTAAAAGGATCGATAAGCTGCAGATGCCTTTTGGCTATCAACCCCCCAAGTTTCAGCAATTCGATGGGAAAGGAAATTCTAAGCAACACATTGCTCACTTTGTGGAAACATGTAACAATGCTGGTACCACAGAGGATTTCCTTGTCAAACAATTTGTTCGTTCTCTGAAAGGCATGGCCTTTGACTGGTACACAGATTTACCCTCACAATCCATCGACAGTTGGGATCAAATGGAGGAGGAATTCCTGAACAGGTTCTATAGCATTCGACGTATTGTAAGTATGACTGAACTGACTAAGACTCACCAGTGGAAGGATGAGCCAGTCATCGAGTACATCAATCGTTGGCGCGCATTGAGTCTAGAGTGTAAAGATCGCCTAACTGAAGTCTCTGCTGTTGAGATGTGCATTCAAGGAATGGATTGGGACTTGCTTTATATCCTGCAAGGTATAAAGCCTAGGACTTTTCAAGAATTGGCCACGCGAGCTCATGACATGAAGCTTACCATTGCCAACAATAGAGGCAAATGCAACACTTCTTCAGAATACAAGAAAGAGAAGAAGGATTTTAAAAAGACTGACAAGACTGCCAAAAGTTCGACTAAGGAGTCAATGTCAATCACGTCCTCCTCGCCTGTCAAGATCTCTAGCAAGGCTGGTACTGAAAAGAATAAGGGTTCATCTTCTCAAGAACCTAGAAAAAATAGGCCAACCTTGAAAGAACTCCAAGTAAAGAAATATCCATTTCCAGACTCTGATTTATCAGGGATGTTAGATGATTTGCTTGAAAACAAAGTCATTGAGTTGCCCGAAGCTAAGCGTCCTGCAGAGGTCGGTAAGACTTCTGATCCTAACTATTGTCGGTATCACAGGTTCATTAGTCATCCCATAGAAAAGTGTATAACACTTAAGGAGAGAATTATGCAACTTGCAAAGGATGGGAAAATTGTACTGGATTTTGATGAAGTTGCTGAAACTAATCACGCCTCCGCGATGTTAGATTCTTATTGGGAGGCTCAAACTCTGCAGTTTGGGAGTTTGGAGCCAGTAATTGTACATGTGATGCGACCGGTTATCCAAGTTGATGATGTGCCATCTGTTGAGCACGGTGTCCCAACTGGCAACCAACATGGAGAGGATGAAGAAGGGTGGACGTTGGTCACTAGAAGGAGGCCTAGATGATAGTCAAAGCCTCAACCAAAGTCTGTTTGTCGTAAGAAGAAGCATCAAAAAAGAAAGGGCTCAAAACGCTCGAAAGGAAAGAAAAAATCAAAAAAGCATACCAAACAGCAGGTACTGCCAATTGACTTGCTCGAACAAGATCCACTTTCCCCTGTAACCTTTGAAGAATTCTTTCCTAAAGATTACTTCACTACGGTTACTTTCAATGCTACCTCATTTGTTGAGGATGAAGAAGAAAAAGAAGAAGAGGAGGATCAAGAGCCTGTTAAAGAAAATGAAATATCTGTTAAAGTGACTGTTCGGATACATTCAAACAAATTCGATTGAGATTCAAGCTTTTGTCAGCCTTCATTCGAATACACTCAAGCAAAACTCAAACTCAGGTTGACGTTGACAAAACGTCATCCGACATTCAAACTCAGGTTGACGTTGACAAAACGTCAGTCTACACTTTGCTCCACGTCGACATCAACACGTGTCATCTCCAGTTACGGAACTGAATCAGAGGACATAGTTAATTTTTATTATAAACAGTTTATAGAGATTGTACTCAATACATTTATTGAAATATAATTTCTTTGTTACTTTGTTTCTTGTCTTATTTATTTTGACTCGAAATTTGTGTATATAAATTTTGGCACGCTCGGTGGGACAGAGATAGATCCAAAGATATTGGCTATCTTGGAGGCTCTTCCTAGACGCATGGGATGGAGGCAGATCTTTCATTTGCCTCGAGAAATGTGTCGACAGGTAGCTCTTGCACTTCAGCACCCAGAACTATACCTTGACAAAGTGAAGGATGCTGGAGAGCCAATAGAAAGTTCGGCTAAATGCGCGTCATGTAATTTTGCCTTAGCCTTCACTGATGAAGACTTGTTGTTAGGTTCAAAACCTCACAATCGACCCTTGTTCGTTTCTGGTTATATTTTCGACCAGAGAGTGAATCGTATCTTAGTGGATGGGGGTTCAGCTGTCAACATCATGCCAAAATCCACTATGACTGATTTAGGGATCACTATGGAAGATCTTTCTGATAGTCGTCTAATGATCCAAGGATTCAACTTGAACAGTCAGCGTGCCATAGGCATAATACGTCTTGACCTTGTGATGGGAGAGTTAACATCATCTACTCTCTTCCATGACATAGATACAAAGACGTCGTATAAAATGTTGCTTGGACGACCTTGGTTGCATGAAAATGGGGTAGTCGCATCAACCCTCCATCAATGTCTGAAATTTTATCGTGGAGGCGAGAAGAAAATAAATGGGGATGTCAAACCCTTTAGCACGGCAGATTCGTACTTTGCCGATGCTAAGTTCTTTGAAGATGGGGAACCCTCAAGTGAAATGTTGCCATCTAAAATTCCTTCAACAGGGAAAAGGGGTACAAATAAAAATGGTGATATTCCCTCGTCTTCAAGCTCTAGCGAGTCAGCCACCACTGAGATGCAGCAACAAAAATGCAAGGAAAAGGTAAAAGAAGAAGTTGTTGCTCAACCCATTAAAGCAACGAAGAAGGCAGTAACGACTCCGGTCTTGCGATACATCCCTAAATCACGTCGTAAGGAAGGGGAGTCACCTTTTGCAGGGTGTCAGGTTATGAAAGTAGAGCCAAAGAAAGAAAAAGGAGTAGATGAGACTACTCTTCAATGTTTAAAGCAAGAAGTGGTTGTTCCTTTACCTAGAGCCAATCACAATCAAATTGCTAAGCCTCCAACCTCACAATCTGTTGATCAATCTAGGAGAAAATGGCTTAACAAGGGTAGGTTTGACCCAAATGCTTATAAACTCTTGGCGAAGTCTGGTTATGACTTTGAGAATCCAGCGCCCATGGGCAATGTCATTGAGGTTGATCCTCATGGAATTAATGACACACAAAAGAAATTGCAAGAGTATGGCGTTGAGGTACGTCCGACTAAAGTAGGCTTGGGATTTGAAACCCCAACACCCATCAAAATTTCTGCACGGCATAGAGGGACAACCTCTTCTTCGCAGTATATTACTGCGGAGGAAGTTGAAGAAAATGAAGATGAAAATAATGTGCCTCAGCCAACAATATCGGTCTTTGGTCGACTGCAGTCTCCTGTCGTAAAGGACCATACATCGGTTTTTGACAGACTTGGTGGACACGAGCTAAATGAAGGTGCGAAGTCAAAAACACAAACACCCTTACAAAATCTTCGATCTTCTAAGAAGAAAGCATCTGTCTTATAACGTCTTGGTGCATCGACCTCAATTGATAAACAACAAAGACGGTCAGTACTAAGTCGCATCACAGGAGGGAAAAATGAACTCAAAGGCGAGGACGCACCTCAAAGTGTTATCCCATCTCGCATGAGGCATACACAGGTGGTAGACATCATTGAACATGCACCTTTGAAAGCCAAGGGTCGTGTCATAGTGTTAACAAACCAAAGGAGTTCGTCTAGTAAGAAAAAGAAAAAGATGTGGAGTTTGTTTCTTCAAACCATATCACAGGGCATGAGGCTCCTGAAAGTGACGGGGAGATGGAAACATATGAGGCTCCTAAAATTCTTGAAGATGGGGGGCAAGCCACAGTTGATGAGTTAAAAGAGTTAAACCTTGGAACTCAAGAAGAGCCACGCCCTGTCTACGTCAGCGCTTTTCTTACCCAACAAGAAGAACAAAAATATTCCAAGTTACTCTCTGAGTACAAAGACGTATTTGCATGGAGTTATAAGGAGATGCCAGGACTCGACCCAAAAGTCGTTGTTCATCGCTTAGCCATCAAAAAAAGGTGTCAGTCCAAAGAAGCAATCCCAAAGACGCTTCAGGCCAGAATTGATTCCTGAAATTGAGGCAGAAGTAAACAAGCTCATTGATGCAGGATTTATTCGCGAAGTCAAGTATCCTACTTGGATAGCAAACATTGTGCCAGTACGAAAAAAAAATGGACAGTTACGAGTTTGTGTGGACTTCTGCGATTTGAACGAGGCGTGTCCGAAGGATGACTTCCCACTCCCAGTAACGGAAATCATGATTGATGCCACCACTGGTCATGAGGCTTTGTCATTCATGGATTGTACCGCTGGATACAACCAAATTCACATGACTCCTGAAGATCAAGAAGCAACTGCATTTCGTACCCCTAAAGGGATATTTTGTTACAAAGTCATGCCTTTCGGCTTGAAAAATGCCGGAGCTACGTACCAGCGTGCAATGCAGAAAACTTTTGAAGATTTGATGCATCAAATTATGGAGTGCTATGTAGATGACTTGGTGGTAAAGTCTAAGAAGAAGGAGAATCATATGCATGACCTCCGTAAAGTCTTTGAAATACTACGAAAATGTCAATTAAAAATGAACCCCCTCAAATGCGCATTTGGCGTCACCTCAGGAAAGTTTCTAGGCTTCATTGTCAGACACAAGGGTATTGAAATTGACCAAGCAAAGATCAAGGCCATCCAAGAGATGCCTGAACCTAAGAACCTTAAGGAGTTGCGTGGCCTCCAAGGGCGTCTCGCCTACATTGAAAGGTTTATTTCTAATCTAGCAGGAAGATGTCATCCTTTCAGCCATCTCATGAAAAAGGATGCCCCGTTCAAATGGGATGACTCGTGTAAAAAAGCCTTCGAAAGTATAAAGAAGTACTTGTCTTCTCCCCCTGTCTTGGGGGCACCAATAAAAGGGAAACCGCTCATCCTTTATATCGCAACACAGGAGCGATCTCTGGGGGCAATGTGCGCTCAAGAGCAAGAAGATCGTAAGGAGACAACTCTTTACTACTTGAGCCGAACTTTGGTGGGTACTGAATTGAATTACTCACCTATTGAAAAAATTTGCCTTGCTTTGATTTTTGCGATCCAAAAATTAAGACATTACATGCAAGCTCATACAGTTCATGTCATCTCGAGGTCTGACCCGATAAAATACATTCTCTTAAGGCCCATGTTGTCTGGCAGACTTGCAAAGTGGGCTATGCTTTTAAAACAATATGACATTGTGTATGTTCCGCAAAAGGCTGGCAAAGGGCAAGCAATAGCAGACTTTTTCGCAGACCACCCAGTCCCTGCAGAATGGGAGATATCAGACGATTTGCCAGGTGAAGACGTGTTTTTCATTGAAATACTCCCACCTTGGAAAATGTACTTTGACGACGCCGCTCGTCATGACGGCGCAGGAGCTGGAGTTGTGTTTATTTCTCCAGAAAAGCATATACTGCCATACTCTTTTGTGCTAACTCAATTGTGCTCCAATAATATGGCTGAGTACCAAGCACTCATATTGTAGGCCTCCAAATGGCAATTGAAATGGGACTTAGAGACTTAGACCTTCACGGGGACTCCCAATTGGTCCTAAACACAATTGTCGGGTGAATACGAAGTCAAAAAGAATGATCTGATCCCTTATCAAAGGCAAGCGTCACAATTGCTTGACAAACTTGATACCGTCAAGTTAGAACATGTTCCAAGGAGTGCCAACAAGATGGCTGACGCGCTCGCTGGGCTTGTAGCCACTTTGGCACTGGGGGCAGAAGAAATCATGTATGTACCCGTTTGCAAACGATGGGTTGTCGCTCCTGATGATGATATTGACGAATATGCTGAAGAAGTCGACATAATCTCCTTCTATCAAATCGACAAAGAAGATTGGCGTCAACCAATTATATATTATTTGGAACATAAAAAATTACCAAGTGATCCAAAACATAAGACAGAGATTCGTCGTCGAGCCTCACGGTTTATATATTATAAGGAGACTCTTTATCGACGATCCTTTCATGGTCTTTGGTTAAGATGTCTCGGAGATGATGAAGCAAAGCAAACCATGGAGGAAGCTCACTCTGGAGTTTGTGGCGCTCATCAGTCAAGTCCAAAACTGCATGACCGTATTAAAAGAATGGGTTACTATTGGTCAAGCATGGTACAAGATAGCATGGACTATGCAAAGAAATGTGAAGCTTGCCAATTTCATGCTAACTTCATTCATCAACCTCCAGAGCCATTACACCCCACAGTCGCATCTTGGCCATTTGAAGCATGGGGACTTGATGTAGTCGACCCAATCACACCAAAATCATCTGCTGGGCAATCATATATTTTGGCAGCGACTGACTATTTTTCTAAATGGGCAGAGGCCATCCCCTTACGCGAGGTAAAGAAGGAGAATGTTGTCGACTTCATCCGTACTCACATCATCTACAGATATGGTTTACCCCGAAGAATTGTCACTGACAATGGGACACCATTTTACAATAAATTGATGAAAAGTTTATGTGAGAAGTTTAAATTCACCCAACATAGATCGTCAATGTACAATGCACCAGCAAACGGTCTAGCTGAAGCGTTCAACAAGACACTTTGTAGTTTGTTGAGCAAAGTGGTTGCCAAGTCCAAACGTGATTGGCATGAAAGAATAGGGGAAGCTCTATGGGCATACGAGACGACATATAAATCAAGAACACAATCAACTCCATACTCGTTGGTGTATGGCGTTGAGGCCGTTCTCCCCTTGGAACTTCAAATTCCATCATTGCGCATTGCCATACGAGAAGGCTTGACTTCGAAGAAAATGATAAACTCCGACTTGCTGAGTTGGAGGCGCTTGACGAAAAAAGACTCCAAGCACAACAAAAATCTGAGTGCTACCAAGCTCGTCTGTCACGCGCTTTCAATAAGAAAGTTCGACCTCGCTCCGTTCAAGTTGGAGACATGGTCCTAGCCATTAAAAGACCCATCATTATTTCTCGCAAGACAATAAGTAAATTCAGTTCTAAATGGGATGGTCCATACGTTATCAAAGAGGTATACACTAATGGGGCGTATAAAATTGTTGACGCCGAAGGATTACGTATAGGGCCTATCAATGGCAAGTTTCTGAAGCGCTACTACTCATGAAAATTGAGAGCATTGTTCAACTCCTAAGCAAGAGGATAAACTGCATATGTTGAAAGAAAATATATGTAAACTTGAACTACGTTGGCTTGATCTCGTAAAAGTGATTCGATAATTCTTTTGCAAGTACGTAGGCAGCTTGGGTAACAAAAAAAAAATACTCAAGTGCAGCCGCACAAAAAAAAAATTGTAATCATTGTAACACTCCTGGCCCGCAAGAGTATAAACTGTGAACGGCGAAACAAAAAAAAAATGCAATACTCCTGGCCCGCAAGAGTATAAACTGTGAACGGCGAAACAAAAAAAATATTCCATCAATGTAAAATACTCCTGGCCCGCAAGAGTATAAACTGTGAACAGTTAAAAAACTTATAAAACAAAGAGTGTGTCCATCTTATTGCAAATATGAATAAAAAAAACATAAATTATCAGTGCACACTATCTATAAAATTAAAAAAAAAACACACGTGAAAAAAAAGGAATCATTCTAAGTCTATGTATTCTGGTGAGTGAGTGACGACTGGAGCTCCAACAACCGTCTCTTGCCCTCATCAAGGTCGCGGATCTTATCAGTACTTAAAACAGGGGTAGCTGCTAGCTCACTCAAGGCTTTCTTGTGGTCTTCCACCTTCGCTGCAAGTGATGTTAAAGTGATCCCCTTGGTCTCCAAGCTATTGGTCAAGTGGTTTGCCTTGTCACGCTCTTTCTCCAGTTCAGTTTCAAGTTCCATGATCTTGAGCTTGTTGGAAGATTTCTCTCTTAGAAGTACCATACGCTCTGTTTCGATCTCATCATAATCAAGCTCAGCCTTCTTAAGCGCTTCTGTCCGGAGAATGATCTTCTCTTTTACTTGTTCGGATCGTTGACACTTTGAGGCAGCCTCTTTTAAAGCAAGATGATCTTTGATAGCACTAACATAAGATTCTATCTTGCGCTTCAAGGGGTTGGGATTTCCTTTAAGATTTTCAATACCCTCGTATAGCATTAAGGCTTCCTCATGTTTCTTCGCAACCTCGTTAAAGGATGCTGCTCTTAGTGTTTCCAAATATTGCATACCCATGTCTCGAATCGCCTTAGCAAAGATATTTTTCATCAAGGACCCAGATGGGGGCATAGAAGTCGGGGAACTAGAGACATGAACTCCAGGTGTCTCAATGACAAGAGCTTCTGCAGCTTTGGCATGAACATCCGACAGTCTTGCAGTCTCCTCAACGGATTGATGATTGCGAATAGGAGAGGAACTCTTAGCAGATCCGTCTATGCTCTTGCAAACCAAATTCCTTGCAAATCTCAATTCCTTCCCCCTTCTAGGAGTCACTTTCGAGGGAAGCACCATTGTGGGATGTCCTGAGTTGTTGAGAATATCCATAATGTCCATTTCAAGGTTGAAGTCATCTCCATAAATAACAAAAGCAATAAAAATTGATTAAGAAAAAAAACCAAAAAAAAAAATGTAAGGGAGAAAAGGTCTACCAAGGGGAGATCCGCAACAGCATGAGATGATTCAGGCACTCCATCAAAAAAACTGTCACAGTTCAACCCATGCTCCTCAAGCACACAATCAGGAGATTTTCTTTTCCCTCGACGTTGATGTTTGAAATCCACATCTGACTCTGCATCGCTGGTGCTCCTCCCATTGCTGGGATTTGGACTCATTGCCTGTCTAGATCCTCCTGTCCTATGTAAGGTATCATTGTTAAGGTAGTCACAGGTACCTTCAGGGTTTGAGTTATTCTTTGAAGTTGGATTTTCTACAAGCTGATGATCGCTCCTGTTAGGCTTAGAAGAACTAGATCCAACACTCGAACACAATATGTTAACCTTATTCCTTAGGTCTTTGATAGACACCCTGGGCCACCAATCACGGAATTCTAAGGTCTTCAACTGACGCCAGTCTAATGAGCAGGCAGGGACGAAAAGTCTGGACTGACTACTCTGAAACAATAACAACCTCCAGTATCTCAAAGCTTCATAATAAGTTACGCTTCGAGATGCAACATCGCGACGAGGCGTACCAGGGACATCTTGAACAAAGCCAAACTGTCTGCTAAATCGATAGGGGAAATAAGGCTCAACGTGAAAAGAATCACCCCGACGTATGGCTAGATAGGCGAACGAAGAGAGACCAGTAGTAGTAAACCGGAGACGTCAAGTTCACCATCGTCAAAATATAAGCTATTTTTGTTTTTGTTCAAGAAGGTGCACCCCACTTTCGCCTTCCTTCCATCATGGATGAGTTCTCGAGCATCAACTTCTTTGAAACACTTAGCTCCTTGAGTCCCCGAAAATACGGTCATTAAAGGACCTGGTGGGGAAGGGTCTACATCATGGTTGGTGTCAAGTAGTACGCTAGCCAACTATATAAGTATTGCATACGGAAGAAAGATCTAGAATAGGCGGGCTTTCAAGATGCGGAAATTGCATTCAAACCTCTCGTAGATACCGGCAAGTACGAGTGCAAAGAAGACTAAAAGTCGTACCCCGAGCCATCAGAGTAGCAACTTCAAAGGTATCGGGCCTAATGAGTCTATCTTCACTTTCAGGAAGCACAAAAACACACAACCAACAAGCCAAGAAAGCTGCAGTATAGGTAGTCTGTCTTCTGACATCACCAGAGACACCAAGAAAATCAAGCATGGCAGATTCTTCTGTTGTCCATTCAGTCGACCGAGCTCTAAGCTCACCAGTGGAATTATGAGTAGACTTCGGGCGAGAATCAGAGTATCTGCGTCTCTTCACGGGTGCTGCATAAGTGATTTTTCTCTTGTACCAAAATTGTATCCACTGTTGAGCAGAAACTCTATTCCTTGATTCAAGTTGCTTGTTCAGATGATGATAAACATTAAGTAGGTGTTCGTAAGCTTTAGAGATAAGACGATCGCCATCCTCGCCTCGCGCCCTCATGATGTTCAGATGAGAGGTGGCTTCATCATAAATCTCTCCGACAATGGGCAATCCACCGAGTCGGTGGAGGTCCCACAAGGAAATAGACAGCTCACCTGCCACGGTATGAAGCGTGTTGGTAGTAGGACACCAACTCTCACAGAAAGCACACATGATGCTAGTATCCTTGTCATAGGAGTAGAGTGAAGCGTAGACGGCGTTTTAAATGCCGCAATAGTCAAGAGCTTCGCGAAAACGAAATAAGACATCTTCAGTCCATTCCCAATACCCAGGAATGAAAGAGAAATCTCCAATGATTCTAACAACTTGGAATCCCATTTCACAAAGCCAGAAAGAATAGAGCGACCGAGCAAGGGAAGGCAATCATCAGTAGCAGGCTTGTCTTTTAAGATGCTATGAAGCTTGTAAATAGTTGACGCGTTGTGTGCACCAAGAGGAAGCTTGACAGACATCTCACTCAGGAAATTATTCTTACACACTAAAGTTTGAATGCCCTCAGGGCGACGCAATGAGCGATGGATGACCATATTAGTGCCTGATCTGGGATCATCTCTTTCACGATCAACAAGAGCAATGTAGGAATGTTTATCATCATTGAATTCTTTAATGAACACCATCCTATAAAAACAAAAAAAAGAAAGGAATGAGTAATAGAGAATACAAAAAAAAAGGGGGTCAAATAAAAAAAGGGGGCAAATGGCTCAGCTACATGATCGTCGCCATTGATTGTCTTCGAACACACTCCAAAAGCGTCATCTTTAGTTGCTAGGATAAGCACAATTAAGCAACTGGCCTAACAACTCCGATGGATCATCAGTGACCCATCACGATGAACACTCAAGTAGTGGACTTGATTGTCTTCGAACACACTCCAAAAGCGTCATCTTTAGTTGCTAGGATAAGCACAATTAAGCAACTGGCCTAACAACTCCGATGGATCATCACTGACCCATCGCGATGAACACTTAAGTAGTGGACTTGATTGTCTTCCGATGGCAAGTGTCAAAAAAAAAAATGTCACCTGCAAGACATTACAAACAACACGTGCACAACAAAAAAAAATAATGAAAAGAAAAGACTCAAGGGGTGTAAATAAGAATCATCACCTTACTAGTCTAGACCTTCTGAGGTTACTCAAAAGATAGCCTAGCAGTTCAGTATCTCAAAAAAAATCCGATATACTGCAAGTCAAAAAAAAAGTGTCAAAGTTCAAATTGTTAGTAAAAAAAAAAAAAAAAGGGCACTTCATTAAGCCAACCTTGGTCATTAAACGAAAATTTATGAAGTTCATTATTCCGACGAAAACTGGTGCCCGATTTTGAAAAAAAAATGTGGATTAATCTGTTGTTGTCGTTGACAATCGAAAGAAAAGGGTGTCAGATCATACAGATTATGCTAACCAAATTGTCAAGAGCGTCAAGAATTTTGGTACTTGTTGAGATCTAGCATCAGACCATGTGTCTAAGAAAAAATAATACTAATAATAATAAGCAAGGTGAATCGCTAGGACCCTGGTGAATACCGGTTATTAAAGTTCTTGATTTGGAAAATTTGTGATGATCACCGCAAATCATGAAACATGTGTTGGTAGGTTGTTATTTACAAATATTGGTATAGTCAAACCTTCATGCGTGAATAACAAAGAGGAAACCAAGTGTCGAAGTGTGTATAATACTTGCAGGAGTATTCTGGACAAAATATATTAAGAATTTAACTTTTCAAGATATCAAGAATCTCCAGCCCAACACTAGCCTACTGGTAATAGTCACGGACAACGGCTAAAAATACTCGAAAAAAATATTCAAGGCAAATTCACGAAATATACTCCCAATTATCAGGCATCAGATTTTGTGAAATCATGCTTAAAGAAAAAAAGATGAAACTGCAAATTTTTCGACAAGCATCACACAAGTGTTGAAAAAAAAAAAGAAGTATTAGTGCTGCACATAATCATGCAAAGATGAGTGAAGTGATTTACTGGCCTGCTATTGCTTTACATATGTCACATGAGGACATGAAGAGTAATAATAATAATTTACAAAAAAAAAAATCAAGCAAATTCATGTTACAGTGACATGCAATTACATGGTGCTGCACATTAATCAAACAAAAGACAAAAGAAAAAGAAAGGAAAAGAAACAGTAAATAAATTGGTATGCAAAGCCAAGAATACTAATGATGTTGATGATGATCATGGCAGATAAACGGATAATGACTTACTAGTGAACAAAATAATTGCTTGCAAGTGATCGGCCAAGTATAGTGTTGTGTGCTTGTGAACGCTTGAGCAAATCAAATCTAAAGTCTGGTGAATTACTTGTAATCCGCTAATATGCACGACAAACGCAAGATTAGCTGTGTATTATTTATACACTTTGGTGGAAAAATAAAATAAAACCTAATACTTATTCGATTAGGATTATTTTTCCGAGTTCACGATTTAATAGAGTTGTGGGTAGTTCATGACTCTAGACAACAAATCTTAGCGCCACGACGATTGTCACCCAATTGCTAAACCAAACTTAAATTCGAGACCTTGTCACGATTAAACACTTCAAATCGTGTCCATGACATGGTCTCGAGGGGGCAATTTGTAGACACTAAAAATTTATTAGTGTTTCCCATCAAAAAAAAAAAAAAATATTAGTGTTTTACATTAAAATAAATTGATTATTATTGAGCTAAAATAAATATAATTAGCCCAGTTTAATTAATTTAGCCCACCTAAATAAAATATCCAAATTAAAAGAAAATAAATATAATTTGAGTTGTTAAATATTTGGGCCAGCTCATATTATTAGTCCGAATAAGATGGTCAAATGGCAAAGGTAAAAAAGACTTCCAAGTCATAAACGGGCCCAAGCCCATAAGCTACCAAGTCCATGAAGGGATCTCCATTCCCTATAAATAGACCTCACCTCTCTCAGTTGAGGGGACCAGAAAATCATTATTCTCAAGAGCTCATAAAATTCTCTTGGAATTCTCTTTGCAAATAGTCAACAAGCACATCAAATCCGTGCCGACTGTTCAGATACATTCAAACAAATTCGATTGAGATTCAAGCTTTTGTCAGCCTTCATTCGAATACACTCAAACAAAACTCAAACTCAGGTTGACGTTGACAAAACGTCATCCGACATTCAAACTCAGGTTGACGTTGACAAAACGTTAGTCTACACTTAGCTCCACGTCGACATCAGCACGTGTCATCTCCAGTTACGGAACAGAATCAGAGGATTTAGTTTATTTTTATTATAAACTGTTTATTGAGATTGTACTCAATACATTTATTGAAATATAATTTCTTTGTTACTTTGTTTCTTGTCTTATTTATTTTGACTCGAAATTTGTGTATACACTGACTATATCAAATAAAGATTGACTATATCAATGGTTTCCGGTGCACAATAAGTTATTATGAACCCGGTTCATTCAAGTTTTTTAGGGTCTTCTTTATAGCGAATTTTGGTAAGCCAGATCGAAGATGGAATACTATTCGTTGATGCCAGAGGTTGTCTAAATAGCTAGAATATCCCTTTTGGTAGTTTATCTCCCCTTGGATGGTTAAAGTCAATAAGGGTATACATGGTGCAAGGGATTCTGGAGAGAGAGTAGAGAGAAGGGAGAAGATAATATTGCCAAAATCCCGTATTTGTACGATTCATTGATATACGGATGGAGTGTGTAACGGCCAACGAGTGATCAATTGATTTGATGGCAAGGAGAGTAGCTTTATCAATCTGGATTCAACCCTACAGATTAGGCTGGGTTTAGTCATATTGGATTTACTTCTTTTTTTTCTTGTTCGTGTTTGATAATTTTTTTTAAATCAGATCAATGCCACATCTCACGGAAAAATATATTCTATTTTAGCTGAAGTTAAGATGATGCCATATCGAGTATACTGTAATGTTGAAATGTAGATGGATCGATGGAAGCAATGGAAGCCATTGAGGACCCAAGTAAAAGCGAGAAAGAAGCTACAAGGCAGACCGAGCTTTGCCCAATTTATTTCCGGAAGGAATAT
Source organism: Beta corolliflora (assembly GCA_947648045.1). Taxonomy (NCBI): domain Eukaryota; kingdom Viridiplantae; phylum Streptophyta; class Magnoliopsida; order Caryophyllales; family Amaranthaceae; genus Beta; species Beta corolliflora. The sequence goes on from CANSZD010003294.1 coordinate 1,777,028, forward strand.
AAAATTGTTCATACCATGGCTAAATTTAAATCAATTTTTATACAACATTAATATGAATTTTTTCCATGAATAATGTCAAAGAGAGTATTAATTTCTCCTATGCACTGAACTTGAAATTAATTTTATCAATACCGTCCACGTAGGACAGCACGCGAAAAAAAAAATTTATTTTTATTTTCGGCAAAGCAAATGATGTCTTGTTTATTGCTTTACTTTTTGATAGTTTTTAGTTGGTATTATAGTTGTTTTTGAGTTAGTTTAGGCTAGTTTGTTAGCTATTTCCTTAATTTGTGCAATTTTCCTTCTTGTATTCACTTTCTTTGGGCGATTTGTTTTGTTTCAGGATTTAGGAGCATGCTGGGAGGACACTTGCACAACCCCGAATATTAATTTCAAAGAGGAAGGTCAAGGAAGCATCAAGGAAGCATAACCGAGTTCCGGGGGCAAATATAAGAAGTTTTGGAAGGGTTTGCGCACAAGGGTCAACTTCAAATGACCATAACTTTCAGTACACAAAATAATTTTGAGCGATTCAAGTTGGAGATGAAAGCTTGGCTCAATATCTTTCCAACGAGTGGTCATAAGCTCAATTCCGATGAAAAACGAGTGAGATATGGCCGTTTGAAAATAAACTGACGAAACTGATTTCAGTTCTGACGGTCCGACCCGCCCGGGTCACTCCACCCGCCCGGGTCGCTGGGCTTTTCCGGAAATCTTTCATTTTAAATCCTCTTTTTGAATGGGGGTTAATTTGTAATTATGCCTAGTTTATTTTAGGACTATATAAGGCAAACTCCTCTCATTTTAGTAAAATCTAATTTACATTATATTTTAATAAAGTGAGATTTGTAATTCTTAAAACCCTAGGAGAGAGAAAATCTCATCTTCTGGAGAGAGAAGTGAGAGAAACTTGTTGAAAGCTTGGAATTTGAATAATCTAAGAAGGAAACTTGAAGATTTGGAGGCTCCTTGCAACTTTAATGAGAATTTCTTACTCTCTCTCATATTTTATTGCTTTATTTTCCTATTTTCATGTCATTTTCACTATATTTACTTGTTCATCCTAGATTATTGTTTTAGTTCATGTTAATAGTTGTTAATGTCTTTTAGTTTATAATTTATCATGATTTGTGAGTAGCTATTTCTTTGGGAAGGGTTTGAAGTCATTGATGAGTTCATGAATCTCTAAATCCAACATTGGGTTTTGACTTGGGATAATTTTGGTTATTTGATTTGGCATTTTCATGAATGTTTGTGTGATTGGCCATCATAGGAGCATAATTTAGGTACCCTTAGTGAAGGATCGAAAGATGAAGTTAAGGGGTTGCCTCAAATCGATTATTAGGCTTTAAGGACCATGAGAATAGGGACTACCTAGCCTAGGGGACTTAGTTTGCTTGTTTAAGTTCGTCATGTTTATGGATATGCTTGGTTGAATGCCTTAGCCATGAGAATAGGTCTTAGGTAAGAGACTAGGCCAATCTAGCTAGCTCGAGAGAGTGGTTAGAGTACCAATGGATGAACAATTCCCCTCAATTGATCCCCATTGTTGATTCCCATTGTGATTGCTTGGTTTGTGAATGAGTTGATTGGTGGATACCCCTTCCCAAAGCCATTTTTCTTATTGTCCTTTCATCTATAAATCTTCAAAAACATAGAGTTTGCTTAGCTTATCATAAATCGATACTTATTGGTGCTTTCCTTAGTCCTTGTGGATTCGACCCTTTACTTGCCCTATATTGGGTAGTTTAGGTATTTTTGACGTGTTTACAACGAGCGCGTCAAATTTTGGCGCCGTTGCCGGGGACTTCGGCTTGCAGTGATTTGTGTTGATTAGGTAAGTCTAGGCTAATTGTGAATATTCTTTTCCTTTTTTTTTCTTCCTTTTTGTTTTGAAAAAAAAATGGCAAATACTTCTTTTCCTTAATATGAAAATGAGTCTTTTTGGGTTTACTTTGAGAGACTTGGGGAATTTATAAAGTTTCATGGCTATGATATTGAGGAATCTTGTGAGATTACTTATTGGGGACTAAATGAGCATACTAGAGGAGTTGTTGAAAATATGTTTAATGGTGATTTTCGAGTGACATCTTCGGATGAAGCTTGGAATTTTTTTTTGTGGTTAGCTAGGGACACTTGTGATTCCGACTTTTATGCAAATTGTCATGATTCCTCTAATATGTGCATGAATTTCAATGATGTGTCACATGTCCCCAATATTGATTCTCATATGATTGATTGTGATCCCTCCCTCAAAATTGATTTTCAAGGTTCCTTGCATTCCGAATCATCGAAATTCGATTTGGAGCTTACTCTTGAGCGATATCTTAATGGGGCAAATTCTAGTGCTAATTATGAGCCTCTCCCTAAAATTGACTCCAAACCCATTGAGGATCTCTTTTTACAATTGAAAATTGGTTTGAATTCGCTTAGGGAAAATCGGGGTTGCAAAAATGACATTCTCAAGTTTGATTATGTTGATTCGAGGGATGTTGAAAATGAAAATCAATTGGGAAAGAGTAGTCTAGATCTTGATGATGGTTTTTGGAGTAGTGATGATGAGGGGTATGCTTTTGAGGAGAAAATGCCCACTATTGAGGATGTTATTGAAAGTAAGGATGTTTGTGAATCTTTGCATTATCTTTTTGAGTATGATGTTCCTAACTCTAGTGGGTTTAGCCTTACTTCATCTCCTTCCATCTTAGAGCACTCATCCTCTCCTACCAATTCTAGCTTGAGTGAAGATCTTGGCCAATTAGAAAGTAAGATACCTCATTTGGTGGTTGGTGATGATTTTGAAGTTTTGATGGATAATGAAAATGTTGTTGATAATAACTCATTGGTGGAAGAAGTCTCCCTTCTTAAGTCTTGTGATGTGAGTGAAGTGGTTAGTGAAAGCTTTGTTTCTATCTCTTCCCCTCATATTCCATTTACAAGAAGGATTGACATTATTTCCTCTACTCCCATTTCATATCCATTTTCATCTCTCAAAACTCCACCTCTTGTTGAGTTTCTTGCCTCTTTTGACATTCAAGTGCCCAATTTGTTTATTTTTGAGGAAGAGAGTGAGATTACCACAAAAAAAGAGTTTGTTGAGGAGAGTTTGTCATTTCATTTTTCTTCTTATTTTGATTCTTCTTCTTCTTATTTCTTTGTTTTTCCTTTTGTTGCTTCTTTTAGGCATCCTTCTCCTCATTTGCATGGAGTTGCATTGCACTATATGCACACTTTACATTTTGTCATTGCATACTTAATAATAATGGAAATATGTGCTAGTGCATTTGACAAACTCTTGCGATCTTTGAATTGCTATTTACTAGAAAGGTCAAGCTTAGGACCTTAAATAAGCCTTTCTCGGGAAGTAACCCGTGATTTATTGCTTTCATTTTTTTTTTTTTGATTTTACTCATTTTTTTTCTATCTTTGATTTTGATTTAGGCACATAGTTCGAATGACAACCATTGTCAATAGTACGTGGAAAACAAATCATGGTTTTGAAGAAGTTTATTAGCAATGGAGAAATTGGGTCATTTGCGGGTATTTGCACCCACCTACTATCCGGTAGCTTCCTTCCTTTTGATCTTTATTAAATGCTATATGATTTGTGGAACATATGTTTGTTGGTTGAATGTTTCTTCCCTCCCTCCCTCCCTCCCTCCCTTTGATTGTCTTGTTCAAGCATTGAGGACAATGCTTTATTCTAGCTTGGGGGAGTAGCTATTTGCTAGCATGGGGGAGGTGTATATAGTTTTTATTTCTTTGTTTTTCCCCTTTTTCACACAAAAAAAAAACTAAAAAAATTATCTTATTTTCATTTCTTTTCTTGTTCTTTCAAGTTTTGATTTCCTTCTCTTTAGTTGTAACAAAGTCAAAAATGAAAAAAATGAATTGAAAAAACAAGAAAAAAAAAGAAACAAAAAGAGGTGTTAGTTTTAAATAAAAATTTGGTTTCCTTGCCTAAGGAAGATGCTAGGTAATAATATAATGTGGATTCCTTGCTTTGGCTGTGAGTATATATGTTTAGAGGCTTCTTTTGGAAGAGTGTGAGCATGGGTTAAGGTGTTTTAGGAGTTGATTAATCTTGATTGCATTAGAATCTACCAAAATGAAACTAATGAATGCTCAATTGGATGCCTAGTCTTGAACATTGACTAATTTGCTCATGCTTGGATAATTTTAGCTTCAAATTTGCGGTCCCTTGTGTCCCTAGATATACTCATCATGTCCCCAAACAAAGCTCAACAAGAAACTTAGTTTTTATTTCTCTTTGTATGCAATAAGTGGCACAAAAAGCCACAAGTTCTTATGTCTCTCTTTAGTGAGTAGTTACTTCATCTTTGTATAGAAAAATTCCCATAATAAGGGAAAAAGAAAAAGTCAAAAACAGTCAAAATAGGCGTGAAAAACGAAAAAAAAAGTGAATAAAAAGGAAAAGCACAAAAAAAAAAGAAGAAGAAATTCAATAAAAGAGGTCGATTTGTGGATGCCTCCCACACTTAGTTCTACTTTTCTTAAGTTTCAAATAGAGTGGAGTCTAAGGCCTATTTGTGTGTCTAGGGAAGGTGGACTAGTGATTTAAGCTTCTATAACACTTGAAGAGCCCCGAGTCTTTCGGATAGCAAAGTATTCCTCTAATGACAAGTAAAAGGTCTAATTAGGTGTTCTATTGCAATCTTGATTAGCATCTTTCTCTACCCATAACCCATGAATACACTTAGAAATTAGTTGTCTTGAAAGTTGCTCTTTATATTTGCTTGTGAACCATTTCATTACTAGTTGACTTGGGCATAAATTTTGAAAGTGTCGAATAAAAAGTTGATGAAAAGTTAGAGTTGTGGGTTTAAAACTCTTAGGAAACCCTCGCGAGATCCCACTCGCCCTCTAGAGCGATCTAGGGGTTTAAAGAGCTTGTTGCATATGCTAAATGCAATCGTGATTCCTACGAAAATGAGTTAGTGTAGATTCTCTTTCTTTCTTCTTATTCTTCCTTTATTCTTTCTTCTTGATCTCGTTTTCTAATAATCTTCATTCTCATACCCTTGTGTTTTATTCTATTTTGCTTGGGGACAAGCAAAGATCTAGCTTGGGGGAGTTTGATGTCTTGTTTATTGCTTTACTTTTTGATAGTTTTTAGTTGGTATTATAGTTGTTTTTGAGTTAGTTTAGGCTAGTTTGTTAGCTATTTCCTTAATTTGTGCAATTTTCCTTCTTGTATGCACTTTCTTTGGGCGATTTGTTTTGTTTCAGGATTTAGGAGCATGCTGGGAGGACACTTGCACAACCCCGAATATTAATTTCAAAGAGGAAGGTCAAGGAAGCATCAAGGAAGCATAACCGATTTCCGGGGGCAAATATAAGAAGTTTTGGAAGGGTTTGCGCACAAGGGTCAACTTTAAATGACCATAACTTTCAGTACACAAAATATTTTTGAGCGATTCAAGTTGGAGATGAAAGCTTGGCTCAATATCTTTCCAACGAGTGGTCATAAGCTCAATTCCGATGAAAAACGAGTGAGATATGACCGTTTGAAAATAAACTGACGAAACTGATTTCAGTTCTGACGGTCCGACCCGCCCGGGTCACTCCACCCGCCCGGGTCGCTGGGCTTTTCCGGAAATCTTTCATTTTAAATCCTCTTTTTGAATGGGGGTTAATTTGTAATTATGCCTAGTTTATTTTAGGACTATATAAGGCAAATTCCTCTCATTTTAGTAAAAGCTAATTTACATTATATTTTAATAAAGTGAGATTTGAAATTCTTAGAACCCTAGGAGAGAGAAAATCTCATCTTCTAGAGAGAGAAGTGAGAGAAACTTGTTGAAAGCTTGGAATTTGAATAATCTAAGAAGGAAACTTGAAGATTTGGAGGCTCCTTGCAACTTTAATGAGAATTTCTTACTCTCTCTCATATTTTATTGCTTTATTTTCCTATTTTCATGTCATTTTCACTCTATTTACTTGTTCATCCTAGATTATTGTTTTAGTTCATGTTAATAGTTGTTAATGTCTTTTAGTTTATAATTTATCATGATTTGTGAGTAGCTATTTCTTTGGGAAGGGTTTGAAGTCATTGATGAGTTCATGAATCTCTAAATCCAACATTGGGTTTTGACTTGGGATAATTTTGGTTATTTGATTTGGCATTTTCATGAATGTTTGTGTGATTGGCCATCATAGGAGCATAATTTAGGTACCCTTAGTGAAGGATCGAGAGATGAAGTTAAGGGGTTGCCTCAAATCGATTATTAGGCTTGAAGGACCATGAGAATAGGGACTACCTAGCCTAGGGGACTTAGTTTGCTTGTTTAAGTTCGTCATGTTTATGGATATGCTTGGTTGAATGCCTTAGCCATGAGAATAGGTCTTAGGTAAGAGACTAGGCCAATCTAGCTAGCTCGAGAGAGTGGTTAGAGTACCAATGGATGAACAATTCCCCTCAATTGATCCCCATTGTTGATTCCCATTGTGATTGCTTGGTTTGTGAATGAGTTGATTGGTGGATACCCCTTCCCAAAGCCATTTTTCTTATTGTCCTTTCATCTATAAATCTTCAAAAACATAGAGTTTACTTAGCTTATCATAAATCGATACTTATTGGTGCTTTCCTTAGTCCTTGTGGATTCGACCCTTTACTTGCCCTATATTGGGTAGTTTAGGTATTTTTGACGTGTTAACAACGAGTGCGTCAGCAAACCGCTACTCAGAGTAGCGGTTAACTTTAAGTTAAGTCGCTACTGATGGTAGCGGTTTACGAGGCAAAACCGCTACTCGGTGTAGCGGTTTATACCGTAAATTGCCACTGAGTGAAATAAAGGAAAAGCTCGCCACGTAAGGCTCTGTGTCATGCGCACTAGGCCTGCGCGGTGCGCAGCAAACCTGCGCCCAACGCAGCCAGCTGGCGCCTAGCGCAGGGTTGTTGCACGCTGCGCATGCCTGGTGCACTGGACGCACAAAGCCTTACGTGGCGCGCTTTTTCTTTTTTCTCTTGCGTTGGTTCCGTTCTGTAATGAAACCGCAACTCTGAGTAGCGGTTTATATGACTGCCTTATAGCTTGTCTTAGGGACACAATATAACCGCTATTTGAAGTAGCGGTCATCTTCGGTGAAACATTATTGATATTAACCGCTACTTGGAGTAGCGGTTTTACTAAAAAACTAAAATTCTGGCGTGCTGTCCTACGTGGACGGTATCCATGGAATTAATTTCAAGTTCAGCGCATAGGAGGAATTAATACTCCCTTTGACATTATTCATGGAAAAAATTCTGAATTTTCTTATACAATGTTTACCATTGTTATGCAACATTAATAGTTTGTATACAGTATTTGTCATTAATAATACAATACTACTAGTTTTTGGAAAACAACATAAAATTTATTTCTTTTTATCATTTTTCTAGAAAAAAAAACTTACTTCATCATTTACCAAAATGCCACTATTTATTTATAGAAATGTCACGAGAGGAATATATTTTTCTTCTTTTACTTGATTAAATTAAAGTTGTATATGCATAAAGTTAATGGATTCAGTGTAACCCGAGTTTAGAAACTGGGTAGATGGGCCAAGTCGGGAGCCTAACCTTGTGATTTATTTTGCGTTGCAAAGAAACAAAAAGGGAACAATAAAATCCTTCCTCCACCATTATAAAATTGACCCAACTTGATTGACCGATCTAAGACGAGATTATGGACCTGAAAACGACCACTCAAACTTAATCAGAAGCCTAAAATAGATTGAGTTAAACCAACATGACCCAAAATTAGCAATGTTCGATTGGAATTAGCATGTTGGGGATATTGCATATGATGAATGTGGTTGTAAATAAATTTGATGTTGCAATTTTGGTCAGATAAACACACTTCATTGATTCAATATGGTGATGTTATATCATGTAAGTACAAGGTTTTATATAGGGAGAACTGTTGTTTCATTTGACAACAATATTTGATCATAAACTCTAAAAGAAATAGTTTTCTTTTTTTAGTATATTTTTTCTTTTCCATTTGAATAGTTTTTTTGACATATTGAAAAAAAATAAACCTGAAAATCCTATGTGGTGCTCTTGATGCTCCTATATATACATATATTTTTCGAATAGCAAACAATAGTCAAATTGAAGTACTTATAAATGTGTAGATTTAAAAAGAAAGGATGAAGTATTATATTATTGTTATAATAATTATAAGAAAAAAAATGCATAAAAAAGGGCCGATATAACTTGCAATGATCAAATTTAGACCCAAACAACCCAAAAATGTAAGGATTTACCTTATCTAACCTGAAATGGCTCTTGGAATAATCAAATTTAGACCAAAACAACCCAAAAATGTACAGGTTCACTGTATTTAACCCAAAATATGGCTCGATTTAAACCTAATCTTGAAAAATCAGAATAAAATTTGATCAGATCTAACCTGATATGACTCCATTTGAACTTAAACCCGAAAATCCCAACGTCTAAGAGTTTAACCTGACCCGATATCCATCTTATCAGCCTGACCAAATCCAATTTATCCACAATATCAAACCAAATTTGAAATCCAACTGAAATAGTAAGGTAAAATATACCTAAAAAATAATCTGACCCGAACTCTATCAGAAAGATACGATTACTAGGTCTATATATTAATGATATTTTGGGTAAAGACTAAAACTTGTGGGCCACCATGATGAATTCTGCTAATGAAAATGGGACGATGCCTACCTAGATCCCGGAAAATGGTTCTTGTACTTGAGCATTGACACATTATATTTTCCCTGATCAACCTTAAAACAACGGTTTTTTCACCAAATACCCCTGACAAAAAAATTTATTCACCAAATACCCCCACTTTTTTCAAAATTCACCAGATACCCCTGACCTTTAAAAAAATTCACCATATACCCTTTTGTTGACTGACGTTAGTCCTCCGTTAGCATTTATTTACAAGTTTGCCCTAAGTCAACCTAATTAGCCCTAAGTCAACCTAATTAGCCCTAAGTTAACCTAATTAGCCCTAAGTCAACCTAATGAACCCTAACTAATCCTAACCCACTCTATCTCCCCTAACCCACCAGCCCCCCACCCCCCAACAACCCCAAACCTCACCCACCCCGACCCCACCAACAACCCCACAGCCCCACTAGCCCCCTTCCCCTTCTCCTCCCCCGCAACTCCCCCTCCCCCTCCCCCGCAGCCGCAGCCGCGCCTCCCCCCCTTCCTAGCAGCCCACCCCCCTTCCGCAGCCACCCCCCCCCCTCCCACGCATCCCCCCTTCCCCCTTCTCTTTCGAAGATTTCGATGAACCCTTCTCCATTATCCCCCCATCTCTTTCGAAAATTTCGAGATCCGGTGTGGCGCGATCGCTTTTCTAACGTCCGAGATTTCCTTAGATGATCGGCCCCTTATTCGATCGCTCCTAGTTGTCCACCTCAAACCGAAGCATCACCCGAGGAAGGGGGTGCGGGGGAGGGGAGGGGTGGCTGCGTGGGAGGGGGTGGCGTGGTGGGGGGCGTGGGAGGGGGGGGGGGGAGTGGGGAGGGGGAGGGGGCTGGGGTGGGCGGGGGGCCGTGGGGTTGGGGGTGGGTTAGGGAGAGAGAGAGTTGGGTTGACTTAGGATTTTTTAGGGTTTAGGGGTTTTTAGGGTTAATTAGGGTTAATGACTAACGGAGTTAACCGTCGTTAGTCATTAAGAGCATTTTGGGTAATTTTTTTAAAGGTCAGGGGTATCTGGTGAATTTTTTTGAGGGTAAGGGGTATCCGGTGAATTTTGAAAAAAGTGGGGGTATTTGGTGAATAAATTTTTTTGTCAGGGTTATTTGGTGAAATACCCGTTAAAACAAAGTGTTGACGGGCAAAAATTTAAAGTAAACGGGAAAGGGAAACGGAAAAAAAAATTGAATTAGGATTTTAAAAAACAAAGCTAAAAAGGAAAGGTGAGAAAAGGGCAATGGAAAAGCAGGACAGAAAATCCAAGAAGAAAGATGCAGTGATGCATAACCAATTAACCATGCATCTACAACATAATGTTCAGTTGACTTCTATCTTTTAAACAAAAATTTTATCTAGCAAATTTTTTAGAAAGATAATATGAGGGTCAGATGGTTAATTAGTTAAACAAAAAGATAATAAAATTTACAAAAATAGGTTAATAGTTAAATATTCATATTGAATTTTTGTACAAAATATAGTTACAAAAAATATTAAAACTACCCCCATTCATCTCAAAATGAATACAACAATTTGACTTTTTCATTATTCAAATGCTTTACGTTGATCATAATTATATACTAATAAATGAAAGGGATATTATCTCAGATAACCCTGACTTATAGGCCTTTTTTCAATATAACTCGGACTTTGGCAGCCCTGTCTCCGATAACTCTGAACTTGATTTTTGTCATTAAACCTGACGTAATTAGACACGGCGTTAACTACACCCTAACTTGGTTTGAGTTTTGCTTACTTTATTTTGGCGCCAGGTTTATGCAGGTGGTTAGTTGGTGGCATTAAATGCGAAGAACATAAAGGCACTTCAATTCATTTCTCCTTGAAGTTGAAAGTACGGAAAAGTTCAAGGAGATTTACGAGCAAATTAGGGTTTCCAATATCTGAACATCAACAAAAGTGCATTTGAAGCAGTAAAATCGAGGCAGGGGAGGAATTTTCGAAGACGCAATTCGTCTGTGTTGAAGGTAACCATCTGTTTGCTATTTTCTCTTTTTTTATGTTTGAAATTTTACAAATTTCGACCTTTGTTGTGGTTGAAATATTTGTTATTGTTGTTTTGTTGGATATGTGTTGATTTAGTAGGATTTTGTATTGTGTTCTGTCATTTTAGGTTTGTAATGGGTAGAGGAAAGTGGATTCTTGTGAAATATGGGAATAGGGAATTTGATATTAGAATTGAAGATGTTGATGAATATGGGATTTTGCACTTATTACTGGATTTAGAGGATGATGGGTTAAAACAAGGTGTTTTATGTCCTGCATATCCTTCTCTGTTCTATAGCCCAACTGGAGATGATTGCATGGTAGAGATAACATCTGAGGAGGATTTTGACAGTATGTTGAAGTTCTATAGGAGTTCAGAAGATGTAACATTAATTGTGGAGGACGAGGTAGTCCTAATGAAATTATATTGATGAGTAAGATGCTTAGGGCAGGTATTGAAGCTAAAAAAAAGAGAGGCTTGGGAGAAAGCTGAAATGGAAAGGCAGAAAGAGAGAAGAAGCTGAGATGAGAGAGCAGAGAGAGAAGGAAGGAGCTGAGAGAATTATACATGAGGAGGAATTATTTAGGCAGAGGGAGTTAGAGGATCTGGAGTTACTGAGGAAGGATCCTTTTTATGATGGGCCTGGAATTTGAGATTTGTATAATGTTCAGCCTATTGCTACAGAGGTCCCTCCAGCCCAAACCAATAAATCCTCAACACCAACTAAACTCCAAACCCCCAATACAACCTCAATCCCAAAGAAAGCCCAAACACCCACTAGAATGAAGCATACTGCTAGGAAGAAGGTTACTACCCAACCAAAGCCCAAGCCCAATACCCAACCTGACCCCTAGCCCAATACCCAACCTGACCCCGAGCCCAAATCCCAACCTGACCCCAATCCCAAGGCCCAACATGAGCCAATACCCAGTTTCACTTCACCTACTTAGCCCATCATAACCTAGCAAAATACAGCTCCCCAACCCAACCAAACCTAGACTGATTCAACTTCACATGTTGAAACAGAAGAGCAACCACAGAACATCCCAAACCCCAAAGCCCTCCCCAACCCACTCAACACAGTTCAAATGAGCAGACTTTTCCTGAGCAGCCCTTTACTAGTGAACAACTCTTTTCTACCGAGAACCCAAGTCAGCCCAATCCCACTCCTGAACAACTAACCCATACCAGCTTTTACCAAACTAGCAAGAGGCATGAGAGACCTAAAAAACTGTCTAGGTCAACAGCCAAGAAATTCGGTGTAGTCTCCACCCCTAGCTACACAAAAACTGCTACACAGGCTAAGGAAACTACTGGGGTGAGGACAAAGAGGAGAGGCAGGGGTGAGTGTTCCAACAGAGGGTTGAGTGAGAGTGAATCAGAGAAAGAAGATGAGGAGTCTGATGATGTCTCATACCAGGAGGAAGTGTGTGATGATGATGAATCTGAGGATACAAGTGTTGTGAATGAAAGTGATTTAGAGGCTGAGGACATACCTGAATTTGATAAAAGTAGGTCTAAGGAGTGGGTTTATGAAGGAGACGGGCTTGACCCAAACTACTTGCAAAGAGTTTATAGACATGGAGTAATATATGAAGATCTGGGATGGAGGAAGATCAAGCTGCAGGTTTGGCATATTTTCTTGGACATAGAACATTTTCTATCTGTTTTGAATGACTACTGTGTGCAGGAGGGGTTTGATTTATTGAGGGAGAAGGTTGAAAGTAATAGGTATACTGCCTCATGTAAGGATGTCTGAGTGTCCTTGGAGGATCCATGCTAGTGAGCTCCCAGATGGGGTTACATGGGCAATCAAGATCATGACAGACAACCATACTTGTGATAGGCTAGAGGGAAATCCAATGGCTGGGATTAAATGGTTGGCAAGTAAGTTGATGGATGAGATCAGGGCAAACAAAGAAGTGCCTATTAAAACACTAGAACAGTTAGTAATGGAGAGGTTTGGAGTGTCAGTTCTAAGACCAACTTTGTACAAGGCAAGAGCACATGCTGTGAGTATTATTGAAGGTGACCATGATGAGTCATACACCAGGCTTCCAGCATACATTCAAATGGTGAAGAAAACACATCCTCATGCTCATGCCTTCATCAGCTGGCACAGTTTGAAAAGGGGACCAGATCCACCTCTGCTTTTCAAGAGGATGTTCATAAGCTTTGATGCCCAGTTCAAGAGGTTCATAGCTGGCATCAGACCTCTCATTGGGGTTGATTGTTGTCATCTGAAGGGGAGTCACAATGGTGTGCTCTTATCTGCTGTTACCTTGGATGGAAACCAAGAGCTATTCCCTCTTGCATATGCCATCACGACTGATTAAACAAAGGAGGATTGGAGGTACTTCATGAAATGCTTGAAGTTTACATTAAGGGAGAGTGAAAGGCAAGACTGGACCTTCATGAGCGATAGGCAGAAGAGGGTTGAGTCAGCCTTAGTAGAGTTCTTCCCAGATTGCCAGAGGATGATTTGCAACAGACATTTGTTCAAGAATTTTTCAGTAAGTCCCTACCGCTCCCTCTTCTCAATATTGTGTTCTATTCAGTTAGTGATGTAAGAATTGTGTAACAGGGTCAGTTCTCTGGACCTCATTACGAGGCTTATTTTTGGTAAACTTGTGATGCGTACAATGAGTATGTATTTTTAAAAGCAATAGAGAAGATTAAAGAGTTGAGCATGGAAGCATATCAATATTTGATGGATATTAATTTGAAGATGTGGGCAAGGTTCAAATTTGACACATGACAACACCAACAACTTCACTGAGTCTTTCAATGTCACACTTGGACTTGACAGAGTGAGGCCGGCCTATCCTTAGTCTTGCTGAAGGTTGGTAGAAATTTCCTGCACTTTTATTTTCCTTATTTTTTTAGACATGTCCTAAGTTTGATTCATGTTGATACATGCAGGGGTGAGAAGAAGTTGGTTGATAAGGATTGCAAAGAGGCAAGAGGAGGCTGAAGGTTAGGCTGATGGTGACATCACTCCTTACTGCAAAACTAAACTTAGATTGATGAATGATGATAGCAAGTTATGTAAGATCTTTGCTAGTGGAAGGGGACAGTTTGAAGTGCTTGAAGACAATGTACAATATCATGTTGACCTTGTGGCTAGGACTTACATTTGTGGACGCTTCCAGTTGCATGTAATTCCTTGTAGACATGCCACAAGAGTAATTCACCACAGGAGGGATCAACCAAGGAATTATGTGAGCCACTACTATTCAGTGAAGAATTACAAGGCCATGTATGGGCTAAACATCTTTCCTATCATTGGCCACACTCATTGGCCTACATTTGATGTTCCACAAATTGAGCCCCCAATCCTCAAAAGATCAGTATGGAGACCACCAAGAAATAGGAGAAGAGAGAAGGGAGAACCAAAGAAAGGGAAGAGGCAGGTCACTATCAGGTGTTCAAAGTGTAAGGAGTTAGGCCACAACGAGAAGAAATGTATGGGTGGTTTGACAAAAAAACAACAAAATGAAGCTGCAAAAGTGGCAAAGCAACAAAAAGAAGCTGCAACAGGGCCAAGCACCTTCTCTCAAAGGATAGAAACAAGACAGTCCTAGAGACAAGCTGAGGCAAGCTGCTCTCAAGGAGGAACACAGGCCACCACCACACAAACTTTGGGATCACAAAAATCCAAGGGAAACAAGAAGTAGAAGACAAAGTAGGTGTTTTTTAGCAACTTAGGAGGGTTTTTTTTGGGTCTGCTTATGAACTGAATTCTGTTATGTAATGGTGCCTAGAATTATGGTGTTTGTTATTGACCAACAACAAATTCTGTTATGATGTATTTTGACATATATTTTGGTCTCATTACTTTTGTCACAATGACATATATTTTGGAAGCATTACTTCTGTTTTAATGACATATATTTTGGTCTCAACAAATTCAGTTTGAAATAACAATATGCTAATGACAAAAGGTTAATTTCCATTCATAATCTTGCCAATGGCACATTTACAAATTTAACCATAAAATACATGACATCCATTCATAATCTTCCATCACATTTGAAATTCTAAAACATTTCCTTTTTTAGAAGAACTAAAACCATAAAAACACATAAACCCAAACCCAGAAATTAACCCCAACTGAAATATGATTTCTTCAACTTTCTTCATCACCCAAGAGAATTCCCTTCGCATCTCAACATAATCAGGCCAAACTTGATCTCCAACGCCATTGAAAGTGATTGCTTCCTCCCTTAGTCGTGGCACACACCACTCGAAAAAATCGCAATCTTTGCACTGGTAATAAAGCTTGTTAGGGTTATCCCTAGATTCCGAAATCCTCAACTCAGCCTTCCGCGCGTTTCTGCATCTGAATCTCTTGTTCTCGTACTTCAGATTGGCTAGAAAACCTTCCACTTCTCTGTTCATCTTGGAATTATGGCACAAATTTGGGAAAAAGAAGACTAAGGTTGAAGAAGGGAAGGAGGGTCACCAACTACTTATAAACCTGGCGTCAAACAAAGCAAAAGTCAAACCAAGTTAGGGTCTAGTTAACGCCGTGTCTAATTCCGTCAGGTTTAATGACAAAAATCAAGTTCAGGGTTATCGGAGACAGGACTGCCAAAGTCGGGGTTATATTGGAAAAAGGCTTATAAGTCAGGGTTATCTGAGATAATATCCCTAAATGAAAATAAGGTTTATGTATAAGAGGTTCTTAATTCTATCTATCTATCTATCATGATGTATGTTTTCTACCTATCAACTTTTTTGAAATTTTACAACTCGATAATTAGAGAAGACTATTAGTTAAAATTGTACATTAATAATAGTATCAGTCTGACACGAGTCGCTTTTTTGTTTGAAATAAAAAATGAAAAAGGAAAAGGAAGACTAAGCTAATGAATTCCACTCCATCCCCCAACTCTCTCCCTAATAACTCTCATGTAGTCATTTGGTCATTCTTTTCTTCATTTCACTCTCTCTCTCTCTCTCTCTCTCCTCACTCTCACATCCTCTCCCAAACAAACCCCACACACCACCACTTCACTAATCACTACCCAACAAACCCCCTTTTTCCCCTCCTCTTCCCCCACCCAACCCAACTCCCCCTTCCTCCCCAACTTTCTCTCTCCTCCATTCCCAAAACCCTAAACAAAAAAAACCCTCTTCAAAATTCCTCGATCTCAGTAGTAAAGGTGGAGGCGGAGGTGGTAGTGGTGGAGGAAGTAGTGGGGTTGCGCACAAAAAACGATGTATAAAAACCAGCTGCAAGAGCTGGCGCAAAGAAGCTGCTTCAACTTGCCTTCCTACACTTGTATTCGAGAAGGTCCAGATCACGCTCCTAGGTTTAAAGCCATCGTCAACTTCAATGGTGAAAGCTTTGAGTCCCCACAATATTGCTCCACTCTTCGCCAAGCCGAACACGCCGCTGCCGAAGTCGCCCTTAACTCTCTCTCCTCTCGTGGCCCCTCTCATTCCCTCGCCGCCCGCATCCTGGTCAGCCTCTCTCTCCTTAAAATGCCCACTTTTTTTAGAGAGCTGCAAGGGCAAATGATGTAGACGGGATTTGATCTCAGGTCTTGAGTACCATTTCTCGAGACTTTAATCGACTAAGCTAGCTGACATCCACTTTTTGAATTTACTAGAATGCCTTTTTCTTCTCTAATTTGGGTTATCAAGTGTGCTATAGATAATATGATCTTCTTCTTTCATGAATTTAGCTTCACTTTTTGAATGGGTATAATTGGAGGAGTATTTTATATGCATATATATGATTTTGTCTAGATATGTATGTTGATCAAACCCTGTATCTTACTTGGGGTTTTCTTGAATTTTTTATTAGTCTATTGTGGAGAAGACAAATTAATTTGGGAAAATTAATTTCAGGTTGGTTTTATGTATTTAAAATTACAGATGGGGTGGGGGTGGGAGGAGGGTGTAAGAGGAGTATTTATTAGTACTAATTTTCTTTTTACTTGTTTTGGCTATACCTTGATCAACCTTTTATTAACTCGTGTGCTAAATCTGGTAACTTTTTTTTTGGTTAGTAAAACAGTTTGAATTGAAGGTATAAAATTTATGATAGAGTGCAAACAATAAAAGGTAATAGTAAAAGGGTTAAATTTATGTTGGGTCTTATTTATAATTTCTTAGATAATGTGAAGTTTAGGGGAGAAATTAAAGTTGAGGAATTGAAGAATTCTACATGGTTCATTGAACTAGATTTTATTCTCTAACTTTGATTTTGAAAAGTATGATTACTTATCTTTAAGAGTTTTACTGTCTTAAGGTTTTTTATGCTGGGGTTGCATTAGGTGGTTGGCTAGTTTTGTGGTTCTTGCTCCTGCTATTTAATTTTCCATTTGATCACGGCTCAAATGCTAGCGCTTATTGAGGATTAGCAGCCGTGATGGAATGCTAACAGAGCTTATTTGTTAAAGCTGCCCGCCTCTGGCTAATTTGACATGCTCCATCTTTGAGGGGCTCACATTGGGTGGATGATAATAGAAAAGTTCAGCTTCATGTATATACTGTTAATGTGTTTAGCCACAAAATTTATATGACTATGTGATCAACTCTTTTTGAATTATGGAATTCATTTGAAAATATTCCAGCTAAAAAACAGTGGTATCATGGATGCCTTTGGTGGGTAGAAGGAAGTACGTACTAACTTTTCATGGATTGTTAGGGGTGAAGTAATGGATTGCCTGAAGCATCTCTTCTCTAATTCTCTATATATGAACTCACATATTTGTCTAGTTTTGTGGAACCCTTGCTACTCGCTCAATATGTAGTTCTCTTACTTTCTGTAGTAGGTGAAGTGGCAAGCTGCTCTCTCTCCCGTTTCCTTCTTGCTTGGGTTCAGCAACTTCTAATTGAAGCAATCTCTGCAATCATATTTATGCTGGGAAGAAGCTGTTTACGCCCACATTGTGGGTGGAGCCTTGTGCGTTAGATTATTGTCATTGTATCACTAAGGGAT
Source organism: Beta corolliflora (assembly GCA_947648045.1). NCBI lineage: Eukaryota > Viridiplantae > Streptophyta > Magnoliopsida > Caryophyllales > Amaranthaceae > Beta > Beta corolliflora. Next base: position 1,794,677 of record CANSZD010003294.1, read on the forward strand.
GAAAGTTCATCTGCTTTTCTTCTTTTACAAACATCTTATGTATCACCTAAAAAAGTAAGAATTACAGTAACTGAAGCTTCAGACTTGATGATAGATGAAGCTCTCTTGGGATTTAGATACTAGTCCGAAGTTACTTTCATGGTTCCTCAACCTAGTCATACATTTAGTGGGGTACAGGAAAAATATGGGGTCAATATTCCAAAGCTCTGTCATATTATCTGAGGTTATACTGTGATCTGTTTGTAAGTATTGCTAAAATATCAATTTGAAACCCTCCTATGTGCTCAGACTCGCGTACGTCTTCAAGTGTCCGACTAGGTAATTTTATCAAAATTTTCCATGATTTTGGCCCAAAATGGAGTGTCAAAGTTTTGAGAATTTGACATGAGTACTCAGGGTAAACTACAGAGTTCGGGTGACATAAAAGCTATCTTGTTGTTACACAAAGAAATGGGCTTATTTTTCAAGTCATAATTTTCAGTAGCCTTTATTTATAATACTTGTAGATTTCTGAACATAGTTGTTATCAGATATCGTGCTAGTATGCTTATGTAGAAATTGGTGACAACTGAGAAGCGCGCTCCCTAGCTTGTGTTGTCTCACTCGTGATAACTGATAATTACTTTTTCTGCTTTGTTACATTTGACCTTCCTCCCCTCCATGCGTCTGTGGCTAATTTGAACTTTTTGTTAAAAGCCATTGAAGATTAATTCTTTAAGCTTAATTGCTTCTATTATTAATATTATTTGGGGTTGTGAAACTGATGTATCCGCTGATGTTTTTTTTTTCCATTTTGAAATTTCAGGATGAAACTGGGGTTTACAAAAACCTTCTACAAGAGATTTCACAGAGAGTTGGAGCCCCATTGCCTCATTACACAACTTACAGATCAGGCTTAGGACACCAACCAGTATTTACTGGTAAAGTAGAACTTGCCGGTATCATATTCACAGGGGAGCCGGCCAAAAATAAAAAACAGGCAGAGAAGAATGCAGCTTTGGCTTCTTGGCAATCTCTAAAACAATGTAAGTGCTTTTAGTCCAATTTGCTATGAGACATTAGATCTAAAACATTATCTTTCACACTGCATAGTGACCTTGTCACACACTACTTGAATAATGATTTCTTTTTCCTATCGGTGCCATTATTCATTATTGGTCTCATAAAACCAGACACTCCGTTGCAATATAGCAAAAATTCTTCTTTATTATAAGCATTGAGTGGTTGCTTCATGTGGCCTGTGAAGTATTGATCTTGTGTTGTTTGAACAGTGGCACACCAATCTGGGAGCTCGTCTTCCGAGCAAGAGAACACTGACGAGCTTGAGCAGGTGACAATAGCCCGAGCATTGTTGAGGTACCGATTGAGGGAGAGGATGACAACTGCATCTAGTAAACCTTTGCCATTTCCACAAACATTCCCCATCCACAATCCAAGACCATCGAGCCCTCAACGTCGTCCAGTGACTGCGTCGAAGATTCTTCCACTTATCTGCCCAAAGAAGACACTACCTCGAGTACGGCCCCTGTCATTTGCAAGGTCTGATAATTCGGTCTCCTCATCCCATTCCCAGATTCAAGAATCCCGAGGAAATCAGTCTCAGCGATTCCCGGGTCTGGGGGCACCTCCATACATTCCTATGCGGCATGTGCGAGCACCGTGCCATGGTATTGCACCACCAGTTACTATTAGGAATGCTATCCCGTGCTACTCTGCACCACCTGTTCCCCGATCATCAGCTGCAGCTCCTCCAGTAATGAGGACAGCTCCACCTGTGCGGATTGCGCCACCAGTATGCATTAGGCAAAGTGTCCCCGTTTTCTCTGCTCCTCCGCCATTGCCAAAGGAAGACCTGTCAACTGTTAAACTTCTGGAGTCAAATAAAGCTTCAGATGAAGAAGCAGTTGATTTCTCAACTGGAAAGGAATCTCAAGAATCTAAAAAAACTGAGCCAGTTGTGAAACCTCTTCCCCTAGCCAACATGGGCCCTTCTGTGACCAGGGCTTTCCCCATTCGAACTGCACCATCTGTGTGTATAAGACAGGCTATTCCTGTTTTTGCTGCGCCACCGGTTAAAAAGGTTGATTCATCATCACCAATGGAGCCAAGAGACTCTGGTACAGAGATGGCTTGTGTAGAAGAAACCCAGGATTCCGAAGCTGTAGGGAAGTTGGAACAGCTCAAACTCTGAAAACGAGGAATGTAGATCTCTAGGAATGTCAAATCAGTGAGTATGATTTTGGTACTGGTTTTTGATCTTTTATTGTCGATGCCATCTTGTATGAATGTCCATCCCCCCCTTTTTTTTAATTTTTTTCTTCTTAGTTTTCTTGTATTTGAGTTGGCATATTATCGATGTTTCCCTACAGTTCTATCCTTTTAAACCAAGTATATTAGCAACTTAGTATCGATTTGGCTTAGTGGCTGGGTATCAAAAAACTGTTTACCATATTGTTCTTGCAGTGCTTTTACAATCATGTCAACTAATAATGCAGCCTGGTCTTTGACTAATAGGTTGTGTTCAGTCCAACTTATAATAACAAAAAGTTCAGAGAAATTTCAATATGCTCTAAATATAGTTACCAATAAGTTTAGATAAGCGAAAATCAGTTGATTAGAATACCTTAGTTTTATCAACTCAAAGATCCTATTTACATTAGTCTTTAAGATGGTATATAATGCTGTCACGGTCTTAGCGTAAACAGCCCCCTCTTTTTCATAGTGGATGGCTCACTTACTCTGCAGGCTGCAATTTTATGCTTGGCTCTAGGAAGAAAAGTTGTAAGGAATGATTGGTATCACTTTTTATTCGGTTACAGCATGAGTAGAGGATGAATGCTTGGTACTGGGTCTCACTTTTTGCTTTTAGGAGGTAGTGAAAAATAAAATAGAATTATTATATACTTTATAGAGTTATGAATTATGATACTTCTTGTCCCCTAGTTTTTCATGATTAATGGCCTCCCAGAAGTCATAACCTTTTGACATAAATGGGATAATTATGCTGGGACATGTTGTGTAGAGGTTTGACAAACCATGTAAACCACCACACGTCAAATTAAAATTAGACTGTTAAAGTTTCTTTTGTCAAATCAAATCTAATTTGTTAGTAAGTCTAACTGATTTCATGTAACTGTAAACTATTTTATTTGGTAAAGTATTTGTGGTGGTGGTACTCAGATATAAAATTAAACCTCACTGCTTTTACGGACTTTATCCGTTCTAAAATAAATGAAACGCTTCTCTAAAAAAACTCACATAAAAGAGAGAAGCGTTTTATTTATTTCAGAACTGATGAAGAAGTAAATTGTGTACAAAGTTTAAAGGAAGCTAGGTTGTAGGCTATGAATTGGGTAGCCTACGCATCTCATCTAGTACATTTTGATACATGATCATTGTAGTATAACAAAATAGATGGTTGCTTAGCTGGTTAGAGACCTTCCTTCCACCCTTGTGATAAAGATTAAATTTTTACCTTAAAAAAAGTATGATAAAATAGATCAAACAAGTATATATATGCTTAGTCGTTCTTTTATCTAAAACAACTTTAGGATCATCTGAGCTTAAAAATAAGTTTACTATGAAAAATTATAAATAAGTACAAATAGATCACAAACAAGATAAATTATGAAGATATATACTACCAAACTGAAAGATTACATTCATGTAGGAGTTATAGGCTCACGAGGTTGAGGTGGTGGAGTAGTGGCATCGCTTCCCACCTCATATCCCTGAGGTCTAGGGATCAAACCTCATGGGACTCATTTGAGGATTTCCCCTTATTCCCCTCAAGTGAGTCCCCTCACGAGCTACACCATTTGTACGTTTTAAATGCAATAACATTTAAACATCATCCAAACTAGTCGGTTTTTGTGTCACAACCTTTCGTCTAAATCTCATGCTTATTATTCAAGATGCTATTAGTCGCTCACACCCCTTAGTTTCGTAAGGAATCAACACAATAGTTATCGAAGCGGTAACTCCAATCCAGCAAAAAACAAGATCGGCCTCTCCATCAGTTGATGACATCCTGTACTAGGGCTACAACTAGGGGTATTCATGGGTAGTTAACTGTCTCGGAACAGCGTCTCGATTTCTTAACCGAAAGTATCGGTTCGTCATTTTTGTGAACCATAATCGTAACCGTTTAAACCGGATAATTGCCTAAGCGGTTAACTAGTTTTTTCGGTTAACCATTAACCTTTACTCAAGTATTAATATTTTATTTCACTTAATTTATATACATAGTTTTACTTTTTCTAGACATAAGTAAATATATAATTTAACATTGATACAAAATTATCTAAATAAAGATACTAAACTATTACCTACTGCCCTATTGTCAAAAGATTTAACAAAATACATATAAAAAGAATTACTTGCTCCGTTTCATATTAGATGCTACACTTTCCTAAATGGAATGTTTCAAAAATTAGATGCTACACTTTTTTTTCTTTCCTTATTTAGTAAGTTTTTACCAACAAAATGACTTTTTTACCCTTACTTATAATATTAATCTACACTAATCTACCTTAACCTCATATTATTAGATTAATAAACACTCCTAATATATACACCTCAACCACCCTCTCACTTCTCTCCTCCCCTCCTTTAAACCCCAGCAGCCGCCATTAAACCCACCATCTCATCTCCTCTAACTTCATCGACATTCAACCACCACAACTACCACCTCCCACAACTACCACAATCACCAACCGCCTACCACAATCGCGACCAATAGCAACCCCACCACCGTCAATCTCCTTTCTCTCTCCTTTGTTCTCCTTCTTTTTCTCTCCTTCAATCTCCTTCTTTCTCTCTCCAATCCTTCTATCTCATTACCATACAAGATATTCTAAGGTACTTTCCTATATAAACAAGGGAAACACTTGCTTTTTCTTCCATGTGGGACAAATGGTTATTTCATGCTTTTTCCACTCTCTTACTTTGATGGACAATTTTTCTTTGAGTATTGTTGAACTTCCAACAATCCCCCACAGGTTCAACATATGAGAAAGGAAAGAAGAATGATTTGGGAAAGAACAAAACAATTGCATTAGTGTTAATGTCGTGGGACTTGAATTAACACTTAGTTATATTAAGTTAATATCTCTTTCCCGTTAAGTGACCTTAGTCTTGAACTTAGTGGGAAATAAGAAACCTATTACTCAAAACACGCAGTCATTCATGTATAAAGTTCTAATACTCCGCGAATAACAATGCCACCTTATACTGGCCATACGTCCAATACCTGGATACTCATATGTGTTCTAGAGAATCGACCCAAGCAATTCTCATAGGAAGCGACCACACTTCCACAACTAAGTAGGTGAGTCCCATTAAGTGTGAGCTACATCACACCGCCAAACATATGGATATGGGTTCATTAAGAGCCTTTCGCTCATCCTCATTCTCAATGTACCAAGCACTTTTACAACAAACATCTAAGGATGGAAAAATAAATTTCAGTGCGTCTGAATTATTACATAATGTTATCCTTTTAACTCAAAGTGAGTAGGAGTTCATTACTTACAATTCAATCAATGGGTCTCAAGCCCATCTCTTTTGATGTTTCCTAAACTAGTTTTCTACATAGGCCTTTCGTAAGCGGATCTGCAGTATTCTTTTCTGACTTTACATAGTCTAATCACTTACAGAAGGTCCTTAACTGCCTTGTGTCTCAGGCGAATACGCCTTTTCTTTCCATTGAAGGCTTGGTTGTTTGCAACAGCAATGACAACTTGCGAATCACAATGCATAGCAACTGAAGGAGCTGGCTTCCCCCATAGTGGAATATCAGCAAGCAAATTTCTCAACCATTCTTCCTCATGACCTGCCAATTCAAGAGCACTAAATTCAGATTCCATAGTTGACATGGCAGTAGGTGAATCCAATTCAAGGGCTATTAGAGTTCTTATGAGGCAATTTTGGTGACAGGGGAATAAGTATCAAAATAATCTATATGTTTTTTTAGTAAAACCCCCGACAACAATTCTAGCCTTATACTTGTTAATGGATCCATTAGGTTTCAACTTTTTCTTAAATATCCACTTACAAGTAATGGGCTTGCATCCTCTAGGCAAATCGGTCAATTCCCAAGTATTATTACTTATGATTGAATCAAGTTCATTATTAATAGCCTCTTTCCAAAATACTGCATCAATGGACCTCTTTGCCTCATCATTAGTTTTAGGATCATCTTTCAAAATGAAAACAGAGACAAAATCACAGTCAATCAAATAAGGTTCATTCAAGAAAGCAGTAGTAAAATCATATCCAAAACTGTTTTTTTAGCCCTTTTTCTTCTCCTCGGTTCTAAATCAGAGACATAATTATCTGGAGGAGGAACAACACATAAGTTAGGTATAGAGTTACCGCTGGGTTGTCTGGTGGTCTCAGAAGTACCAAAAGGGAAAATGAGACAATCCAGTGGTAGGAGAAACCGAATGGGCTCACCAGGCTCTCGGTTGGGATGAAACCCGTGCGCGGATCCCTCTCGGGGGAGCGGGTCCCCAAACGGTGTCAGGGGAATTTACCCCTGTGATCTCGGGAAAACCCGAGCATCGTTTAAAGCTCAGGTTAGTAACCTGGGTGAAGCTGTCTCCCGGTAAAGGAAGGAGGTCCCCTTCCCTCCTTTACCTTTGCCGCGCGCGCGCGTTAGAAGATGGCAGTTCATTATTAATACAAGAGGATTTCATAGGAAAAATATGTTCGAAGAACTCTGCATCTCTTGATTCAATAATGTTAACACCTGCATAAGAATTGTTAGCACCTTTAACAAGGAATGAAAAGCAGCACTTTGATAATTAGTATTTATAGTGGTAATAACTTAGAACGTGGGATTAAAACATGTGTTAGTGGTAAAATCATTTTCCCATGATGTTCCTTACCCGGAGGAACACGTTCATCATTCAACCCATGATCTCCATGATCACTGTTAAACGTGGGAGAGAATTATGTTACTGCTCCCTTAATTTTAGCAACCACTTAAAGCATTATTTCAAAAATCTGATTTAATTAAAAAGCATTTTAATTATTAGGAAAAATTCACAGGAATAATCAAAACTATTGAGTGTCTTCTCAAATTAATCCCAACTACGTGTTATTCTGGTATAATCTCAACTTCATGGTACCCCTTCCCAAAATGATCCCATATGACCAGCTACCTGTTAAACAGGTTAAAAAAACAAATTTCTGTTTTTTTTTCTTTTCATTTCACCCTTTCTTTCTCTGCTTCTCTTACCCACCACCTGACCACCCCTTCATCTAGCCACACCTGCACCCTAGCCTAAAGCCACCTAGACCGACTCCCCCACCTCCCCAAACCACCATATTTAATTTTAAACCACCCCTGACCACCTCCACCACCTGAACCGCCTCAAACTCCGTCTGAAACCCACCCCTTATAAACCACCTTCACCAAAATCCACCCAAGTCCCCCCATATAAACAACCTTCGAACCGACATTATTTACGCTTATCTCGAAATAATACATGAGTCGTTTCACCGGAGCAGGAAAATTCGCTTGAATAACACCGACATCGTGACACTGTAGCAGCAAAGTAAACACCACAGCCCCACCGTGGGATTCATCACCACACCACGGGTGGCCCGTGGTCTACTGAACAAACATCAAGCAGTTTTACAGCTCCCCTGCATCTACAGGCGATGCCCCATATCCCACACAACACCGCCTCCGACCACCCACAACTATCGCCGACATCACTAACCATCACCGCCGTAATCCGGGCTCTGTTCTCGCCACGCCACGCCAGCGCACCAGTCACGCGTTCTCCACTCCCGCGAACCTGAACCCCCCGCCACGCCCAGCTAGGGGTGTAAGTTCGGTTTTTGGTTTGGTTTTGGGGCAAAACCAAACCAAACCAAAATAAATTCGGTTTTCATATTTCAAGTCCAAATACAAACCAAAATTCGTCCCAAACCAAACCAAACCAAACCGAAATTACAAAACCAAAACCAAACCAAACCGAAATTCTTTTATGATGCAAAATTTTTTTTTCAAAATCTTACAAATAATACGAAAATTATCAAGTTTCAAATCATCAAACATAGAAGAATTACTTCAAATTTCAACTAAAGCTTAAAATTGAAGTACTAGAACTAAAGATAATTGATAAAAACATCAAAACCCATATAGGATAGGCAAACTTCGGTTCGGTTTGGTTTTTTTTCGGTTTTTTAAAATAAAAACCGAACCAAACCGAAAACCGAAAAAATGAAAATTTTCCAATCCAAACCAAACCGAATTTTGAAAAAAACCAAACCAAATTATTAATTCGGTTTGGTTTGGTTTGGTTTTCGGTTTTTAACCAAATAACTTACACCCCTACGCCCAGCCCATCTGCAAACCCCCCCACCAGTGACCTGCTCTGGCACCCATCACCATCACAGACCTCGGCACCGCAAGCACTGACACCAGCGAACCACCACCGAGCCCCCTCCTGTTCTGGACAACACTGTTTCTTCTTGTCGTGCTACTGTTGTTGTTGAATTACAAAGGTACAGAGATGATTGATGATGAGGGGGTGGTGGTGTATTTGGGGTGGGGAGGGGTGGGGTGGTCGTGTATTTCAGGAGGGGAAGGGGCGGTGGTGTATTTGGAGAGGGGAGGGGTAGTGATGGATTTGGACGGTGGACACTAAGTGGAAGATATGGTTGGTGGTAGTGAGAGAAAGGTTACCTGCTGCAACAGGTTACAAAAGGTCAACGGAGCAAAATGGGAAGACCACCCCCAAAGCATGGATTATATTAGAATAACACGTAGTTGGGATTAATTTGAGAAGACACTCAATAGTTTGGATTATTAGTGTGAATTTTTCCTAATTATTAACACCAAAATAAAATCCTTTTACCAAAAATATTATCTTTAAAATATTTTCCATGAAAACCGAATAGGATATTTATCTTTTATAAAAATAAAATCTTCTTTAAAAAGATTTTCCTTAAAATAAGATTTTTCCTTAAATAAAACGGTTACCTAGAATCTAGGCATAAATTACTCAACTGACATAAATAAACCGTTGTAATGCTTCATCCTAAGTCTAGTTCCTTTTAATAGTTAGTTCCTTTAACTTATTAGTTAAGCGCCAGTTCGTCTGTTCCTTATCAAGGAATAAACGTTCATTCTCATTCTAAATTGCCATAGTTCCTAACCATTCTTACTCGTTCCTTTACAATGGAACTAGAAACAAAAAGCCTCGCTTTAGTCCTCTTGCTCCAATGCTGCTCCAGTACCAATTTATGAAACATCTTTACTTAGTCTTCAAAATCCAAACTTGATTTCTTCCTTGACTTAGTATTCTCTTTGTTCCTTGCATTGATACCTTGAAATTCATTCACTTAAATAACTTGTTAGTCCAATACTTAGTTTGCATCTTTGTTCCTTTGTCATCATCAAAACTAGGGTTCAACAATAAGCATAACCAATAAAAATTGAGTCAACTGTTTTTGGACCTATTTTATCTCTCTTGATGCTAGGAACCCCAAATTTTGCTAGACACCCCCACACTTTTAGGTATCGTAGGTTGGGTGCTCTACCCTTCCATAACTCATAAGGGTTTTTGTCTAGTTTCTTGTGAGGTACTCGGTTCAAAACATGACAAGCAGTAAGAATAGCTTCCTCCACATATTATCAGGAAGTGCAGAACTAATAAGCATGTCATTCATCATGTTCTTAAGGGTCCTATTCTTCCTTTCAGCAATCCCATTTTGTTCAGGAGTATAAGGGGCAGTCATTTCATGAACTATACCATTATGTTCACAAAAGGTCTTAAGAGAGTTAGGGTCATATTCTCCACCCCTATCACTCCTAAGTCTCTTGATCTTTCGATCTAGCTGATTTTCTACCTCGGCCATGTATTTGAGGAACATTTCCTCTGCTTTATCCTTTGACATGAGCAGATAAATCATAGTAAAATGAGAACAATCATCAACAAAAGTAATGTAATACCTTTTACCCCCTGCTCTCATGATTTTTAAAATCCCCCAGATCACTATGAATGAGCTCTATTACTCCAATCCGTCTATCTATTGATTTGAATGGCTTCTTTGCAAATTTGGCTTCAACACACACTTCGCATTCTGAAAATTCAGTTTTACAAAAGTTTGGTATTAAATTCAAGTATTTAAGCCTTTTAATACAAGCAACATTAACATGACCCAATTAACCTTGCATGCCATAAATCAATAGACTCAGCGATGTAAGCAGAAGAAGTACTAGCCATTTTATTCATATTTTCAACAGAAGCATCAAGAATAAAAAGCCCCCCATTACAAAAACTCTTCCTTATAAATTCCCCATTGCGAGAAAGAACAAGACTATCAGAATCAAAAGAAAGTTTAAGACCAACCTTCATAAGCAAACTACCAGAATTAAATTCTTACGCATTTCAGGATCATGCAAAACATTAGTAAGAGTAAGAAGCTTTCCAAAACTGAGTTTGAGAATTATCTTCCCTTTCCCTTGACTAATTGCAGAAGCTGAGTTAGTGAGTTTCCCATGAACACATTCTCACCGTCAGTTTTGTCATGGCTTGAAAACATGTTCTGGTTGGTGCAAATGTGTCTGGTTGCTCTAGTGTCAACGATCCATTCAGTAACATTACCTACCAGATTTGCCTCTGACACAACAGCTACAATGTTATCATTGGCTTCAGCAATGTTAGCTTGGTTCTGTTCAGTTTTCTTCTTACTTCTGCAATCCCTGGCTCTATGACCAGGCTTACGACAATTATGACAATTTCCCCTGAATTTATATTTTTGTACTCCTCCTTGGGGTTTAAAGTCCTTGTTGTAAGTCTTACCAAAATGGTTTTAGGTCTTAGATTCAACCAGATTGGCTTTAGAAGAACCACAAAAGTTATAGGTCCCTTTATCCTTAACACGATTTTCCTCCTCAATTTTCAGGTGACCTATGAGCTCCTCTAGAGTCAAATCCGTTTTCTTATGCATCAGTTGATTTCTAAAGTCCTTCCAAGATATGGGCAGTTTCATAATTAGGATAATAGCTAGGGTATAATCACAAATACTAAGACCCTTAGAAGTCATAACAATGAACATATTTTCATACTCATGAATTTGGTCAATAAGGGGTTTTTCATCCTCAACATGAAAATTAAGCCACTTACTAACACAATACCCCTTAGTCCCATCATCATCATTCCCATATTTCCCCTTAAGTGCATCCCAAATGTCCTTAGCATGAGTAGACAACATCTAGATATCTAGCAAAGCATTAGACATATGGTGCAACAACATACCCTTACAATATTTTTCAGTTTCATCAGAAGGTAAGGTTACATCCTCAAGAACATACGCAACATCAATTTGTTCCAAATAAAATTGCATCCTAACAGCCAAACTTTTATAGTTTTTACCATCCAAAGGTTCCAGTTTCGACATGCCAGGAATAGTGAATTTGGAAGCCATGATCGTCTTTTAGATTGTTGCAAATAACAGTAAATAAAACTTACAGAATTAAGGATGAAACCAAGTTACCGAGACGTGGGAAGACCATTGTCCTAAAAGATGATTTTGTGCTACCCCGATGCAAGTAGAAACACCGCGAACTCCCTCTAGGATTAGCACGGCTTCGCATTTAATGTGCACTCACAAACAACAGTTGGAGATTAGAAGTTGCCTATTAATCAGAGAGAATATTTTGAGAGATGACAGTTTAGGTTTTTCTGTGTGTATGACTGATGAAGGAAACAACCATCTTTATAAGATCAGCAAGGCAAGGGAAAAACGAAAACACCAAAAATAAGGTAAGAAATCAGTAAGAAATCAAGGCGAAAATCTCGTATGTAACGGTTATGTATCATGCTGATAACGACATGACGAGATTCTTGCAATTAGCAACAAAGCAAAACTGATTGGGGTCCAAAAAGGACCATAGTCCCGTTACCGCGCCTAAGCGCGTCCCGGCCGGTGAGCGTGTGTGGTTACCGATCCTTCTAGCTCATTACCAAATAAGATGTTCTAAGACAATTTCCTATATATATATATAAACAAGGGAAACACTTGCTTTTTCTTCCATATGGGACAAATGGTTTTTTCATGCCTTTTCCACTCTCTTACTTTGATGGATAATTTTTTCTTTGAGTATTTTTGAACTTCCAACAAATGTTCCTATTATGGATGCACAAGGAACCAAAAAAGAGAACTTGTGTGGCAATGTCTATGTGACGGGACACCAAAAGAAACAAGAAGATTTTTGCAACAAACATGGCTGCCATCGAATACTCACGATCAATTCGGTCAATTAGGATAAAGTTCAACAAAATTTTGATAAACACATCTTTAATTTATAATAATTATCAGTTGTTTGAGTAGCATGTGTAGAATTGCATAAATTGCTCTTGTTGCTCAATAGAGTTCAAAGCAACACAAGCCCATTACGATGGTGTTCTCGAAGAACACCGACCATAGGAGTAAAGTTGTACAAGCTAATTTCGAAGAAAGAAGAACTAAACTTGACTGGACTAGGCTCATTTCAAAATTCTTCAATACACCTTGTTGTTCATTTGTAACCCCTTCTAGTGTTTTTGGATATATTCTCAAGGATTCAAGTGCCTCTGTTTTTCTAGCTTTTAAGCACAAATATCTTGGCGGCTTAGCAGTAATGAGATAAACTAGACTGTACCCGTGATAATGCATTGGAATATGAGATATATACATTTTAAAATATTGATAAATATGTTTTGAGATATATATTAGGAATTGTGTCGTAATCTTCTTCTTTTTTATATTTTTTTCTCTATCTAATATGTATACTAATATGTTTATATGAAATTGAAAAACTAAAAGTATATTAAATGATGAATTATAAATGGAAAAATAATGGGATGAAATAGGCGAGCAATTTAAAAGTTATAGAAAGATACGCTATGATTTTTTTGCTTTATACTCCCAAATTGTGATATAATACATATACTTGTTTAGTTTGTACAACTGCGTAATTCAACGGAATTCCATCTGGCATAATAATTAGAGGTGTCTTCTTATACTATCAACTCTCAACTACTCCCTCCGTCCCATAATATAGTGCTTACATTCCATTTTGGGTGTCCCAAAATATTGTGCTTACTTCATTTTTTATTTATTTATTTGGACTTAATTATCCTCAACTTTTGCACAAATTTTCCAAAATATTCATACCTTTTCTTTCAAAATGTGTGCTCCTATTTATTGCTATGCACCATTCCAAGGAAAATTTATTGCTTATTGAGTTTTTTTAAGGAAAAAGAAAATATAGAAGTACTTCCAAGACAAAAGTACTTCATTAAATATATTTTTCTTAGAATTCTACTATTCCCTCCATTCTCCTTAATTCCCCGTGAAAAAAGAAGAAATAAGCACTATATTATGGGACGGAGGGAGTAATTATTTGTCTATCGAAAGAGGAAAGTTCAATTATTAAGCTCCAAAAGTTGTTTTGCGGGATGACTTAGGCATACACTAGTAGAAACAAACGTTATATGTCACTTAGTAACAGATCCGGTTTTTACAAAACCGGATACGTAAATCCACGAATTTTTGGAAGGGAAAACTGGGCTGATTGACTAATCTAGTCCTTCAATGAACAGGATCAGTTAACCGAAAATTGATCCGGTTTTCTATTAACTGATCCGGTTCACATGGCCGGATAAGTTAATCTGCATCCGTGAATGTGGGAGAAAATGGGATTTTAATTAAAAACTGATCTGGTCCATAAAAGGAACCGGATCAGATAATTTGGGCCTTATAAATCACGCGGCCCAGCTCACTCCCCCCTTTTCTCTCACGCGGCCCAGCTGACTCCCCCTTGTTCTCTCATTCGCCCAATTTTTTTCCCAAACCCTAATCCCTCTCTCATTCATTTTATTCCCTTGAAACCCTAAATTTCTAATCTCGTTCCCATTCCCTCTCGTTGAACCCTAATTGACTACTCTCAATTCTCATCACTTGTGTCTGCTGAGTGTTGTGCTCTCCTCTCTCCTTCAACGCTCAACTCCTCTCAACTCCTCTCTCTTTCAACACCTCTCTCTCTCCTCTTCAGCCATAGGCTCTCCTCTTCAATGCCTCTCTCTCCTCTAGTCATGGAATCGCAGAATTAAGGGAGATATTTCGAACATATGATCCGAACAATGACGAAAAACTAACTCAATTAGAGTTATGGTCGTTGTTGTGATCATTATAGTTGAAACCCTAATTCAAGCAGCAGATAATAGCAACAATGGAATCGCTCCGTCGCCGTCGAGGTTTTCAGCCATAGATCTAGGTTTTCAGGTTTTTTATTTTATTTTTATTATGATTAATCTTTAGATCTAGATTGCAATTTTTGAAATTCTATTTTCATTGTAATTTTTGAGTTTTGTTTGTTGTATTTGGGGTTTGAGTTTATTTTTATTTTTTAGTTTCCATTTTTGTTTGATTTTTGCGTTATATCTCATCTCTGATTGTGTAATATTTTCGTTTTTTTGTTTTAGTGACATTTTTGTATTATTGGTGCGAAAGTTATTTGTATTATTGGTACGGGAAATTGTTTGTATTATTATTGGTACAAAAATCTGGAAATTTTATCTTCGTTATTTGTTTGTATTATTGGTGTGAAAATCTGGAAATTTTGTTTTCGTTATTTGTTTGTATTGTTGGTATGAAAATCTGAAAATTTTATTTTCGTTATTTGTCTGCTTGAACTTAGCATCCATAGAGACTTTGCTCCAACAGTTCTAATTCATGATCATAGAAAAATCATGATGGAGAATGGGCATCAAGAAAAGATGTTGGTGCTGTCCCACATGATATTGGGCTTAATGATCCATGGTTTGAAGTAAATGCTTACAATCTGCATAACAGATCGGTGGAAAGATTTGAATCCAAAATGTATTCTCCTGGTATACAGGGATGTCCTAGTCACAAGGGACAAGAAACGAAAAAAGTGGGTACCGAGTACAAAGCTCAGTGCTTTGTATAGAGCGCTTTTTTTTAATACCACATGTTACTCAACTGATCCGGTCATTATATAAAATCGGATCAGTTAAGTTAATTAACTGATCCGATTCTGTGCCATGATCGGATTTGTTAATTCCTAACTGATTCGGTTTTGAACCGCATCAGTTGACTTTGCCTAACAGCTGCGAGCCCACCTAATCCGGACCAAAACTGGATCTGTAAGCCCGATTTTGACCGGATCTGATGGGCTTTTTACCACTAGTGATATTGTTTAAGAAATTTTTCAATGACAAGGCATGTAGATATTTTTTAGTTGATAGAAAATTTACTTTCATGATTTTATAATAATATGTGAAAAGATAGTTTGGGAAAAAATTACTCAAATTAAAAATTAAAATTTCTTGCATTATATCACGTGCATTTCAATTTTTGTGGTTGGGAAGTATGAGCTCTCATAACAATCATAATTTCTAAACAATAAATTTAGATTAGATTAGTTTGTAGTGTAGGCATCAAAAATTATGCTACCAACACAATTTTAATTTTGTAAAAGAATTTAATTTTAATTTATTAAAGAAAACTAATAAACCATAAAATGAGATTTTAGATTCCGTGGTGAAGGTCCTTCTTAATTTAGTGACATATTAAATTGCAAATAAAAATATATACATGAAATTAATTGATTGTAACCTAAAAAAAAGGACAAGAATGCAAAAAGTTGATTTTTAGCATCAAACATCTAATTTTGGTGACCACTTAGATTTAATCAACAATCAAATTACTCGGTTCCTAATAGATTGTCCAAAGTATCTAAAAAATTGTTAAAACATTTATTTAGATCTTTGTTAGCATATACAAGGTGAAAAAACAATCAAAGCATAATAAAAATAATCAAAAACCACCATGAAAATAATGAAAATCACAAGCGAAGAATAAAAATAAATATATATCTACAATATATATATATATATAAAAAACCATCGTCCTACGTGGCATGCTCACAATCATTCTCCAATTCCTTTTGCCACGTGTCGAAGCACTACACCAACTGCCACGTGTGAGTCCACTTAGTCAGCGGGAAATCGTGGTCGTTAGTCCATTGCTTTGATTGAAAGAAATCTTGCCAATTTTTTTATTGCTTTGATTGAAATATTGAAGGCAACTTTTAAGGAAGTAATCAAAGAGATATCAAATTTGAAAGATTACATGCAACATTTAAGGAATGAATTAAAGAAATCTTGCCCGTTATCATAGTATACATATTTGTGTGTATATTAATTATGTACTTAGGCATATTAGGCAACGGTATGTAGTGAAGTTACATTATGTAGTTTTTGGCTGATTATCATGTGAATTTCGACAAATTATAAGAATCATTTCCTGAAATACAGAATCTAATTAGGGCACTTAATTGACAGTGGCTCATTCCTCCACGACAATATTATAAAATTATTGTGTTTTAAAGATCCTAAAATTTTGGCAACATATTATTGTCGTGACTTTTGCTATTGAAATCAACGAATTAGGGCAATGATTTTAACTATTCTAATTGGCTTTCAAATTTCACATGAATCTATATATATGTACATGCATGTTGCAACTCCCAAATTCTTTTTTATTCTCTCCACTATGTCCATCTTATCAAATAAAAAAGTTCAACATTGTTTCTATTTTAAGATCATAAAACTGAGAAGAGAGAAGGGTTTCCAAGATATTTAGTAGGTGATAGAGAAAAGGCAGCCGTAAGATAGTTACTTAGAAAATTGAGTTGGAGAGCTTTAATTTATAGTGGTGGGAACTGGGAAGGTGGAAGAAAGAGAGAAGGGGGTAGCTTTTTTGAGGTAAAAGAAAATTCAGATGAAACAAATGGCTAGGACTTTGTGGGATTTGAAATACCATATATTTGAGAGTGTATCCACCGCGCCTATGTGTTAAATGTCAACTATTTGACCCAAATCGTGAATATGACAGGTATGTGTGGGGGTCCCCCACGAAATGAAGCTAATAAAGTTTTTACTAGCGAATTCACCAACTCTAAAAAAAAAAGAGGATAGTGCCCTATATATACTCCAAAGTTGAAAGTGGATATGCTGGTAGAATTGTTAAGATATCTTCGGGCCTCTCCTATAGCTGGAATTATGTTCATTTAGGAATGAAAATTGTGATTTGTGCATTGTAAGATCGAATTGATCCCCTCACAAAGAAAGGAACACACGGTGATGAAACCCTTCTTTACTATATCTTTCAAGGTACGCACACATTGTGATTTGTTATCACCTTTTGTATAGTCAATCTTTTTTCTATATAATAAGATTTGTTATGATATAGTCAATTTTCTAAGTTTTATTGAGTTTTTTGGGTGACATAGTCAGCTTGGATTCACAATAAATTATTGTGAACCAGATCCACCCTCTTCTCTACTTCTCTTTTCTTTTTTATTCTTCCATCACTCTATTTTTGTAAGTTTTTTTAGTGGGTATCAATCAACTGTAGAAATTAGAATATACTTGTATATTGTTCTCAAAAATAAAAATTATCGAAGTTTGCCCCTTTATTTTCTCTAAATTTTTAAACTTTTTAGTGTCATTTGCAGAAAGATTCAATTTAGAAACAAACTTAATTGCTAAAAATCTATTCATTTGGTCATTTAGTGTCAAAAAACCCCAATGTTGTCATTTAACAATTTATTTCGTTATAAATAAGCAATTTTTATTAAAAGGATTAAACAGTTTTATTAAATCTTCTTTATAATAACAATTTGAAACAATCCTTCATAACATGATAAAAGGATTAAAGAAATTCCTCAAGAGATTTTCTATTTATCAAATTCCTAAGTTAATTAATCAATATAAGGGATTCGCAGTCAATTGAAAAATAAATAAAGAAGCTATTCTATTTCATTATAGTATATATTATTTATTTCATTAGATAAATGACGCTTTTTTTTTTCATTTCGTATCCAAGTGAGTAAGGTACTTCCTCTTCTGTTTTATCAAAAATACATTATTAAATATATTAAAAAATTTATGTCAAAACTTGATGTATTTAGTATTTCATTCACTTTGATATTTTTATGTAAGTATGTCCACACTAATAATTTACTAGTAAGTATCATTTTTATAGAATTTACTATTTACCCTCCGTATTTACTAAACATTCCCAGTATTTTTATACGTATTTTAAAATATTTTTTACCTCAAAAATATAAAATTTTCAGAATTTTTTAGCAGGAACCAAACCAAAATTTCGTCTCCAGACTCTCCACCACGGTGGAACCGACCATTTTTCCGGTCTCACCATGTACGGTTCCATGAACTGTAAATTTCTTTTTCTAAAAAAAAATTCAGAGCAGGGTAGGAGAAAGAGGAAGAAGAAGAAAGGTGGGGGGCTGCGCAGGGGGGTTTTGCGGGGGGTTGGGTTGCGGGGTCGTGGGGGACTGCAAAGGGGGAGGGGACTTAGGGCTAGGAGGGTGGGCGGCGGGGGGGATAGGGACGAAGGGAGAGGAGATGGGGGAGGGGCGAGGGAACGAAGTGAGGGGGAATGGGCGAAGGGGGGAGAGGAGGCTGCTGGGGGTGGGGGTGTTGGCGGGGGGTGGTGGTAGTGGTGGCTAGGTGGTGGTGATTATGGAGGAAGAAGAAGTAGAGGAGGGAGAAAGAAGAAAAAATATACTGTAAATGCGGGCGATATACGGTAAATACGGACGGCAAATAGCATGGAGGTTATTTATTCAATTTATTATCTTATAGTTTATCAGCTTTTGACACAATCTTGAAATACTTTTATGTATTCCGTATCATTAGAATATAAAGTTCTTATTAAATAAAAAAAATTTCCGTGCATTTTGCACAGGTCCAAAAGCTAGTATACATGAATATAAAAAAAAGTGTTAGAGATTGACATCATGAAAACACGCGTCAGTAAACAACAAGGTTAATAAAAAAATAAAAAAATGGGGAAAAAACTCTCATTAATTGTACCATTTTGCCAAGGTCGCTTGCTTATACGGATCTTAAATATTAAACTATAAACAAGCCTTTTAGAAAGAGAAGTTCTTTGATGTATTTGTTTAATGATGTGAAGTGTTTGAATGAGTTTGATGGAGGTTTCTATATAAACGTATGAGAGAATATGATTTTAGAGAGAGAAAATGGAGAAATAGAAGTTTGAAATAGGGAAAAAAATTCTTTACTGGTCGAAAAAAGAGAGGTACCAATAGATAAATCTGAAAATTAGGGTTAAAAAGGAGCTATGCAGGCTGCCGCAAGACTTGCATGTGAGACGCACATCACATGAGCGGTACGCAAACCCGTGCATCGACGCATGAAACTCCACATCCCAACAAAATCCCAGTCTTTTTGAAGTTGTGCGAGACCCCGTCCTTGCGCCATATGCCAAAGACTAATTGGGCAGCGCGCAAATCATGCACATAAGTGGGCTTTGCAACGATTGCTTCTCTGGATCTCGATTTTGAATAATGGCTTATAATATGTCGATGGAAAGTCACAGATGTCTAAAATCCAATGGGCTTGGAATTAGCCCATTACGATTTATAAGGAAAGAAATACCATTGCGATTTATAAGGAAAGAGATATGGCCCAAACGATAAAAAAGGTCCGATTTGAATATTTTTTTTTGCAATTTACTCATAAATAATTCATTTTAAATCGGAATTGCATGTATATTGCTGTAGACACACGATCGTGTCTCACTATTTTTGTACCGATGATGATATGTATCGTTGTCTTAAGTGGTCCGATCCGAAGGGGACCAATCCAAAGAGCTAAGCCCGAAATCGTTTTAAGGTTGCCAAGTCTATTTATTTATTTTAAAAAGTTCTAATCCCACTTTTAAAAGCCCAATAAATTATTCTTAATAATTAATTAAAATTTTGATCTAGCCCATTTTTGAAAAGCCCAATTAATTATTCTACATAATTTATTGTATTTTTAATTACTAAATAATTATTTTCTAATATAAAAGATATTGTGAAAATCAGATTTTATCTTCTAGAAAGATGATTTCCGAATTTAAATGATAATATTTAATAAAAAATAAAAAGGATCTTTAAATTTCAGATAGAAAGTAACATCCGACCAGATCTGTGGTTGAGCGACGCGGAGCCTGTTGCGTCCCGCATACTAATGGTGCGCACGCTCTACCTTTGGACAGTCAGCAAAATCAAAAAACGCACAATAGGATGCGTTTGCGCACTGCCGTATGCACGATGCATCGTTGTTGCGTCCTGCGCAACGCCTATGCGTCAAGCTCATCAGGCCTGCGCTCTGCGCGTTCTCATATCTTATCGTTTTTCATATTTTCCTATAAATAGGCCTCGTTCCACCCGGTTTTTGGCACGACTTCCAAATGTGATTTCACCTCACATACTCTAAGAGTACTCCTCCTAAACACTTCAAACACTCGTATACTTTCTCAATCTCCATTGATTTCGATTCAAGCTCTAAGGTTGCTCCTCCCGAATGTCAATATTCACTAAGACCCAGGAGACAGTGCTATATTCCAGAGGGTCCTTAATCTTTCAATTTATATTTAATTGCTTGAATTTACTAACGCATTTTTCATGATGTAGATCTTAAACAATTCATGTCTTTTGTATATCAAATCTCTAATCTTTTCTTTATATTTTTGCACATATATTTATGTTTATGTGTTTATTGCTTTCATCACCCTCATATGCTTATTATTGCTAATCAAAGACCTAAATAAATGTTCTCATGCCTAATAAGATAATTTGGATAATGATTTAGGAACCTAGTAATTTGATTGTTTAACGAACATATCACAAAAAATTAGGCTTTTGCATTTTTAATAAACCAACCTAGATTAATTTTTGAGGTTTTGAAATATATTGTTTGGTTATTTAATTGCATAAAACTAGATCTATGAATCGTATTTAGTAGAGGTTAGCAATGAGCGCGTTTGATTCATGATCTTATTCGTACCCTCACCCCCGAACTCATTTTTTGGTTCATTAACCAATTATAAAGTAATGACGGGAAAATCTACATTGGATAAGTCACTTCCGAATGTCCCTTTGATTTCCCAAATATCCAATTAGATTTATAAGTCTTCCTTTAAAGACTTCTTGGCGACTTCTTTACAAGACATGTTCAAAATTAAAACCTTACAATGAGGTAGTCGAATTCGCTTTGACATCGCGTAGGCAATAAAAATATGCCTAGAATTACCTTTCCACAAAGCTTATTTCAAGTGCTATCCAACAATAAGTACTTTAAAGTAATTATTTTGAAACATAAATATTTTGAAAAAATATTTAAGAGTTTAAGAGAAAGTTGGATTTTAAAATATATTTAAGGCTTATTTATCATCCGTTCTTGGATCCGGACCAAGTAGGCAGCCTGGGATATGTATCATCATCGGGTATTAATATATGGAGAAAATTTTTTGTGTCTACGATAATTTGCATTGATATCTAAAATTTTATATGGTGTTTCTTGTTTTGATTGAGTTGAAAATCTAAGTATCTTAATATAGAACCATAAAGATGAAATATATAATTGTTGAACTCTTATGTACTTAGAAAGATAAATTTTAAGCATACATGTAGTGTGTTTGCGCATTTGTTGGTGTTATCATATACAAACATACAGAGTATTTAGCCTATTAGGTGAAAATGAGATGGTAATGTTAATTTAATTCATTGTTTTTCAATTTATAATTCAAAATTAGAAGAAAAATAACTTTTTGAACTTAGAAGTAAATTTCCAAAATGAAATATTATTGTTTATGCTAAACAAAAACCCTAAACCCTCTGTTAGCGTAAGATAAGGTGTAGTCTATCATGCGCCGTCTTAGTGTATGGGTCGGAAGAAGAAATTCGTCGGGCCGGCGAGTAGCTCGTTGACTCCGGAGGAATCTAGGGATTCAGGGCAGACGTCAAAAAGTCAGTCTTTCATGAGTAATGTGGCTGACACTAATGTAACAGTAACTCAAGGTGAGATGGGAGTTGAGAAAGAACCACTACAAGGAGCGATGGTGGTGATTTCAGAAGGGGAGCATCAGGACCACCATGAGATTGCTAAGCAGAAATGGAAGAGTTTTACATCTCAAAGCCGTATTTTCGATAAAGGTATGGGTTTGAAGTTTGTTTCCCCTGTTATTGTTAATGGTAGTCCCATTGCTAAACTTGATAAAATAGAGGTGGAACGTATGAGTGAGTGTTGGTTGAATGCGGTGGTGGTATACGTGGTGGGTCAAAACCCAATTGACATCCATTACTCAATATGTTAATTCTCAATGGCATTCAAAAGAGGAACCTAAAGTTTTCAAGCATGATGAAGTTTTCTTCATTATAAGACTCAAATCGAGGGAAAAGAGAGACAATATTTTGTATTCGGGACCTCATTTGTTCTTTGGTAAACCAATGACTGTAAAAACATTGGAGTGCTTATTTTAACTTTCATGATCGAAGAAGTTCTAAAACTAATTACTATATTGGTGAAATTTCCAAACCTTCCTCTAAATTGTTTTAGGGTGAGGATTCCTTGAGTAGGATTGGTAGTGTGCTTGGAGTACCATTATTTGCTGATGAGTGTACAAGTCAAGGGCTTAGAGTCTCTTATGCCCGAGTGCTTATTGAAATGGATGTCACTCAAGATATTCCAAATTGTGTTTGATTGGCTCCCACCTTTTTGTAAAAAAATGTCAAATGGTTGGGCATAACTGTGGAATTAAAGCTAATTCTAGTGGCCTTGTTACAATTACTCAGAATTGGGTGCCAAAGAAAGTGCTTGATGTGAGAGAAGCTAGCAATCAGGTTGTTAATCAACTTGATATTCCTATAACTATGGTATTGGATGAAGTCACATAAAATGAAGAGGTGGCTGCTCTAACTACAGATTTCATTACACCTGTGTCCACTCCAACTGCTGCTTCTCAAGAAAAAGAGACTAAGGAAGTGGCGTGGAAGGTGGTTACTAGAAAGAATAAGGATAAGGGTAAGAATATTATTTTCCAAAGTGGTGTTCATCTTCAATTTGGCTCAGAGCTGCCTGTTGGTGCTAGGGGACCTAATCCCTATTTATCTTGATGATTATTTCAACATGGAAGGTAAGGGGAATGAATGACCCCCTTAAAGTGAAGGAAATTAAGCATTTTCTTCTATCTCAAAAGGTGACAGTGTTTGCTTTGTTTGAAACCAAGATAAGGAGTCATAATAGTCTCAAAATTCAGAAGAAATTTGGTAGTAAGTGGAGTCGGGTGTATAATTATGACTTTTCTCCAAGAGGAAGAATTTGGTTGGGGTAGATTTATGGTGATGCAAGAGTTGTTGTGAAGTTTAAATCTAAACAAGTGATTATTGTGGAGGTTCAAAATGGTTGTGGTGCTCATTTGTTTCATCTGGCTGATGTGTATGGGTTACATACTATAGCTGATAGAAAGCCTCTATGGACTTATTTGAAGAATTTTGTCTCAGCCACTCAGAGTCCTTGTGTTATGATTGGTGATTATAATGTTGTTTGCAATGTTGTTGATAGGTTTAATGGAGCTGACATTAGTGAAGCTGAAATTGTTGACTTTAGTAATTTCATTCTTGAGAATCAGCTTATGGAACCCCCCCACCCCTCTTCTAGCACTTTTTAAACCTGGAATAAAAAATGGCTGGGGTTAGAAAGAATCTTAAGTAGAATTGACAAAGCTTTTGTCAATTGTGCTTGGATTAATCAGTATGCTGAAGTGGTAGTGAAGTATCTTGCTGCCGGATTTTCAGATCCAAAGGATATTCAAGAAGAGATTGGAGGCTTTTATAGGAATCTGCTGGGTACTAGTTATGGAAATCTGGAAGCTATTGATTTGAGTATAGTCAGGGATGGTCCTAGACTCAGTCATGAAGCTTGTTGTCAGTTGACTCAACAGGTTACTACAACAGAAATTGACCAAGCTTTAGCTTCAATTGATTATGCAAAGGCTCCTGGCTTGGATGGTTTCAATTCAGTGTTTTTCAAGAAAAGTTAGCAAGTAATTAAGCATGATATGTATGCTGGTGTTCTTGAGTTTATTTGAAAATGTTTATTTTCACGAACTTGCCAATTGTACTGTTGTCCTGGTGCCAAAGATGGAGAGTCCTTTGTATGCAAAGGACTATAGACCTATTGCCTGCTGCTCTATTATTTACAAGTTGATATCTAAAATTTTAACTCATAGACTTCAAAAAGTGATTAATGAAGTTGTGAATTGTTCTCAAACTGGTTTCATTCCTGGAGGACATATTGTAGATAACATTTTGTTAGCAACTGAATTAATTAGAGGTTATAATAGGAGTCATATTTCTCCTCGTTGTGTCATTAAAGTTGATATAAGGAAGGCTTATGATTATATGGAGTTGGGTTTCTTAGAAAGTATGTTAAAGGAGTTAGGATTTCCTGGAAAGTTTATTCAGTGGATTATGGCTTGTGTGCAATCTGTCTCTTATTCCATCTTGCTAAATGGAATTCCATCTGTTCCATTCCCAGCTAAGAAGGGTCTAAGACAAGGAGACCCTTTATCTCTTTTTCTTTTTGCTTTGAGTATGGAGTACTTAAGCAGATGTATGGGAGTTATGAGTAAGAATCCTGATTTCAATTATCATCCCAAGTGTGAGAGAATTCAGCTCACTCACTCAATGTTTGCAGATGATCTGCTTATGTTTGCTAGAGCAAATTATAGTTCTATTGGGAAGATTATGGATTCTTTTCAAAAGTTTTCAAGAACTTCAGGTCTTGAAGCTAGCAATGAGAAGAGTTGTATCTATTTTTTAGGAGTGCTTCAAAGTGATGCTGAGCAGCTTGCTAATAGTATTCAGATGCCTATTGGTTTTTAGCCTTTCAAATACCTGTGTGTTCCTTTAGCAGCTAAAAAACTTATTTTCTCTCAATGTAAACCATTGATTGATAAGATTACTGCTAGGGCCCAGGGTTGGATGGCTCATTTCCTCTCTTATGCAGGCAGACTTCAACTTGTGAAGACTATTCTTAGAAGTATGCATAATTATTGGGCTCAACTTTTTCCTTTGCCTAAAAAATTAATCAAGGTTGTGGAAGCTATTTTCAGGAAATTTCTATGGTTTGGTGCTACTGAGAATTCAAGGAAAGCTCCAGTGGCTTAGTCTTTTCTTCAGCAGCCTAGAACTACTGGTGGTCTAAATGTCATTAATATGGTTTTGTGGAATAAAGCTGCAATTTTAAAACTTCTTTGGGCTATTGCTTTTAAGCAAGATAAGCTTTGGGTTAGATGGGTAAATGCTTACTATATTAAGAGAAGTAATGTGACTAATGAAACTGTGAGCAGTAACACTTCTTGGCTTCTCATGAAGATTATTGATTCAAGAGATTTATTGGTGAGAATTGGAGGTTGGGACACTGTTAGCTCTCAGCAGTCTTTCAGCATTAAGAAGGCTTATAAGCTGCTGCAAGACAATTATACTCGAGTTGATTGGAGGAGACTGGTGTGCAATAATAAGGCTACCCCAAAGACTAAGTTTATTCTTTGGCTAACCTTACTCAATAGATTGGCAACTGCAGATAGAGTTACTCAATGGAATAGTGACTGCAGTCCTATGTGTAAGCTTTGTGGTGCTAGTGTGTAAGCTTTGTGGTGCTAGTGTGGAAACAACTCAGCACTTGTTTTTCAATTATCCTTATAGTATGGATGTTTGGAAGTGTGTGCTGCAATATGTAAACTGTCAGCCCAAAAGGAGCTATCAAGAAGAAATGGAGACAGTCATCAAGAAGGCTAGAAGCAAGAAGAGCAAAGCTAAGGTGTTTGTGATGTTGTTTATAGAAAGTGTGTATGCTGTGTGGATTCAAAGAAATAGTAAGTATTTTAGGAATTCCTTGATGCATCCTAATGTACTTGCTAAAGATATCATTTAGAGTAGCTTGTAATTGTAATGATAGAGAAAGAGCTAATCTTATCTTGTCCTAGTTGATTTGCTCGTGTTGTTTGTTTTGCTGGGTGCTTAGGAGTAGCTTGTTGCTTTAGCATCTTTAAGTTGTAACCCTTTTTTTTGTTATCAATAATTACTTTGAATTGCCGAAAAAAAAGTAAGTCCTGACAAACCCTTTACATCTATAAGAGTTTATCGTACGGTGACATTTTAATTATAACTTTTTTTACTTAACTTATGTTTGGAGCGCATTTAGTTTGTAATTTTTAGTAAACTAAATAAAGAGGCACTTAGATATATGTTTTTTTTCCCGATGATTCAATAATTAGGAAACATAAAATTAGTTGCCTAGTAACTATCATATATATTTGTAAAATGTAATTTTGAATTTGAAAATTGTAAATTAAAGGAATTAAATAAGAGAGCTTAATTAGGGTTTAGAGGTCTCTCATTCATCCAACTTTTAAACAATAATATAGAGATGAGATAAAACTAATAAGAGATAACTTATGTTTTAATATTTATATTAAAAACTATTATAGTAAAGAATTTATAAGTTTGATCTAAGAGTCAAACATGATAATTATTTGAGGATAAAGGGAGTATACTATTTACTCATGTACCCTACTCATCTCGATTTCTTCTATGTGTACCTTTTTCCTCAGGGTCTTCAACAATGATATATTACGCTTCTTTCTCTTTCATTGCATACTAGTTATGAAGTCCGTGTGATATACAATTATATTTTATATAGTTATAAAGCCCGTGGAGAAAGTAGAAAAAGAAAAGCGTAAAAGTAAGGGAAAAAAAGAGAAGAAAAAGTAGAGAAAAAGAAAGGAAAAGTAAGAGAGAATTGGTGGGCAGATCTACCTTATAAGGAAAAAGAAATCAAAGGTACCAATTCAATAAAACAAACCTAAATGATAAAACCTGCGAATAGAGTAGAAAATCGGGGGGGAGTATCAATTAAATTAACTAAAGTAAAAGTCGTGTTATAAAACATGTGTGACACACAATTATTGCCTGTTTTTAGAAAAGTTCAGTCTAACATACTTCCTCCGTTCCAAATTAAATGCAACAGTTTTCGTTTTTGATAGTTTCAAATTAAACTTACAAACTCAAACATATATATATATATATATATATATATATATATATATATATATATATATATATATATATATATATATATATATATATGAGTTCATGTGAGAATGGTGTTTTATATGAGAAATGAGAACAAATCCCATCCCTTAGATCATGCTCCATTTAATGGCCTAGATAATAAAAGGCAAAAGTTGTATTTCTCGCACATTCATTTTTTCCCAAAACATTTTCTCATTTCTCTTTCCTCTCGTTCTCTAACAGTCAAATTTTGTAGCATGCAACTATATAGTATTTCGACAATACAAACTGAGATGTTATCTATGGAATGCAAGTAAAAATGTTTTACAATTCAAAGGTATGTTCCTTACTGCGACATTAAACTTTAACCAGCAAGCTTAAGCCTCAATTCTAATATATTTTACCTAGTAAGATATGAATGTTGACAGTAAATTGGACTTGCTTCTAATACTATCAGAAGTATGAATAAAAATCAAGAAATACCATATTAGAAAAAAAAAAGCACTGAATGCATTTTTGGAACTCTTTTTAATGGCCTTGTATCCTTCAACCCAAAATTTCCTTCTGCTTGAGCATAAGGGCCAAAATAATGGCATAAATAGATTAAAACGTTCGCATTAACGTTCGCATTAAAGCTTTGGTATGACTTTTAACTACTACTTCCTACAACTCTATAGAAGTGTTGTCATAAGTCTAATTAGTACATCTTATATAACTCTAACTAGTATGTTCTGTGACTCTAAAGAGATGTTACTATAACTCTAATTAGTACTCCCTATAATTTTAAACAAGCATTAATATAACTCTTTGCTACTATTTCCAACAACTCTAAACAAGTGTTGCCATAACTCTAATGAGTAAAGTGTTGTAACTCTAAAAAAATAATGCTATAACTTTAATTACTACTTTTTATAACTCTAAAGAAATGTTGCTATAACTCTAATTAGTACTTTTCATAAGTCTCAACAAAATAATGCATTTTTTTAACATTATTCACTATAAAAAAAGGAGCATCAAACATAAAATAAAAAGAAGTGGAATAAGATCTCAATTTCACAAACCAACTGTGAAAAGTGAATAAAATTAGTATTACATTGAATAATTCTGCAACTGAAATTATATCATACTGCACCAAATAAGTTTATGAATTATGCGCATGACCTCAGTTAATTGCTGGTAAAGGGATTACATGAAATCCTATCAACTCCTTACAGATTGAGTATGTATTTTTGAAGGCTTTTGCAGATTGATTTGTGAAATTAGGTATAGAAAGGGATTTAGGAGAAGAGAATTTCAACTTAATGGATGTTTGATGAAAAATTTGACCGAGAGAAGGAAGAGGAAATTGGCTTTTAATGCAATAACTTTGTTTCGTGCGAGAATTAATGAAATGATATGGGACATCCGTTTATGTAGATCGGACGGTTATGGTTTCTTCTCACTTTTTCATTAGAGTTACATCACTTGTTCATTAGAGATATAACGCGTAAATCCGTTCTCATTTCTCATGTAAGTATGCATTCTCATATGAACTCACTTCTATATATATATATATATATATATATTAAAAGGCGTTCCTATCAAAGGAATTGTGCCACGTGGCACGCACTCTGCTCAAGCTTCTAATACACATATTTATAATCTCATTTAAAAATATTAACAATATGTAGTTACTAGGATTCGAACACATGACCTTTGAAATAAAATGTGAGAGTTTAACCACGAATCCACTACAATTTCAATGCTAAATGTTTCAAAGTAAAATATAATAAACTCTTATAATTATAGGTAATCATAAAGACATAGACAAACTTTTTGATCTCTAAAACTATTATTAAGTAATAACATTCGCTTACCCTAATTCCATTGAAATTGTTATTTTGATCCCCAATTCCTTAGAAGTTTTTTAAAAAACTATTTGTCATGCCATAACATCCATTTCTCAATTTTGCACTAGATAAAATATTAAGAGAAGCTAATAAAATCAAGTATGAGATTTATGAATTATAATATATTTGATAATTGTCACTGGCCCGGGGCATCGCCCGGGCCAAAATACTAGTATATATATATATGGAAGTGAGTTCATATGAAAATGCATACTTACATGAGAAATGAGAATGGATTTTACGCGCTATAACTCTAATGAACAAGTGATGTAACTCTAATGAAAAAGTGATGTAACTCGAAAAAAAAACGGTTTTTTCACCATATACCCCCGACAAATTAGAAAATTCACTATATACCCATGACTTTTCAAAACTGTTCACCAAATGCCCTTTTTCTATCTGCCGTTAACTCACCGTTAGAGTTATTTACAATTTTGCCACAATTAACCCCTAACCCTAACCCCTAACTCTAATCCTAAACAATAACCCTAACCCTAACCCTAACCCTAACCCACCCCTAACCCTAACCCCCGCCCGCCCATTGCCCCCCACTCCCTCCCGCTCCCCCTCCACCCCACCCCACCCTGCCCCCCACACCTCCCCTCCTCCCTCTACTCCACCGTCACGCCCCCCCCCCCCCCCCTCCCCGTCGATTTCCCCACCCCTTGGCCCTCCCGCTCTCGTCGCTGCTCCCCGTCGAGCCCCTCCACCCTTCTCCCCTGCCCGGCCCCGAAAAACAACTCACCCCACGCTTGAGATTTCGCAAACAACTCCGGCCACCACAAGCACGAGTTTTCGCAACTCGGGCGAGATCCGAAGCTTCCTCGACTCGCCTGCACCCCCAATTTCGCAACTCACCCCACACTTGAGGCGTGCGAGGACGATAGAGAGAGACGTGGAGCATGAGAGGGGGTAATTCGAAGGGGTGGGGGTTACTATTATTTTCAACACCCCTTCGAACCACGGGAGCGGCGGTGGTGCTGCGGTGGTAGGAGGGGAGGGGGGTGTCTATTATTGTCGGGGAGATGCGCGGAGGTGGGCCGGGCAGGGGGGAGGGTGGAGGCTGCGGCGGTGCCGGCCGGGCTCGGGTGGAGGGGAGGGGGGGGGGGGGGGGGTGGGGAAATCGACGGGGGAGCGGCGACGGGGAAAGGAAGGGGGAGGGGGGGGGGCGGCGACGGTGGAGTAGAGGGGGAGGGTGACCGGGCTAGGGTGGAGGGGGTGGGTGGGTTAGAGTTAGGGGTTAGAATTAGGGTTTAGGGGATTAGGGGTTAGGATTTAGGGGGTTAGGGTTTAGGGGGTTAGGGTTTAGGGGTTAGGGTTAGGGTTTAGGGGGTTAGGGTTAGGGGTTAGGCCGTTTGGGTGGCAAAATTGTAAATAACTCTAAAGGCGACTTAACGTCCGTTATCAAAAAGGGCATTTGGTGAACAATTTTGAAAAGTCAGGGGTATATGGTGAACGTTTTCGAAAACTCAGGGGTATATGGTGCATATACGAAACATTGAGGGTATATGGTGAATTTTTCAATTTGTCGGGGGTATATGGTGAAAAAACCGGAAAAAAAAATTAGAAAAAAAAAATTTCGAAAAAATTTTTTTTTTTTGGGCTCGAAGTTTTTTCGGGGGTATAACTCTAATGAACAAGTGTTGTAACTCTAATCCAATCTTGTGGTTGAGATTCATTCTCATTTATCATGTAAGGAGTCATTCTCATGTGATCCTGCCCCTATATATATTGAGTTCATATGAGAATGTATACTTACATGAGAAATGAGAATGGATTTTACGTGCTATAACTATAATGAACAAGTGATGTAAATCTAATGAAAAAGTGATGTACCTCCAAAAAAATATTAGAAAAAATAATGGAAAAATTCACAGGAATAATCCAAACTATTGAGTGTCTTCTCAAATTAATCCCAACTACGTGTTATTCTGGTATAATCTCAACTTCATGGTACCCCTTCCCAAAATGATCCCATATGACCAGCTACCTGTTAAACAGGTTAAAAAATTAAATTTCTGTTTTTTTTTCTTTTCATTTCACCCTTTCTTTCTCTGCTTCTCTTACCCACCACCTGACCACCCCTTCATCTAGCCACACCTGCACCCTAGCCTAAAGCCACCTAGACCGACTCCCCCGCCTCCCCAAACCACCATATTTAATTTTAAACCACCCCTAACCACCTCCACCACCTGAACCGCCTCAAACTCCGCCTGAAACCCACCCCTTATAAACCACCTTCACCAAAATCCACCCAAGCCCCCCCCCATATAAATAACCTTCGACCCGACAATATTTACGCTCATCTCGAAATAATACATGAGTCGTTTCACCGGACCAGGAAAATTCGCTTGAATAACACCGACATCGTGACACTGTAGCAGCAAAGTAAACACCACAGCCCCACCGTGGGATTCATCACCACACCACGGGTGGCCCGTGGTCTGCTGAAAAAACATCAATCAGTTTTACAGCTCCCCTGCATCTACAGGCGATGCCCCATATCCCACACAACACCGCCTCCGACCACCCACAACTATCGCCAGCATCACTAACCATCACCGCCGCAATCCGGGCTCTGTTCTCGCCACGCCACGCCAGCGCACCAGTCACGCGTTCTCCACCCCCGCGAACCTGAACCCCCCGCCACGCCCAGCCCATCTGCAAACCACCCCACCAGTGACCTGCTCTGGCACCCATCACCATCACAGACCTCGGCACCGCAAGCACTGACACCAGCGAACCACCACCGAGCCCCCTCCTGTTCTGGACAACACTGTTTCTTCTTGTCGTGCTACTGTTGTTGTTGAATTACAAAGGTACAGAGATGATTGATGATGAGGGGGTGGTGGTGTATTTGGGGTGGGGAGGGGTGGGGTGGTCGTGTATTTCAGGAGGGGAAGGGGCGATGGTGTATTTGGAGAGGGGAGGGGTGGTGATGGATTTGGACGGTGGACACCAAGTGGAAGAGATGGTTGGTGGTAGTGAGAGAAAGGTTACCTGCTGCAACAGGTTACAAAAGGTTAACGGAGCAAAATGGGAAGACCACCCCCAAAGCATGGATTATATTAGAATAACACGTAGTTGGGATTAATTTGAGAAGACACTCAATAGTTTGGATTATTAGTGTGAATTTTTCCAAAAATAATTTCGAAAAAAATAAATTTTTTTTGGGCTCGAAGTTTTTTCGAGGGTATAACTCTAATGAACAAGTGTTGTAACTCTAATCCAATCGTGTGGTTGAGATTCATTCTCATTTCTCATGTAAGCAGGCATATATATATAGGAGAAAGCTCTGGTGAGAATACATCTCTTATGTGAGAACAAATTTGGGTTTAGAAAATATGCAACATTTTTTTTAACATACTTTTTTTAAAAAAATTATGATTTCTTTTTTCGAGGAAACATACTTATTTTTAGAACATGTGAAACACTTTTTAGAACAACATACTTAACCATTTTTTTTTAGGAAATATACTTAACTTTTTAGAACATATGCAACACTTTTTAGAACAGCATACTTCACTTTTATGATCTGAAAAATAGTGTATATGTTCTACAAAATGGTGTACATGTTCTAAAATTTTACTGGAATTAATTTACAATACACTTGTAATCATTTATAACATGGAGTACTTGAAATAATTTAGAACATGTTAAAAATAATTTAGAACATACTTGAAATAATTTGAACACATTGAAAATAATATAGAACATACTTGAAATAATTTAGGACATAAGCTTGAAAACATGTATATATCAATATATGTATATGTGTTGATTAGGTTCTTACGTAAAAAGATGTGTTCATGTTCTAGAAATCATTGCATATGTTCTATAACTTATTGTTCTTAAAAGTTTTGCATATGTTCTTATAAGTGTTGAATATGTTCTAAAAACAAAAAGTTAAGTATGATCTAAAGAGTATTGCATATGTTCATATATGTATATATATAGATATATAACCAGGTACCAATGAGAACTAGGTCAATAATGAGAATGGGAATCAAATTCGCCCCTTAAAAGTAAAGAAAAATTACATTAAAATTGTAACACTCCGTCCTTTTACACAATAATAATAATTAAAGTACAACTATAAATAAACAAAGTAGACGATGGCGAAAATATTACACAGAAGGATAATGTCACTCTATGGTTTAACTAAACATTACTATAAATAAGATAACAAATTAACATACAAAATAACCTCAAAATAAGTTCAACCTTTTATATCAAACCACTAGAAATCCCAAAATACAACCAAAAACATCCATAAAACTCATGTGGCAAAACAACCACAAAAAATCCAACTACTTCACCCCTATAAGAGTGAAGGTCTTCCTAAAGTCCTCATAAAATCATCTATAATCATAAAAACTAAATGTTTAGTAAAATCTCCAAAACGCACTTCCCGAGTCTACACTGTAATAAGTCTAGCCATCGGAACCATCTGCATTTTTAAGAAAACAACAAATATCCACAATCAGTGGGGAGTTACTAGCAGTTCTCCCAGCACAACTAGCATCTAGATAGCATTAGAAGATAAGCTTTAATCATATAGAATTGACACAACAAACGTCACTTAACATTTAATCATCACAAAAGACTCCAACTACCAACTTACATGATGACATAAATTCTAACATGGATTCTATAAGAAAAGAGAGGACATCATCATACCAACATTTCATAAATCACCATAAGAAAATAAAGTAAAACATACAGAAAAAAGTTTATGAGAACAAGAGCAGAACGCTAGTGGATCGCAACCCACTTCCTAAGGTTTGTCAGATCGCAACCTCCAGACAGCTTATGGGCTTACGTTCCCTACTGCATGTTTCTAAGAATGGCCAAACTCCCGATGGAGGGTAGGACACGCAGCACTCTCTGACCCCTCGGACGACAACAATTAACCCAGGTTTACCCCTAGATCGCAACCTAGGTGGTTGGCATGTTCATCAGCGGGGACTACATCTATCCCACCAGATTTCTTATATCTCAAAATAAAACAAATTACCATAACAATCTCATCTCAAAACTTTCCATCCTCAAATCCATTACATTAGGGATGCCCAATGGTATTACACCCAAAATTCAGCAGAAAAACTAGGATCGCAACCCTAAGTAATTCAAATTCTCAAACTCATCTCATTTCCAACTTCTCATCAAATTAACAACACAAACTCATAGTTTTCAAAAATCAACCACCATGCTCACAACATAGAAAAGCATGAAATCAACAACCTCACAATGATACTAACAAGTCATAACACAAAGAATAATCTTTAAATCATGCCAACTCATAACGCAAGTAATATCACCACAACTGAATAATTCTAAGCAACATTAACCACCAGCAATCTGTCCAAAAAATAAGACATGGAAACATCAAAAGACGTAACGGAAATCATACGGATATTCATGCAGCAAGCAAACAGACCAGCATGTCCGGCTTGACCATACGTGCGCTCAGCGCTAGAGCGTGCGCTTGGCGCAGGTCTTGTGCGTCTAACGCACAGGCACCACGTCGGACGCACCGAGAAGTCCCAGATTAAACCGAAAGTTACAAAAATTGATTAACTCACAATACGAGCACTTAGCATCATTTCCACTAAACTTCGGCAATAACGAAATCATGAACTTCAATACCAAACAATTCCAACAATTCTATTAATCATAAATAAAGTTGTAAAACATAATTCACAAGAAAGCAATCGTAGGGAAAATCATAAAATCATAAAAAATAACATCCTAATATAAACTAATCATAGGAAATCATTAACCACATTCTAATAACATGATTAACATTTCTAATAATCAAACAATAAGTAAGAACAACGAAAATCATTCTCCACAACACAAAAGTACACGGCACACACACACTAACACAATATGCTCATCAAAATTCCAAGTTAAAAAAATATAAATCAAACAAGGCTAAACATAATCCTAACAATTAAACCTTTTCCATAAAACTACCGCAATTTCTAGCGTTCTAAGATAACTACTAGATACCTGGAACGTCGGGAAAAATTGTAGCAACAAGTCGCTAGGCGTGCTCCACGTGAGTAGGGTGTTCGTCTTCAAAAGCAACAAAAATTCAATTAGAATAAGGTTTAGGATGGTAGAAAATGACAAGGTTTAAGCATAACAAGTTTAAGGTTGAAGAAAGCAAGAATCCTCTCACACTATACTTCGTAAATGGCGTGCAACAATAGGGAGGAGGTGCTGAAAATTTCTGATATAAAAATCAGATTTTTGGCCAAGGAAAATGAAGGGTTAAAGGAGGGTTTAATGTGAAATTAATAGGGGGTTACAAAGCTTCAAAGGTTTACTTAACATGCACCAAAACTCTTCATCCTCCTCTCCATATTTGATGTTTTCGGCGAGCATAACACGCCACATGTGATGCACCATTTCATCATTCAAGTCGGTCCAACAACGTCGCAAAAACGCTACGCGATAAAACTGCATCCTAAACGCCTAAATTAAATAACGAAACTAACATAACCTTTAAAATAATTAACTAACTAATTTAAATAAATATATATAAATATAACACGACATATATAAATATATATATAAACACATTCGCACGCCTAACAATATATAGTAATAAAATATTTAATTTTTATCGAAAAATACTAACTTAGCGTAATTGACCGCGAAAAATTAGGAGCAAAAACACGGGGTGTTACAATCTCCCCTCCTTGATAAAGTTTCGTTCTCGAAACTTGTAAATAACTTAAATACCTGAGATGAACAACCCGAGATATTTAAGTCTCATAGACTCTTCAGTCTCCCAGGTGGCTTCCTCGTACTTTTGACTCCTCCAAAGTACTTTAACCAAAAGAATCACCTTTCTCCTCAAAGCACAGTACTGACGATCTAGAATACGAACCGGTCACTCCACAAATGTCATATTCGGCTCAACAGAAACCAATTCAACTGGAATCACATGAGAAGGATCGCTGCGATATCTACACAACTACGATACATGAAAGACGTCATGAACCTTTGACAACTCAGGCCGCAAAGCTAATCGATACACAACTTCCTAAATCCTCTCAAGAATCTCATAGGGACCAACATACTTCGGACTTAGCTTGCCCCTCTGACCAAATTGCATCATCCCTTTCATAGGAGAAACCTTCAACAAAACCTTATCCCCAACTTCAAAGGAAATAGGCTTCCGATGCAAATCAACATATGATCTCTGTCTATCTTGAGTAGCCTTCATCTTAGCTTGAATCACTTTCACCTGCTCAACAGTATCCTGAATCAACACTAGCCCCAAAATTAATGAATCACTAATGTCGCTCCAACAAGTAGGACTACGACATTTTCTCCCATACACAGCCTCATACGGAACCATTTGGATACTAGCCTGATAACTGTTGTTATATAAGAACTCCACCAAACTAAGTGACTTGACCCATGACTGCTGAAATTCTAGGGCACAAGCACGAAGCATATCCTCTAGAGTGTGAATAGTTCTCTCAGTCTGACCATCTGTATGTCGCAACATGAAATGCAGTGCTCAACTTCATTTTCGAACCAAAAGCCTCTTGCAAAGCAACCCAGAAATGAGACAGGTGTCTTGGATATGGATCAGAGATAATGTCCTTAGGGACACCATGAAGGTGGATGATCTCATTAGCATAAGCTTCAGCTAACTCCTCCATAGACCAAGTATTCTTCATCGCAATGAAACGAGCAACCTTGGTCAATCGGTCCACAATCACCCAAACCGCATTCTTACCACCTTCGGCTCTCGGTAAACCCATCACAAAATCCATCGAAATCGAATCAAACTTCCATGCAGGAATAGGCAATGGCTGCAGCAAACCACCAGGCCTCTGATGCTCAATCTTCACCTTCTGACAGACCAAACACCTAGCCACAAACTCGGCAATCTCCCTCTTCATATAAGGCCGCCAGAAATTCACCTTCAGATCCTTATAAAGCTTATTATCACCACCAGGATCAACAGAATAAGGTGCTCTATGAGCCTCTTCAAGAATCTTCCTCTTAAGCTTAACATCATTAGGCACACACCATCACCTCAGCTCGACCTTGCAACTTTGCTTCGCGAATCTTCTCGAGCTTCGGATCAACTTTCTGCTTGCTTCTCAACTCACGGAAGAACTCAGGCTCAATACTCATAGAACCCAAAAAAGCAGCTACATAACCTTGAGATACCACCTCAATATTAAGCTTCCGGAATTCATCACACAAATCCCTAGGCAGGACCATCGCAGTATTCAAAGAGTGAGCTGACTTTCGACTTAAAGCATCAGCCACTTTATTAGCCTTACCCTTATGATATTCCAGAGTCAACTCATAATCCTTAATAAGCTCCAACCATATTCGCTGCCTCAGATTTAGATCACGCTGAGTGAAGTTGTACTTCAAACTCTTATGGTCGGTATACACCTTACACGGAACACCATACAAATAGTGTCACCAAATCTTAAGTGCACATACCACCGCTGCTAACTCAAGATCATGAGTCGAATAGTTCCTTTCATGAACTTTCAACTGCCTTAAAGCATAAGCAACCACTTTACCTTGCTGCATTAGAACACAACCCAACCCATTCTTGGAAGCATCACTATACACCTCGTACTCCACTCCTTCAGATGGCAAAGTAAGAACTGGAGCAGTAGTGAGACTCTTCTTGAAAACTTGCAAAGCCTTTTCACATTCATCAGACCATATAAACTTGCTTTCCTTCCTCATCAGTTTGGTCAACGGCTGCGCAATCTTGGAGAAATCTTTAACAAATCGCCGATAATAACCAGCAAGGCCTAGGAAACTCTGAACTTCATAAACATTTTTCGGACTCACCCATTCAACAACAGCCTTGATCTTAGAAGGATCAACTTTTACCCCTTCCTTACTGATCACATGACCCAGAAAGGTAACTTCTTTTAACCAGAATTTACACTTGGACAGCTTAGCGAACCACTTCTGCTTCCTCAGTTGATCCAGAACTAGCCTCAAATGCTTTTCATGCTCACGCTCATCCTTAGAATACACCAGAATATCATCGATGAAAACGACAACACAGGTATCCAAGTACTCATGGAATGAACGGTTCATCTGATCCATAAACACCGCCAAGAGCATTAGTGAGACCAAAAGGCATCACTTCAAACTCATAGTGCCCATACCTCGTCCGAAAAGCAGTCTTAGGAATATCTTCCTTCTTCACAGGAATCTGATGATATCCAGACCTTTAATCAATCTTGGAAAATACCCCCAACACATTTTAACTGATCAAAGAGATCTTCAATTCGAGGCAACGGGTACTTATTCTTGATCGTCACTTTATTCAGCTCGCGGTAATCAATGCACAATCACATATTGCCATCCTTCTTCTTGACAAACAGAACAGGAGCACCCCAAGGCGAAACACTCGGCCTTATGAAACTGGCGGGCGCGGATGTGTCGTTGTGCACCGCACCCGGCCAAAGATAAAATTTCTCCTACTCTCTTTTACACTAAGCAAGTATAATGGAAGTAGGGGTCGTATCCACAGGGAAACAGGGACGAGTTTAATATTTAGCGTGAATTAGTACCTAGATGACTCTAAGGGTCGAGGAACCTAATAAAAAGGGGGGTTTTCAAAAGATTTATAAACAAACTAAAATTAACTAGCAAATAAATAAAATGAGAAATCAATATGGAAGGATCTTGAATCCGATTAACATCCACTTCAATTCATTATCGATCATTGAACATCCACTCTAATTATTTCCATAATTATCTATTGTCGAGAACTAATCTCGCATTCTCCTTATTCTTAGTTGAATAGCACGATCAGCGTGACTATAAAACCCTAACTAAAGGATAACCTAGTCCGATCTGCGTCTAAGTTCAATCCAATAGCAGCAATAAACACAGAGAACCAATAGACCTGCTAATGTCATACACGCGATAAACATTCAACAGTTGATTCAATTTCCCCAAGAAATAACCAAGACGATCTGCATCTAAGTTACTCCCTAGTTTGCTACAAATTGATAGAAGAATAAAACAATCCGATTCTATTCTTAAATCTAGCATTAGATTAATTACACAATCAAACTAGTAACGTTCCTAGCATAATCATGCAAAAATCATAGAACACAAGCATAGAAATTAAACCATAATCAAGGAAAATAGATAGAGAGGAAAGATCTCACAATAATGCTTGAAGCTTCATGTTAATCTCGTTCAAGAACAGTTCAAGCTACAATCGGCATAGCAATAGCCAATTCCATAATTGAAATCTCTAAAACTAAACTAGAAAATGAAAACTAAAAAGAGAAGATAACAAGAGAAGAATGGAGTGTTGGAGATTCTCTCTCCTCAAATCTCCTCCTCTTAGGTCTAAAAAACAAGTTTAGTATTTATACTAAAGCTCAAAAATCAGCCGACAATTACACCGACCTAAGGGTCGCGAGGTGCGGCACAGGTCGCGAGGTGCGATGAGCTACTGCCTCCAAAACACGCTGAAGAGTTGGGCAGGCCAAGGAAGTCGCGAGGTGCGAAGGACCTCGTGAGTCGCGAGCAAGCAGGTCGCGAGGTGCGACCTAGCTCGCGAGGTGCGACCTGCTGGGCGTGCGATGCGAGAGCGCTGGGCGAGCATGCGCGAGAGCTGGGCGAGCATGCGCGAGAGCTGGGCGAGCATGCGCGAGAGCTGCTGTGCGAGCTTGCGATGCTTGGTGCTGGCTTGGCTTCGAGCGCGCACGAGAGCTGGGCAGGCTTGGCTGCTGCTTGGGCGAGGCTTGCTGGGCAGGCTTGCGATGATGGGCGATGATGCTGGCTGCTCGGTAGGCTTGGTGCTATGCTCGGCTACGGCTTGCGGCGATGCTTGATTGGAACATGTGGCGACGCTTGGCAAGTATAACGATGTTGAGTCGTTCCAAACACTAATGCTTCTAGGAGCTCGGAACTTACAACTTTAACTATAATTAATATACAAAATTCCGAACTTCCGCTAAGAGCTAAATAAAACGCAAACGTTAACAATTATGATCAAGACCCTTAGCAAAAAGCACCCAAAATATAATATAAACACCGTATAACTTGAGCGTATCAAATACCCCCACACTTGAACTTTACTCGACCTCGAGTAAACTCAAAAATGAGAATCACCAAATAAATCATCACCCAAGCTATCGACACCAACCTACACTCTCCATCAACTACATCATCATCATCACATCTTAACAACATCCGCTCAAAACCTAAACGTAAGGGACGATGATTCCCCCACACTTAGATTCAAGCTCACCTGAAATATATAAAGACGTAACAACAACAATAACCAGCAACACCAACAAAAATCAAAATGTCAGCTCATGACACACTAAACTATCAGCTCTCCCAAACCTCCAAAAGATGATCTAAAACTACTACTACTACTACTAACTTAGAATAGCAAGCCATGGAACAAAGACAAAAAGGTGTAAATTCCATGCTTACTCCCAAAAACAAACAATCAACCAAAAGAATGTGAAAGCCAAAACAAATATTCACAAAATCAAGGATGAATTCACCAACCTTACCCGAAAACGCTTTCCACCTTATGACACCATCTCCGGCAAATGAGTTTTCAAAGTATATAATTCTCTCTTAATCTCTCATTTTGCCTAGGAGCCTTTTCGGGTTTTCATCCTAGCTTCTCACATTTTTTTCATCTCTCTTCTTTTTTCGGCTCACAAAACTCACCCGCTCAACTAGCTCTTTTTTGCATAGGCCGCCCTTTCGGGTTTTCGACCTATTCGAGCCCCCAATTTTGCCCGAGTCGCCCGCCCTTGCGGGTTTTCAACTCAGCGGGATTCACTTCATCATCATTTTTTTTTTTAATATTTTTTTTTTCATTTTTTTTTTCTTTTTCAAATTGAAAGTAATAAATACAACATAGATACATGAGAATGAGAATACCCTCCCCCCTACTTAAACTACACATTGTCCTCAATGTGTCGACAATTAAAAGAAAAAGTAAACTGAAAATGGGGGGGGGAAATCGAAAATCGGGTAAATCGAAGATCGAATGCTCAAAACTCATGAAAAGCAATCCGTCAAACTCAAATTTCTTAACAACACCAACTCAAATCTCATAACTCAACTCACAACCCTCTCCCACGAATCATTCAAACAAATGACAAATTCAAAATTTTAAATTCTTGAGATTTGCACCTAACTTAAGAGATCGAAAAGATACATCAACAATCTCAACCCTCTAGTTGTACCAACTCCTAGCTATTGAACTCCTCCCAACGGGTTTTCTTTTGTGGATTTTGGTTCCAAGTGGATTAAGATTGGTTGTGGATCTTTTTAGTGGGTGGGCGGTGGTTGAAAGAAAATTTGTTGTGGTGGTGGAAATTTGATGAAAAATAAAGGAAAAGAAAGAAAATAAAGGGGGTCTCGGGTTGCCTCCCGAGGAACACTGTTGTTTAAAGTCGTTTAGCTCGACTTAGTACCTTGAGCTCAATAATTGGGCTTGTGCTCCATGTGTGACAATGGTGGCTCCATGTCAACCTCCAATTCAAGTACCTGCAAAATAGATTCAGAAGAACTCTTGCAATGCATCGTTAGTGGTACAGTTTCAAAACAAGGTGGTAAGTCAAGAGGCTTTTTCCGCTCTTTCAACTCGGGCACCATAACCTGTACGTTAGTAGGAGGCACACAATCCTCAACCAAGACATCATCAGCATTCATCAACTCATCAACCTGCTCAATATCAAGAACATCATGCAAAACAGAGTCAACAATGTTAATAGAGCAAAGTGAGTTATCATCCTTAAGTAGAAGCTTAGGATCATTTATATCAAATGCCTCTACCTTTCCCTCAAACTCCATAGTCAAAGAACCAGCGCAAACATCAATTTTAGTGCAAGATGTTTTCAAGAAAGGTCGCCCCAAAAGGATTGGGGCGGCATGCTTATCAGGTTCCATCTCCAAAACATAAAAATCAGCAGGAAATTGCAATTTCCCAACCTTAACTAACACATCCTCTAATTTACCCCTAGGATAAACATTGGATCTATCAGCTAATTGAATCACCACACCAGTTTCATGCAAATTGCCAAGTTTCAAAGACTTATACAATGAATATGGAATCACATTAATTGACGCACCTAAGTCTAACATGGCTTTAGGAAACATGGTGTCACCTATAGTACATGGGATGGTAAACATGCCTGGGTCATTGCACTTTTGAGGTAATTTCTTTTGAAAGATAGCAGAGACATGCTCGCTAGCCTTCACTTTTTGCACTCCCTTTTGTTTTTGCTTTCTTTTCGAAGTACACAATTCTTTAAGGAACTTAGCATACCTAGGTACTTGATTTAAAACATCAAAAAGGGGAATGTTTACCTCACATTTACGAAAGATTTCGTAAATGTCTTTGTTGCGCTCTGCATTGCGGGTTTCTCTCAATGCCTCGGGAAATGGTGGCTCTGGTTCATATGGTGGAGGAGGTGATTTTTGGACTTTCTCCTCTTGTTGAGGTGGCAATGATTTACAATCTGTTGTCGGTTCATGCTCGATCACCTCTTCCACTATCTCTTTGTCTCGAACCACCAACCTCTCTTTGCTTGCAATTTCCGCTCCACTCCTCAATGTGATAGCACTCACGTTCATTTTAGGGTTGAGTTCTGTTTGGGATGGCAACCTCATCGAATCCCTAGCCTCTAACTTGGTTACGGCTCCCCGCAATTTGGCTTACTTGGTTCTCCAAGTTCTTGATGCTCGATCGAGTTTCCTCTTGGAAGCGCACCATGTTACCCCCGCATGTTAGTCACATTTTTAGTTAAAACATTTAACAATTCTTCAGTGGACATGCTAGAGCTCGAGTCTTGGCCTTGGGGCCTAGGATAAGGGTGTGGTTGTGGCCTGTTATAGTGTTGTTGTTGATGTTGATTGCCAAATCTGAAGTTAGAATGATCTCTCATCCCTTGCTCGGAAGCATAGGAGTAGGGATCATGTCTCTGTAATGCTTGTTGGCCTTGAAAACCTACAGCTTTGACCTTTTCCCTAAATTCTTCTTGCATTTGAGGGCAAACATCAGTATGATGATCTAAAGAACAAATTCTACAAACTTTTACCTGTTGAACTCTATTGTTCTTTACCATGAACTCACGCATCATCGATGTAAGAGCTTGTACTTGATCCTCGGCCTTTGAAGAGCTAGAACCGGACTTTCAACATTTGCTCTACGATGATTCGATCTTCTACTTGAACTGTCTCGAGCCTTCGACTAGTTCTTCAATGAGTTCTCTAGCTACAGTTGGGGTTTTGTTTATGAAAGAACCTCCACTAGCAGCATTCACCATTCGCACATCTTCGTCAGAAGAACCATTGTAAAAGTACAAAATGAGGTCTTCATCAGAATAGCCATGATATGGACAACTAGCACAAAGTCTCTTGAACCTCTCCCAATATTCGTA
The DNA here is from genome assembly GCA_947648045.1 of Beta corolliflora. Classification (NCBI taxonomy): domain Eukaryota; kingdom Viridiplantae; phylum Streptophyta; class Magnoliopsida; order Caryophyllales; family Amaranthaceae; genus Beta; species Beta corolliflora. The sequence goes on from CANSZD010003294.1 coordinate 1,837,993, forward strand.
GAAAGACTCATCGTGTTTCTGCTCAATATTGTTGATTTCCTTCTTTAATGTTGATGACTTAGAAGCTGGAAAGAACTTCTCAAGAAATCGCTTCTTCATTTCAACCCAAGTGGAAATGCAACTAGGAGGAAGATAATATAACCAATCTTTAGCTGCATCCTTCAAAGAAAAAGGAAAAGCTCTCAACTTGATTTGTTCATCCTTTGCTCCACTTGGTTTCATGCTAGTGCAAACCACGTGAAACTCCGAAAGAAATTTGTTTGGATCTTCTCCATTGAGCCCATGGAACGAAGAAAGCAAGTGTATCAACCCCGACTTCAATTCAAAAGTAGTGCCTTCATCAAGAGCCGGAAATGAGATGCACAATGGTTGTTGATCAAGGTTAGGAGCCGTGAGCTCCCTCAAGGTACGAGTTTCAATTCTCGGAGGCATCTCTTCCTCCACTTCAACGTTAAAAGATGATTCTTGAAAATTTTCTCGCAAAATGTTTCTCCACCTGAAAAGAGTCAATTCTAATTCGGGATCGTAATGCAAAGATTCTTTGTTAGTAGTACGAGTGTTAACCATAAACAAAGAGCACAAGCAATACAATCCAAAAACACACGCTATATACAAACAAGTAACACCGTGTCCCCGGCAACGGCGCCAAAATTTGGCGGGCGCGGATGTGTCGTTGTGCACCGCACCCGGCCAAAGATAAAATTTCTCCTACTCTCTTTTACACTAAGCAAGTATAATGGAAGTAGGGGTCGTATCCACAGGGAAACAGGGACGAGTTTAATATTTAGCGTGAATTAGTACCTAGATGACTCTAAGGGTCGAGGAACCTAATAAAAAGGGGGGTTTTCAAAAGAGTTATAAACAAACTAAAATTAACTAGCAAATAAATAAAATGAGAAATCAATATGGAAGGATCTTGAATCCGATTAACATCCACTTCAATTCATTATCGATCATTGAACATCCACTCTAATTATTTCCATAATTATCTATTGTCGAGAACTAATTTCGCATTCTCCTTATTCTTAGTTGAATAGCACGATCAGCGTGACTATAAAACCCTAACTAAAGGATAACCTAGTCCGATCTGCGTCTAAGTTCAATCCAATAGCAGCAATAAACACAGAGAACCAATAGACCTGCTAATGTCATACACGCGATAAACATTCAACAGTTGATTCAATTTCCCCAAGAAATAACCAAGACGATCTGCATCTAAGTTACTCCCTAGTTTGCTACAAATTGATAGAAGAATAAAACAATCCGATTCTATTCTTAAATCTAGCATTAGATTAATTACACAATCAAACTAGTAACGTTCCTAGCATAATCATGCAAAAATCATAGAACACAAGCATAGAAATTAAACCATAATCAAGGAAAATAGATAGAGAGGAAAGATCTCACAATAATGCTTGAAGCTTCATGTTAATCTCGTTCAAGAACAGTTCAAGCTACAATCGGCATAGCAATAGCCAATTCCATAATTGAAATCTCTAAAACTAAACTAGAAAATGAAAACTAAAAAGAGAAGATAACAAGAGAAGAATGGAGTGTTGGAGATTCTCTCTCCTCAAGTCTCTTCCTCTTAGGTCTAAAAATCAAGTTTAGTATTTATACTAAAGCTCAAAAATCAGCCGACAATTACACCGACCTAGGGGTCGCGAGGTGCGGCACAGGTCGCGAGGTGCGATGAGCTACTGCCTCCAAAACACGCTGAAGAGTTGGGCAGGCCAAGGAAGTCGCGAGGTGCGAAGGACCTCGTGAGTCGCGAGCAAGCAGGTCGCGAGGTGCGACCTAGCTCGCGAGGTGCGACCTGCTGGGCGTGCGATGCGAGAGCGCTGGGCGAGCATGCGCGAGAGCTGGGCGAGCATGCGCGAGAGCTGTTGTGCTGGCTGTGCGAGCTTGCGATACTTGGTGCTGGCTTGGCTTCGAGCGCGCACGAGAGCCGGGCGAGCTTAGGCCGCTTGGGCGAGGCTTCTTTGGGCGAGCTTGCGATGATGGGCGATGATGCTGGCTGCTCGGTAGGCTTGGTGCTATGCTCGGCTACGGCTTGCGGCGATGCTTGATTGGAACATGTGGCGACGCTTGGCAAGTATAACGATGTTGAGTCGTTCCAAACACTAATGCTTCTAGGAGCTCGGAACTTACAACTTTAACTATAATTAATATACAAAATTTCGAAATTCCGCTAAGAGCTAAATAAAACGTAAACGTTATCAATTATGATCAAGACCCTTAGCAAAAAGCACCCAAAATATAATATAAACACCGTATAACTTGAGCGTATCAGAAACCTTTATCAATTAGTTCTTGCAAATGAGTCTTCAACTCTTGCAACTCAGGAGGCGCCATTCTGTACAAAGCCTTCAATATCTGAGCAGTTCTCGGAACTAGATCGATGCCAAACTCAACATCCCTTTCCGGAGGAATACCTGGCAACTCTTCGGGAAATACATCCGGATACTCACGGACAATGGGAATATTCTCAAGTTGCCCCTCAAGAGATAAATCTTTTACCATGGACAGAAATACCGCATCACCCTTTTGACGCATTCTCCTCATCTTCAGGGCAATCACAATCTTCACTCCCTTCTTCACCACAATGCCCGAATAAGAAATCTGATTACCCTTCGGACCACGGAGAGAAACTTTATGGTCACTATAACGGATGCTAGCATGTTACTTAGATAGCCAATCCACACCCAATATAACATCAAACTCAAATAAATCAAGCTCTTTAAGATCGACTGGAAGATCAGAACCCATAATAACTATAGGAACATTCTTGAATTCTGAGAAACAAGGGTAATTCTTCCCAGAAGGCAGGGAAATGAGACTCCTCACTGGCGAACGGTTAGAGAATCGACCTTCTTAACAAATGAAGCAGCAACAAAAGAGACAGTGGCATCATTATCAAATAGAACATAAGTAGGCACATTATTAACAAGAAAACTACCAGTGATCACATCAGGATGAACATCTGACTGAGCTTGAATCATCACATAAATCATGTTCTTGGGCGGAACAGATGCACTAGCTGACTTTGCAGGACCAGCAGAAGAAGATGTAGCACTCGGGTTCTTATGACACTAATAAGACTTGTGACCCAACTCCTTGCAGAAGAAATAATTAACAGCAGTACCATCACAATTCTTGCCCGGATGAGCAGCTTTTTCACACCTTCAGCACTTAGTTGGATCATAGCTTTGCCTGAACCCTAAACCATAACCCTGCTGATAGCCACCTCGGCTATTGGAATTAAACTTCGGCTTCTTAGCCGGACTCTGAACATAAGCCGTAGCAGGCTTCTTTGCAGCAACAACCACCTTAGCAGACTCCTCCTCCTTGATAAAGGTATGAATACTTAGGGCAATCTCATAAGCACCCTGAAAAGTAGAAACACCAGAACTCAGAACATGGGTCCTCACTCTCGGATCCATTTTCTTGATGTACCTCTTCACACGGTCAGCTTCAGTAGGCACAACGGCAGCAGCAAACCTGGACAACTCAGTGAATCTATCCGTATACTCTTGAACACTCATAGTACCCTGGGACAGAGATAGTAACTCTTCTTGCTTTTGTTAATGAAGCTCATCGGGATAGAATCTTTCTTTCAACTTGGTAGCAAAATGAGCCCAACCAAAACCAGCAGTGGCCATACAACTACCCTTCACAGTACTTCACCAATTATCAGCCTCGAGCTTCAGATAATAAGTACCAATACGCATCATCTCAGCAGCAGGACAACTAGTAGCAGCAAATAACTTCTCCATCTCCCGAAGCCAACACTCAAGAATTACTAGATTAGTGGTCCCATCATAGGTCGACGGCTTATGACGATCAAATCTATCAAACGCCGATTGCCCTCCAGCAGGAGCAGCCGAACGGTTAACCATAATTATGATGGCATTTTCTAAAGCTTAGCGCCTTTGGCGAGACGCTTCCTTACATGCTTCGAATATACGTCGGAGAGGCATAGTACTACAAAATAAATGAATAATTATTAGTGAATAATCGCACATAAGAAACACGTACCACATTATTTAATAAAAATGGTTTTCGGGGCTTTCTTCCTACCCAAGTAACTCACTCTAGGAACTTTTCTTGAAACCTAAGACACTAGTAATCCTAGTTACAAGACTACATATTTCTTATGGAACATTTAGCACTCAGAGAGATTTTTTTGGAACGTTTCCTCTGATACCAACTATAAAACTCTGTCCTTTTACACAATAATAATAATGAAAGTACAATTACAAATAAACAAAGTAGACGATAGCGGAAATATCGCCCAGACGGATAATGTCACTATACGGTTTAACTAAACATTATTATAAAGAAGATAACAAAGTAACATATTAAATAACCTCAAAATAAGATCAACCTTTCATATCAAACCACTAGAAATCCCAAAATACAACAAAAAACATCCATAAAACTCATGTGGACAAAATAACCACCAAAAATCCAATTACTTCACACCTATAAGAGTGAAGGTCTTCCTAAAGTCCTCATAAAAGTCATCTATAATCATAAAAACTAAATGCTTAGTAAAATCTCCAAAAAACACTTCCCGAGTGCACACTGTAATAAGTCTAGCCTTCGAAATCATATGCAATTATAAGAAAACAACAAATATCCACAATCAGTGGGGAGTAACTAGCAGTTCTCCTAGAACAACTAGCATCATGATAGCATTAGAAGATAAGCTTTAATCATACAGAATTAACACAACAAACATCACTTAACATTTAATAATCATCATAAAAGACTCCAATTACCAACTTACATGATGACATAAATTCTAACATGGATTCTATAAACAAAGAGAGGACATCATCATACCAACAACTCATAAATCACCATAAGAAAATAAAGTAAAACATAGAGAAAAAGTTTATGAGAATAAGAGCAGAACGCCCGTGGACGGCAACCCACTTAATTCCTAAGGTTTGTCAGATCGCAACCTCCAGACAGCCTATGGGCTTATGTTCCCTACTGCATGTGTCTAAGAATGACCAAACTCCCGATGCAAGGTAGCACACGCAGCGCTCCCTGACCGCTTGGACGACAACAATTAACCCAGGTTTACCCCTATATCGCAACCTAGGTGGTTGGCATGTTCATCACCGGGGACTACATCTATCCCACCAGATTTCTTATATCTCAAAATAAAACAAATTACCATAACAATCTCATCTCAAAACTTTCCATCATCAAATCCATTACATTAGGGATGCCCAATGGTCTTACACCCAAAATTCAATAGAAAAACTAGGATCGCAACCCTAAGTAATTCAAATTCTCAAACTCATCTCATTTCCAACTTCTCATCAAATCAACAACACATACTCAATAGTTTTCAAAAATCAACCACCATGCTCACAACATATCAAAGCATGAAATCAACAATCTGACAACAATACTAACAAGTCATAACACAAAGAATAATCTTTAAATCATCCGAAATCATAACGCATCACCAAAACTAAATAATTCTAATCAACATTAACCACCAGCAATCTGTCCAAAATATAAGACATGGAAACATTAAAAAACGTAATGGAAATCATACATATATTCATGCAGCAAGCAAACAGGCCAGCAGGGTTGCCTTGAACATATGTGCGCTCCGCACTAGAGCGTGCGCTTGGCGCAACTCTTGTGTGTCTAACGCACAGGCGCCAAGCTGACGCATCTCGATGCGTCCGACGCTTTTGGACGAAAAGTCCCTGATTAAACCGAAAGTTAACAAAAATCGATTAACTCACAAAACGAGCATTAAACATCATTTCCACTAAACTTTGCGGGGATATTTAGAGCATCATTTCCACAAGTCAAAGGCCGAAAATTTGACTTTCTCGCCGGAAATAGTGTTTTTGTTACCTTTTAACAAAACTTAAATTTAGGTTGGTATATCCTCACAAAAAAAAAATTGTGAGGTATATCCCCACAAAATGCCCTATTACCCTGGTATATATATCCCAGCAAAAAACTCGTATATTTATATATGTTTTAGTATTAAAATAATTAATTTCTTAAAGTGTTGACTATTTTTAAAGTCAAAGGATTATTTAATGTTTTAAATAATCAAATATTTTATTTAGTCATACCTTGTAAGTTATATTAATATTTATTTAGTTGAGTTGAAGTACAAAAAGATTTTAATATTGGGTTAGAGGAGCCCAAACCTTATAGTTTCTCATATGAGCATATTTATTAAACTAACCCATCAAAGCCCAATTCGCTTTTGGACCCCTAATGGGGGAACCTATAAATACCCCCTCATTAACAATTTTTGCCACATTAAACACACTCTATTTTCTCTCTCTTCCTCTCTCACGGCACTCTTTCTTTTCTCTCTCCCTCACTCGAGTTTTCTTCCTCTCTCCCTCAGCTTGCCGCCGTCGACGATCGCGCGTCGATAGCTGCCGCAGCCGGCGTCCTCCCCTCGTGCCTCGTGTCGCGTGCCTTCTTTTCTCTCCTCTTTGGTTATTTTCTTGCTCCTCTATATTATTTTAAGGATTGGTTTTATGTTTTAAGTATTGTTTTGATGTTTTAATAATTAAAGTTTGCAACTTTGATGATTTAAATATAAATTTCAGATTATATAATTAGTATAGTAAAGTAATTAAATTTTAGATTTAATATATATGTTTAAGTTAGGGTTTTGAAGCATCAAAGCATAGATTTTTAATGTTTTAAGAATTGGAAATTGTAATACTATGTTGTAGTTTATGAAAATTGAGTACTCTAATATTTATAAATATGTTAAAGTAAGTTTGAAAGGGTTTTAAAGATGTTATATGTTGCTGGAAATTTTATTAACATACTTATGGTGGTTTTTAAACATTAAAGTGTTAATTTTTAAGGGTTTTTGATGACTAGTATGGTAGTACTATACTTGGGGGTACTAAAAGTTAAAGTTTTAATGTTTAAGAGGGTTTTTAAACACTTGTTAAGAGGGTTTGAAATATTCTAAAGTTGCTGGAAATTTATTAGAGTATTAATACTTGGCTATGTTGGTATTTGGTAGTCGGAGAATATACTTTGAGCGATTTCTAAGGTTGTGAAAGTGGTCTCTCATTTTGTCTACACAAGGTACGTACATACCTATGTGTTATTAGACTAGCATCATGTCCTAAGACTAGGATTGATGTAGTATCATGTATAGGGAACTTTTTATAGTTCATATGTGGCTTATAATCAAGTGATTTTGCATGTTTTATGCCGTTGTGTGAATCATGTTGCCTATGTTGGTTATTATATGTTTGTATGGATGATTGATGCAAGCATGTATGATTGGGAACTTTATTTTATTAATTCACATGAGGGATTAATAATTATATTATTATTGAATCATGAATGGTATCATGTTGTTCCCTTGTATTATATTATTATATTTACTTTATAAGGACGTGGGCCTTGTTTAGTAAAGTTGGTTATTCACCTATGGAAAGGTTGGTTGATTGTTGATTTAATTCAACAAATAAATATTGGTTGGTTGTTAAACTAAATAATGGATTATTCTTGAATTACTTGAGTTGTTGATCACCTTGTTTAATCCTAAGATAAAAATGGAAGTTTTGTGTATCCATGATATTTATGTTGGGTGCCTTACTTTGTGAGTCACAATAAATGATAATTTATTAATAACTTAAAGTGGAAAGTGAATAGCAATAAGTTTTAGACTTGTGCACGTCTGAAGTGTTGGACTAGTATGAGTTGGAGTACATGGTGGTAGCCCATGGCTTTTCTTAGGACCGGATTGATCACCGTGTTCTATTTTATTTAATTAGTACCTCGATATCGTTGGTCGTGGGAGTACGGAGTCGCGCCCGTACTTCGTCTTCTAAATTGAAGACTGGTTTAGTTTGGACAACTCTATCCATTGCCTATTCAATTTAATATCAATTAACCTATTGGTTGTGGAGTCTAGTTTAGAATAGTTTGTTATTTTATTATATTATTATTTATCGTTGAGTAATGTTTATTAGTATCAGGTTAGGTTTTATATTTTATTTAGTATGTAGTACTCAGCTTTGCTGATTACGTGCTTTTCTGTATGTCGATCATGGCTGGGCCTTATTGATCATGTGATAACCCATTTGGTGAGCAGTCTCTCAGGATCAATAGAGCATCGACCATTCCAGGTCTGAAGATGATGTATCATGGGTTTGGGTTTTCGTGGAGAGCTTATTTAATTCTTTAATACTTTTATAATTTTGATTTAGTTATGGTTTGAATAGTTGACTTTTAAGTTTGTTTGACTTTTGGTTTGGTTAAGAAGTTGACTTTATGGTTGACTAAGTTACTTATATTTTCAAAGTTATTTATTATTTCCGCTGTAAAATTCTTAATAAGCCGATACGTTATCACACGGGCGATAATACTTTGGTAATTCTCTAAGTCTTATATGAAAAAGGTATTTTGGAAAATAGAGAATTGTCGGGGTGTTATAACAATTAACAACAATGAAAACCATTCTCCACAACACAAAAGTACAAGGCACACATAAGACAATATGTTCATCAAATTTTCAAGTTTTTAAAAAATATTAATCAAACAAGCCTAAACATAATCCTAACAATTAAACCTTAGTGTTATAAGGGACCAATAGTGTTATGAATACGGGAACCAATTAGTTTTTTTATGCTTAAGAAAGGGAAGAACACCCAAAACAAAGACAAAGCAAGCTAAAAAGAAACCTAAGACAAACTACCAAACAAACGAACAAAATCAATAAAAATCAAGGAGGAATGAAGCGTGGCATAGCCACGCCCCTACAGTCCTCTTCTACTATATGACTAAGAGCTAAAGGAATATCCTCCAAGATTACGACCTTTAGAGGTTGAGCCACCCCATGGTTGGCAAGCCAGTCAGCAGCACGATTGCCTTCACGATAGAGATGAATAACTCGGACTTCCTAGTCTTCTTGGTTCAGCATTTTACGGCAGTTTTCAATCAAATTAGCACATTCTCCACATCCTGAATTTGGACTTTGGATAGCTTCAACACACGCTTTGTTGTCGAGTTGTACTACTTGCTTCTTAATCTAGAGATTTCTTGCCAGCTCAATGCCACGCATAAGCGCATAAATTTCAGCTCGAAAAGCATTGCAAGAGCCAAAATAAGCAATCAAGGCAGAGTCCAATGTTCCAAAATGGTCTCTAATTATCACCCCACTTCCAGCAGGACCAGGGCAACCTTTTGCAGCTCCATCCAAGTTCAAAGAATACCAGCCTTGAGGTGGCGCCTGCCACGCAACCTGAATTTCCTTCTTCCTCCTTGGAACAACTTCGCACTCCTTTCCTTGTATCATTTGTGCTCTCCTGGTTACATCAAACCTAATTTAAAGGAAAGCTCATATGTCAATAGGGATCTCACTGCTACGATTGAATACATAAGAGTTTCTCCATCTCCAAATCCACCAAAGGGACACGCAAAAATACGTAGCTCAAATCCCTTCGCCAACTTCATCATCATAAGTCCAATTATTCATGAGCCATTGTTTCAGTTCACATTGATAGAAAGTAGGAAGGTATGCTGGCCCTCCAACCTTGCGCCAAACACTCCTAGCTGCCGGACAATTCCAAAGAATATGAAGAGTAGATTCTTCAGGATCATTATAAATGTAGCATTTCGAGTCATCCTTAAGAATACGCTTGAATCTATTGGTAATTCCCTAACAGACGATCATGGCAAGCTAGCCAAAAGAAAGCACGGGTACGCTGTTGGACTGCGGCATGCTAAATAAAGTCCCAAATTTCTTCATTTAACTCATGCTCTTCCTTGCGAATGATCTGCAGGGTCGACTTAATTGTGAATTTTCCTTTTGGGCCATTGTGCCAGTATACAAGATCCCCCATCTCAGAATTAATGTGTAATTCATAGGCTTGAATAATTTTAATAACTTCTGGTTAAAGGTAGGGTGAGAAGACATCCCATTTCCACCCTTGATCTACCTCCCACATCTCTGCCACAGTTGCACCTTGTAGCTCAAGAGGCAGAAGTTGCGTAACTAAATCACTTAAGAGGGTTCTGGTGGCCCCCATCTGATTCCAAAAGAGGGTTTTCTCACCATTACCAACCGCCACACGTATCTCCTTACAAAGGACTCAGGCATTTTCAGTGATACCACTCCAAGTGTTAGACATACCTACCTTAGGTTCAAACATGTCTATATCGCATCTACCTCTACAATACTTGGACCTAAGAACCCTAGCCCAAAGTGCATTAGGTTCCGTTAATAACTTCCACCCAAGCATGGTTAGGAAAGCAGAATTTGCTTGCCTAGCTGATCTTACACCAATCCCACCTTGCGTTTTAGGTCGCTGAAGCATGTCTAATGAGATCAAATGAATTTTTCGGGTATCTTCACTACCTCCCCAAATGAAGCAACGAACTTTTCTATCCATATCATCACATATAGTGCGTGTAATTTCCGCCGTTCGCATATAATAGAAACCCATCGAAGCTGCAGTAGAATTTGCCAAAGTAATTCGTCCTACTAATGACAAGTATTTCGACTTCCAACCCGAAAGACGCCTATCTATCTTCTCAGAAAGATGATTGAATCTCGCACGAGTAACGCAGCTTGTGAGAGTCGGCATACCCAAGTACATCCCTAAATCATCAGCAGCTTCCATGTTAAGCACCCTACTAATGTTGGTTTGAACCACTTAATCCACATTTTTAGAGAAGTAGACATGTGACTTGGCTAGGCTTTTTTTTTTTACCTGAAGCACTGCAAAATCTACTCAAGCAGTCACGAACTACCTCAGCTTGCTCACAGGTAGCTTCCGCAAATAATACCACGTCCGCAAAAAAAAAGTTAGAAAGGGTCCGACCATCTCTACTTGCTCTTATGGGTTTCCACCTTTGTAGGATAATAGCTTCTTTGATTGTTTGATAAAGTCTCTCGCTCCATACACATGACAAATAAATAAGGAGATAGCGGATCACCTTGTCTCACCCTTCTAGTTAGAGAAAACCCCACAGAAGGTTCACCATTCCATAACACTTTGAGAGAAGTAGCGGTAACACATTCCATAATGACTTCAATAAGGAGATATGGCAAGTTCATTTGCAATAACGTATCACGAATGAAAGACCACTTAAGTTGATCACACTACTACATAATTGACTTTAAGTAACACATTTTGGTAACACTTTTTAAAGTGCAACTTTCTTGATTATATAAGTAACACTATAGTAACACTTTATTTATATGTAACATTTAATGTAACACTTTTCAATCAAGTAATACTCTCAAGTAACACTTTCAAAATTAGTAACATTCAAAGTAACACTTTGAAGTGTTACTTATTTTTTTGAGGAAAAAAAACTTCTTTCTCAATACGTATTATACATATTTGGTAATAGTAACACCATGAAACATATATTGTTTTTTTTAAACTTAATTCTTTAGGGCTAATATCACAAGTACTGAAAAAATTGGCGCAAATATAATTGAACCTTGCCTTCAAATTCCCTCTTTCACCAAAGAAAACCCTAATTACCCAAATTTCACTTTCTCTCGTCCCTCATCTCTGCTCTCTCCTCTTTCCAATACTACTTTTTCTTCAAGCTCCATTAATGGAGTTCAAGCAAAATTTGACATGTTTTTGTTCAATCCTAGTTCAACTCCTGCTAATATCTTTTCTCAAAATTTCGCCTTTTTGTTCGATCAAATTTGCATCCAGATTTCCTCAATTTGCAAATAGTTTCTCGCAATATATCTCTATAAATTTCTTCTCGAATCTTATCCTTTATCTTCTGTAATGAACAAATTATTGATTTAATTTCTGTATCTGTTGAAACCGTGATTGAAATCACCGTTTTTCAATCGAGAATTTGCAACCTATATTTTCGTTTTTCATCAAATTTCAATTTGAAGCACTACTCGAATTCATTTGAATTGTCGGAATCAAGATCATTGCTTCGAATTATTGAAGTTCGTATTCATTGATGAGGTTCAATCGAATTTTCTTGTTGTAAGTCATTTGTGAGAAATTCCTTCATTACGCACATAAATTTACGTTGTCAATTCCTTTTTTTTTGAATACTGCTTCATTTCATTGCTTTAGCTTGATTTTTCTTATTACTAATCCAAAATTTTTTTGTTCTTTGACGAATTATCCATATCATTACCTAAAACTTACCGATTCGCATATCTTTCGATTGATTTAGGCATTCAAATTTACTCTCATGCGCTCGACTTATCATTCTTTGAAATTCGATGGTTAATTATGCTTGAATTTATGAATCAATTTTACGTATTTTTTTGTTTGCTAATTTTTGATTTTGATTACAATAACATTATTATTATGTGGAGGATCTTAGAACGGGAGAAGTTTCTTTTCGGGTGCAAAGTAGTAGAGAACATAGACCCACAACCACTTTCTAAAGCTTCTACAATTATGGGAAGTTCATTTGTAATTTGGCAAATAGGCAGTCAACTCCAAGATCTAAGGAATGGAAGATGCGATACATAGTAGAACATTGCAAACTTAACTTCTTATCTGCTCATTAACTCGCTAGAGACAAGTAGTTAGTTTATCTCGTGAGACTTTCTTAAAGTTCCAAATTTAATGTACTTTGCGGCTTCCAAGTAGTTGTACTATTTGCTCACTTTATCTTTAATTGCAATTTGAGTCAACCGTAGTTGTCTTAACTTTTGTGTTGACATGTTTTTGTTCAAGTCAATCCTCTAATTGCCTTTCTCATGAGTTGTTGAATTATATTAATATCTACGAGAGAGGTTCAATTGGCCTTACTACTGAAATTAGCGAGTTAAAGCTGCATTTGCAAACTATCGAGCAACAAGTTTACTTACAAGATGGTAAGTTTCCCTGTTGTTGAAAGTTGTATCTTTCTCATCCAATTAGTTAAGGACACTACATGAGTCTATTGTTATGTTGAACTTTATCTTTTGGTGTTATGTTGCTATATAATGTGAAAATAAACTATTGTAATTATCTGCAGTTTGGGAGTTTCTACATATAGTTTTTTCTGCAAATGAAAGATTCCACCATTTCTAATGGAATCTACCTTTTCCCTTGAGGCCTTGACAACAGTTTTTCCCTATTATTTATAGACAGATATATACTCAGTAGTTCTAGTAGAGTCAATGAGCCATATAACTAGTTGTTTCTTGTTAAATAGGAGCTGAGGATTAAATGACCCTTTTTGGCACTTATGCCTTATCTTGTATTATTACAGGATACAGTTTGTTCTATGATTTGTGTCCAAAGAGCTATGCTTCTACTTGAACTTGTTCAATCTTGTTATGATCCTTTGTATTTGAAGGCTTGCATTGTGCGTCGACATGATTGTTAGTGAGGTATGAGTAGGGTTACATATTTGACAATAAGAAGACATATATGACCCTTTGACACCCTCCACACATATGAGTCTTTTTTTCTATTAATGGCCAATCCTTTCTGAATGTTGCCTCTTTGCTGGGAGAATAATAGTTCTTTGGAGGCCTTCTTTGGACCACTGACAGAGGCAGACAAGTATGGCAGAGGGAGGTTTGGGTAGGAAATCATAAGGAGACTATGAGCTATATGAGGTTGTGCATGTGGTGTGCTAAATAGAGAAATAATAATTAGACAACTCTTCTAATTTCTTTATTTTTTGAATAATTGTTACAGGTTAAAGTTATATTTCATGGAAACCAGGTCCATTTAGGTTCTACTCAACCACAAGCTACTTCTTTGAACGCGGGGGTCATATTTGAGGTCTCAAAAACAAGCTCAAGTAACATTCACTCAAATGTCGTAACTAAGTAGTAGTCTTCACAACAAAACTTCTAGATTGGAAGTCTTGGCAATGTTGCATACAAAGACTAGGAAAATACATGCATATGGCGAGATGACAAAAGATGCAGAAGAGATATATGATTATTAGGTCTAGTTTCAGATTATCATATGAATATGTTGCTTGTTCGAAGGTTTTGATTTTATATAGTACATAATGTTATTTTTTGTAAGTTTATCTTTGGAAATAGCACTGATAGGTGTAGAAAACTAAATCTTTATTGCAATATAATTATCAATTTGTATATCAATTTCTTATAGTCAGATAGTATTTTTAATTTTAATTTTAATCTTGATATATATATATATATATATATATATATATATATATATATATATATATATATATATATATATATATATATGAAAAGTGTTACCTAATTACCCATAAGGTGTTACATGAGATGGAAAATAGTGTTACCAAATAACACACAAGATGCTACATGAGATAGCAAAAAGTGATACATAATGTTGAATAAAGTGTTACTATAGGCTCATTGTAACACTATAAGATGTTACTTAGAAAAAAAAGTGTTACATAAGAATTTCGGGTAACACTTGACAAGTGTAACAATAGGTATTAAAAGTGTTACATAAGCGAATATAAAGTAACATTTGCTTAAGTGTTACTATAGGCTTTTAAAAGTGTTACCTAATAGCATAGGTAACACGGGCAGATGTAACACCCAAATAAGTGTTACCTATTATCTATAGTAACACTTTAAGCACTTTAAGTAACACTTTTTGGGTGTTACTTAAGGTTAATTGTGTAGTAGTGTCATAAGCCTTTTCAAAGTCAATTTTTAAGGCCATGAATCCATTTGCTCCTTGTTTTCCTACTTCTTGAACTATAACTATATTATCAGTGATTTGCCGACCCAGGACGAAGCTACCTTGAGTGTTCGAAAATAAGAGAGGGAAGGATAGGTTTAATTCGGTTAATAATTGCCTTTGTGATGATTTTGTATGCACCATTGCAAAGACCAATAGGTCGGAATTGGGTTGTAGATTCCAATGATCAACTTTGGGAATTAAAACAATGTGAGTGTCATTGAGATGTAGGGGAATGCCCTTCCCCTCTAGAACCTCCAGAACTGTTTTATACACTTTTTCTTTCACGAGCTCCTAGTTTTTTTTTGAAAGAATAACGCTTGGTGTAATCCCCCGTAATTTTATGAATTTTATAAATATATTTTAATGTATATTTATATATATATATTAGTATATTTTAGTATTTAAATGATTTATTTCTTGAAAGGTTGACTATTTGAAAGTCAAAGGAATTATTTAAAGATTTAAATTGGGTTAGAGGAACCCAACTACATAAATCACCCAACCATTAAATATTATTTTAGCCCAAACACCTTTTCCTAAGCCCAAAAGGGGGAAACTATATAAACCCCCAAAACCCCAAAATTTCCCACACTTCATTTTCTCTCTCTTCCTTCTCCCTATTTTTGGCCCCCTCTCCTCTTTCTTTTTCTCTCTTTTTCTTTTCTTCTCATCCTCTTCGTGGTTCACGGCCAACCGCCGCCAGCCGACCGGACCGTCGCCGCCGCCTCTTCCCTGCCGGCGTCCTTTTCCCTTCTCTTTTGCTTTGGTTATTTTCTTCCTCCTCAAGTTACATTTAATGCAAAGTTTATATTTTTAAGAATTGTTTTAATATGTTTATGTTTAAAGTTATAGTTGATGATTTAAATAAGAATCTAAGATTATGTAGTTTATGTAATGAAGTAATTAAAATTTCAGATTTAATAGTTATGTTTAAACTAGGGTTTTAAATATTAAAGCATGGTTTTTTTTAGGGTTTTATGAGTTGGAAAATTGTAGTAGTACATAATAGTTTATGAAATTAAGTACTCTTATGATTTTATTTATGTTTAAGTATGTTTTACAAGGGGTTTTAATGCTTTATAAGTTGCTGGAAATTTTATAACTATGCTTATAATGGAGTTTTCATGATCAAAGTATGAGTTTTTAAGGGTTTTTAGCAACTAGTATAGTAGAACTATACTAGGGAGTATTAATAATTGAAGTTTTAATGATGGGAAAGGTTTTTAAATATTTTTAAAGAGGGTTTAAAGTATTGTAATATTGCTGGAAATTTGTAAGAGTATTGATTGTGGTTATGTTGATTATTGTTAGACGGAGAATACTCTTTAGGCAACTTTTAAGCTTGTTAAAGTGGCCTCAAACTTTGTCTACACAAGGTACGTACATACCTATGTGTGGGTTGGAATTAGTATCATGTCCTAAGGATGGGATTTATGTAGTATCATGCATAGGGAACTATTTTAGTTCATATGTGATTTATATTCAATTGGATTTGCATGTTTTATGCCGTTGTGTGAAGTATGTTGACCATGATGATATTATGTTTGTATGGAATATTGATGCAAGCATGTGGGATTTGGGAACTTTATTTTATTAATTCACATGAGGGATTAATATTTACGTTGGTATTGGATCATGATTGAATCATGTTGTTCCCTTTGAATTATTTAATTACTTTATGAGGACCGATGGCCTTATTTGGTAAGTTGGTTATTTCACCTATGAAAGGTTGGTTGGTTGTTGACTTGGTTCAACAAATAAAGAAATGTTATCGATTTTAATATTGGCATTATTCTTGGATTGTTAAGTTGATGATCACCTTATCTAATCCAAAGATAAAAATGGAAGTTTATGTATTTTGATGATTATAATATTTGTTCTACTTGTGAGTCATAATAAGTGAATAAATTATTAATCATGTAAAGTGAAACGTGAATAGCAATAGCTTAGACTTGTGCACGTCTAAAGTGTTGGACTAGTATGAGTTGGAGTACATGGTGGTAGCCCATGGCTATTCTTGGGACCGGATTGATCACCGTGTCCTATTTTTATTTAAAAAGTTCCTCGATATCGTAGGTCATGTGAGTACGGAGTCGCGCCCGTACTTCGTCTTCTAAATTGAAGACTGGTTTGGTCTGGACAACTCTTTCCATTGCCTATTCCATCTAAATTAATTAACTTACTAGTTGTGGAGTTTAGTTCAGTAAAGTAGTCTGCTATGTTATATTATTATTATTTATCCCTGCTTAATGTTTATTAGTATCATGTTAGGTTTTATGTTTATTTGCTATGTAGTACTCAGCTTTGCTGATTACGTGCTTTGTGTGTATGTGTGTGATCATGGCTACGCCTTATTGATCCTGTGATGACCCATTTGGTGAGCAGTCTCTCGGGATCAATAGAGCATCGTCGATTACAGGTTTGAAGATGATGCATCATGGGTTTGGGAAGTTGGAGAGCTTGCGTTGACTTTTATTATTTATAGTTGACTTTTGCTTCTGTGGTTGACTTTTACTTTTGAGGTTGGCTTTTGGCTTATTGTTGGTTTGCCTTTGGTTTGACTTTTAGGAGTTGACTTTTGGTTGACTAAGTTTTATTTCTAAAGTTATTTATTATTATTTCCGCTGTAAAATTCTGAATAAGCCGATACGTTATCACACGGGCGATAATGCTTTGATAATTCTCTAAGTTTTTAAAAGGTATTTTGGAAAAGAGAGAATTGTCGGGGTGTTACACTTGGAACCCATTCGGTCCAAGCACATTCAACGACCCTAGGCTTTTTACCACTTCTTCAATTTCCAATTTATTGAACGGTTTATCAAAATTTCCCACTCATGGTTAGGAAGCTCAGGAAAAACGTCAGTTGGAATAGTTTACATATTATCAACACCATCATCAATGAATAATGTGGAGAAATAACTTACCATAAACTCTTTCACCTTCTCTTTGTCTTGAATCCATTCCCCATCATTATCTTTAATAGCTACGATCTTGTTCTTCTATTGGCGCACCACTGTATTGAGATGAAAGAAGGATCCAATTAACTCTGGCTTTTTGATACCAATATAGTTCTTCTTGAGCTAAAACCTCCTCTAGTTCTTTCCTGAGTCGAGATTCAAGTTTTGAGAGGCCCCGATGAGGGCTGGTGATTAGAGTTTTCTGAACCCCAATAATGCGAGCAAGAAGTGTACGCTTCGTTCGAAAAATATTATGAAATAGCTCTTTGTTCCAGGTTTGCAATTCCTCTAAAAGTGAGGACAGGGAATCGATCAGCAAAGTATCAGTTTTCCACTTCGAATATATAAATTCTTGAAAATTTTCATGTATCATCCAAGCGACTTGGAACCGAAATGGATGCGCCAAGGATTGAAGGGGGGCGAAGCCATTCGGTGAGATTAGCACTGGATAGTGATCTGGGGCTATTGAGGGGAGGTGCTTCACCTTCGCATCGGAGAAACGAAGACCCCACTCACCATTGCATGAGTCCTATCAGGGCGTGCTAAATATCGAGTTTCGAGAGTTAAACCACAATCCCAGGTATGTGATGCTCCTACAAATTCAACTTCCAAGAGGTCCATGTCCTCCACCCACTCATTGATTCTAGAAGCTCTTCGATGCGTCTCAGAACAAGCACTGCTTATTTCCCAATCAAAACGAGTGTCATTAAAATCTCCAGCAGTTATCCCAGGTTTATTATGGGTCCTTGCAAACTCCTTAAGTTCATCCCATAAATCCTTACGTTTACTAGGGTCAAGGCTTGCGTAAACAGCCGTAAATTACCATGGTTGGCTCCCTATTCGAGTGATATCCATAGTTATGTATTGATGCTGCTGAGAAATCTGTTGGACAATGACTAACTCTTTTTTCCAATAGATCTAAATACCACCGCTGAAACCAATTGCATCAACGCGAGTGTGACCTGGATAGCCAAGAATTGAAGCTATTTTCACAGCTTGTTCCCCACCCATATGAGTCTCCACTAACGCTAGAACAATGGGTTGATGCATGCGAATCAATTCTTTAAGAGCCATGACAAAGGTACAACTGCTTGCTCCTTGTACATTCCACACCATACAAGTGATAAATAATATATCAGATGCAAGAATAGGGATTCGATCTTCCATAAACACATGTATAGAAGGTAAAGTGGTCATGAAAGCTTGACTAATTAATCGTATGATGCGACTAATTGCATTGGGAAGTAACATCGTTACTATTGACTCTGGTGGCTCCGGGTCTGGTTTGATCCAAGTCTCCATACGAACCTCCAAGATATGGGTCAAGGGGGTCGCTGTTACTAGGTAAGGGTTCTCCATTGGTGACCTACATATAAGATCTTCTCTTGGGGAGCTTTTAGTGATATCACATTCGGAGGAATTGGGCGTGTGAATAGGAGTGGCATCTTGTCCTAAGTCCACAGTGGGCACCAAAGGACTATTTGGTGTTGGGTAAGATCCTTGATAAGGAATTAGGTTTTCTTTTTCGGCACTGGGATTGTAAGTGATGACTTTAAGGGCGTTTAGGTTGATTGTCATCAAAGTATCATGGTGATTGATTGAATGAGTCTTCTTGCTTTTACTTGGGACAACCTTAACAACATTCTTTTGTGATGACTTATTTTTGGATAGGATTTGCAAACTCCGAAGAATCACCAAGATTAATTGTGGGGCACGAGTTTGTTCCATCAATTCTATCAACTTCCTTATATTAGCAGATGGGTAATTTGTATCCGAGAAATTAGGATTATCTTTTCCCCATTTACTTCACCTTCCTTATCTTGTTTATTTAGCACCGAAATTCTCGACTCTAAATCTTTATTGCCAGCCTGGAGATTAGCATTTGATTTATTCATGAAACTCGGGCCTGATTTTCCCGCTTCTTGATTTTGACCCGGATCCAAAATTCCATCTTACACCGGGTTTTTTTCCATCCTTGGAGCTCTTTTTCGAACCGGTTTTTTTAACAAACATCCATGTGGCAAAATCCTCTTGTTCTTCTGGCTTTTGAGGTGGGATTTATGGCTGAAGTTTGGTGGTTTCCTGGTGTTTGTCATAGGGTTGTTCATTAATAACAATATTATCGTCAGCATGTTCCACTAGAAGAGGACAATCCTCCTCTCTATGAGCCATTTTGCCACACTTGAAGCATACCATTCTAATTCCCTCATATTGAATGCGCCAAATTCGTCCCTTAAGCCAGAATTTTGATTGTAAGGGTTTAGATATATCGATTTCCACACTTAATCGGGTGAATTGGCCTCGCTGAGCTTGTGCCATATTTTTGTCAATACGAAGCACTTTGCCTATTTTAGCACCAATTTTGTGCAGAAAATTCACATCAAAATATTCTACAAAAAGGTTGGGAATTCTAACCTAGGCTGTGAGAACATTAATGGGGGCTTCATCAGGGATAAAATTAGGAACCCACTTACGAATAGTAAGATAGTTGTCATCTATCAACCAGGGACCCTGGGTTAAAACATAATTAGAATCTGAAATATTGGTGAATCTAGCAATGAAAAATTTATGCCCTATATTAGTTAAAGCAAGTTCACCTTTAAGATTCCATTTCTTCTTGAGTTTCCCCATAAGTCCCATATATCCCACATTTCCTTCGAACATTTTGACAATTAGAGTATGTTGCCATGGTTTTCGTAATTTCTTCTTTTCTTCCTTCAATAACAGAATAACAGGGCACCTAGCATCATTGAGTAACTCCTCGGTTGTTGTATCATCATCAGAGACTTCACCATCTTCACCCTCTTCATAGTTATCTATATTGGCATCCAACTGGGTGGACCTCACACCTTTAACCATATCTCCAAAAGAGGGGGTTGGATTTTGGGAATGCCCAATTTGAGTTGGAATTGGATTTGGACTAATCGGAGGAGATGATCCCTCCCTCATTTTGATCTCGAGGCTTCCAATTTCATTTCTGGGTTGTGTGTATTGAAAATTAGATGTGCAATTTTGCGTTTCGATTTTTTATTTGATCTCAAGATCTTGTTCCTCACTAGAAACATGATGATCACTCAGTATTGTAGCATTCGCTTTTGGGGTAGAATTGGGAGAATCACTTGGAGAGAACATTTTTCACACCGCGGGAACCAATTGGTTAGTAATCATAACACTACCAGCTCAAGGAAACAACTCGTCATAACTGTTAACTTGACTGATTTAGAGTTAATCGTTTTGAAATGAATTTCTCAATTATTGAAGATGTTTTCCTAAAGTATTTTTGGCAAAAATATGCGGTAACTCAAGGGGAATATAATCAGAATATTTGATTGAGAGATATCGTGATAATATCATGGATATTATCTTGTTTCATTTATGGAAACTAGATAATATGCAAGATACTTTCCATATACTTGTGTATCTTTGGAAAGTATTTTGCAACGAAGATATGATATAATTCTGGGTCATGAAATCACTCACCCATTTTGAGTGTACACCATACTAGGATTTCAATATCTCTTACTTAGCTTTGTGTGTAAGCATTATCGAGAGAGTTTTTGAGTTTGTAATTGAACCACTAATAGGTTAGTGATTGGGGAGCGTTTGTGAGTGCAAGCGCGATTGCTTGCGAGTTTAAAAGCGAATTAGCAAATCTAGAGTGAAGTGTGGGGTGAGTTGTTTCTCTAAAGCAAGACAAATAGCTTTTGAGCTTGTTACTTTTGTTCTGCGGAGTAGATTAACAAAAATGACTAAGTGGTGGAGGACGTAGACTCTAAGTTGAGTCGAACCTCGTTAAATCTGTATGTTCGCTTTACTTCTATCGTTTTCATTGTTCAAGTGTTTCCACTGCAAGAACCAATTTAGATGGTTCCCTAGGTTGGAAAAGTTTTAAAAATACACTATTTGTTAGCGTACTCAATTCAATCCCCCTTTCTTGAATATCAGGTGAACCTTCAGAGCTCTCTATGCTTTCGAAGAGTTTCTATATAAATTGACAACAGATGTATCAACTTTGGGTGATAATTTTTAAAAGGTCTGAACTATTGATTAACCTGTGTAGGTCCCAACTTTAGGGGGTCTTAACTTTTAGCGGGCCTTAGTGACTTAAAACTGGCTTAATAGGTCATCACTTGTAAAACTTGGGTCACACCAGAAGGGTTAATTGAGGGAGGGATGTAGGAACTAGGTGAGATTTAAAAAAAAATCTTCAGTTTTAAGTCGCCGAGGCCCGCTAAAAGTTAAGACCCCCTAAAGTTGGGACCTACACAGGTTAATCAATAGTTCAGACCTTTTAAAAATTATCACCCAAAGTTCAGACCTCTATTGTCAATTTTTCCTTTTTGTTTTAAAGAAAAAGACATATCGAAGATTTTCTATATATATAGAGAGAGATTTGAAAATGGAGGATGTATATAGTCATCTAATATGTAACAAAGATAAACTCAAAGATGACGTCACAATGATGAATTTAACCAATTGTTAAATTAAAATTTAACCAAACATGTCACAACAAAGAAAATAGCAACAATATACTTCCAATAATAGACCCACATATGTTTTTAATGTTGTATAAATAATTGATGTAGGCCAAAGTGAAATATGTAAATAGTATCAAAAGTGAATATGATACAACTGGAAAAAAAGTAAAAAAATAGAGTTTGAAATTTGAAGGTGAGATAAATCTAATAAAATTCACAAGAATATATTTTTCCTTACAAATTGGCTCACAAGATGAGATCGAACCATATGTTTTTGGTAAAACTGATGAATGTTATGGATTAAACTAATAAATGTATGGGATTAAACATATATGTTTCAGGTTAAACTAATAGATCTCTGGTTTAAAATGATATGTTTTAGAGTTAAACTGATAGATTTATGGCTTAAATCGATATATATTAGGCTTTAACTTATAATGTATATGTTATGTCTCGGACTGAGATGGTTTCATGCAAGACTTTTTTGTTTATTTTGTTATAAATATACTATCAAAGTAACTTTCCCCATTTTGCCAATCTTTCTCTTACTTTTGGGGAATTGGCTTGATTATTCCCCAAAGTAAAATGTTGGGTATACATCCCAAGTCCCACATCGGAGAGATAAGAAGAAGTCACCTAGTTTATAAGAGTTCACCAACTACATTAGTATGAGGCCTTTTGGGAAGGAGCCCAAAAACAAATTCGTGCGGGCTAGGCCTAAAGCGGACAATATCATACTAATGGGGGAGCTGTTGGTGGACTCGTGGGCCCAACAAGTGGTATCAGAGCCGACGGTTCGACTGGGATAACGTGCATGCAATGGTGGACCCCATGGTCGGCTTGCTGGAGTACGCAGGGTGCAGAGCGGTTGTAGCTCTAAGGCGTGAGTGCAAGTCTTTGGTGGTATTCTGTATGGTTCTCAAAGATGGGTGACTCAGTTAAGTCAATGCATGGACATGTCAGAGGCATAGTGCATGAGATGTAAGGAGATGTGGTTAGCTCTCAGTGTGACCTCGCGATGAGAAATCTGTGTTTGGTGCCTTGTGTCGAAAGTCCTCCTGATATTGTGGTGGTCAGGCGGTGTGTTCCGCAGGTTGGCGGCGGTACAAGATGATAGACGGGTTATCGCTGGAGGGGAGGCTTGTGGTCCTTGGTCTGAGGGGAGGATTGTTGGGTATACATCCCAAGTCCCACATCGGAGAGATAAGAAGAAGTCACCTAGTTTACAAGAGTTCACCAACTACATTAGTATGAGACCTTTTGGGAAGGAGCCCAAAAACAAATCCGTACGGGCTAGGCCCAAAGCGGACAATATCATACTAATGGTGGAGCTGTTGGTGGACTCTGATAAGTGCGTTTCTAACGCACTTTATTACCTTCTTTTGGCTTGTTTTAGCTCCCTTTTCCTCCTTTTCTTCCTTCTTTCTCCTCACTTTTCCCTTCTATTTCATTCACGTGATCATACTTGGTCATAGTGACATTTTGCTAGGTTTTCGATCTATTTCGATCGAATTTCTAGCACATATGCTTTCACCATGTTTGTTCGTGTTTCTATTGCAGGTATTGCCCTTTTCGGGGTCGAGAAATGCGAGACATGGCATAAGGGATCGAGCTAGAGGCTGAAAGGTAGCCTGAGGTGCGCTTGGTATGCCCCGCACACGATGGTGCGCCCGCACAAGCCACTGGTGCGCCCGCACCATCGACCAATTCTGGAGCACAAAACAGACTACATTGGTGCGCCCGCACCTTAAATTGGGTGCGCCCGCACCTTAAATTGGGTGCGCCCGCACCTTCATCTGGTGCGCCCGCACCATTTGACGAAGAGAATTCCACCCGAGACGAGAAGACTCGGGTGCGCCCGCAGTCCCGGGGTGCGCCCGCACCCGAGCAAGGTGCGCCCGCACCTCCTTTTGGTGCGCCCGCACCTCACGATCCGGAAAGAAAACATTCGATCATTAAACCCTCTTTTGGAGAGGAGTAAAGGAGTTACGCTTTATTCTAGTTTCGACACAATATTCTAGGGTTGGTATTAGAGAGAAAACACTTTAGTTTGATTGAGATTTGAGAATTGTTGATCATAGTTTGTGATTTCCAATACATTCAAGGTACTTTTCATTCAATTCAATTCAAAGTTTTAGTTTTTATTTCATTCTCTTGGTGTTTGTTTATGTTCTCATATTATTTAAGATCTTCATTCTCTTAGTTTAATAATTGCGATTTCTATTAGTTTAATAATTTCTTAATCATGTTTAACCTTAGATTAGTCATAGATTCATTGTTTAATTGCTTTAACTCCATGATTAGTGAGTAGTTTCATATCTAGGGTTAGGGTGAAAGTATGAATTAGGGTTTTAAAAATGTTGTTGATGTGATTGTGATGTATGGAGAAGTTTATGCATTGATCTTGGTGTTTTGAGACCTTAGGATAGATATTGATCACATTTATACTTTGGTATTTTGATTTCAAATGTTCTTAAATCGGATTTTGAACTCTTTTATCATCCCCAAGAATCAACTTAATTTCTATACCAAGATATTGGGTGGAAATTAAGGGGATCCTTCATTAGGGGTTTTCCAAACTTATCGAATCTCTTAATCAATTAACTAAAGACCATTCGAGAGAGGATTTAGTTGATAGATTAAGCGATTACTCTTGAGGACCATTCGAGAGAGGACTCAAGTATTTTAGAGGAGAACTAAACCTTGCATAATCGTCTTTGTTGCTTCACAATCGCATTAACAATCATCATCCGTTCTTATTCATACTAGTAGCCTTAACTCTAGTGTCTTTATTTGATATTTAAACTCGTGATTTTTGCTTGTTCTAGTCGATAGATAGTCTTAATTGTTACCAAACATCTTTTAAACCCCCAAATACCTTTCAATTAGGTAGTCTAGACTAGATAGACTCTAATCAATCCCAATTTCCCTGTGGATCGACCCTTGACTTGCCCTTACTATTCTCTTAGTAATTGCTTGTTAGGACTACAAATATTGTTTGGGAAGCGGTTTTTAGTGCCTTAACGACACACTAAAAACCTCTTATCAGACTCGTGGGCCCAACACAAAATGTACAGATTATTTTTATGGACGGAGGTAATATATAATAAGATGTTTTTAACAAGATCTCACATGAATATGTATTTTCTTCTATATAAATAATATATATAGGTCAAAGTTGAATATGTAAATAATATCAAAAGTGAATATGGTATAACTAAACAAAATGAAAAAAATTAAAATAAAAGTAGAGTTTGAAAACTACAAGGTGAGCCAAATCCGATGACATTCGACAAGAATATATTTTTCTTATAAATCGGCTCAAAAGATTATACCAAGCTACATATCTTCCACCAAATCAAACTACTCCATCCGGTCTTTATTAGTTTACTCGTATTCCTTTTTGGGATGTCCCTTATTAGTTTACCCATTTCTTTTGTTTCTATTTTTGGAATGAGACCACTAACTTTCCATCACACATACATTCAACTTTAATATAAAATAATAGTTTCTCATTCTTTCTATGTCCCACAACATTGTTTCTTCTAAAACTCTGTGCAAAAGAAACAGGTAAACTAATAAAGACCGGAGGGAGTAATTACTAAAAATTAGACCATATCACCTTATTTGACGAGTGTCTTTTAGACACAATTTCAATCCAATTCAGTTAATTTGTTCTTACAGTTTCAGTTAGACCCTTTGTCTGAACTAAAGTGAATTTATTTGAAATAAACTAAATTGAGTGAACTTTCATTAACTTGTTCTCTTCGGCATAAAACAACTGAACTGAACTGAACCGAACTGAAATAAACTGAATTAAATTATAACTAATTAATAGTAATGATAATAATTTTGGAACTAAACTGAACTGAAAATAAGTTAGAGAGAACATACCCTAATTCAGTGTGAGAGAATTGGGCGGAATACTCCAAAAGTCCATCCAAGAACGTTCTGCAATTTAAAAAAGGGAATCGAAAAGAAAAACGGAAACACAGGGCCACAGCAAATCCTCGAGAAACGAGCCTAATGAAATGAAATATGAGCAGCAAAATTTACATTTAAAATATTTACTTACTCAAACAAAATAAAACAACAGCAATTTCTCTCTCTCCTACCCACTCACTCTGTCACTGTTCCCTCCCACTCACCCCTCTCTCTCTCTTTCTCTCTCCTCCAAACCCTTTTTTCCCCTTCCATTTTTTTTGCAGCCATGACTCATTTCACATAAACACACACAGACATCATTCATCACCCATGGTTCTTCTTCTTCTTCTTTCTCTCTCCATTTCTAGGGTTCCTTCTCCCTAAAAAAAAACCCAAATTAAATGCCTCCATTTTTTCTCCTCTTTCTTCTCACACCCTTTAATTCCACTAATTTCCCCTTCCCATTTCCTCCCCAGATCACAAAGAATAAATCTTTGAGCGTGATCTATCAAGCTTAAACTCTTTCTAAGTTACTCACTCAGTTTTTAAGTTTATTTTTGAGGAGAGAGAAAATGGCGATGGTTGCGCACAGAGAGAGTAGCAGTGGTAGCGGCGGAAGTAGCGGAATGAGCAAACACATGACGGCGGCAGCAGCGGCGGCGTCGGCGGCGGATGCTGGAAAGTACGTTCGTTATACATCGGAGCAGGTCGAAGCTTTGGAGAGAGTTTACGCGGAGTGTCCAAAACCGAGCTCGTTACGCCGTCAGCAGTTGATTCGAGAGTGTCCTATTTTGTCTAACATTGAACCTAGACAGATCAAAGTTTGGTTTCAAAATCGCAGGTATTTTTTTTGTTTTATTTTACGGTTTTTTTTAAGTTCTTAATTTTGGGTTTTAATTGAAGAACTTGCCACTTTTTTTTTTGGGGAGGGGGGTCGTGCAGGTAATTTTTAGTTTAGTTTTATGGGTTTGTTTTTTCGGTTTTAATTGAAGATTTTGGCACATTTTTATTTTTGTTGGGGAAATTTTTGTGCAGTTAATTTTTAGTTTAATTTTATGGGGTTTTTTTTTTCCATTTTTAAATATGGGTTTTAGTTGAACAATTTGACACTTTTATTTTGTTGGGGAAATTCTTGTGCAGGTAATTTTTGGTTTAATTTTAAGGGTTTTTTTTTCATTTTTAATTATGGGTTATAATTGAAGAATTTGTCACTTTTTTGTTGGAGAGATTTTTGTGCAGGTAATTTTATGTTTTTTTTTTTTTAATTATGGGTTTTAGTTGAAGAATTTGACATTTTTTTTGGAGGGGAAATTGTTGTGCAGGTGTAGGGAAAAACAGAGGAAAGAATCGTCGAGGTTACAGACAGTAAATAGGAAATTAACTGCGATGAATAAATTGTTGATGGAAGAGAATGATCGGTTGCAGAAACAGGTTTCTCAGTTGGTGTGTGAAAATGGGTTTATGCGTCAACAACTTCATACTGTATGTTACTTATTCTTTCTTAATTCCTCTTATTTTTTTTTATAAAAGGACAATAGAATGTTGTAATTTTGGATCTTGTTAGTACCATTGTTGTACAAATCAGGTTTTCTTTTTTTCTGTAATTTATTTTTGGCGAGACTTAATTGTTGTGCATTTATTGATTTCTTGGTGGTTATAGACATGAATTTTTGGGGGTCCTAAAATTATACAACCAAAAAAATATTCTAAAGCTGCAAATTTTCTATCTTCTATGTGTTAAAGTTTGTTACTTGCTTTCAATATATGCATTGTAGTTATGGTATAACTTAATATACAATATTTTATTTGTGGGGTTGTGTTCTTGAAATAGTATATGAAGTGCGTAGAGTGGATAAGTTGTGCAGGTTATATTGAAGATGTTCAGGGTGGAGGAATAATTCAGTTTTTTCTGTTACATTAATCTAGGATTTCAGTGAATTTAATGATGTTTTCTTGTTGTTTTTGGTCAGGCGCCGGCTATGACCACCGATGGAAGCTGTGAGTCTGTGGTCACCACAACGCAGCATGCTCTTAGAGACACTAATAACCCTGCTGGGTAAAGATTTAGTGCATTACATTGATTTGGTCCACTTCTATGCTTTAATGACTGTTATGTCATCGGTAATGAGTTTTACCCCTTTGTCTGTGTTTGTTGACAGACTCCTGTCTATTGCCGAGGAGACATTGGCAGAGTTCCTTTCGAAGGCGACGGGGACTGCTGTGGATTGGGTCCAGATGCCTGGGATGAAGGTGCTTAATTTTTTTGCCTTAAAGTTACTAGGAAATTAGTAAATAAGTTGATGACTAAGCCCTTGATCTTGTACCAGTACAACATAGCAGTCTCAGCAGCTTACTTGCTTAATTTTTTGCAGCCTGGTCCGGATTCGGTTGGGATCTTTGCTATTTCACATCGTTGCAGTGGAGTGGCAGCCCGAGCCTGTGGTCTCGTCAGTTTAGAGCCTACAAAGGTGAGTTGGTTGTGAAGAACCTTTGATGTTTTTTTATTGACATTCGCTGCTCATTCCTCGGCTGTCAGCAACATATCAGAGATATTACAATGTTAAATCCCTTTGCCAGATCGCAGAGATCCTTAAAGATCGTCCATCATGGTTCCGGGACTGCCGGAGCCTTGAAGTATTCACTATGTTTCCTGCTGGAAATGGAGGAACAATTGAACTTATTTATACACAGGTAGGATACGATTAGGCTTTCTTTTAGCTGTATGTTTTTAGATGTGTTTTCACCTCATTGAGTACTGAAGTTGGTTCTTCCAGATATACGCTCCAACTACTTTGGCCCCTGCACGGGATTTTTGGACTTTGAGATATTCCACAACTTTAGAGAATGGCAGCGTCGTGGTATGCTCATTCGAACGCTGTATCTTTTTCGTGTTTTTTGCAATTTCTTTTTTTTGGTACCCCCTTTGTTCAGGAAGAGTTGCAAATTGGTCACATTGTGCCAACTTTTTCGTACTTAAAGATACGATATTATTTTAATGTCAAATGGGGCCTTTTCAACACTCTTCCCATGATTGACCTTATGTGGGCACATCTTGGGAAGTCCAATCATAAACCATCACTAATTCTAGAATGGTGAGAACTTTTTTGAACAGCCCAAACAACCTATCTGTTCACTGTTCCTGGATGGAGAGAGTATATAAAATGTGCTTGATGTCCTGCATTGATCTGCATTATGCATTGCTGTCTGTTTGTTAGTGATACTTGTTTATCACCATTTCAAATTTATTTGTGGCCTGAAGTGAGATGTAGCTTGTCAATGGTTTTTTTTTGTAGTTTATTAGTTAAAACCACGAGGACCTTGGTTGATGCTGTTTCCTTGTGAATGCATTAAGGTTTGTGAGAGATCTCTATCTGGTTCTGGACCCAACACTGCTGCTCCTCAGTTTATAAGAGCTGATATGCTTCCAAGTGGCTATCTCATCAGGCCATGTGATGGTGGAGGTTCAATTATCCATATAGTAGACCACCTGAACCTTGAGGTTTGTTGTGTGCCATTCAGCAATCAAATTGTTTTCTGCTGTTTTGAAGAAAAGCTTACCTGTATAAATCTTGTAGGCGTGGAGCGTGCCAGAGGTGCTACGGCCATTATACCAATCATCCAAAGTTGTGGCCCAGAAAATGACCATAGCAGTAAGTTTGCATCTACATCTAATTTCATTTTCGTATAACCATATTGTCCTTGACATGGTTGTTTTTTAGCTGTGGTATTTTTTGACTATAATGGAGAGTAATATGGGGGAAATTCCCCTATGGTAGTCATCCTTCATTACTCTACTTTAGACAAAGAATGAATCAATGACATGCCACTGGTGGCCTCAGTAGATGCTAGTAAACAATGGTTTAAAGTAACACGCTATGACCTAATTTAACCAAATTTGTTCCTTATAATGAAGGCTTTACGCTACATCCGTCAAATTGCACAAGAGACAAGTGGGGAGGTGGTATATGGCTTGGGTAGGCAGCCAGCTGTTTTACGTACGTTTAGTCAGAGATTGAGCAGGTACTTCCCCAGTTATAATGATGTTCCCATTGTGTGAAGCAGATTGTTTTTTGGTAACTTATATATATATATATATATATATATATTGGTGCTTTGAAGTGAACAAAAGTGATAAACACGTGTGGTTTTGCTTCTGTTTATTATTATTTAGATCCTTTTCTATTTGTTTAACTGTGGTTGATTTTCTCACTCCAGAGGTTTTAATGACGCTATAAATGGATTCACTGATGATGGTTGGACATTGCTCAATTGTGATGGTGCTGAAGATGTCATAATTGCTTGTAATACAGCCAAAACTTTTATGGCTACTTTGAATGCTGCCAGTTCACTTCCGATGGTTGGCGGTGTTTTGTGTGCCAAGGCATCTATGCTACTTCAGGTCGGTCTTGCAAGTTTTAGTTCTTCAAAACTATGAATCTGTTTTTCTGGCTGTGATTTGTTTCTTTGCCGCGATCTCTTTGTTGTAACCTTGCCATTGATCTCTTCATTGTAACTTTGCCTAGTATCTGATGGGAAGATATCCTGATTGTTTATATTTTGATTGAAATCTGCTGTTCGCTAATGGTTTCCGACCATATTCTCCCTTCTGATCTCTGTAGCAGAATTACTCTGTTTCCGATGTCAGACCAAATTTGATCTTTAGTCT
The DNA here is from genome assembly GCA_947648045.1 of Beta corolliflora. Lineage (NCBI taxonomy): Eukaryota > Viridiplantae > Streptophyta > Magnoliopsida > Caryophyllales > Amaranthaceae > Beta > Beta corolliflora. Next base: position 1,868,678 of record CANSZD010003294.1, read on the forward strand.
GGCTCAATGCCTGCTTCTTTTACCTTTTTACTCAAACCTTTTGGCCAAGTAGGGGGTGGGGAGTGGGAGAAGAGAAGTTGTATATAGATTTATGTTTTTCAAAATGCGAATGCTGTATGCTGCTTCTGAATGCTGTATTTTTTTATACTACTTGTATTCTGAAAGATAAAACACCACTGCCTGGTTGTATTTTTGTGTGCAACTTCTTTATCCCAGCTTGTTCTATTGTAGAATTGTGCCTTGTAATAAAAGGTGGGCAAGCCCCCTTTTTTAGAATCAACACATTATCTGTAACTGCTTCTAATTGACTTATATGTTATAAAAAATTTCTGTGCAGAATGTACCTCCTGCTGTGCTCGTTCGATTCTTGAGAGAGCATCGGTCGGAGTGGGCCGATTTCAGTGTTGATGCCTATTCTGCCTCTGCTTTGAAGGCAAACTCATATGCATTTCCAGGGATGAGAGCTACGAGATTTACGGGAAGTCAAATTATCATGCCTCTTGGTCATACAATTGAGAACGAAGAAGTATGTTACTTTTATGGAAGTCTTGTGCTACTTTTCTATCCCATGGCTTCGAATTCTAGAATTCTTCATTTAGATTGATATTTTAGTTTACTTGGAGATAAAATAAGCACTGCTCTAAGTGAGATATCTCTCACCATTTTATATTAACAAGTGCAGAATATGGGTATTTGAAAAATTGTCTGGTTTGAGAGTTGAACTTTTCTACTCCCTCTTGTTTTCATTAGTTTACCCACTTTCCTTTTTGGGTTGTGAGCTGTCATTTATTAGTTTACCCACTTTTTTTTTTCTTTTTTCTGTTTTTGAAATGTTCCTACCAATTTTATATTATTATTTTTACCTTCTCACTCTACTTCTCTCGGCCCACAACATTAACTTCAACACTATATGCAATAAATCAAGACTTTCTCTTCCCTTCCACACTTATTTCTCCTGAAACTTTGTGCCCAAAGAAGTGGGTAAACTAATAAAAACCGGAGGGAGTATTTGTTAGTCAATAGTAGTCATTGATATGCATGTTATTTATAGCTGAAAATCTCGATTGATCCATTTTGCTTTTGAGAGTGATAATTCTCAATTGTTGCTGTAATATTTCTGTAACATGAATCTGCATGCGAGCAGTTACATGGTTTTACTCCCGTATCATAATGTATGATTATATAGTTATTCTTTCTGATGCCTATGTGCATGCTAGATGCTGGAGGTTATTCGGTTGGAAGGCCATTCTCTAACTCCGGAAGATGCTTATATTTCTAGAGATATCCATTTGCTACAGGTATGTTTCAGATACTTAGGAAAGTATGGCTCGTAATTATGAAGTGTTTCCAGAGTTGTAATTCTTCTATGGTGGATTTCTCTTTTTGTTTTGTTATGATGTGTAGTTTCTCTGTCCCAACTTTCTTGTCTTTGTTTTCTTTCAAATGTTCAGTTTCCATATTTGGTCACAATATCATTCATCCTTGTTTTTTGCTCAACCTAATTCTTTTTTAGCTATTGATGATACTTTTAGAAGATGGAAGGCCAATTTGTGCTTTTTGTTGTAGTGGGCTTCCGGTAGTCTTAAAGTTTTTATATTGTAGTGGATATTAGTGTAAGATGAGGTAAGTAGCTTGATGCTCCAAGGTCATTGGAATATTTAGAAGTTCTATTATTAGGAAATTCTTCTCCTACCTAGTGTTTGTCACTTCGTTACAGAGTGATTCAAAGCTTTTCATTTTGATTATACAAAATGCTTTTATAACTTGATTATCTATGAACAAGTTCTCTTTACTTGATTTTCCTTTCTCTCCTAATCTGTGATGTAAAGTGGATGTAAAAAACCCTCTTGCCTCTCGTTATGCTTTATTATAGTACTACCCTAAAGTCCCCTAACTGTTCTTGTCGATGTATCACTGTACTGTCTCTGTGTCTCTGCCCTAATTGACTCTGTAGTCTGCTAACTATTCCCTCTTGATGTATTAATACTTTAACCTCCATCATGTGCTTGAATCCTTGAACTAAATGCATATTTTGGTAGCAGATTTGCATTGGAATAGATGAGAATGCAGTAGGAGCTTGCTCTGAACTAGTTTTTGCGCCAATTGATGAATTGTTTCCGGATGATGCTCCGTTGCTGCCTTCGGGGTTCCGTATTATTCCATTGGATTCGAAACCAGTAAGTTTATATTGTCTTAATTTAATTACTCACTTTGTGGTACTTGCCAAAATAAATCGTCATTATTTTAACTCTTCCCGCTCTGCTGAGATCCATATTGTGAATCAGTGACTTTGATTTTGCCCAAGGTTTCTCATGCCCTTCTTGTTTTAACTCAATTTTACCCAACACCCACTTTACTCTGATATTTTTCTGTCCCAATTGAAGGAACACTTGACCGAGATCCTCAGGCTAACTTGTAGAGCTTTGTTTTTAGGGACTAGGTGTAGAGCACATTCTGATCACTGTACTTGGTTTTCAAAAACTTAATCAAGTACCCACTTGTCCCAAGGGATAGTTTCTGATGAAATAATCATGGACTTACTGTTGCTCTATTTGACATGTAGGAAGCTGCAACGAGTCGGACTCTTGACCTAACTTCAAGCCTTGAAGTGGGTCCATCAACCAACCATGGAGCTGCTGACGCAACATCTTCTGGCAGCAATCGTTCTGTGCTGACCATTGCTTTTCAGTTTCCATTTGAAAGTAGCCTGCAAGAAAATGTTGCGACGATGGCACGTCAATATGTTCGAAGTGTAATATCTTCAGTGCAAAGGGTTGCCATGGCAATATCCCCTTCAGGGTTAAGTCCCACAGTGGGTCCAAAATTATCTCCAGGCTCCCCAGAGGCACTTACCTTGGCCCATTGGATTTGTCAAAGTTATAGGTATGTCAATTTCAGCATCCCAGACTAATCGAGGAAGGTTCTGTAAGGCCTTGTATCTACTATGAAAGAGAAGTTTAGGTCATCCTATTGACATCTTTTCTGCAGTTATCATATGGGAACAGAACTGCTTAGGACTTCTTCTGCTGCTGATGACACAGTGTTGAAGCATCTCTGGCATCACCAGGATGCTATTGTGTGTTGCTCATTGAAGGTATTGTGAGAATGCAATTGGATAATGTTGTTTTTTAAATCATATAGTTCCTATAACAATGCAATAGGACTCATGGTTGCTTTTTCTCCAGTGCTGGATTGATTGATCATTATCTCAGTTGATTTAATTTGAAAAACAAATTCCCATTGTTACTCTATGAAGCCTAGGTTTAACCATGTGACCAAGAGCTGCTAATTGTGTATTTGAGATAATAACCTGAAAATTATATACACCACGAATAATACTATTGTTCTGTGCTTGCAGTCCCTTCCAGTTCTCATCTTCGCAAATCAAGCAGGGCTTGATATGTTGGAGACAACTTTAGTGGCGCTACAAGATGTGACCTTAGATAAAATTTTTGATGATTCAGGACGAAAATCGTTGTGTGCCGATTTTCCAAAAATAATGCAACAGGTTACAGTGATGAACTTTATCCTCTCATTGTGGAGAAAAATTGTATGCCATTTTTTTTTCTCTGAAAATATTCGTCGCTTTCAGGGCTATACTTGCTTACCTACTGGAGTTTGCACATCAACAATGGGCCGTCATGTTTCATATGACCAGGCAATTGCATGGAAAGTCTTCGCTGCAGATGAGACTACAGTCCATTGTCTTGCCTTTACTTTTGTCAACTGGTCTTTTGTGTGAATCCTAATTTATAAAGGTTCGTTCCATGGCATCCCCAATTGTTTCTTTACAGATGAAAAGGTTAAAAAGTGGAAGGGTGTTTGCTAAGTTTAGACGGGACAGGTTATTTGCAGCAATCCAGGAAAAAGAATTTTTGTATTATTTTACATACCAGGCTTGCATTTTACTAATTTAATTGCAAAATCCATTAAATTTCGCTGTGAGAATTTAGTCATGAAGTTTGCTGTCAAATGTAAGATGTAGAGGATGATCACTCACACATCTCGCGCTTTTTGTCATATTTGGGTAACGGTTCACTTCCACTAGGCGGATGATCCTTTTATCCATGATGTTTAAGGTATTTATCCAATATATTAGGGGAAGTCACTCAATTAAGTTTAGGTCACTAATTAAGATGGGAATTCCTTTCATATCTAGAAAAAGTTGCTCCTTAATTTTCTTCTGTCATTTGGACACAACTTTTGACTAATACTTCGAAAATGTTTTTTTCTGCTTGATATGACAGTTTTTTACAATTTTTCATTATGTATGCTAATAAGTTGATGTTTACAGTTGCAGAGTTGAGCCTCAAAAGATAGAATAGTACCTACCATGTTTTCTCTTAGTTAATTAACTTTATTCTGTCATTTAATTGGCATGATTGTTAGATTGTAAACTTTTTTATTAGGAGGTTTACATTATGGTTCATTTGGTTGCAAATTATCCCTTGAACTAAACCTAAATCTCTTCTGATAATGTTTAGAGGTTATTTGATTCGAATGCTTATTCCTTTCATTTTTACAAAGATGTTTGATTCATATCTTGGTTTTCGGATGATGTTTAGCGTTTTTTGGTCCTTCACAAGTCATTCTCATTCCCTAATACCATCGTATAACTAAAAATGAGTTAGTGAAGCTTGACAAATTTGGATGGTGCTGTTGGATTGGGCACTGATGATATCAAAGATCCTATTATGGCAAGAATTTTTCAGATTTGGTGGATTGATAATAACAATGTTGGCTCTCCCTGTTTTGGTCAAATATGAGCTCGCTCTCTCTCCTATTAATTGGTCTTATCTGTCATGATGGTAAGTTATGTACAGTGGTGATAGTATCTATGGTGTGGGATGAGGTACTCATAGTGGTGTTAATAGTGAACCAAACATAAAGTTAGCAAAAGTGATCTATTTAGCACAAATAGTTATCCGCGTCTGACCGATAACTTTTTACTGTAAACGGATCACTTTTACATAAGTAATCCATTAAGGGCAAGAAGTTACCCTCATTGTACAATAGATTACTCTACACCTGTCTCACACAAGAATTTGTGAGGGTCTGAACAAGTGGATGAAGCGGAAATACCTCTTGGCGCATGTTTGGTTTTAACTTGCAGAATGGAGATGTAATGAAATAAATAGAGGGGAAGAATGGTTATAATTATTGCTATTTTTATTGGGTGTTCGAGTCCACTATAGAACGGTAACAAAGCGTAGGATGAGGAGGGTGATATAATGTATTGCCATATAGGAATTAGGAATGTAATAGTTCGGATGTATATAGTTTACACTCTAGAAGTGGAAATCATTTTCCTATTCCTACCGCTTATACCAAACTTGTGACGGTAATGATTTCTTGTTTATGTGTCCAACATTTTAAAACAAAAAAGCAAAAAGAACAGAAGGGATTGTCCGATTGTCCTTGGTATTTGGACTGTAGTAATAGCATTAAAATTTGTTTGAATTTGACGATGGGCATTTAATTTGAGAATACATGCAATGAAAAGAAATAGAGGTCTGAATAAGTGGTCAATTCACATTAACTGTAGGGCAGTGGGTGCACTCTGCACTGAACTATTTGCTTCTTTTAGCATGTTTTGCATTTGCAAGATGTTGGTCGCTCTTTTGCGCATGTTTGTAGGTCATATTTATGCGTGATGATGCGTCGTCTAGTCAAACGTTCAAGAGGGTGGAAGTTATTCAGAGGGTCAATAATGGTTAGCTGGTTGCATTTAAGCAAGTATCAATGGCACCTTCCTTAAACGTCGAGGTGACATTAATGTAGTAGGACATGCAACTTTAATGAGTAAGCAGTAGTTGCAAGGTGTTGTGAGATGAAATGGAAATTTCCTTAATCCTTGTTCACACTCTAAAGGGCCATCTCTTCTAAGCAAGTTTCAATTGACTTGTGCCAGGTTTTAGTCTGAGTAGTTTCTCTTATCAGTATTAATTGAGATTATTGGTAGAAAAAATTGAATGAACAAACGTCAAAAGCAAATTTGGTGGCGATACTGATACTGATACATCCCTCGACCTTTCTTGATATGTTCATCACCTCAAGGATTGAACTGTACAATACGATAAATAGTATGATACAATTTGTCAATTAAGGCTCCGTCTGGTAGGGCGTAAAACATTTTCCAGGAAAACTGTTTTCTTCTATTTTCAATTTTACATTGTTTGGCTTGCACATGAGTGTAAAACATTCTCCCTAGAAGTAAAATTGCTCTCCCAATGATGGAAAACCAAACGAAGGGAAAATTATTTTCCTTCCTTTTCCTTATCTCTCTTGTACACTTCTTGCACTACCTCCTTACTTTCCCTTTCGTTTCATCATTTTTGTTACATGGAACCAAACAACAGAAAACTAATTTTCGGATTGCGTTTTTCGTTGTAAATTGTTTTCCATGAAAATCATTTTACATTGAAAATGTTTTACCCCCAATTAAACGAACCTAAATCACAATATGATGTTAACATGAATTTTTTCAAGTTCTGCCTACTATTATTAGATTTGAAACTTATCGAACATTTCCCCCAATAGAGCCGTCAAATTGTAGGCGAGGTAAAAATCCACCTACTATACGTCGTGAGCATATTGTGACAACTTGGGCTTGCATGGAATGTGGAGTTGAAGCTTGTTGCAAAGTAGAAATTAAGGGATAAAGTGGGTAGTAGACACGTTATATTTGAACTTTGATTTGAAAAGGAAGTTTTAATTTCATCTTTCACCAAATTAACGTTTCACAATGGATCATTAATTAATAGAATATAATCCTCTATATTATAAAAATAAAATAAATTTATCCTCGATAACTAATTTTTGATGTAGATAATTTTCAGTTTGTACGACATACTTATAGATATATCTTATTTTAATCTTCAAATTCTTTTAAATGAACTACAACAAATATAATTATTAAGCGTTAGATTAATTGGCTAGACAAATTGGTTGGGCACCCAAAAAAAAAACAAAGTGTAAAATGCTAAACATATTTTGAAATGAAATTGTTTAATTTTTTGAGGGAGAAACTCCACTAATCTTGCGTTTTGTGGCCCGGTTAAAATAGTATGACAAATTAGCAATAGTACCAATATTGGTAAGAGAATAAAAATGAGATATTGCTCCAATCACCCAACATGTTTTTGTTTAATAGTTTTCTTTTGGAATTGTTGGTGCAAAATCAGTTAGTTGACTTTGCAAACAAGTCACTGCACACCCAGTAGTTTGATACTGAATGTCTCGGGAGACTTAGCCCCTTGAGGTTACCGGTTTTAATTAGATAAAACCTTACTAACGTACTTTGTTGCAATTTAATTGAGGATTAAACCACAACGCCTAATAAATTCAGGCGAAATGCAATAAATAGAGCAAGCAATAATTAATCTATTAATTAAAGCACAACATTCCCATACATGCCACAAACTTTAAGAAAGAATTTTACAACACATAGGGGGATAAACCAGGCTGGACAACTAAAGGGAAGACACGAAGACTGTTACCTCCATGGTTCCTTGCTTCAATCGGAGAATTACAGAACCCGTCGCCAGAACATGTTCTACGTCTAAGGAACTAAACTATAACCCCAGAAGGGGGTTGGCTAGGCTAGAGCTAGGCTACGCTAAGAAAAGAGTAATTGCAAGTTGTTTGTGTGTTTGTGTTGTTTGCTTGATGATCGTTCCTCTATTTATAGAGAAACGTATTGTGTAACTTCCGTGCTTACTTGGAGGGAAAACATTTGAATCATCTTTGATTCAAATCTCAACCGTCTTCTGGCGCTGAATAACCGTAGCCTTGCACGTTCTTCCTTATGTGGATCCGTCTAATGATTGCTCTTTAACCACCTGTACGATTATCATTCTTGACTTTCATCTCCTGATGGTCTTCTCATATTGACTTTGACTTATGTTGACTTCGTCCAATGGGCTTTATGCACTTGTTGGACCTTCATATTAAGACAAAATTAAACCTTTTGAGGTCCAATACAATATACCATAATAAATGCTACTATACATCTAAAAATGGTGGTAACAAATTACCCCCTGATTTGTAGAGTGATGTACTCAACACCCACAAATTATGAGCAGAGAAGGACTTTCAATGGTTGTAGCCAATATCATCTAGTAGTATTCTGAATGTGACTTCCACCATTGTTCTAAGATGGTCGATGAACTTTCTTTTAGGATGACTGAATTTGGTTGAGAAGAATAACCTTTCGTGTATTCCCTCACCTTTCTTTCTAGCCATTGTGAAATCCATTAAGAAATTTTCTTCAAGATGTGAACTTGTAGGATTATTTGGAGATAACCAACAAGGACTTACATCATAGGTCATGAGATCGTACCAAATTTGACATGCACATTTGTATTGTACCATATCTCTTAATGATGACCCATCTACCAATCTATAGACTTTTATTTTCTTTGTAGTTCCCTTGACAAAGAGCCTCTTTAGATATCTCCAAGGCATGTTAGGTTTTCATATTTCTTCCGTAATGACTTTGCCCCATGATTTGCAAACCAGAAGAGATGTAACCTGATCATTGCTTCCGAGTTTAGGAAATATCCATTTTTGTACGAGATCTAAATTGGACCCTATTTGGAAGGCCTTAGATCCTCTTTTATTTTTCGGATCCTGTTGTATGACAGGATTATCTCCAAAATATTTTTGGATAGAAGAAACCCATTTGGTGGATTCATTCTTAATAAATTCATCTTTATCGCCAGATATGACATTTAATGCCTCGTGATGATTTGGGCATTTTGATGAATATGACATATGTTCTGGAGCAGATTGACGAAAAATGTGAGTATATGTGCAATCCATTTTGATTTAAAGTTTTGAATCTTTTAGAAACCGCACATATATATATATATATATATATATATATATATATATATATATATATATATATATATATATATATATATATAAAGACCTTGATGCTTTAATCGTCCGATAATTTTCCTTAACTGCCTAATTTCATGGGGACAGTTTTTTAAGGAATATAAGTATTAAATGGACACGTGTTTGTTTTTACTTCACTTTGGTGAACCAAAAACTGATGTCAAAGCAATTATATCATTGAAAATATATAGAAATATATTTAACAAGATTACCATTTGAGGTAATTTTATGACATTGATATAATGATTTATCTTTATGAAGATAAGATCATTAATTACATTTTAATTAAAAATGCTTGGGTCTAGAGACAACATTTGGAAGTGACTTCTACACACTATCTCTACCATAGCATTACATTCGTTGATTTCCAACTCACACCCTGCACTACTCCTGATAACTGCAAAGTAGTAGTCTTCTCCAGGGGAGTTGTTAAACCTTAGCTTGCCTTGAAGATAATCCTGTGGTAGCTGTTGCCCCAGGCGTATCTCCTGTCGATCAGTGCTATATACATCCAAGGAAGGAAATATTCTTGGGCTAACAACTCCCACAGTTTACAGACGCACTTAAAAAGTACTATCCTCCCTTGACTTTCGTCTTGGCCCTCGTTTATCCTCACCACTTTGAGGGAGGTCTGAGTGCAGGAAAGAGTTAGACTCTTGGCGTAGACCCAATTCATCCTTTGAGGCCTTGGGAAGTTTAAGATAGTGGAAACCTCCTTGCCCCACTTCTTACAAACTGTTAGCAGTTTGTCTTGTGACTTCCCATCTAATTTGGGCTATATATGGGTGGACAGGAGATCGATATTTGTACCGACCTTTGTAGCGCTTGATTCCACTAGCCCAGGATCCTCTGGCTCCATCACAGGTGCATCGCCAAAGATGCGCGCCATTTGCTCTACCCATCTAGCCCTCTCATTTGTGATGAAGGCTTCTTTGTCTTCCTCTATGATATCGAGGGCGAAGCGATGATTGAAACAATCATCATCAAACTCGGCTGCCAAGTTTGCATATGCTTCGTAGTCCATTTTAATTTTTAAAAATGAAAATAGGATGATGGGATGCTATGGCCAAGTCCCTTTAAATAGCCAAATCATTTATTCAACGGCTATTTTCATAATAACTTCTAGGATAAGTGAGTAATTGAGTACGTTGACCTCTTTTTTCGAGAAGTTTATGGATTTTTAATTGATTATTATTTATTTCAAGATTACCAATTTGTTGATAAGTCTTAAAATTAATATGTCACTTTTTAGGCATTTGGGCCTAAAATTACTTCCTTAGGTTTATTATTCATTTTATGAACAACAACCAAGTCTGCAATTGGTACATGATATGGAAGTATATTGTACATTGATAAAATAAGATTTATTTCATAAATGAAGTAAATCATGAAAAACAGTTATCAACGACATTAAGGCGAAGTACATAGTTTATTAAAGAAGATTTAAACTTAGTACTATGACTAGGATTACTAAGCCTTTACCTTGTTACTTGATCTATCAAGCACGAAGATGGGCGAAACTGATGGTGATTTGTGGTTCCTTATGCTCATCCACATCAGGATAATCATCATCGGAGTAATCATCATCTAATAACATAGGGATGCCTCTTCCTGATAAATGCTCTTGCCATAAGAGACATGTACATTTGTACTATATGAGTTTTTTGAAACTCATATTCTCGTCCACTTGGACTACCCTATACTTTCTGGTGAACACGCCCAAACTGCTTTCACAGATTATGGACCTGTGATATTTCAGTGCAAGTTCAGGAGGAAAATGTTGTTTTGCAATGCCTTCTCCCCATGCCTTGCAAACGCTTAGGAATTTTAATAAATCTCCCTTTTCCATTCTCGACCATAGATTTAGTGCTAGGAGGTCTATATCACTTCCCATTATGGTTGCACTATACCTTTGCTCCTTGAGATTCCCAGATTGGACCTTTGGGTCCTTTCCAAAGAGTCTTATGATTTTGAGTTGCCATTTTTTCATCTCCTCTTCTCTAAACTCCTCCCAATCCTCATGTGTGATGTCCTTATTGAACCGGTGCCTCTAACATTCACCAGAAAATGGTAGGAGAGCAACTTACTGATCAACCATGTTCCCGGATTTTTTGGTTTTGTGAAGGTAGAGTAAAGATATTGTGGGTGAAAAATTCTTAAAGTTAAGGTAACATATTTATAATATGATCACCATAACCGCTGTCCCTATTTGTTAGGGGTTTATGAGGCGATTAGTATTATATTTTTAGATAATTATGTCACGTTATATTTTTTATAACGAATTTTAATCTCTTCAAGTTATTTTGATAACTGACTTCAAGTCATGGCCTTAGTGGATAAGTTTACCCATTAACTCTTCAATATGTCATGTCACTACTAGGAGTTGGCCATTAGTGGTGTGTGAAGTTAAATGGCAATAATTACTTTTTGAAGTAACTTCCTTCCATGTTATTAATATTTTTTCAGAGTTAGCATCCCAAGAGTCACTTTATTTCTCTTCTATTTAATCTTAACCGTGGATTTTGCATTATTTGATTTGACAGTTATTTTTGAATAACATAATATAATCTGACTCGCACAATTTTAATTGGGCAGAATAAATAATGCAAACAAGATATAAGATAAAAGAAACTTGGACTCAATTGAGACTGAATTGAGGAATTATTAATTTAAAAGGGAAATTTACAACCTAGATTGAATTTTTTTTATCTTAGGATAAAAATTTACAAAATTTGTTTAGAATTTTAGAATTCTAAACTCTAGGCCTATGTCTAATCCCTTGGAGACCGTGGCTTGTCGCCATCAGAGTCTTCATCTTCCTCATCGTCTCCAGCGGCAGCGTCACTGGAGTCATCGCCAAGAGGATAGAAAAAACGTTCCTCTCTGGTGAAAGGTTCCTCGAGGAGATCCTCCTCGTCGACCCTCATCCACTTGGCGGCGGGCTCGTCATCATCTTCATCTTCATCCTCATCATCATCATCAGATTTATCTGAGGATGGAGGAATACCTTCCTCGTCTTCTTCTTCTTCTTCATCCTCTTCCTCTTCTCTCTCCTCCGGTATTTTCTGGAGGAAAGACGAAGGACTGGTCAAACTCTTGTGGATTGATGATTTCTTGAACCCCTGTGACGCAGGATTTGGCGGATGGCTGAGGCGCATCCATGTCTGGCGAAGAAGACTTTTTTAGAAGGTTGAGAGATGAGAGGGTTTTTTGGAGATGTTGTTTCAAGAGATGAGTAGTGTGAAGATTTCGTTTCACTTGCCCCTTTTTATAAAGAGATTTTACTCTCTTGAAAAACGGAAAGTTACGCCCTTTGGAAATGGGCTCTTGAGTAACTACCCCCTGGACATGGGCTTTCAAATCACACGCCCTTTGAGAATGAGCTTTTAGATGACTTCAGAACCTTATGTCTTAATTTGTTAAAACTAGGCCTTAAAATGACCCAATTGAACATGACCCAAAAGAAAACGTATCACGCATTGTGCACGTGTTTTCTTTTATTGTTTTATTTTGGTTGTCTTCTCCATTAATTTTCAAGGATTTTAGGAAAATTGGAGATCTTTCAGACAAATTTAATTCACTTTCTAAGAATTCACAACCATCACCAAATTTCAATTCATCTTTCAATTCACCATGTCTAATGAAAGAATTCGTGAGGATAAAATTCGTGAAGCACTTGCCAAGAAACGTGATGCCATGCAATCTGAGGCAGCCCGTCAATTATACAACGCCATTAGAGTGAACCTTGGGACTTATAAGTCTCAAGTGTACTGGTATGTGAACAAAAGCTCTGACTCTAATACTCCTTTGGAGGAGAGAATTGCCACTATTGGTCCTTGTTTTCCTTTCAAGATTCAAAAACCAAAGCGCCAACTTGTCTTAGAGCAACAGTGCTACCCATTCTTGGACCATATTATTTTAGAAGATAATAAGCCTAGAATGCTTCCATTTACTCCAAAATCCCTCCAACATTTGCATTGGCCTTTGACCAGCAAACCTTTTAAGGGTTGGATTTCAGGAGTGGATGCAAGAGCATGGTTTCTGCGAATGAAACCTTTTCATGACAAATGGTCCAAGAACAAAATATTGCCCTTCTTGAGACTAGCTTCTTATGAAACCATCCCTTTTGATGGAGCTATGTCTACTGCCTTGTTGGCATGTTGGGACCCTGCCATCAACTGCTTCTTGTCCGATGGGGACCAATGACTGTGACATTAGCTGATATTGCCTTTATTACTGGGACTTCTCCAACAGGTAAATATGGAATTGAACTTCCTATCTTTCACCATGTTAAAGAACATAACCAGCTGTATAGTCAATTCTTATCAACTTTTCGCCAAATTGCTAGTCCTTCTGCTAGTGCTAGCAAATGTGGCTTTCAGAAGTTTGTTGATTTCTTCATTAATAAGGATACTAGTGAGGAAGTTACTTCTCAAGAGGAAGTACTTTTTCTTACTTTTGCTTTCTCCAAATTGATGATGTCTAGAGCTGGAGGAGTAGTAACATTATGGCTATCTTTAGCTGTTAACATCTCCTCTACTTCTGAAGAAGTAGCTTTGGCTCCTGTTCTATTGGGACAACTTTATAGATGTCTTTTCAGGAGTAGAGAATCTTTCAAAGGTTTTAGAATTCATACCTCTGAATCTCCCATATTCTCTACTGACAAGGGATTTGGACCCCTATGGCTCTTGACTTATTAGGGCCATATGTATCTACCTTGTCTAATGTTTATCAATCCCTTTTCTGCTTTTAAAGCATCTAGGGGTTCAGAGGAGGAAGATCATTCTTTTGATCCTCTTTTGTTCCTCTCAGGTCTTGATGATTGTAGCTATTATGGTGAAGTCAGCTTCAATCTTATATCTCCAGACGAGGTTTGGCATCCAAGTTTGATTTTTTCATACGTCTTGGTTTCTAAGTCCAACCCTGGTGTCTGGAATATTTTTTCGGGTAAGATGACTGTTTCTGTTGCATATGAAACTTGACGCCATCAAAAAATGCCTTCTTGGCTACAATCCCTGAACATCCACTCTGGTTCCTTAGGAAGTGGGAATTTTTGGAGTATTGTTCTTAGGTCTAGGGATTTAATAGCTGCTGAGCCTGAATATTTTGGCTTTGAGGCTTATAATCCACAGCTGGTAGCTAGGCAATTTGGATTGGTCCAAACACTAGCTATTCCTTACTTCTTGACCCGCAATGATCCTTGGACTTCAAGGGGTCGTTTTGAAGAAGGTAGAGCCCTTCAGAGTAGAACTCTCGGCCTTACTTCCATGTCCATTTCTCCTTGGAAATGGATTACTAAAGCCGTTCGAGGCTTCCATCTGTGGTGGGATCATGTATTCCCAAATGACTCATTGTGTTCTGATGCTTTGGTGAACTTTGAGGATCAGCTCTTCTTAGGCTGTAAGTAATTTCTTTCCTTAGTTATTTTATAACTTTTTGCAGGAGTGAATATTACTAAATCTTCTTTGTGCTTTACTTCTGACTTTTTAGCAAAAGCTGGCAAGAAGAAGCTAAGGATGCCTGATGGCATGACAACGGAGTCTAGATATGACAAGCTCTATTGGAATACCATAGACAAAAGGGTTCCTCCTCATACCTCTTCAGAGGATGAAGATGATGCTGCTTATGAACAGGGGATCTCCTATGGAGATGTTCAGACTGTGGATGATATCCAATCCATGGGACCACTGGAGCAGATTGACCCTTTCAAAAGAGCTGCAAGGAAAAGAGATTACAATTGTCTCTCTGCTTCCAAGGACACCCAACCCAAAGGGTCAGTGGAGCAGCCTGAGCCTCTTAAAAAGGCTTCAAAGAAGAGAGATCATGGCTGTATTTCTGCCTCCAGACCTTTAAGGCATTCCAGCAGGAAACGTCCTAAGTTAGAGGTTTCTTCAGAGATACCACAGTATATCATCTCCTCTGATGAAAATGATGACAAGACCATATCTCAAATTTTCAAAATGAAACCAGGAGTTAAAACAAGTATGAATTTGACTTTTACTCCTTTTATGAAAAGTTACACTTTTTTCGGAATACTGATTAATTTATTCCAGGCTCCTCTGGTGCTGATGACATTGAGCCTAAGATTATCAGTGACCCTTCTTTTAAGAAGTCATCACCTCTTGGCTCTGTCAGCCATACTTCAGGAGATGCTCCTATGATAGCTGATCCAGAGTTAGTTCCAAAGAGTGGTCCTGTTGATGAATTTGTCATCAATCATCCCACTTCAAGTGGTGCTGCCCCCCAGTTGGAAAATGTGGCAACCCTCTCTTTGGAAGGGTATGCTGCCCCCCAGTTGGAAAGGACTGAGCATTTTCATGTGGAATCTCCTGAGGTTACTTCATCAATTTGACGAAGATCCCTTGGAATCAAGTCCTTTAGATATTGAAGTTCCAGGCTCTCATGCTGCTACCACTATTGTTATAGCGATTCCTTCTATTGCTAGAGATGAAGTTCCAAAAGATGTTATCCCTTTAGAGGTTACACCTTTACGGAGCAGTACTGAACTTGTGATTACCTCTGTTTGCAAAGGTTCTTCATCAACTTCAGCATCTACTTTAGGGACTGGTCTGCCTTTCTTTCCTCATGAATTCATTTTAGATTTCCTCTATATGAGTCCATGTCCTCATAATACCAGACTTCACTCTCTTGCTAACTTGGCTTCTCTTCTTTATGATGTAGAGGGAAGCATTCAAGAAGCAAGTGTGATGAAAGAGTCTGACGGAGGGAAAGAGGTTAGTCTGCAAATAGCTATCATTGTAAGGGATCAACCTACTTCTGCCAACAGTGATCATTCCAGTGATGGATCACCTGAGCACATAAAACAAGAAGATAAAATATGGGACCTCTGCTTGACCTTAACCAGCAACCCTTATGACCAGGCTTCTGCACATGCTCTTAAATAAATTTTGGAATCCCAGATTTCTCAAGGCTTTGAGTACTGGATACCTTGTCTTGATTATGTTAAGGAAACTCTTATTCTTCAACAATGCAATGCTGAATCAAGAGTCCAACCTCCAAAATTCTCAGCTCAGAAACTTCAGGAAGAGGAGACTTCTTTGGAAGTTCAGGCTAAATCCTTCAGAAACTTCAGTAGACAGACCCAAGATTCCTTGAGTTCTTTTGATCAGAAGCTGAAGCTTCTTTCTGAAGAGAGACAATTTTTACAAAATCGCCTGGCTGAGATTAATAAAGAGGAGGTCAATATCATTAACGAGAAGTCTTCACTCCAAAGCTCTATTGATATTGAAGAGAAGAAACTACACCAAGGGCGAACAAATCTTGCTCATTTGAGGCAAGAGATGTTCAAATATATGGCTGTATAACAAAGCTTGATTCTCCAGAAGGAAAAACTTTGTAACGCTTGGTCTGCCATAAAACACCTTAGTTTAGCTGTTAGACAATGTTGGAATGTCTAATGTATAACATTATTATTAATGTTGTAATTTTAATGATCCCTTGCTGTTTGAAACAATTCTGCATGTTTTTGTTGAAACACAGGATCGTGTTATTCCCATATAGATGGGTGATATTTCTTTAGAAATTTGCCATTCAAGGCTCTATCATTTATGTTGCCATCTATATCTTTTAATAGATATGCATTTCCAGACATTTTCTTATGAATGATGAAAGGACCCTGCCACTTCGGTGACCATTTCCCTAACTGTGGATCTTTGTAAGCTGCCTCTGGCAGGAACATTTTCCACACCTTATCATTCTCCTGGAATTCTTTAGGCACTACTTTTTTGTTGTAGGCCCTAGCAACTTTATCTTTTTGGATTCTCATTTTGGCTAGGGCTTCTTCCTTAGCTTCTAGAGCATTCATAATTTCGATATTCATCGCCTGTGAATAGTCATCTCCTGATAATCCCATTTGTTGGGCTACCCTTGATGATCTTACATTCACTTCAATTGGGATCACTGGAGTATGCCCATAAAGTAAGTTAAAAGGCGTAACTCCTGTTGCTTCCCTTTTAGAGGTCCTGTAGGCCCATAGGGAATATAGCAACAACTCATCCCATTTTCTTGGGTTATTGTCTATGAGTTTTGAGATTCCTTTTACTATGATCTTATTGGTAGCTTCAGCTTGACCATTTGCTTGAGCATAGTAAGGCGTTGAATGCAATTTAGTAACCCCAAACTGGTTAAGATATTCCTGTAGATCAGGATTTCTAAAAACTGTGGCTTAATCAAAGGTTATAGTTTCTGGAATTCCAAATCTTGTAAAGATTTTTTCTTCCAAGAAATTTATGACAACCTGGGTATTGAGCCTATTGAAAGCCTGAGCCTCCACCCATTTGGTTAAGTAATCAGTTACCACTAGGATGTATGAATGCTTCTTAGAGGATGCATGATTGATTTCTCCTATGGCATCCACTGCCCATCATCTAAAGGGCCAAGATTTAATAATGTACTTAAATTCTGAAGCTGGTGCCCTGCTGATAGGCCTAAATTTTTGACATCTTTTGCAACCTTTAGCATAGTCTATACAATCCTTTCTCATAGTAGGCCAATAGAAGCCATGTTCGTGCAACAACCATCTCATTTTTAGGCCATTTTGATGAGCACCACATAGCCCTTGGTGAATTTCTGCCATGAGGGTTATAGCCTCTCCAGCATCCACACATTTCAAAAGTAATCCTTCATGATCCTTTCTATGTAATTCACCGAATTGCATGCAAAACTTAGTTGTTGCCATTTTGACTCTATTTGGCACTTTTGTCCCACTTGGGTCCTGGAGATAATGAATAATTTCATCTCTCTCCAGTCCATTTCCTCCCTTAATATTAAAATTCTATAGACTTCCAATATATCTTCTGATCTTTTTTGATCAGGTTCAATGAGAGGTTCTAGGATTTTCTCTTGGAGAATGATATCTTCATTTTGTGAAGGTATCCCTTCTCTAGCAGAAGCTATTTGGGACAGCTGATCTGCTACCTTGTTTTCTTCTCTAGGAACGTGTATGAAGGTGATTTCCTTAAATTATTTAGACAATTTTTGTACTTTTCTACCATACTCCTGAGATACTAGTGATATACTTTTGAATTCCTCATTTATTTGATAAATGACAAATTGAGAATCCCCATATATCTTTGCTTTCTTAGCTCCCAATTCTAGCAACATATCTAATCCAATTAATAAAGCTTCATATTCAGCTCTATTGTTGGTACATGGGCCCTTTAGGGCTACTGCTAGTTTAGTTGGAGTCCCATCAGGAGATATAATATATATTTCCCCCGCCCTTCTCTGGTGTTGGATCCATCAAAGAACAAGACCCATGGAAGGATGTCCTCATCAATGATTCCTGAGTCACAACAAGGATGGGTTGCTAAGAAATCAGCTAAAGCTTGACCTTTCACTGCTTTTGTGGCACATATATTAGGTCGAACTGTAGTAAATGTAAGCTCAATTTACTTAGCCTTCCTTTTATAAAAGGTTGGGATATCATATATTTTATGACATCTGTTGGAGATATTACTTCCACTGTTAAGGCCATGAAATAGTGTATGAGCTTGATTGATACATCATACAAGCACAAACACCATTTTTCTGCCATGGTATACCTTTTTTCAGTGTCATGCAGGATTCTACTTCGATAGAAAATGGCCTGCTCATGTCCTTTCTCATTTTCTTGAGCAAGGAGACTACCAATAGAATCTTCACAAGCAGACATATATAACCTTAATGGCTTCCCATTCTGCCTTGGAGGAATCAATACGGGAGGGCTTGCCAAATCTTGTTTGATTTGATCAAAAGCCAGTTGATGCTCCTCGTTCCATTTAAATTCTGATTCATGTTTTAATCATAACAAAGGCGAAAACTTTTTAGTTTTTCCCGCTAAGTTGGCCATGAATCTTCTAACATAATTAATCTGTCCAAGGAATCTTTGCAATTCCTTCTTATTAGAAGGTGGCTTAGCTGCCAACACTGCTTTTGCCTTGTTTTGGTCAATTTTCATTCCATTTTTATGAATGAGGAATCCTAAAAAGTTACTAGCTTTAACTCCAAATGCACATTTGAGTGGATTTATTTTTAGGTGATATTCTCTCATTCTAGTGAATGACTTAATCAAATGTTCTTTATGTTTTAAAAAATAATTTGACTTTACCAGGATGTCATCCATATATACTTCCATGATCTTACCAATCATGTCCTTAAAGATTGCATCCATTGCTCGCTGGTATGTGGCTCCGACATTTTTCAATCCAAATGGCATTGCCACATATTCAAACAAGCCTAATGATTTTGGACATCTGAAGGCTGTTTTATTACAGTCTTCATGTGCAATCCTTAACTGGTGATATCCTGCATACCCATCCATGGAAGATATGTATTCATATCTTGACGCTGCATCTATTAGGAGATCAGCCACTGTCATGGGGTATTGATCTTTAGGCGTAGCTTTGTTTAGATCCCTAAAGTCAATGCAGATTCGTATCTTGCCATTTTTCTTAACTACTGGAACTATATTGGAGATCCAGTCAGCATATTGGCAAGGCCTTATGAACTCCGCCTTGAGGAGTTTGGTTATTTCCTCTTGTATAGGCTCTGTTAGTTCAGGCGCTAGGCTTCAAGGACTTTGGGCCACAAGCTTAAATCCTTCCTTGATAGGTAGTTTATGCTCTACTATTTTTCTATCAATTCCAGGCATTTCATGATGTTCCCAAGCAAAACAGTCCTTAAATTCTTTTAGAATTTTTATGATTTCCTGCTTTTCTTGGTTAGTGAGGAGCTTACTTATGTAAGTAACATGTGGATTTTCATTATCCCCTAAATTTATTTCCTCTAGTGGATCATGAACCTCTTGTTTAATATCCTCACTTTTAGCCCATACTTTCTCATCCTCCTCTTCTAAGGATTCAGTTTCTTGTAAAGTTGAGCAACATGCATTAGAGTTTATAAGAAAATCCTCTTGGTATTTTCTAAAAACTAAATCTTTCATTACTTGATCAGCAATAGGGGTAAACCCATTACAACATTCTTCTTGGTTTATAGACATAATAAACTTTTTTAAGAAAAATACATCCTAACTCTATAAACTAATGAGAGCTAAGGGTTGATCATAGTCTGGCGCCTGTTGAATATATTCACATTTTGATTGAATGTCTTCAACTTCTAGGGCGTCATTAACTTCTTCAATGAGAATTGCACCTGAGTTTTCTACCTCTTGGTGAGTTTGTGACTCAAGTTGTAGAGCAACCTCAATTTTGATGGTAGGAACTGACTTTAGAGAGTCCCTAACAAAGACAGAATCGGGAGATGTAATTAAACAAACTTCCTCATCTGCTTGAACCATCTCATAAGTATCACCATTCCACAAGATCAAAACTTGGTGGAGTGATGATGGAATAGCATAATTATGATGTAACCAATCTCTTCCTAGTATGGCATTATAATGAGTACCATTTTCGACTATGAAGAAACCGGTATAAGTGGTTCCTACTCTTATCTTTAAGATAGTCATTCCTTCCACTTTTTCCGATAAACCAAAAAAACCAGTTATGTTGATTTGTATGTTATGCAAATCTTTTCTAGTCTTTCCTAGTTTTCTGAATACAGAGAGTGGCATAATATTAACAGTAGCTCCAGTGTCTACCAATACTTTGCCTAAACGGACTCCCTCAAAATCAACATTTAGAAATAAGGCTTTAGTGTGCTTATTATTGACATCAACTGACCTAAAGATTTTATCTATGATTAATTTCTCTAGGTTAGCTTTTAGAGATGTTTTGTTAGGCACTTTTTTATGAGGTGCATTCGAATAAGATGACAAGCTTTGAGAAGAAGTAATTTTAAATTTACCTGCCCTCTCTTCTTTGTCAACTTCATCTGCCCACGATGTGGTATTGGTCTGGAATTCTGGTTGGTCTTCTGACTTTTTGAACTCTGTTGGTAGCATGACCACATTGCACTACGCGTTTTGCTCCTCTCCCATCTCTGTTTGAGGCTCGCTCATCAGTGGCTCTACATCCAGAATTAAGTCACTATCAGAAACCAATAAGTCCAAATCCTTAGATCCAAACTCTGAATCATAGTCCTCAATAAAGCCATTTCCCGGCTTCTCTTTCATAAGAGAGTCGCCTCCCTGAGGCTGCTGGTCACCGCTCTTTGTAGGTGGTGTATCATCCTTTTCCAGAGGCAACAACTTAGTAATTCCAGCTTGTAACGCATTCTCATCAATTCTGATGTTTGCTATAAGGGACTCTTGCACATTTTGAGTGCTAATTTGAGCCCTTGCTGCAGCAGCTTTTGCACTCAACTCCTTCATCTTTATTGTCCTACTTTTAGGAAAGTTTTGGACATATGATAGTGGCCAAGGCTTAACTGCTGACTTGATCTTTGACTTCCCTTGGCCCCCATGGGAATTCACCCTTCTTTTGAGAATTTTGGTCCTTGACTTCTGGACCTTTTCTGGAATGGACGCTGGTATGCATGCACATAGGCAGGATCATTTGGGATGATCTGAGTTCTAACCATTTCAAAGGTTAGCCTATCTGCACATGATGAGCACATCCCATTTCTTAGGGCCTTCAACCCTTCTATCGCCCTAGTCTGCAATGGGAATTTCTGAGCAGCCTCTTTGTAGGTTTTAGCTCTTTCCTCAGGCATCACCGGGCTTGGAGCTGGTTTGGAATTAACAGGTATCTTAGCTTTGGCTAAGTTGGCCTTGTAGGCTTCTAGCTCCATGGCATGATGTTCCATTTCTGAGACAACTAGTCTTTTGAGATTTAACTGCCTAGTTAGGAACCCTCTGAAAACTTGGCATTGGTTTGTAGTATGCGACCCATTCATATGCCATCTGCACATATCTTCCAATCCCTCTTCATTGGCTATCTTTGGCATAACCAAGATTCCTTCGTCAAGCAATCTGTTGAAGAGTTGGTTACCTATTTCGGTAGCTTGAGATGCCTGCAAAGTGACAGTAAAAACATTATTAGTCTCTACCATACCACAAAATAGTTCAAATGGTTCGTCCATTCCAACTACATTAACATCTCCTTCATCAGGAAACATGATATTTTTCTTATCAATTTCATCCTGGATCTTATTTTTAAAAACAATGCATTCAGAAGTGTCATGAGTTACTGCATCATGCCATTTACATTATTTTTACCCTTAACTTC
Organism: Beta corolliflora; assembly: GCA_947648045.1. NCBI lineage: Eukaryota > Viridiplantae > Streptophyta > Magnoliopsida > Caryophyllales > Amaranthaceae > Beta > Beta corolliflora. The sequence goes on from CANSZD010003294.1 coordinate 1,890,706, forward strand.
CTCGGCAGTTCTTACTTTATGCCTTCCTACCAGTTTTATCTTTTTGTTAGATAATAACCAGTCGAAAATAGCATTAGATTTCTTAGCATCAAAAGTATATTTCCTTTTTTGTTCAGATTTCATATCTTTTGGCGCCAGAAATTCCTTCTTCTCTAGAGGAGCACACTTATAAGGTACTCCTTGAATGATTTCTGCCACGTCCACTTCTTGTGCAGTTTCAAAGTGGAAGGGCTCGTCATTCTGAACAAAGAAGTTGTGGTGTCTTACTGCACTTTCAGCCTGTAGGTTCCTTTCATACCTTACAGCCAATTCTGCTTCAACAAAATCGCCAAAGGCATGACCATCAAACCTTTTTCGAAACTGAATTAACATTCCCTCTTGAGCCATTTGTACAAATTCTCTTTCAGGGATGCTAACATGACACCTGATCTTGGCCATTTTGAATCTAGATAGGTAGTCTTCTATAGACTCTCCTAACTTTTGTTGGATTCTAGCCAGATCACTTAGAGTCACTCCGGGTTCAGTGCGTGCAAAATGATTTATAAATTGCACCTGCATGTCTTGCCATGAGTAAATGGAATTTGGCGGTAAATTAGTGTACCACCAAAAAGCAGTCTCAGTAAGAGACATGGAAAACATTCTAAGTTTTAAGAAATCATTGTCAGCTGCTTCCCTACACTGACAATTGAACCTAACTAAATGCTCCTCGGCAGAAACTCTATCATTGCCTGAGAACAAGGTAAAGTCAGGTATCTTAAACGTTCTAGGAAATGGATTGGCTCTATCAATCCATTCAGGGTAAGGTTTTTGACCTATTTGCCTCTGATTTTTCCTAGAATTATCCCCTATTAGTCTTTGGACTAGTGCCTCAACTTGTGCTGCCAATTGATCCTGATGCGTTCCTGGATATCCCATACTCCCATTCCCCATGTTTCCTGCTTGATCATATACAGGATTAGGGTTAGGATTGAAATGTTTATTTTGATAACCTCCCATAGGGATCTCCTGGTGTTGCATAAAAGCAGGATTGGCTGCACTTTGCGCCATTTGCGGTGGGAATGTATGTCCATTCGTGGGCATCCTCTGTTGATAAGCACCAGTTGCTTGGGCAAATGGAGCTTGGTGTTGATTATACCCCGGAATATTCCCATAATGAGGCGTACCAGCCATAGTTGGTTGGCTATGAGGCATGTAAACATAGGGTAAAGAAGGACTCCTAGCCACATTTGGTTGGTTAAGAAGCGCATACGCATGCGGTATACTATTGTTGTTTGTAACAAAAGTACCTTGCCTCTGTCCTCCTTGTGATGGTCCAGATTGGTGTGTGTTGTCACCAACTTGTCCACCACCCACGGAAAACGAAGGTTGGTGATGTCCTGACGCCTGGTGCCAGCCTGGCTCCACGCCCGCTGCCATTTCACCACTTCTCCTAAGGTTCCCATGATTACCCTCTCCATGACTCAAGGGTATTGCCCTTGTTTGGTGTGCATGAGAGGAAGTTTGTGGATCGCCTGAAATGAGTATATCTCTAGTTTCAGGGTGGGAGAAACGTACCCTCGGAGGGTAACCTAGTGGAGGAACATCTGGCTCTATACCAGAATTTTCCCTTGCTCTATTCAATGGGACCTCTTCTAAGGCCTTAACTAGTTTCTCATTTAACTGATAGTGTTTTTCGACTAGTGGTTCTAGACGAGTAACTACTTCAGTGGCAAGAGATGTCGACATTGCCGTGAAAGTTGCACTCATAGTATCGTTGATATCTACAAGTATCCTATCGATCTGCCTAGAGTTGATCTCTATATTCTCTTCACTTATCCTTTGGAGGATATCTGTGAAGACCCTGGCAGACTCGTGGGCTAGAGTCCTATAATTGGAGTCAAATTGTTGTCTCTGACTCTCTCTGGCTTCTAACAGTAAATTCTTTACTATTTCTGTGAACCTTCCATACATTTGTTGTATAAGTCCACGACCAGCATTACTTGGAGACGAGCCTTCCCTTTGTGGGGTCTCTCCTTTTGACTCTTCATGAGTATGGTGAATTGGTTCACCATTGTTACCATGCGCCCTAGTTTCTGGAGGGGTTGAATAACTTGTTTCCATGTTTTGGAAACTTGTTTCCTCCTGAGCAACTTCCTTATTCTTTTTAGAACGTGTATCCGACATTTTCGTAAAAGCAACTGTTTTTTACAGTTGGTTTTGTCGAAAGTACGAAGAAGAAAGTTCACAATTTGTTTATGAATCTTCTTCTCCCACTGTGGTCGCCAAAAAACTTGTTGGTGCAAAATCAGTTGGTTGACTTTGCAAACAAGTCACTGCACACCCAGTTGTTTGATACTGAATGTCTCGGGAGACTTAGCCCCTGAGGGTTACCGGTTTTAATTAGAGAAAAACTTGCTAACGTACTTTGTTGCAATTTAATTTAGGATTAAACCACAACGCTTAATAAATTCAGGCGAAATGCAATAAATAGAGCAAGCAATAATTAATCTATTAATTGAAGCACAACATTCCCATACATGCCACAAACTTTAAGAAAGAATTTACAACACATAGGGGGATAAGCCAGGCTGGACAACTAAAGGGAAGACACGAAGGATGTTACCTCCATGGTTCCTTGCTTCAATCGGAGAATTACAGAACCCGTCGCCAGAACATGTTCTACGTCTAAGGAACTAAACTATAACCCCAGAAGAGGGTTGGCTAGGCTAGAGCTAGGCTATGCTAAGAAAAGAGTAATTGCAAGTTGTTTGTGTGTTTGTGTTGTTTGCTTGATGATCGTTCCTCTATTTATAGAGAAACGTATTGTGTAACTTTCGTGCTTACTTGGAGGGAAAACATTTGAATCATCTTTGATTCAAATCTCAACCGTCTTCTGGCGCTGAATAACCGTAGCCTTGCACGTTCTTCCTTATGTGGATCCGTCTAATGATTGCTCTTTAACCACCTGTACGATTATCATTCTTGACTTTCATCTCCTGATGGTCTTCTCATATTGACTTTGACTTATGTTGACTTCGTCCAATGGGCTTTATGCTCTTGTTGGACCTTCATATTAAGACAAAATTAAACCTTTTGAGGTCCAATACAATATACCATAATAAATGCTACTATACATCTAAAAATGGTGGTAACAAGAGTCGAACATCTTCATTGATGTGAAATCAAGCATGGTTTATTTCATCCTTTTCAAGGGTACGTTCACTTCACCTGAAAAACGCAGAAGTTATCTGGAGTGAATTTATTAGAACTGATTAATCCTTATTGGAACTTATTTTTGAGTGTTGTGTTAGACCTGATGAAACCTTATCAGACATAATTTGAACTTATTGGACCTGAAACTTGTTTTTTTTAAGGTGAAGAGTACACACCCTTACATAGTCAGAGTTTTGTTGGGACTCTTAGAAGTATCCTAGTTTTGTTAGAACTCTACACATCTTAATATTTTAGTGTCATTAGGTCTTTTACAAAGAGTCCAAGTCATAATGGAACTCTTAGGGCTTGTTTAGTTTGCATGTAGGATTTAGTATTTCCTAGAAAATAGTATTTCTCTTGAAGTTTCAATTCCTAGGAAGTGGTAAAAGTTGTTTGGTTGATCATGGGAAGAAAAACTTCCCATGGGAATCTTTACTTACCTAGGGGGACCTAGGTAAGACCTAGGTAAGTAACTTCCTCCATTTTGTAAGAAGTACAACTTCCTAATACATTTGTTTCAACCAAACAACTTTACCTTATCTTACTTCCTATGAAGTTCTACTTCCCATGAATTTTTATGGCAACCAAACAACCTTGTAGAGTCATAAAAGCGCTGTAAGACTAGAAGTATACTCCTGTTAATTAGAAGTCTAGCCTTATTAGAACTCTAAAGTTGTCGGGAGTCTTGTGCCGTTAGAAGTATTTTGCTTAGCTTGTAGGGTTTTACTATTCTACTTAATTAGTATATGTTTTACTTGCTTTCAGCTTCTTAGAAGTCTTGTTATCTTAGACGTATGTTTGGTTTAGGACTGCAATATCTATACAAAAGCCATACGTTAATTAATAAAATCATATTTTAGAGTATCCGTTTATAAAATTTAGAGATTCTTTAGAATTATTGTACCTGCAGGGTTTTACTATTCTACGTACTTAGAATATGTTTTGCTTGCTTTAAGCTTCTTAGAAGTCTTGTTATTTTAGAAATATGTTTGATTTAGGACGGTAATGCCTATACAAAGGCCATAGGTTAATTAATAAGATCATATTTTAGAGTTTGATGTTTATGAAATTCATAGAGTATCTTTGAGAATTCTTGTTTGTGAGGTTGTGCTCCTACAAATCGATCTCAAGTCGTTTTCTTGAGGATTAATTTGTGTCGTGTTGACAATTAATCACCCTTGTGTTGTGATCATAAGGTTTTTGTCTTTCAGTTTTGTTGATTTCATATACAAAATCACAAAAAAGGAGTTCAGTTAATTCTTTAATTGTCAAATCCAGTGTTCAAGAAAATAATCAAAGATCGATCATTTTCCCACAACGTTGGTTCGTTTTAAAGATGAATCAAAGGGAGTTTGAGATTCACATCACTTATTATTTAAGAAGGGTGTTAGTGCTAGACCAACTGAGTAGATGATTAACCATATGAAACCAACAACCTATGTAGGATTTGAATACCTTCATCCTATGTGCAGTGCAAGTACACAGTGCTCTCGTCCAATTAAGGTAATATCTTATAGAACATACTCCCTCCGTCCCTAAATAAAGTGCTCATTTTTCCATTTATGTTTGTCCCAAATAGATTTCCCATTTCCTTATTTAGTATGGGTCCACTAATTAAAATATTATTTTGCTTTCAACTTTTATAATATCACCCACTTTACCATATGTCCTACACTCTCTCTCCTTAATAAACAATTCATAAAGTGCATCAACTTCTATATTTAATACAACTAAGGTCCTACACATGATTTCTTCTTAATACTTGTGCCCAAAAGAAATGGGCACTCTATTTAGGGACGGAGGGAGTAATTGCTAATAGGTAACATAGTCACTCAAAGTTTGCTCATTGACAACACAATTATTGTTTAAGTGGACTTTCTACAATTTACTTAAGAAATTTCAACTAAATCTCCAAAGTCTCTCAAGCTATTGCTTTGGTGCTAAATAAAATTCAGCGCATAACATCTTACGTACTTGTACCTTATAATATGAACAAGAACTTTTTGGGTCGATGCTCGAATATGAGGCCCATCTATAGTGAACACTTGGAATCTAAAATTTTTCTTTCCAAAATCTATTAGGGTTGTTAGATAGCAAGATATTAATTACAAATAGATGGAGTCGATTTAATTAAAAATAATCTTGCAAAAATCGAATTTTTAAATTTATGGCACTGTAACATACACTGTGTTTCAACTGAAATTGAGATTTCGAGATTGAGTTGAAACACACTGCATAAGCGAATAATAAAAAGCAATGGGGATACAAAAGAGTTGAAACACACTGCATAGGCGAATAATAAAAAGCAATGGGGACATAAAATCGTTTATATCTTTACTCTTGACAACTTGATCTCTTATAATCTAACATTAAAATGATTATAAAGAGACCCTCATTTATAAATATTTTAGGTGCAAATATATATCCATATATATTTTTTGATAGCAATCTGACGACCCTAACATATCCCCTGCCCCGGCCCATCTCACACGAACAACAAGCCTCGTACCTAAAATCGAACCCTCACCTAGAGCTCCCTAAGGAAGAAATGCAGAGGGAGTACCATTTCAACTCAGTCATTTTGTTAGTTCTTTCAATCTATTTTTACCAATGTGTTTATGTGAGTGAGCTACTTCATAAATGAAAGGTAGGCTTTGATTTTAAAAAACTAAATTTAACCCATAAAAAACAAATATTACAACCCATATAAATTTATAAAAACAAGATGCATATAGAATGTTTTCTAACAAATATATATGCACAACCTCAGCCTGAAAAACCTTTTTTTCCCTAAATTTTTAGTAATTTTGTTCATGGAACCATGACTGATGATATATGTCCTTAGAGCATGGCCACTCATGTCTTTTAGATCATCAAATTGTGTTATGTGATGTGATGTGATGTAAAAAATCATAGCCTTTCACTTATGATTTTTTGATGATCTAATTTAGGTCATGCCGTGACAAAATGCCATTAAAATTATTTCAAGATCTAAATCATGGATCGAATGAGTCATGGATAAAGTAAAGGTGGGGCCCACATGCATAGTGTATAATTACTAATTTGTAATTGAAATATCTTAGAAACTACAAAGTAAAAAAAAAAATATACAAACGATCATAATTGTTTGAGATCTATAAATAGACATCCATCTTGTTATATTTTGACTCAATTTTAAAATTATTTATTTTCTCTTTAGTCATATTTACTTGAGTTTTTATATTTTGAGATGATTTTTTTTTCTAGTCATGAGTAGGGCGCACCTCTTCTAATACTTTCTCCCACCGATGTCTTCCTAATTGACGGGCTGCACCTCTTTTAATCAATATATATATATATATATATATATATATATATATATATATATATATATATATATATATATATATATATATAAAGGAGGAGCTTTTTGGGAACATAGGGAGCTCCTCAAGATTTTAAGCTCATAGAGCGAGCCACGTAGGATTGCCACGTTATCAAATTATATTTTTATTTTTTACAAAAATTGAGTTCTACATGGATTTAAATACATATATGGAGTTTTAGATAAGCGAAAATTAGAGTTTGGTTTTGAATGAACAACCTAAATTATCATATTATGTAAATTGTGTATAACTTTTGCTACGTAATTCGAAAGATTATGATTTTTGTACCATTGGAGAGCGCTCAAAATATACTTCGAAATAACATCCATTTATAATATAGTTATACAACTTATGAAATAGAGTGTGCCACATAGGGTTATTGCCATGTCATTAATTTTTATTTTAAATATTTTAAAAAATAGAGTTCTACATATATTTAAATACATAAAAGGAGGTTTGGATAGGGAGAAATTAGAGTTTCTTTTTGAATAAACAACCTAAATTATTATATTATGTAAATTGAATATAACTTTTCTACCTAATTCAAAATATTATAATTTTTTATCACTGGAGAGTGCTTGAAATATGCTTCAAAATAAGATCCATTTACAATATAGTTTTACAACTCATGAAAATATATTTAATTAGATGAATGGTAATGCATTATTTACTCTTTCTTTTAGATAATTATAATAATAGCTATAAGTATAGTGTACTAAATCTGATTATAACATTTGATCATAGGTCCAATTTACAGGATAAAACATATTATCTTTCAAAACCTCAACCATACTCAACTGAACCAAAACAATTTAGTATTGCAACAAAATTTATTAAGGAAACTTTGTTGTTACAACAAAAACTAAAATCTACAGCGATAAAGTTACATATATATTAGAGTTTTGGATGATGAAAAAATTAGAGTTTGATTTTAAAAAACAACCTTAGATTATTATAGAGAGCTCCACATAAGCATGCCATGTCATTCTTTTTAATTTCTAATTTTTTTTAAAAAAATTGTCTTCAATATAGATATAAATACATATAAGGTGGTTTGGATAAGTGAAGATTACAGTATGATTTTAAATAAACAACCTAATTTATTATACTATGTAAATTGAATATAACTTTTGCTACATAATTTGCAATATTATAATTTTTTTTACCATCGGAGAGTGCTCGAAATATGCTTCGAAATAAGTTCCATATACAATATAGTTTTACAACTTATGAAAATATATTTATTTAGATGAAAAATAACGTATTTTTTTTATTCTTTATCTTAAATACATATAAAAATAACTATAAAAATAGCGTATTATATGTGACAATAGCAATTATGTCTTTCTAAATCATACTTTTAAAAATTGAGTTATATAAAGATAAAAAATACATATCCATAGTTTTGAACCTATAGCATACCATGATGGCATTACATGAAGAATCAAATGAAGGTTTGTCAACGACATTGCAAAGGTATTAATTATGAAATTGACTAATTATTTTATTCCTAGAATATATATTGTATACATGATTATTTATGTTTAATTTTCTTTTCCATATATCTATATGTCAGATGTTATTCTTTTCTCCATGAACATATTCTACTAAAACTAATTGAGAACTCAAGGGTCGCGTTTCTAGACTATTTGAGGTCGCGGATCATAAAAAAGGGAAGTTTGATAAGTCTTGATATGGTCATGATTGATGAAGAGGTATTTTTTTTTGTCTTAAGTAGTATTTTCGATTATTAGTATAGGTTACTTTTATATTTAATTAATTTATTCATGATACCAATATTATGATCTTCTTTTTGGCTTTCCTATCTTCCATTCAATATGCGTTAGTGTTTATTGACTAAACAACCTAAAAATATTATAAAATAAAAATTTGTATAATTTTTGCTACATAATTCGAAAAATCAAAACTTTTACATCATCGAAACTTGCTTACAACTATCAAAATAAAAAAATTTAAAGGAAATATTTTATTTTTAACCTATGCATTGGATCATATAAGAAGATTATGAATTTAATAAAATAAGAGGTACTACATTATTATGGTAAGAATAGAAGTTTTAGAATTAGTAAGAGAAAATGGAGTTTGATTTCCACCAAAATTATCTAAAAATAAAAAATACAATTGGGTATGTAACTTTTAATACATATACATAATTTTATTATAATTGAATTGAGCTTGAGATTTGCATCAAAACAATAATAATTAATTAGCAATATAATTATATTACTATAATTAATGCAATCATGATCAGATGTCTCTCAATAAGTATCTAATTTATCTTATTTATTATCACAAAGCCATAAAAAAATTGTCGTGCATAAAATTCTGTTAGCTATTGTTAGTCATACCAATTATTGGGATACCATTTAATAATAGACTTAACTACAATATTCAATTGAATATTAAAATATATAAAATTTATATATCGCAATAACAAATATAGGAATTAGAGTATAATGACAAATACATTTTCCGTTCTTTTTCTACTGCAACAATGGGTTTGGGCATGATTTTTAAGGAAATAAAAAAAAAGTTTAGCATAGAGGTACTGGCTTTAATTAACTAGAATAGAGGATAAGTAAATCCTTAATAAAGGAAAATTCTCATTTTGAGACCTTCTCTCTCTAGAAACCTAGAGCCCCCTAACTTTTTCTAAGTAACCCTTTCACAGACTGCTAATTTTCAAACTCTTCCCACCAAAAAAACCTAAACATTCTTCAACATCTTCTTTCTTATTACTTCTTTTAGTGTAATTCTTTCTTCCTTCTACTGGTTCGTGCCATGGCAGATTCTTTCATTGACTTTGATAACTGCCCTCCTTTTGGAATAAAAAAAATGGGTCCCATAATCTCATCTCAAGAGGGTGATATGCAACCTTCAGATGTGGTCTTTCCAATGTCTGTAATAGGCCAGTTTAAAGACTACAGAGACTTTTCTGCTGCTCAAATCCAAAATTGGGTCTCTTCCTACTGGTTCACCAATGAAAACAGAAGGGTGGAAAAAGTAGGGAAGACTTTCTTCTTTTACTGCACTAATATTCATGATCGTGATAACCTCCTAGCTAAGAGGAATACGTGCTACCAGGGGGCATTACTTGTTGTTACATGTTGGTTCCCAAGTGCTGCTATTAGAAGCTTTAACTTTGCTTCTTGCCCACTATGGGTTAGGGTGGAAGGCATCCCTCTTACCTCCAATCGGGCGCATGTAGCAGAAAGAGCCCTATCAAAGCTAGGAAGAATTATTAGGTTTGACGAGGCTTCTCTAGATGAAGGACCTAAAGAATTCATACGTGCAAAGGTTTACGTCGAAGTTGACAAGCCACTCATACCGGGCTATTTTTATGAATATACCCAAGATTATTTCAAGTGGATTGATTTCCGTTATGAAGGTGTTTTTATTTACTGCAAGAAATGTGGTGTTATTGGGCATAAAGCGTCAAGGTGCCGTTTGACCATGGAAGAAGCTCATAGGCAATTTGGTATAAGAATGGCGGGGGTGTGTTCTTCACGACAAAACCTGTTGGTGGGACACCCTCCGTCGCCATGTTTCACAAACAAACTAATAGGCCTTAGAAGAATTGAAGTACTTCGAACTTCACGGATTGATCTTCTGGCGGACCCTACTGATGGTATTCCATTTGCAGCAAGCTTCATAAGTTCGTCCTCATGCACTGACTCATCGAGTTCTTCGGATAGTCCAGGGTCAGGGGCAGGGGGTTGTATGAATCCCAGAAAGCGAAATCACTCAGATTCTTCAAGTGAGGATGATAATTTGAGGAACAAAAGGCCCCTTTGGGCACGAAGAAATGTTAATCCTCCATCAGCTCTACGTATTTCAACCCTACAAAGCCAAGAAGAGCTTCATAGCTCCACCAATAAGTCTACTTCAAAGGGGCAGAAGCGGGTGAAACGAGGTGGAGTTTATGATCAATGCGGGGGAAAAAGGAAACCGAAGTGTAGTCCAGGCCATAGCAGCAGTGGGAAGCGTTTCAAACTAAGCTACAACTGGGTGGCTGACCATCAATGTCTTTAAAAGCCTCAAAGGTCAGATTTATTTTCTTTCAGTCAATAAAAAGCTAGACAGAGGACTTTTAGGGAACACTTCTTACAGTCTAGGCTTAAGTTTTTCAACCCCCTTGAGTATTTTGCCTCTTATTTCAAATGTGTTTAATGATGACCTGTGGTTTATGGATGGAAACCTTGGAAATTTCCTCCCCTCTCATAAATGGTCTGAGTCCTTCTATCCCTTAACTGAGAGTAAAATGTCCTTGAGTTCTAGAGCATTTATACAAGCCCCACTTTATTCCTTTGAACTCCCTCTTCCTCTGACTAATAAGGTTAACCCCTCCCCCTTCAAGTATGCTAAGGTTAAGTGCTCTTTTGCTGGTCACAATTTTTCACAGTCAAGGCTTTTATTCAATCTCAACAACCTTTCTAAAAATAGTAATGACTTAGACCCCCCCTTCCTAGGGATATTTATACACATCTGGCCTTCTCCCTTTTGACCCATCCTTTTCCCCTAGTTCCTTTTCCTACTCACAACCATAATTCCCTCCCAGTCAAAATTTTCACACTACAAAAAATGAATTTTCACCTTGATGAGCTGGATTTACAGTGGGTGTGTAACCTTGGGCCCGAAAATATTAATCTCAATCGGTTTTACTTCCCCTCTAACCCATTAAACGACCCGTTTATCCCACCAAGTGAAGAAACATTTGAGCATAGTCCTCGAGTCTCTCTCCAAGACTTCCTCCAAAACCCACCAATGCCTAGCCCACAAAATTCTTCTTCGGACCAAAGTGAAGATTCTTCAGATTCCTTCAGCTTCCCAAGCCCATTTTCGGGCCCACCAAAGACAAAAATTTGTGTGAAGGATCCCTTGAAAGTTGTTTCGGACCAGGTCATAAAAATTCATGGTCCTATTGGCCCAATTGCTCCTCATGAGTTTTTTAGGAATTCTGAAAGGAAGGAGGTCTTGGCTTCTGGGCCTAAAAACCCAAGGCCTAATACTTCTGCGTTCCTTGAACCACAAACAAACCCCAGCTATAAAAAAGTAAGCCCACTTCCTGCTTTTTCCTTTGTCTCTGGAGAAATTCTGTCGGATTTTGAAATGGGCCATGGTAGCGCTCAGAATGCTGATTCTACGGAATGTAAAAGTAATCTCAGGAGCCTCTATTCTGACAAAGGGCAAGCAGGCTCCGAGGAGGCTTTTTACTCGGCTGACTCTGACCTTAACCCAGACCAATGTACCAATATGGACATTGATGAGCCAGTAGGCTCACTTTGCGCTGGAAAGTGCAATCCCCCCATGTACACTAACATAAAACTGAAATTTGGTACGCTCATTTCTAAGAAGTCTAGTGAACAGGTGCAAAAAGAACGTTCTCTCAGGAACCGTAAATTGGGAAAAAAGAAATTAGGATGGGTTGGAAATTTTTGGGCTAAACTAAAAATCTCAGATGGCAAAAAGGGTGAAGTCTTGGCAACAAAGGTAGGAGGAAAACTCAAGACTATTGAGGAAGATCTGGAGGATTGGACCCCGGCCAAAAAGCGATGCAAGCTGCAAAGAATCTATAAAGGGAAACAACAACTCAAGTTTGGGTTAAGCGAGGGTGACAGTTTGAACTCGAACTCGAGTTCGGAGGGTGAGGGCTTTCTGATGGGTGTGGCGGCTGACCCAACTCGGCCCCCAATGGAGATATGAGAGCCGGTGCTTGGAATTGTCGGGGGCTTAAATCTACTAACACCCCGACAATTCCGTTTCTCAAATGGTTAGTTAGTAGTCAAGCCTTAGATTTTCCGTTTTTAACTGAAACTAAAAGTTCAGTAAAGGAGTTAGAACCTATTATTTCTAGCATAGGTTTTAGGAAGTGGGGTGGGTGTGACTCTGTTGATCTTTCTGGAGGTCTCATTTTGTGCTGGGCCAGTTCTCTAGAGGTCACTATCCTATTTGTATCCCCAAATTATGTATGTTGCAATGTAATAGATGAATGCAATGTAGCTTTTTATGTGGTGTGTGTCTATGGTGCCCCGATTCTCGAAAACCATTTAGATGTCTGGAACACTCTAAAAGCCTTCGTTTGGTCTCATCCAGGGAAACATCTAATACTAGGTGACTTTAACCAAGTTGAATTCGAGAACCAAAAACTAGGAGGGAATACCGTGATTCGGGGTGCTACAAATTTTAGTAACTGGAAAATGGATAGTAGGCTCATGGATTTGCCTTTTCACGGAGTACAATTTACATGGACTAATAATAGAACTGGAAATCAGAATATTCATGAGAGATTGGACAGAGCATATTGCAATGACTCTTGGAAACATGCTTTTCCGGACGCCTTTTTGATGAATTTTCCTATCTTCACTTCGGATCACGGGCCAATCATTTTGGACTGCAATCCCACAAAAGAAAAGAAAAAGAGACCTTATAGAATAGAGGCCTGGTGCCTAGATTTTGAGGAGATAAAGCAAGAGATAAAAAGTTCATGGGAATCTAGGATAAATGGGTCTGCATTGTTCAGAATTCAAAGGAAACTTACAATAGCTAAGCAAAAGTGCAAAAATTGGTGTCTCAACTTCAAAGCTGTTAATAAAATTCACTGGGACCAAATCAATCACGAACTCTCAGAAGCACAAGAGTATATGGATTCGCCGGATAAAATCCTACAAGCAGGGGAAAAAAGGAAAAAACTAAGGGTTGCTACAGATATCAAACTGGAATACTGGAAGCAGAGAGCTAGAACAAAGTGGGATGAATTGGGCGACCAACCTTCGGGTTTCTTCTACAAGTGCATGAAATCAAGACAAGGAAAGAATGAAATTCGTGCCATTCAGAACAAAGATGGGGTGTGGATTTCAAAGACGAAAGATATACAAAAGGAATTTGTAGCTTACTATACAGACCTATTTTCCAACAATCATCACAGTGAGTGTTCTCAGGAGGAGATCCAGGAATGGATTACTCCTATGAAGCGTCTTTCCGAGTCTCAACTAAATCACCTGCTTGAACCTTTCTCTCTTAAGGAAATACAGGAAGCCATGTTTAGTATGAAGCCTATCAAATCCCCGGGTCCGGATGGAATTCCCCCGGTCTTCCTTCAGAGAAATTGGTCCGTCGTGGGGGAGGAAATAAGCCAAGCTGCAAAAAACTTTCTGGCTGGAGGATTTATGCTCAGAGAAACAAACCACACTTACATTGCGCTAATTCCCAAAGTGGAGAGGCCGGAACAGGTAAGCCAGTTTAGACCTATTAGCCTTTGTAATTCTTCTTACAAAGTCATTTCGAAATGCTTGGTTAGACGGTTACAACCTCTGATGCAGTTCTTAGTAGGGGAAAACCAAAATGCCTTTGTCCCGGGGCGGTCAATAAATGATAATTGCATTATAGCTCATGAAATGCTAAATTATGTCAAAAAGAGTAGAAAGGGCTCTAACTACTCCATGATTCTCAATTTAGACCTCAACAAGGCATATGACAGAGTAAGTTGGAAGTTTGTGGAGGAAGTACTTAGAGCTATTGGAATGCCCGGTCTGTGGATTCACCTTCTTATGGAGTGCGTTACCTCTGTAACCTACTCTGTAATAGTTAATGGTGAACCAGTTGGTTCAATCAAGCCTAAAGCAGGTTTGAGGCAAGGAGACCCCCTTTCCCCTTACCTGTTTATTCTATGCATGGAAGTTCTCTCTAGGAAAATGGTCCAACAACAAGAGCAGGGTCTCATCCGAGGTCTTAAACTTAATCGCAAAGCACCAGCAATTTCACATCTTTTCTTTGCGGATGATGCGCTTTTTTTTGTAAAAGGGACCATGGATAACATAGGGAATTTGAAGAAATCTTTGGAACGTTTTTGTGAACTCTCGGGAGAAATGATAAATACTCAAAAGTCCTACACAATTTTCAGTAAGAATACCCCAAGAAAGTTCGTCCGACTACTGAATAAAGGCTTCAAAGTCGTTAACAAAGAGAAACTAGGGAAATATCTAGGATGCCCTATGGATGTAACGGGACATTCACTGAATACCTTCCAAGATTTACCAGAAAAAATAGTGTCGACAATTTCTGCTTGGCAGTTCTCGTCCTTAAATCAAGCAGGTAAACTTCTCCTCATTAATAGTATTCTCATTGCGTATGCCTCGCATATCATGGTCACATACATGATCCCAAAAAAGATACTCAGCAAAGCTACTTCGGCAATCCTAAAGTTCTGGTGGGGTGCAACTCCGGACAAAAGGCCTATTTACTGGAAAAAGCGGAGCCTTCTTGAAGAACATAAACACAATGGAGGCTTGGGTTTGAGGAACCTAGTTGCCTTAAACAAAGCAACTCTTTTCAAGCAAGCCTGGAGAATCCAAAACAATCAAACGCTACTAGTGAGTAAAATTTTCAGAGCAAAATATTCGGATTTGTGGTTTGGGAATAGTTTAAGAGGGAAAATTCCACAAAACAGTACGTGGGGAGGTAGGAGCCTCATGAAGAGTGTGGGTGAACTGGCTAATGGAGTTGGGAAAAGAATAGGCAACGGGAAAACGACAAAAATATTAGACACAATCTAGGCTGGTGGGAGACGTTTACAGTTCAAGCAAAATGCAATCAATAATCTAGAGGAGAATCCGGTTTGGGTCAGTGATCTTATAATGGATAGTCAATCGTGGAATGAGACTCTGTTACAAGAATGGTTTGAAACTGAAGATATTAAGACCATTAAAACCGTGCATATCCCCTCATTAGAAACTGAAGATGCCTTCAATAGGGAAAAAACAACACATGGGAACTATCTAACTAAATCTGGGTACTGGTTGTACACTTGCTACAATAACACAAACCAAACAACCTCAAATTTCTGGAAGAAATTCTGGAGTCAAAACTTCTGGCCAAAATGGAAAATTTTCTATTGGAAGCTAGCTAATGGTGCTCTAGCCACCGGAGTAAACCTTAGGAGAAGGAAAATCCTAAGCGAGAGTCCCTGCCCACTTTGTGGGAATACAGAGGAATCGGATACTCATCTTTTCAAGAATTGTGAAGTAACTGTGAGAATATGGAAGAGCTCAACGCTTGGCATCAATTCCTATCAACCAGAAAATACCACAGTAAGCACATGGTCAAGGAACTGGGTTTGGTATTTAATGCAGGAGGATGGAGACCAAGACTCAAGAGTTTTAGATTTCATAGGGATATTATGGAGCATTTGGTTGTTAAGAAACAAAATTATTTTCAAAGCTAATCACAGCAAGAACCCCGTTGAAGTCTTTAACATCTTTAACCACTGGAAAAAAAGATGGTGGCAATATACTTCTCAGTCAATCAAGGAAGACCAACTGAAAGGTACTGATTCAAAAGCCACAACCGAAAGAAACTGGCATTGGAGCAAAAATTGGATCGATACCAAGGATCATGCCATCCTTATTATTGATGGTGCCTGGAAGTGTAACAAGAACAACAAGAAGGATCCGGGAACAGCAGCTTTTGGGTGGGTGATCTTTGAGAACAGTATAGAAAGGGCAAAAGGGAGTCAAGTGATTGCAGCTGTTTCAGCGAGCCAAACTGAGGCGTATGCCCTTCTGTTTGGGCTTAGGGAGTGCAGGGACCGTCAAATCAGAAAATTAGAAGTTTGGACTGACTCAAAGCAAGTGGTGGAAGGCCTCCAAGATAATACAAGATCTTTAGCTTCTACGCGGTCTATTTTTTTGGATACTTTACTTATATTAGCAAGATTTGAGACTGTTAGAGTAACAAAAGTGGAGAGAGGAAAGGTAAAAGCAGCCCACCTATTGGCCACAAAAGCCAGGAAGTTGGCATCTAGTTTGTAATTTTCTTGTTTCCTTCTTTTTATGCTATTGTCAAAAAAAAAAAAAAAAAATCCTTAATAAAGTATCCCCTCAAAAAAAAAATCCTTAATAAAGTAAACTCAACTTTATGAGGCAATTTGAGTAATAAATAATGGTTTTATTAACATAAAATAAAGAAAATATTGTCAATAAATCAACAATGTTAACAAAAATTTACAAGAAGATAAAATAAACAACGCATGGGCTTCAAAACTAGTATTTTAATATACGTGATGTTACTTGAGACAATAAAGATGCACTCACTCTTGTTGACGTCTTCAAAGTATGGACTGCTATCTTCATTCTTCACTACTGCCCTTAATTATATTATTGACTAATTCTATAATATAATGCTCACATTTTATTTTACCATTTATTCTACAATATCCTTATCATTCTTTCTAGCTTTGTACTTGGCAGACATTTGAAATTCATTTTTCATTGACTTCGAAACTCGAGCAAGGCCTTTGAACAAAATAAAATAGTCTAATAATAGGAGATCAAGCCCACTCCCACGAAGATTCCCATGCATCCATGTAAAGCTATCCCCTGTTTCACTATATATATGGTGCCAATTTTGGCTATCAGATGCAAGAAAATCCAGATCGAGTTATTAAAACTTCCCATAACTAGGGGTGTAAGTTATTTGGTTAAAAACCGAAAACCAAATCAAACCAAACCAAACCGAATTAATAATTTGGTTTTGTTTTTTTCAAAATTCGGTTTGGCTTGGATTGGAAAATTTTCATTTTTTCGATTTTCGATTTGGTTCGGTTTTTATTTTAAAAAACCGAAAAAAACCAAACCAAACCGAAGTTTGCCTATCCTATATGGGTTTTGATGTTTTTATCAATTATATTTAGTTCTAGTACTTCAATTTTAAGCTTTAGTTGAAATTTGAAGTAATTCTTCTATGTTTGATGATTTGAAACTTGATAATTTTCGTATTATTTGTAAGATTTGGAAAAAAAAAATTTGCATCATAAAAGAATTTCGGTTTTTTGGTTTGGTTTGGTTTGGTTTTGGTTTTGTGGTTTGGTTTGGGACGAATTTTGGTTTGGATTTGGACTTGAAATATGAAAACCGAATTTATTTTGGTTTGGTTTGGTTTTGCCCCAAAACCAAACCAAAAACCGAACTTACACTCCTAATAGCAACTATACCACCAATACCCTCCTTTAAGTTTCCAAAATGAAAAACCTTGCACTTTTCTTCACTTTTTCTCTCTTAATGTGTCTCTCTTGTGCTATAGAAGTTGACTTTTGTGTAGCAGATCGTAGTCTCCTAAGGGGACCAGAAGGGTATGCTTGTAGGGATCCTACTACTCTTACAACTGATGATTTTCTTTACACTGGTTTTCGTGGTGGTCGAACGATCACAAACGTACCCGGAAATAACGTAACTCTAGCATTTGTGGATCAATTCCCACCTTTGAATGGTTTAGGCATTTCTATGGCCAGGTTAGATTTTGGTGTCGGTGGAGTTATACCAGTACACTCACACCGAACATCAGAAGTTTTAATCGTATCAAGGGGGTCAATAATTGCTAGATTCATTGACACAAATAACACTGCATACTACAGAAGACTTGAGGTTGGAGATGTTATGATTTTCCCACAAGCCATGTTGCATTTCCAAGTTAATGTTGGTACATCCCCTGCTACGGCATTTGTTAGCTTGAACGGGGCTAACCCAGCAATTCAATTTACTATGAACTCTTTATTTGCTGGTAACTTACCCGCTGACATAGCTCAACAAATCACTCTTCTGAGTAATACGGAGGTGATGAGGATGAAGAGGGCATTCGGTACTGCTTAAACTTCTTTGCAAAGATGAAATTCAATTATTTAATAATTCATTGGACAGATTTTTTAGAGCGCATATTTGTGTGTTTTCATTCTTGTTTAAGCTTAAGAGTTTATGTAATTTTACCTTTTATGAATACAATAGTTAAAAATATTATTATTTTTTTTCTTGTTTCTACACAATTGTACAAGGTTGATGAGACTTTCACATTTAGATTGATTGAATAGAAGAGGTTTGCTTCGTGCCAACTTTGATCAAGAATTGGACTAACCTAGGAAATGGATTGCCCACATTTATTTCGAGCAGCGCCGAACATTAATATAGACTTAGGAGGCATTTTAACATGAACCTATAGCAGATGATTAGATGAATCTTCAAGAGTTCAGGGAAAAAAAAACAAAGAATTCATTTTAAGAAATAAATTAACAAATACACGTTACCTATGTTTCTTATGTTGCGTGTAATGAAACAAATTGAAAAATAAGCCCAAGGGTTGCTTACTATTGTTAAAGACAGTAAGGGTAGGGATTGGTATGGGGTCGATTTATATTTATGTCGTAAGAGCACTTAATTTTTCATTCGCACCAAATTCCTCCAAATTTAGTAGGAAAAATCATTCACATACATTTTTGAAACTTTCTCATCAGTCATCACTTCCGATTTTATTAGGTTGGGAGGTTGGGAATTAATGAAAAACAAAAACAACTTTAGAAAATGATGATTGGTTGAGAAGAATTTAGTTGTACCACGTAGGATTTACAATTTTTGTAAGAACTCGCTCTACCGAGCTGCTAATGAAACATACTCAACAACTATAAACCCCAATCAACTCTTAAATAAATTAACTCGCAGCGGAAAAATATCCTTAATTACACCAATATCTTGACTAAATTCCCAAAATGATATACACTGAAATATCAATATCTAAACCAGAATAAACTATCTAATTACAAACTCAATCATAATCTCGCTCCACTTTCGATTCCGAGCTCTTAATACCAAACCTACAAATTCAGAGAAGAATACAAAATAAACAAAAATTTGAAAATGGTCGCAACCTTTACTTCATCAACCCTTTAAAAACACTTTATCTCAAATCATTTATTTTCATTACAACGCTGACATAGCTGTAAACACATAATCGTGTCTCCCCATTTAAAGGCCCAATGATGAAACATACCACGGTCTTATTAACTGGTCCGACCCAAGGGGAGAGCAGTCCTAAGAGCCAGGCCCAAAATTGTTTTAAAATATAAAAGCTTATTCATTTGCAATAATGATCCAAAGTCCTATTTTAAATCCCAATTAATTATTCCTGATAATTAATTGTAAGCCCATAAAAATATTTTGAGCCCAATCCTTTGAAAAAGGCCAATTAATTATTCATGATAATTAATTGTATTTATTTATTATTTTAATAAATATTTTTAGAAATAAATGAATATTTTCAAAGATATTTTAAAATTGAAATCAGATTTTTATCTCGTAAAAGTTGATTTCCGGATTTAAGGGATAAAAGAAAATCGTACAAAATGCGTTAAGAGTAAAAGGCTGTAAGCGTGTCTGACGTAGCCACGTAGGCGGTGCGCCTGGCGCATTGGCTGAAACGCGTCAGACGCACCAATCTGCGCATGACACGTGGGCTGGGTGACACGCAGAGATGTGCGCCCAGTGCACTCTCGTGTGCGACGCGCAATTGGTTTTGTATCTTTTTTTTAATATTCTGCTATAAATATGCCATGATTTTCCGAATCTAAAAAACACTTTTCACATATACGCTCTACACACCGAATACTTGCGAATTCGCTCAAAACTCTCAAACTCTCACACTTTCATATTTACAAACACACAAACATATATTTACAAACCTACAAACACATACTTTGATCGATCTTTACAAGTGTTCGTCGAAAGGCTTCACGATTGTTCTTCCCGAAGGTCGTTATTCCCTCAAACCCAAGCCACACCTGTATATTCCTGAGGGTCCTTGAATAAATTTCTCTTAATTATTATATTGAAGTTACTAACGATTTCTTTCATGATGTAGATCATTAATATAAAATCGTTCTTTTGTACATTCTCACCTCTATTCCTTCTTTTTATTTTTCTTATATATTTGCCTGATTGACCTGCTCACGCTTTCATCACCTCACATGATTATTTTTGCTAATCAAAGATCTAAATAACTGTTTTAACATTAAATTCAGATAATTGGACAACTTGTTAGGTTCCCAGTAATTTGATTGCATAATAACATGTCACCAAAAATTAGTCTTTTGTTTGTTTAACGAACCAACATAGATTAATTATACATAGCATTAAAACGGTGCTTGGTTATTTAATTGCATAAAACATGACATGAATCGATATTAAGTAAAGACCATCAATGGGCGAATTTGATTCCTGAGATATTCGTACCCTCGCCCCCGAGCTTAATCTATGGTTCATTGACCATTAATAGAGTCATGACGGGGAAATCTACATTGGATAAGTCCCTAAGGTGTCCTTACGATTTCCCAATATCCAATTAGGTTTACGAGTCTTCCTTTAAAGACTTGTTGGCGACTTCAAAAACGTTTTCAATAAAACCTTTGCAATGAGGTAGTCAAATACGCGCTCACACCGTGTAGGCGAAATAAAATCACGCCTACAATAGCTCATTCTCTTAATCAAATCAGTGGCAAGTACAGGATTTGGACAAAACACCGCCTTGAAGGTTCGTTATGGAGCACATCGCTACTACCCCCAAGGTTCGTTATATATGAGGTGTAGCAGTCAACCATATCAGGTCTAAGAAGTAACCGATCTCCACCATACCTTGCCCACTCTCTATTTTCTGTTCATAAACTAAACCTTGAAGGTTCATTATTGAGCACAACAATAATATGGTAATACCCCCATGGTTCGTTATAAGGTGTAGCAATCGATCATATCAGGTCTAAGAAGTAACCGACCTCGGTCCTCCACCCATACCTTGCCCACTCTCTACTTTCAGTTCACAAACTAAGCCAGCAAATTAATATTACTTTCATAATCATCCAACCACATTCCAGAATCAATACACAACACATTCATGACTATGACAATTGTACAAACTTATTTACGAGAAACAACAAGAAGATGCCACACACACAAGGGAATAAGTAAATCATTTTGCTAACATGAAAGTTACCTCATATGCTTAACCACTTCTTGATTTCCAATTTCCAACAATAACAACTCCAAGCTCCCATAATGCACTGAGCTCCATATTTCACTTCAATAACAATATAGCAATAATCACTAATCACTAATCGCCCTCAATAGCCCAATTTTGGCCCGAAAAGCCCGATCTTTTTTGGCCCGAAATACCGGGCTTTGGGCACAAATTTTGGCCCGGCCCGACCCGACCAATGGGCAATTTTTTAAGATATGGCCTGGCCCATGATCACCTCTAACATGTATAATCAACATTCACTAAAAAAGAAATATAAGAAATAAAAAGATTATCAGGCTTTATGACTTTATCTATTTCTTAGCAACGAGATTTGTTTGGCTGATTTGATCAGCTCTAATACTCTAATACATGTCCTTGCAAATGTAGGTCTCTCTCCGACGTCTTCCTAAATGGCGGGCCGCACCTCTTGTAATATTTAAGATAGGTGAACAAGGGGATGTGCCATGCTCCAATAGAAAAAAAAAATAAAGACGCACTTATTCATCTTGACATCTTCAAACCATACACTACAATTATCGCCAGTGCCATTAAAACTATTATAGAACGCGCAATTTTCTTATTTCCTCAATTAAGCTACAATAGCCTTATTCTGTTACAGTTTCGTACTTGGCAGACACTTGAAATTCATATCTCATTGACTTCTAAACTAGAGCAAGGGCCTTTGAATAGGAAGTAGCTATAGTCTAAAACTCTAAATAGCTATAGTCTAAATAGGGGCCGGGAAAAGTCAATACCTACGAATATGCCCATGCATGCAAAGCTATCCCCTCTTTCACTATATATATATGGTGTCAATCTTTGCTATCAGATGCAAGAAAATCCAGATTGAGTTATTAAAACTTCCCATAGGAACTATACCACCAATACTCTCCTTTAAGTTTCCAAAATGAAAAACCTTTCACTTTTCTTCACTTTTTCTCTCTTGGTGAGTCTCTCTTGTGCTATAGAAGTTGACTTTTGTGTAGCAGATCGTTGTCTCCCAAGGGGTCCAGAAGGGTATGCTTGTAGGGATCCTATTACTCTTACAACTGATGATTTTGTTTACACTGGTTTTCGTGGTGGCCGAACGATCACAAACGTACCCGGAAATAACGTAACTCTAGCATTTGTGAATCAATTCCCAGCTTTGAATGGTTTAGGCATTTCTATGGCCAGGTTAGATTTTGGTGTCGGTGGAGTTATACCAGTACACTCACACCGAACATCAGAAGTTTTAATCGTATCAAGGGGGTCAATAATTGCTGGATTCATTGACACAAATAATTCTGCATACTACAGAAGACTTGAGGTTGGAGATGTTATGATTTTCCCACAAGCCATGTTGCATTTTCAAGTTAATGTTGGTACTACCCCAGCTACCGCATTTGTTAGCTTAAACGGGGCAAACCCAGCAATTCAATTCACTATGAACTCTTTATTTGCTGGTAACTTGCCAGCTGACATAGCTCAACAAATCACTCTTCTGAGTAACGCGGAGGTGATGAGGATGAAGAGGGCATTTGGTACCGCTTAAGCTTAAATATGAAATTCTATTAATTTAATAATTCATTGGATAGATTGTTTAAAGCGCGTGTTTGTGTGTTTTCATTCATATTTGACCTTACGAGTTTATGGAACTTTACCTTTTATGCATACAATACTCAATAATATTATTCTTACAGTTTCTTGTTTCTACTTAATTATACAAAGATGATGAGACTTTCAGATTTAGATTGATAATATAGAATAGGTTTGCTTTGTTCCAATTTTGGTCAAGAATTGGACTAATTAATCTAGGAAATGGATTGCCCACATTTATTTCGACCAGCGCCTAACATTAATATAGACTTCGGAGGCATTTTAACATGAAAATATAGATAAAGTTTGACTTTCAGATAGAATGTTCAAAAGCTAAGGAAATAGCAAAGAATTCATTTTAAGAATTCTGATGCTGTGTGCCATGAAACAAATTGAAAAATAAGCCCTATATGGTTGCTCCGTATTACTAAAGAAAGAAAGGGTAGGTATTGGTAGGAGGACGATTTATATGTTGAAAATCACTTAATTTTTCATATTCACGAAATTCCTCCAAATTTAATAGGAAAAATCATTTACGTATATTTTTGGAACTTTCCTATTACTTCCTATTTCATTGAAAATTTCTCGTACAAATGTTGTGGCACGTGGATATACAATCATCTCACAACTTTGGGAAAGTAGGGGTATTTCGAGAATTAATGAAAAAAACCAACTTTGAAAATATTTTGATTTGTTGAGAAGAATAATTAGTTGTACCATGTAGGGTTTACAATACTAGTAGGGGATATAGAAGCTCCCTCAAAAAAAAAAACTCTCCCACATTATTATTACTATTACGATGAGTGAGCTACACAATAATGCCCTCCCTTTCTCTCTCAAACCCTAGCCTCCCCTACCCCTTCTTCATCAGTTAGAAGTTGCCATGGATGATTTCATCCATGGTAAGCCTCTTTCTCCTTTTATTTTCAGTTTTTAGTTCATTTTCTTGTTTTGTTGAATAAATTAGTCTCTCTTTATGAGATTTTTTTTAAACCCTGTTATGGGATTTTAGTCTCTTTTGTGGAGATCTCCTTCTCCCCTATGGGAGTTGTGAGTATGGTTTTTTTTGTCTTTAGGTATGAGAATTGTTCTCATTGGTTGAAGTTCGAGACTCAACATGAAGGTATTGGAATCTCGGATGCGGTCAACATGACTCGATCAAGAATGTTCTTCCCAAACTATGTCAGAATGATAGACTTCCTCATCAATAGCTGCTTGATCCAGCAAATACAAGGGGGTTGCACTATATTGCTCGATCTGGTTCATTGTAGTTTCTTCGAAGACGAATTTGATTTAACCTTGTTTGATTGTATCTTGTTTTTCTTTAATATCTATTGTAGATGTCGTTTGGCCTTCAATTAATGAAATTTCTCTTTCAAAAAAAAAATGTTAGTAGGGGATATTTTCTACATTCCTGTTTGAACTCTAATATCATCTTTAGAACTAAATATGTGGAAGTCCTTGTTACTTCTTGCAAAATTCTATTTTGTAATACAAGAGACAAGGGGCTCTATTACTAAAGGTTTTGTCATCCCTTATATAACTTTCATTGTAGTGTTTGCAATAATTTAGATGTACTTATATTTCCTTCTTTTTTTCCTTGCAACGTTCTGACTTTTACCTGTGCTAATATATTTGTGAAAATTATCTAAAGTTAAAATCCTGTAAATATATATTGAGATGTATTCAACAACATCTCACATGCTAAAATTTGTAAAATTTCCAACTAATCCTCCCCACAATATTCTTTTTTTTTAATATCTCAACTCTCAAACATAAGTTTTAGTTTTTGTTAGGGTTATTAATTAAGAGTCATCCTACTTCAATATTATTAGGTTTTGTACTTGCTTGATGAATAAGGGTGTGATCTAATTGCGTTTAGTGCTTTCTTTAAAGATCGGCCTTTTTAACAAATATTATGATAGTTGAGTGGTGGGAAAAAATGTATTGGAATACCATTATTAAAATGTGCTATTTCGTACGTACTTTAAGAGTAACGAATTTTCCTGGTCAAGCAAAACATATACATATATGTTTCAACTTTCCAAAAAACTTTGCACATTTTTTACTTATCCTAGCACAAAAAAAATCATTTTTTCAGGTGTGCTATCTGCACGCTTGTTATCAAATACTTCCTCTATTTTTTTTAAGTTGTCCCGTTTCCTTGCGCACACATGCCAATGCACTATTGTAAACCTTTATATCTCTAATTATCAATAAGCAAAAATTACAAAAAGTTGATATTCTAAAAATATACATGGAGACGAATCTAACCAGATCCCACATGACTATATTGTTACATATGTGAAGAGTGTCAAAAGTCAAAACAGGTCATCTAAAAAAATGGAGGAAGTAATAACCTAATCAATTGTGTGAGAGATAATTAGTAGATGATCCTACGAACTATGGGACATAAAGAGGGTGGGCAAAATAATCATGTACTCAGTTTCAGAACTAGAATTACTTTGAAGCAGCCGTTTTAGGAAAAAGAAATAGTGATGCCCTTCCAGGTTCTTGGAACTAAGGGTCTGTTCTCCCCGGCTTATTTTCAGTTCACTTCAGTTCAGTTCAGTTCAGTTCCTAAATTATTATCATTATTATTAATTAGTTATAATTTAATTCAGTTCAGTTCAGTTCAATTCAGTTCAGTTCAGTTTAGTTCAGTTCAGTTGTTTTATGCCGAATAGAACAGACCCTAATTGAATTTTGGTGGAGAATGGATATAAATGTGTTTTACTCCCTCCATCCCTTAATCGACTTTCCGTTTCTAATTTTGGCACTATTCATAAGTAAAGAAAAACTCCTAATTTTTTTTCCAATTTATAAGAAAAAACATAGTTAAGTGGGTTCTTTTTTGATTTGTCTCAGTGTGCACATTACGAAAATCAAACTTTTATAATTTTTACTAATATGTATTTAAAGATATTAATGATACAAAATATGCATTGACAAACGTGAAAAGGAGAAATGAGAAGTCTATTGGGGGACGGAGGGAGTAGTTTGTAACTTTCTTGAACAATAAGAACCGTTTGTGTAACCATATAAATATGCTCCGATAGAAATTAAATAAAACTTACAATCAAGATTGGACAAAAATAAAGACTATATTTTCATTTGTCATCTTAACATAAACCATGTGTAATATGCCAAAGATGGATTAATGTATTTTCGTTTGGAACTAAATTTTTTTTTTTGGGCCCCCTTTCGGGAACCCGTGGTAAGATGAATTTCCTCTAGGCTGCCCTCGCACAGGGCCACTCACCCAGAGGCCCAATAAACCCCCTTCCCCCAACAATATTGAAATTTTTACTTCCACCAAGATTTGAACCTTGGTCTCCCATGTGGAAGATATGAAGCCATACCATTGGACCCAAGGGTCCTTGGTTGTTTGGAACTAATTGTACTAATACCTAACACACGGACGCTCACTCAAACGTACGCGTGTGTTTACACGCGCGTTCATATTAACAAGTCTTAGGTGAAACATATTTACAGAAAGTCGTTATCACTATAAGAAATTAAAAGGTGCTATCCCTATGAATAATAAAGAATAAAACCTTAAATTAGAAAAGAAACCTGGTCTTGAAATAAATTATTGTAAAGGTGCTTCATATACTACCTCTCTGTTTCTCTACACATGTTGACTTTTATACTTGCCAACACATAGCTTTGACAATTAATATGTTTAATACGAACAAATAAAAATTACATAAAGTTAATATTTGGAAAATATATGCAAAGGAAAGTTTAACGAGATCCCCACATAAATATATTTTTCCTTATGTATAATCACAAACAATGGTCAAAGTGAAGTTTGTGCCAAAATACAAAATGTGTAGATTAAAAAGAAACGGAGGTATAGTAGTAAAATTTTATGTGTATATATACTAATGAAATTAATTTTATATACTACATCGACCCTATTTGTTTCTCGTTCTAGCATTCTACGTCTTAACCACACCAACACACAATTAAAATCGTTAATATCTTTACTCTTGACAATTTGATCTCTTATAATCTAACATTAAAATGATTATAAAGAGACCCTCATTTATAAATGTTTTAGGTGCAAATGTATATCCATATATATTTTTTGATAGCAATCTGACGACCCTAACATAGAGACCAGTAAGAAACCGAACTCTAAACCCAAATCCCCTGCCCCGACCCATCTCCCATGAACGACAAGCCTCGTACCTAAAATCGAACCCTCACCTAGAGCTCCCTAAGGAAGAAATGCAGAGGGAGTACCATTTCAACTCAGTCATTTTGTTAGTTCTTTCAATCTATTTTTACAATATGTTTATGTGAGTGAGCTACTTCATAAATGAAAGGTAGGCTTTGATTTTAAAAAACTAAATTTAACCCATAAAAAACAAACATTACAACCCATATAAATTTATAAAAACAAGATGCATATAGAATGTTTTCTAACAAATATATATGCACATCCTCAGCCTGAAAAACCTTTTTTTTCCTAAATTTTTAGTGATTTTGTTCATGGAACCATGGCTGATGATATATGTCCTTAGAGCATGGCCACTCATGTCTTTTTAGATCATGAAATTGTATTACGTGATGTGATGTGATGTAAAAAATCATAGCCTTTCACTTATGATTTTTTGATGATCTAATTTAGGTCATGCCATGACAAAATGCCATTAAGACCATTCCAAGATCTAAATCATGGATCGAATGAGTCATGGATAAAGTAAAGGTGGAGTCTACATGCATAATGTATAATTACAAATTTGTAATTGAAGTATCTTAAAAAGCTACAAAGTAAAAAAAAAATATACCAACGATCATAATTGTTTGAGATCTATAAATAAACATCCATCTTGTTATATTTTGACTCAATTTTAAAATTATCTATTTTCTCTTTAGTCTTATTTACTTGAGTTTTTATATTTTATGATAATTTTTTTTTTCTAGTCATGAGTAGGGCGCACCTCTTCTAATACTTTCTCCCACCGATGTCTTCCTAAATGACGGGCCGCACCTCTTCTAATATTTTAATATACGTGATGTTACTTGAGACAATAAAGATGCACTCACTCTTGTTGACGTCTTCAAAGTATGGACTACTATCTTCATTCTTCACCTCTGCCCTTAATTATATTATTGACTAATTCTATAATAGAATGCGCAATTTTTTATTTTACCATTTATTCTACAATATCCTTATCATTCTTTCTAGCTTTGTACTTGGCAGACATTTGAAATTCATTTTTCATTGACTTCGAAACTCGAGTAAGGCCTTTGAACAAAATAAAATAGTCTAATAATAGGAGAAGCCCACTCCCACGAAGATTCCCATGCATCCATGCAAAGCTATCCCCTGTTTCACTATATATATATGGTGCCAATTTTGGCTATCAGATGCAAGAAAATCCAGATCGAGTTATTAAAACTTCCATAGCAACGATACCACCAATACTCTCCTTTAAGTTTCCAAAATGAAAAACCTTGCACTTTTCTTCACTTTTTCTCTCTTAATGTGTCTATCTTGTGCTATAGAAGTTGACTTTTGTGTAGCAGATCGTAGTCTCCCAAGGGGTCCAGAAGGGTATGCTTGTAGGGATCCTACTACTCTTACAACTGATGATTTTGTTTACACTGGTTTTCGTGGTGGCCGAACGATCACAAACGTACCCGGAAATAACGTAACTCTAGCATTTGTGGATCAATTCCCAGCTTTGAATGGTTTAGGCATTTCTATGGCCAGGTTAGATTTTGGTGTCGGTGGAGTTATACCAGTACACTCACACCGAACATCAGAAGTTTTAATCGTATCAAGGGGGTCAATAATTGCTGGATTCATTGACACAAATAATACTGCATACTACAGAAGACTTGAGGTTGGAGATGTTATGATTTTCCCACAAGCCATGTTGCATTTCCAAGTTAATGTTGGTACATCCTCTGCTACCGCATTTGTTAGCTTGAACGGGGCTAACCCAGCAATTCAATTTACTATGAACTCTTTATTTGCTGGTAACTTACCTGCTGACATAGCTCAACAAATCACTCTTCTGAGTAACACGGAGGTGATGAGGATGAAGAGGGCATTCGGTACTGCTTAAACTTCTTTGAAAAGATGAAATTCAATTATTTAATAATTCATTGGATATATTTTTTAGGGCGCGTGTTTGTGTGTTTTCATTTATGTTTATGATTAAGAGTTTATGTAATTTTACCTTTTATGAATACAATAGTTAAAAATATTATTATATTTCTTTTTTTTTACACAATTGTACAAGGTTGATGAGACTTTCACATTTAGATTGATTGAATAGAAGAGGTTTGCTTCGTGCCAATTTTGATCAAGAATTGGACTAACCTAGGAAATGGATTGCCCACAATTATTTCGAGCAGCACCGAACATTAATATAGACTTAGAAGGCATTTTAACATGAACTGTTGTGTTTTGAACTTTGAATATTTTGATGATGATAAACACCCTATGCTATAACATGAATATTTGCAACAGTGATCAAGCTATCAAGATTGGATGATTGAAGACAAGGAAGCTTAGGTCTAGTTATATTGAATTCATGTGTATGCAATGTAATTAACATATTAGAACTTTGTGCTAAAATTAGAAATATGAAATTAGGATGATTAACTATTTTCTTAGAGTTAAGAAAATAGGAGATTATATTAATTTCATGTTTATATGGTTTAAAGAAAAAGAAGGGAGAGTTTTGATAAAACAAGGTTTTCGAAAAACAGTTGTAATAAGAAAAGGATTTTTATTTTCGAAAATCAGATTTAAAAAGAAAAAGGTTTTTAATTTTCGAAAATAAGTTTTAATAAGATAAACGTTTTTCTTGTTTTTGAAAAAAGATCAAGAAAACGTAAGTTGAAGATATTCGGAAAAAAGGAAAGTGTTTATGAAAAGAAAAACTGATTTTTAAAGAAAAGATTTTGGATAAAAAACTGATATGAATAAAATTGAGATAAGATATGGAGTAATCCTTATCTTACAAGGAGTAAAGGAAATCAGTTTTTTATAAAAGATAAAATTAGTTTTTGAGTAGGAAAAGAATTCTATCCCTTTATTTTAGGAATAAAAATTGTTCAAAAGATAATACATCTCGGAGAAGGATTCTTATTCAGTTGATGGAATTATATAAGGGATAGAAATCATTATAGCAAAACACGTTTTCAGATTTGGAGAGAAAAATATTTTGAGAGCTGAAAACGATCTCCCAGAGCACAGTGTACGGCACAAAGTTCTAGTAAGTTAAGGTCTCTAAAAAGAGCTTGTAACGATCCTCTATTTGCTTGAATAAGAAGCACGGTTTTGAGGAATCATTCTTTCTGTAATCTTTCATATTATAGAGATTAGCAACACTTAGGGTTAAGTGTTGGGGAGCACTATTAGAGTTAGTAGTGGGGGAATCGAATTGTATCAAGGGTTTGGTATTTTACGATTCAAATAATAAAAGAGTAGTTTGTGTGGACGTAGATCTCTGAGGTGAGATTGAACCACGTTAAATTCCCGTGTCTTATTATTTGATTTTATTGTTTTATTGTTTGATATAATTTCGTTCGAGCAAAAACATCAATCGGAGAATTTACGAGTGAATAATACAGTGAACGACACTGTGCCATAAGAGTGTTTTTGCGAAAATCGATTAGTTTTAGCCACTCAATTCAACCCCCCCTTCTTGAGTGTCACCTTGAGTTCCGACAAGTGGTATCAGAGCAGGCTATTCTCGAAAGGCTCATCCCTAGAGAATAGAAGTCATGAACATGCAAGACGACTCTCGAGATAGACACACTAAGTGTCCAATTTTCAACGGAAAAGACTACGGATGGTGGAAAGCTAGGATGAGGATCTACATCCAAGGATTGGACTATGAATGCTGGAAAATCATAAGGAAAGGACCAATCCTTATCCAATCCAAAAACGCTGAAGGAAAGATGGTCGACAAGGATGAAGACGACTATAATTGAGTTGACTATGCAAAAGCCGAAAAAAACTTCAAAGCTATGAGTATTCTCCAATATGGAATTGGACCTAATGAATACTCAAGGATCTCGGCTTGTACTACAGCAAAAGAAATATGGGACACGCTGGAGTTGGTCCACGAAGGTACGAATGAGGTAAAATAATCTAGAATAGATTTGCTTGTCCAACAATATGAATTGTTTATTATGAATAAGGACGAATCTATTAAAGAGATGTTCACTAGATTTACACTAATCACTAATGAATTACGTTCTCTAGGCAAAACATATACTTCTGAAGATTTAGTGAGAAAGGTGTTAAGAATTTTAACAAATCGATGGCTCCTAAAAATAACCGCTATTCAAGAAGCTAAAGATTTGACTAAACTTTCACTAAAACAACTTATTGGATCATTAATGACTCATGAACTTGTCTTAGATTCTAAAACTAATGAACCAAAAAGTAAAGGTATAGCCTTGAGAACTGAATTGGAAATTGAAAATAGTGATAGTGATGATGATACTGATTTTCTTACTAGGAGATTTAAAAATTTTCTCAAAAAGAACAAAAACAACAATCCTAGAAAATATGAAAATTTCAAAGGTAAGAGCACTACCTCTAACTTTAAGAAAAGTGCTACTAATTCGGGTTGTTTCAAGTGTGGAGAGTTAAATCACAGGATTAAAGAATGTCCCTTATGGGATGATGAGAAGCCCAAAGAAAGAAGGGAGCAATCGAAGAAAGAATTCAAAAAGGCAATGATTGCTGCCGTTTGGGGAGATTCGGATTTCGACGAAGAACGATCGAGGCACAAGTGCCATGAGGAAAAATTATGTCCGAATGCTTTGTACAAACATCACAGAGAAAGGCACAGTGCCAGGACGACTCTTACTTGTGTCTAATGGCGAAAAGTTCGAACTCCCAAGATGAAACTGAAGACAGTGAGGTAAGTCTTCTTTCTCTAAAACCTTCAATACATCTTCTTTCAAAAAACCAACTTGTTACTTTGCTTGGAAATATCATTGATGATTGTCAAGAAATGAATGATGATTTTTCAATCATGAAAAAGGAAGTAAAAAATTTAACTAAGCAAAAGATTGGGTTGGAATTGGAATATAATGATTTATTAAAGGACTGTAAAGAACTGATGAAGAAGACTGATGAACTTGAAAAAACCGTTGAAGAGAAAAATGTTGAGTTAAATGCTTTAAGGTACGAAAAGTCTCTCGCAAAAGAAGTTGTTAATAACACTGTGCCATACACTGTGCTAGAGGCTAAAAATTCGGATCTTGAAAATCAAATTGAATCGTTAAAACATGAGTTAACTGAGTTGAAAGAATCAAGACAAAGATCTAGAATTGTTCCACTTATGCTACCTCATGATGCTAAGTTAAGTGATGAACTTGATAAAGTTAAAAGAAATTTGGAAATTTCGAGAAAAAGAAATAGCGATCTAAACACTTCTGTTGAATTCTTAGAATCACAATTGACTATTGCTCGGAAAATGTATGAAAAATGGTTAGATGGTCAAAAAGCCTTAGACTATATCTCCAATACAACTAGCAATCGAAACAGAATTGGTTTAGGATATACAGACCAGAGGCACAGTGTAAGGCACAGTGCCAAAAATTTTGAAAGAGACTTTCGTAAAAGAAAATATGTCGATCTACCTGAATATTTGATTTGCAACTTCTGTGGAAAGAATGGACATCTTATGGATAATTATAATGTCAAGAAAAAGAGTGTTGCGAAAAATGTAAAGTATGTAACTCAAATATGGGTTAGAAAAGACTTGTTAGAAGCTCAACGAAAGAAAAAGGGACCCAAACAGATTTGGGTTCCTAAAACTAACAAGTGATCTTTTTGCAGGCAAACGTGAGAGGAAGCAGCCTATGGTATCTCCATAGTGGCTGCTCAAGACATATGACTGGTGATAAATCTCAATTCCTCTCACTAGTAGCCTACCATGGAGGTTGTGTTACATTTGGCGACAACAAAAAAGGAGAAATAAGTGGTATTGGAAACGTCGGCAAATCCCTAACACACTCCATAGAGAATGTGATGTTGGTAAGTGGTTTGAAAAAATTTGTTAAGCATATCCCAATTGTGTGATCAAGGTAATTCTGTTGAATTTCATGCATGAATATTTTACAAGACAATTTGTGGCTTTGGGATTAATTTCTGGAAATTAGTTGAGTATTATGCTTGTTGTCCTCCTTTAAATATGTTAATTGGAGTAGGAGTGCATGTCTTTGTGAAACACTGTGAGAAAAAGTCTACTTGATATAAAAAGGACTCGTAATGGTCTAATGATGCTGTCCTAATGTCATGATCCTAAGTTGCCGAACTAATGAGCTATATGATCCTAAGTTGCCGAATTATTGAGCTATGAAATGATAATTCTTTCTCCTATGGCAAGCTTGATCTTTATCCCGATATTCTGATTTTCTATTTATGAGTTTGACATTTGTGCCTCATTATTTCTTTCTTTCATATGTCTCACCTTATCGTCATTTCCCTATTATTTGTCAGGGATAATAAGGTAGTTAAGGGAAACATGCTGAACTTAATGACAAACCCCATATTTGATTTGTTTGTATCCTATAAAACTGCAAAATCAATATGGATCTCTTTGGAGAAAAAGTATGGTGCTGATGATGCAGGGAAAAAGAAGTATGTTACTGGAAACTGGTTGAACTTTAAATTGGTAGATAATAAGCCAATTATGGAACAAGTTCATGTGTATGAGAACTTAGTTGCTGAGGTTCTTGCTGAAGGGATGAAGATGTGTGAGATTCTTCAGGCTAATGTTCTGATTGAAAAGTTGCCTGAATCATGGAACATCTATCGTAATCATCTGAAACACAAGAAAAGGGACATGACTCAGGAAGAGTTAGTTGGTCACATGAAAATTGAAGAGGCTAATAGATTGAAAGACTCAGTAGCCCCAACTGCAAACAATTTGGCAGTTAAGGCTAATCTGGTTGAAACTGGCTCTGGTTCTGGCTCCGGTTCTGGGAAGCCAAGAGGAGATTTCAAGAAGTTCAATGGAAAGGGTTAAAAGACCCATGACAAGGGGAAGTTTAAGAGTAATGGGAGGATTGAGAAGAAGCCGGGTCACTGTTACAACTGTGGCAAGCCGGGTCACTATGCTTCTGTTTTTCCTAACAAAAAGAAAGGCAAGGGTTCGGGTCAAGGCTCGAAGGATCAAGACAAAGGCCAAGCCAACCTGGCAGAGGCAGATGATCTTGTTGTTGCTGTGGTTTCTGAGGTTAATCTGGTGGAGAAAAATTCTGAGTGGATAGTAGACACGGGAGCCTCTCGTCACTTCTGTGCAAACAAAGACCTATTTGTGGAATTTGAAGAGGTGAATGAGGGTCACCAAGTCTATATGGGAAATGACAGCAAATCTCATGTGCTCGGAAAAGGGAAAGTTCTCCTGAAGCTGGCATCCGGGAAATCATTAGCTCTCCTTAATGTTTTGTATGTCCCCTCCCTTTGTAGAAATTTAATTTCTGGTAGTTTGCTTAACAAAGCAAGTGTCAAGTTAGTCTTTGATGCTAATAAGCTAGTGCTGACTCGCAATGGCGAGTTTGTTGGGAAGGGATACGTTAATGCTGGTTTGTTTGTTTTGGACATTGTAACTCCTATTTCAATGAATAAGATTTCCTCTTCTGCTTATATTGTTGAGTCTGTAAATCTATGGCACTGTCGTTTGGGTCATGTGGGGGTTGGTTCAATAAATCACCTTAGGCGAATGAACCTATTGCATGACTTGGTTGATGATGGACTTAACAAGTGCGAAGTGTGTGCTGAGGTAAAATTTATAAGGAAGCCATTTAAACCAGTTACTAATAGAGTGTCTGAACTATTAGAACTAATGCACACTGATCTGACAGACTTTAAGAATCTTGAAAGTCGGGGTGGTAAGAAATATTACATTACCTTTGTAGATGATTGCTCAAGGTTTTGTAGAGTCTTCCTGTTAAAGTCAAAGGATGAGGCTGAACAGAAATTCTTGGTCTATAAGGCAGAAGTTGAAAATCAGTTGGACCGAAAGATTAAAAGGCTTCGGTCTGACTGTGGTGGGGAATATGGGTCTGATTTCCTTAAGAATCTATGTGAGAAAGAAGGCATTATTCATGAGGTGTCTGCACCATATACCCCTCAACAGAATGGCATAGCAGAAAGGAAGAATAAAACTTTGAAAGAAATGATGAATGCTATGCTCTTAAGTTCTGGTCTCCCTGATAATATGTGGGGGGAAGCTGTCCTATCTGCAAACTATATTTTGAACAGGGTATCTCATAAGAAGTTGGACAAGACTCCATTTAAGCTATGGAGAGGTTTTGTGCCAAATCTGAAATTCATGAAAGTGTGGGGGTGTCTAGCTAAAGTGGGTATGCCTTCGTTCAAGAGAACTACTATAGGAGCCAGGACCTTTGATGCTGTTTTCATTGGTTATGCTGAAAATAGTGCTGCCTATAGATTTCTGAGGTTGGATGACAGGTCTGTGTGTGAAGCTCGAGATGCAGAATTCTTTAAAGAGGTATTTCCTTTGAAGACAATTGGGCATATTGTAGGTGCTCCCTCTGTGGGGGCTCTGTCTGGTGATGCAGGTCCTTTGGTTACTTCAAGTGGGGTAAGTCAGTCAGATGAGCCTAGAAGAAGTAAAAGGCAAAGGGTGGAGTCAAGTTTTGGTCCGGATTTCATTACTGCATTTATGTCCGAGTTTGAAACTTTAGAGGTCATGGACATGTCATTATTTATGGTGGATGAGGATCCCAAGACATTTGAAGAAGCCATGAGTTCTATGGATGCTAGTTTCCGGAGGGAAGCAGTCAACAGTGAGCTGGAATCTATCATGGCGAATAACACTTGGGAACTTGTAGATTTACCTAAAGGGAACAGGCCGATCAGCTGCAAGTGGATTTTCAAGAGGAAGTTGAAAATTGATGGGACCGTGGAACGGTTCAAGGCAAGACTGGTTATTAGAGGATTCACTCAAAAATTTGGAGTGGACTATTTTTACACTTATTCACCTGTGACTAAAATTGCTACCATTCGTGTTTTATTTGCTTTAGCATCTTCATTTAACCTGTTTGTGCATCAGATGGATGTAAAGACAGCTTTCTTGAATGGCGATCTCGGTGAGGAGATATATATGGAACAACCTCCTGGTTGTGTCGTGCCTGGGATGGAGCAAAAGGTGTGCAGGCTGAAAAAGTCTCTTTATGGCCTCAAGCAGGCTCCAAAACAATGGTATGAAAAATTCCATAAGACTATTCTTGGTTTTGGATTTACTGTGAATGGTTCAGATGCATGTGTGTATTCAAAAGTAGTGGGCTCTGATTGCGTAATCATATGCTTATATGTTGATGACATGCTTCTGTTTAGTGTGAGTCTTGATGCCATAGAGGAAACTAAGAGATTATTGTCTTCTAAGTTTGAGATGAAAGATTTGGGTATAGCCGATGTGATATTCGGGGTAAAAGTTGTTAAAACTCCTAAGGGTTATTCACTGTCTCAATCTCATTATGTGGAAAAAGTGTTAAAGAAGTTTGACTGTTTTGATGATCCTCCAGTCAGGACTCCCTATGACTCTAGTGTTCAATTACTCAAGAATAATGGTGATGGTGTGTCACAAGGAGAGTATGCTAAGGTTATAGGTAGTCTGATGTTTTTGATGAACTGCACTCGTCCTGATATTGCCTATGCAGTGAGTAGGCTAAGCAGGTACACTCATTATCCCAGTTTGGATCACTGGAAAGCTCTTAAAAGACTATTGAGATATTTAAGAGGAACCATGGACTGGGGGTTAAACTTTGTGGGTTTTCCAACTGTCCTAGAAGGGTATTGTGATGTTAATTGGGTGACTGACAGTGATGAGGTGAGTTCTACCAATGGGTATGTGTTCACTCTGAATGGTAGTGCAGTATCATGGAAGTCTGCAAAGCAGACATGTATAGCTCGATCTACTATGGAAGCGGAGTTCATTGCTTTGGATCTTGCTACTCAAGAAGCTGATTGGTTGAGGAACCTTTTGGCAGATATTCCTTTGTGGGGGAGACCGGCTCCTTCCGTGTCAGTTCACTGTGATTCACAAGCTGCGATAGGAGTTACCAACAACAGCGTTTATAATGGCAAGAAAAGGCACATTCGAGTCAGACATGAGTCTGTGAGGCAATTTATTGTGAATGGTATCATTTCTCTTGAGTTTGTGAGAAGTGAAAGAAATTTGGCTGATCCTTTTACTAAAGGATTGAGCAGGAAGTTAGTGTTAGAATTATCAAGAGGAATGGGTTTGAAGCCTTTGTAGATTGCTGTATTCCTTGAATTCTATACTGAACTTAATCTTGATTTCTCATTAATATACTTATTACTCTGATATGAGTGGTTCTTATTGAACAGGTTGTATATGTGTATTTTTGAGATTTGGTGTCCATGGCCTTTGGCTGATTCAATTTGATTGAACGTAATGGACAGGATGTTTCTATGGCTTTATAGCTGATTCAATTTAATTGAACGTAATAGAACATCGTGGATGAGTGTGAAGGGTTGGCCTCCTTCTGTCGAATGTCGTCCTTGTAGGCATTCTAGAGCACTCTTTGTAATCCCAGGGTGATGGCCAGGATTGTTGAACTGTGTAATGTTCACAATCATTTGAAAGACATGTGATGTGTCTTGGAAGTAAATGAATTGTATGTTCAATATATTGTATGTTGTTCATGGGACAATTCGTTGGATAACGCGGTGTTTCTTAAGCTCTGAAAGCAAGATATGTGCTATCGGGTCCCTTCTCTCTCCTGCAAGTTCAATCTTAGGATACTTGTAGGTGAGGGGACACCCCATCTCACTAACATGTTAGTTCAATCCTTGGACACTAATATGTAAGTATTAAGCTTTTCATTTGCTGCTCATTTCTCATTTTCTGTTTTACTAACTTCGCGTTTGTGGGGGATTGTTGGATAGAATCCAAGGGAACGCGAAATTAGGTATGCCTTCGTCGCGCCCGGTCGGGCGAGGGTCCGCCCGACCCGCCCGGGCGAGGGTCCGCCCGACCCGCCCGGGCGAGACGAAGTTTCTGCAGTTTGGCTCGCCCGACCAGGCGAGGCGAGATTTACTTTGTCTCGCAAATTTGTCCTTACGGGCCCGACCGGGCGGTTTCCGCCCGACCTGCCCGGGCGAAGTCTTTTTCTAGCGGTTTTCGGTTCCGCGTTTTGTGCTGATTGGTTTATTATGTTTTATGTAAATTCTTCATTCTAAAACCGAGTTTTATTCATTCATTATTCTAAGAAACCCTAAAACACAAGCCTACCATATTCTCTCTGAGATTTGAGCAGTTCTTGAGAAATACCAATCTTTGATCCGGGTGCACGGAATCAGAGATAGTTGTGTGAACCTTGGGGGACGAACGTCATCGTGAATCCGCACCGGTGGTGGCGAAATTCGTTTCTAAGGCAGTGGCCATCATACCACGGCGCAACTTGTTCTTGTAATTCAGGTTAAGTTATTTGATTTCTGCAGATTTACATCTTACAGTTTCTGCGTCGCTAATCTGGGAAAAGAGCGATATGACTCCACTAATCATATACTCATGATTGATGGTGCTTGGGATCCAAAAACAACAAATATGGGTGTGGGTTGGTGTCTTCTAACGCCTGCTCGTAATGTTCCTCAAGGGCTACAGGGAGGGGGAATTATGGTTATGCTTTTTCAGCTCTGCATGCAGAGGCTTTAGCTTGTTTACAAGCTTTACAATGGGCATGTCACAATCATTTGCAACGTATAAATATCTGGACTGATTCAACAACTTTTGTTCACATTTTGCAGAATATTTGTCCCACTCACATACAGCTCATTTGGACTTTTGCCAAGATCAGGGCTACTGCTGGTGATTTCGTTTCATGTTGTATTACGAAGGTGCCTCGACGGCAGGTTGCGGATGCGGACAAGATTGCGAAGCGATGCCTCTCAACAATGACATCCTTTTCTACTTCTATGTCTTAGTTTTATTTTCACCTGGTGTCAAAAAAAAAAAAAAAAAAGAGTTCAGGAAAAAAAACAAAGAATTCATTTTGAGAATTAAATTAACAAATACACGTCACCTATGTTTCTTATGTTGTGTGTAATAAAACAAATTGAAAAATAAGCCCAAGGGTTGCTCACTATTGTTAAAGACAAAAAGGGTAGGGATTGGTATGTGGTCGATTTATATTTATGTCGTAAGAGCACTTAATTTTTCATTCGCACCAAATTCCTCCAAATTTAGTAGGAAAAATCATTCACGTACATTTTTGAAACTTTTTCATCAGTCATCACTACCTATTTTATTAAAAAAATTTTGGTACAACCATTGCAACGCTGGCATAGCTGTAGACACATAATCGTGCCTCGCCATTCAAGGGCCCAATGATGAAACATACCACAGTCTTATTAATTGGTCTGACTTAAGGGGAGAGCAGTCCGAAGAGTCAGGCCCAAAATTGTTTTAAAATATAAAAGCTTATTCATTTGCAATAATGATCCAAAGTCCTATTTTAAATCCTAATTAATTATTCCTGATAATTAATTGTAAGCCTATTAAAGAATTTTGAGCCCAATCCTTTGAAAAAGCCCAATATATTATTCATGAAAATTAATTGTATTTATTTATTATTTTAATAAATATTTTCAGAAATAAATGAATATTTTCAAAGATATTTTAAAATTGAACTCAGATTTTATCTCGTAAAAGTTGATATTCGGATTTAAGGGATAAAAGAAAATCGTACAAAATGCGTTAAGAGAAAAAGGTTGTAAGCGTGTCTGACGTAGGCGGTGCGCATGGCGCATAACGCATTGGTTGAAACGCGTCAGGCGCACCAATCTGCGCCTGACATGTGGACTGCGTGACACGCAGAGACGTACGCCCAGCGCACTCTCGTGTGCGACGCGTAATTGGCTTTTCTATCTTTTTTTTTAAAATATTTTGCTATAAATATGTCATGATTTACGGAATCTAAAAAACACTTTTCACATATAAGCTTTATACACCGAATACTTGCGAATTCTCTCAAAACTCTCAAACTCTTACACTTTCATATTTGCAAACACACAAACATATATGTACAAACCTACAAACACATACTTTAATCGATCTTTACAAGTGTTCGTTGAAAGGCTTCACGATTGCTCTTCCTGAAGGTCGTTATTCCCTCAAACCCAAGCCACACCTATATATTCCTGAGGGTCCTTGAATAAATTTCTCTTAATTATTATATTGAAGTTATTAACGATTTCTTTCATGATGTAGATCTTTAATAAAAAGTCGTTCTTTTGTACATTCTCACCTCTATTCATTTTTTTTATTTTTTTTATACATTTACCTGATTGTCCTGCTCACGCTTTCATCACCTCACATGATTATTTTTGCTAATCAAAGACTTAAAGAACTGTTCTAACTCAAATTCAGATAATTGGACAACCTGTTAGGTTCCCAGTAATTTGATTGCATAATAATATGTCACCAAAAATTAGTCTTTTGTTTGTTTAACGAACCAACATAGATTAATTATACATTGCATTAAAACGTTGCTTGGTTTTTTAATTGCATAAAACATGACATGAATCGATATTAAGTATAGGCCATCAATGGGCGAATTTGATTCCTGATCTTATTCATACCCTCACCCCCGAACTTAATCTATGGTTCATTGACCGTTAATGGAGTCATGACGGGGAAATCTACATTGGATAAGTCCCTAAGTTGTCCCTACGATTTTCCAATATCCAATTAGATTTATGAGTTTTCCTTTAAAGACTTGTTGGCGACTTCAAAAACGTTTTCAATAAAACCTTTGCAATGAAGTAGTCAAATACGCGTTCACACCGTGTAGGCGAAATAAATCACGCCTACAATAGCTCATTCTCTTAATCAAATCAGTGGCAAGTACATGATTTGGACAAAACACCGCCTTCAAGGTTTGTTATGGAGCACATCGCTACTACCCCCAAGGTTCGTTATGAGGTGTAGCAGTCAACCATATCAGGTATAAGAAGTAACTGACCTCCACCCATACCTTGCCTACTCTCTATTTTCTGTTCATAAACTAAACCTCTAAGGTTCGTTATGGAGCACAACAATAATACGGTAATACCCCAAGGTTCGTTATAAGGTGTAGCAATCGATCATATCAGGTTTAAGAAGTAACCGACCTCGATCCTCCACCCATACTTTGCCCACTCTCTACTTTCAGTTCACAAACTAAGCCAGCAAATTAATATTACTTTCATAATCATCCAACCACATTCCAGAATCAATACACAACAACACATTCATGACTATGACAATAGTACAAACTTATTTACGAAAAACAACAAGAAGATTCCACACACACAAGGGAATAATTAAGTAAATCATTTTTGCTAACTTAAAAGTTACCTCATATGCTTAACCACTAGTTGATTTCCAATTTCCAACAATAACAACTTCAAGCTCCCATAATGCACTGAGCTCCATAAATCACTTCAATAACAATAGCAATAATCACTAATCTCTAATCACTAATCACTAATCACTAATCACTAATCACTAATCACTAATCACTAATCATCCACAATAAATTTCACATAAAGAAACTACTCCAATTAACCTTTTCCTAACACAAATTCCCTCACTTCTCACTAGCTCCAAGAAATTCTCATAATACATACCAACTTTGCAACCTAATTGCTAATGGACTTAAAACAAGTAATAAAATCATTTGACAAATTAATCCATAATTAGGTAAAATAACTCCAATAAACTGATTACTAATCATAACAAATCACTAAAAAATAGTTTTGTAGGAAAGGACCTAATAAAAAAAAATTTGTCTAAAAGAACCTATTAAAATACTTCTGATTGTTAATAAGAACCAATTTATACATTCCAGGCCAAAATTACCATATTCCAGCATTGACTTTTTGCAATTGGCACACCACAACTACATTTGACAGAAATTTTATTGCTTGAAGATGATTTCGCAGACATTTTCTTTCAATTTCTGAAAAAAAAATAAAGTTTTTTGGCCTGAAATTCATAAACTGGTTCCTATTAACAATCGGAAGTATTTTAATAGATCCTTTTAAACAAAAAATTATTTATTAGGTCCTTCTCTATAAAACTTGTATTTTATTAGGTCCTTTAAAATTGA
The DNA here is from genome assembly GCA_947648045.1 of Beta corolliflora. Taxonomy (NCBI): domain Eukaryota; kingdom Viridiplantae; phylum Streptophyta; class Magnoliopsida; order Caryophyllales; family Amaranthaceae; genus Beta; species Beta corolliflora. The sequence goes on from CANSZD010003294.1 coordinate 1,932,825, forward strand.
ACAAAATAGAAACAAGGCAAAATTATACTTTATCAACCCATAAAACTAGGTCTTTGAAATAGCAACAGTTGGACATGACGACAACATGCAGCAGCAACCATGATATCAAGCATCAACAAATTGAAGCAACTACAAAAACCAGCGGCAACGCGGCTCCGATGAGCAGGCGACAAAACTAGTGGCCACCAATGAACAGAACAACAACAACCAACAGCACGCAGTTGGTAGGGGAGAGAGAGAGAAAAAGGTGCAGTTGTACCGGTAGTTCACGACACCACCACCACCAACAACAACAACAACAAGGAAGAGAGAAAAAGCACGGCGAGAGGAGACGAAGCTCCGGCGACAAAAGGGAACGCCGGCAGAGTGTAGCATCAGGCAAGGGAGATGGAGATGCGAGGAAGAGAGGGAGGGATCGAGTTTGAGAGAGAAAGAGTGAAAGGTGGATGGGTTTTGGGGGCTCTTATCTCCCAAACCAACAAGGGGAAAAGGTTTTGGGGTTTTGATTTCTCTTTTTGGCAAATTATAAATAACAACAACAAAAAAAAACACATTCAACCGTAACTTTATAAAATTTAAATTAATAAATATATTACAAACATGATAAATAAAAATTCATATTCCAACTCAAATAGAATAAGAATATCATTGATATAATTAAATTAATAATTATAATAAGTAACATTTAATAAATGCTTTGAGAAATAGGGCTATTACAATGTCGGTAGGGGATATTTTCTACCATTCAATTTTGAACTCTCATATCATCTTTAAAACTAAACTAGTTCTTGTCCCGGGCCATACGCCCCGGATTATTTACCGACGTGCATTTGAAGTCTTCAAACATAGAAATATTTGTCTTTAAATGATTTTTTCCCCCATAAAGACCAACATGAGCATTGTAGTGTAGTTGGTCAGTGCATTAGCATATCAAATGATAGGTCATGGGTTTGAGTCTTGAAACATACATTTTTATTGTTAAATGTCTCATTTGATTGTGTGGGAGAGGAGAGACTACATGTAGCAGCATGGTATTTGTTTGTCTTGGGTTTTAGATATATATATATAGATATGTGGAACAGTGGAAGTTTTTTTTTATTTTAAGGGGATGAAACAGTGGAAGTTTTGTTACTTCTTGTAAAATTTTATTTTGTAATACATGAGACAAGAGGCTCGATTACTAAAAAGGTTTTGTCATCCCTTATATGACTTTCGTTGTAGTGTTTGCAATAATTGAGATGTACTTATATAACACAACTTAGAAAGACTCGTTGTAGATAACCACTTTTTTTTTCCTGATTTTGTTTACTTTCAATTCAAATCTTTTCAAAACAAGTTGGAATTCACCGAGTACACTCTTTACACAATGAGTGCGTCTCAGGTGTGACATGTTACACCATAATTTATTGTGTAACATGCATAATGACATAAACTCCAACAAGAATGACATGGACTATACAAATAATAACATAAATCTCATGTCATTCATTTCATGTCATTTGAGTTCTTTTTGCAAAAGAAGCGGTGGTTTGTGGGTTATTACACCATAAATTATGGTGTAACAGTTACACCCAAGAATTTGTGTTGCATAATAGTTCCTATTCAAGATTAATATTAACTCGGCTTGCAATTAATTTATTTGATTCAAAATAATCATAGTTTTGTATTTCACGGGGAGAAAACTAGGGAACTCCAACAGGAATAAAGATTAATCTAGTGTTGCGGGTACAAATGGTTGTCTCTGAATGTAGAAATAAGGGTCCGTTCTGTTCAACTTATATAAGATTTTATAAGATAAGATAAGATAAGATCAGATCAGATAAGATTAGATAAGATAAGATAAGATCAGATCAGATACGATAAGATAAGATAAGATAAGATAAGATAAGATAAGATAAGATAAGATAAGATAAGATAAATAAGATGTTAGACACACACAATAAACTATCTTATAAGTAGAGGTGATCGTGGGCCGGACCGGGCCGCGCAAAAAAAAGTTTGCCCATTGTGCGGGCCGGGCCCAAATCTGGGCCAAAAATTTGTGCCCAAAGCCCGGTATTTCGGGCCGGCCCGAGCGGGCTTTTGCGGGCTAAAACAGGTCGGGCCCAAAATTTAGACTAAAAAGTCTTTTTTGACTTGTCCAAAGCCCGCCCAAAAAAAAAAATTGGGCCGGGCCGGCCCGCAGGCCCAAAAAAACTGCCCAAGCCCGCCCAAAAACCGGGCCAGGCCCGCGCCCCGGGCTGGAGTTGATCAACTCTACTTATAAGATAAGATAAAATAAGATAAGATAAGATCAGATCAGATAAGATTTTATAAGATCTTATAAGATAAGATAAGATAAGACAAAATAAATTGAACAGAACAGACCCTAACACATTGGATCATTTGCATTTTTCAATATCCAACTAATCTTCCCGCAAATGTAATTTGATATATCAAGCACAATTTTAGCTTTTATTAGGATTTTAAGAGTCATGCATGCTACTTCAATATAACTAGTTTGTATACCTGTTTGATAAATTAAATGAGGGTGTGATCTAATTGCGTTTAGTGTTTTCTTTATTGATCGGCTTTTTTTAACGAACTAGTATTTTGACCCGGGCGATATATTATTATTCATGAATTTCATAATTAATTCTATTAGCTTTTCGTAATATATTGTCTAGTGCGAAATTGGAAAATGGACGTTATGGCATGATAAGTTGTTAAAAAAAACATCTAAGGAACTGGGGATAATAATTACAATTTCAATGGAATTTGGGTACGTAAGAGAATGTTATTATAGTACTTAATAAAAAGGTTGAAATTAAAAAGCTTGTCTACATGTTCTTATACTTACATATAATTATAAGACTTTATTATGTTTTACTTTGAAACATTAAGCATTGGAATTATTGTAATGGATTAGTGGTTTAAACTCTCACATTTCAAATCAAAGGTCATGTGTTCGAATCCTAATAACTACACATTGTTAATATTTTTGATTGAGATTATAAACATGTGTATTAGAAGCTTCATAAGAGTGCCACGTGGCACAGTTTCTGTGACAAGGACGCCTTTTAATATATTTGTGTAGATATTATGATTTTTTCAGTGGTGTGAATTACTTATTGGGATAGTACATTTATTAAAAAATTTCTATTTTATACATACTTTAAAGCAACTAACTGTTGTAGTCAAGCGAAATAAAAGGTAGGTCGTTACTACTTCTCCTAAGATTAAATAAAAGTTTAACTATCCACCTAAACTAGTCAAGTGGTAAGTAAGGTCGAACCACAAGGATCGGAGGTCTCACTAAGGTAGAGTCACTAAAAGTAACTTAAGTCGAAGAAAACGTCAAGTTTTGGCTAAACTAGGAGATTTAAATTGGAATCAAATGAGGAAAGGCACTAGGAGTGGTGAAACACCACAATCACGATCCACATCCAAAAATTAAGTACAGCTATGGGGGTTAACATGAAAAGGGAATAAACATCCTAAACACCTCTAAAATCTTTCTTGGGAAGTTTAGAGTCCCAACATAATTATAGCAACAAAACCTATATTTCGAGGCGTTATCATCTAACTAGGCCAATAGAGTAAGTGAAGCATAACAATCAATCAATCAATTATTGATGAAGGTCAACCACCTAAAGGCGAGCTATTAAGGGACAACAACTGGGTCAAAAGATAATGGAGCTTACATTAACTAAGTCACCAACAACAATATTGATTAAAAATGCACAAATCCTAAGCATAACAAACCCAACTCTCTCTACTCATGAGAAAATGATAGAAATAATGATTGGGCTACTCTCCAGTCCTACCTAATGAACTACTCACTACAAACATCCTAAACGTTGAAAAACTAACAATAAATCACAAATCTAAAGATAAGAAGAAAAAAAAAAACAAAAATCAAGACTTTAAAACAAAAGTACACACAAGAGCTAATTAAAGAAGGAACAAGATATTTAAAGTCTCTATCCCTATGAGGCTATGAATGGTAAGGAATAAAGCCTTAATTAGGAAACTGACATGGTCTTGAAATAAAGGCCCTTCATATACTACTTTTGTTTCTTCTTAATCTCTACATGTTTACTTTCACTCATGACAAAACATAATTTTGACCAATAATATCTTTAATTACGAACAAATAAAAATTATAAAAAGTTGATGTTTGGAAATAAAATATATATGTAAAGGCAAATCTAACAAGAGCCTAATTAAATATATTTTTTCTTATATATAAATCTCAATGGATAGTCAAATTAAAGTGAAGTTTGTAGATAGTGTCAAAAGAAAAAGTGTTAGATTAAAAAGAACGGAGGTAGTAATATAATATGTGCTTATATACTAAAGAATTAAGTTTATATACTACATTTCGACCCCAATTGTTTTTGGTTCTAGCATTCTATTTCTTAACCATACAAACAGTCAATTATAATATTTAATATCTTTAATCATGACAATTTGATCTCTTGAAATCTAACATTAAAACTAATATAATGAGACCCTTATTTATAAATGTTTTAGGTGCAAATATACATCCATATATTCTTTGATAACAATCTGAACGAGCCTAACCTGGATACCGGTAAGAAGCCCAACTTTAAACCCAAATCCCCTGCCCGGCCCATCTTCCACCAACAACAAGCCTCGTACCTACAATCGAACCTTCACATAGACCTCCTTTAACGGTGAAAGTTATTCAGATAAAAATTGAAAACTAAACAAATTCAAACCAAATTAGTAACTTGGATTGGATTTGAACTATGTTCCCATTGGATTGATGACGGGCTCGTTGTAACTTGTAAACGCGCTAAAAATACCTAAACTACCAATATGGGGTAAGTAAAGGGTCGAATCCACAAGGAAGTAAGGTTAAACAAGGGTTAATCTGCTAATTACAATAAGCAAAATCTATTTTTGGGTTTTTTTGAAAGATTGGTAACAAATCTAAAGTCTAAGATAACTAGGAGATTGACGAAACAAATTAGCAAAGCAAATAAAGGAGATAAATCAAGGATAAAGAAACTAGGGGATTGGGGGATTCACCAACAATCAATCCAAAAATCCAACATCAAAGCCAAGGGGAAACAAATGGGGGATCACAAGGGGAAATCACGCACATAGGAACTCTAATTACTCTCTCGAGCTAATTAATGGAGCTTAATTAGTCACTCATGACCTAATCTCACGACATGAGCAACTAATCTAGCCAAATCAAGAAAAACAAGATTAATCAAGCTTGCCTAAACTAGAAAATACTTATTTTCATGGAAATCATAGTCTAGCAACCAAACCTAGTCTATCCCTAACTTCATCTCTCGATCCTACACTAGGCATTCCAAATATGTAAGTCAAGTGGTGATCAATCACCCAACAAACCAAATCAAACAAGTTTAATCAACAAGTTAACCCCAAATGTTAACCCCCTAACTTAGATTTAGGATCCAAAGAGTAAATGAAGGCTACATCCCTTCTCCTGGTAAGGAACTACTTACAAATCATGGATATAAAACAAATCAAAGGTTGAAATAACTTCATCACCATAACCACGGAGGAAAGAGGAAAAGGAGAAAATAACAACTAATAAAAACGAGATCTAATCAAACAAAGCATGAACTAAACAAGATTAGAGAAAGAGGAAATGAAATAAACAGGAAATTACCAACTTTCAATCCTGCATAAAATCTGAAAATGGACTTCAAAAGGTTCAAACCTCAACTTTCTCTCTCCTAGGGTGCTAAAGTTTGAATGCTAAGCACAAAATGAATCTCCCCTAATTAGAATGTAAATTAGCTTATCCTAAAATGAGAGGCGTTTACCTTATATAGTACTAAAATAAACTAGGTATAATTACAATAAAACCCTCGTACACAAAAGGGTTTAAGAAAATAAAATTTCCGGAAAGAACTCAGAGACCCGGGCGGGTGACCCGACCCGAGCGCTCGAGAGGGCACTGACCCGGGCGGGTCACTAAAATGACCCAGGCGGGTCGTTTCATCAGGACTGAAATGGCTTGGCTCCCAAATCTGACCCAGGCAGGTCAATCAACCCGAGCCCTCCGTTAAGGTATGACCCAGGCGGGATGGATGACCCGGCCCTCGGGTCAGTCCGTGTTCCTATTCTTTTCCTCCTTTGAGCTCCTTGATGCTTCTTTTTTCGATTCTTTGGCCCCGGGTTTGTGCAAATGTTCTCCGATCATGATTTTAAGTCCTGAAAAACAAACCAAACACCCAAAGAAAACGTACAAAGGAGGAATATTGCACAACTTAAAGGAATTAGCTAGCAAAATTAGCCTAAACTAACTCAAAAACTACTATAAAGCCTACTAAAAGCTAAACAAAAGTCAAGTAAATAAACCAAACATCAAACTCCCCCATGCTAGATCTTTGCTTGTCCTCAAGCAAAATAGAATAAAACACAAGGTAGGAGAATGAAAATTATTTGAAAAAAAGAAGAAAGAAGAAAGGAGAAAGGAAGGAAGCAGAAAGAATTTACACTAACTCATTTTCGTAGGAATAACGATTGCATTTAGCACATACAACAAACTCTTTAAACCCCTAGATCGCTCTAGAGGACGAGTGATATCTCGCGAGGGTTTCCAAAGAGTTTTAAACCCACAACTCTAACTTTTCATCAACCATTTATTTAATACTTTCGAGATGTATGCCCAAGTCAATTAGCAACAAAATGGTTCACAGTCAAAGATAATAGAGAAACTTTTAAGACAACTAATTTCTAAGTGTACTCATGGGTTATGGGTAGAGAAATAGGCTAATCAATATTGCAATAGGACACCTAGGCCTTTTTATTGAATTTCTTCTATTCTTTTTGTGATTTTCCCTTTTCTTCACTTTTTTTTCATTTTTATCACGCCTTTTCTGACCGTTTTTGGCCTTTTTCCCTTATTTTGCGATTTTTTCTATACAAAGGAGAAGTAATCATTTACTAAGAAGAAAAATAAGATCTATTGGCTTTTGTGCCATTTATTACATACAAAGAGAAGTAGAACTAAGTTTCTTATAGAGCTTTGTTTGGGGACATGATTAGCATATTTAGGGATACAAGGGACCGCAAACTTGAAGCCAAAATTATCCAAGCATGAGCAACTTAGTCAGGATTCAAGACTAGACATCCAATTGAGCATTCATTAGTTTCATTTTAGTTGACTCTAATGCAATAAAGATTAATCACCTCCTAGAACACCTTAACCCATGCTCACACTCTTCCAAAAAGAGCCTCTAAACATATACTCAAAGTCAAAGCAATGAATCCACATCATATCATCAACTAGCATCTTCCTTGGGCAAGGAGACCAAAATTTTATTCAAAGCTAACACTTCTTTTTGTTTTTTCTTTGGTTTTCAAATTTTTTTTGTTGTTTTTGCTTTTATCAATTTTGTTTATGTTTGAACTATAGAATGGAGAAAGCAAAGCTTGAAAGAGAAAGAAAAGAAAATGAAGAAAGAAAGAAAGATAAGATAAAGAAAGGAAATGAAAAAGGAAAGAAAATTGTTTTTGGATTTTTTAAATATATGAATTTTTTTCTTAAAAACTAAGGAAGCAAACAAATAAGAAAAATGAAATCATGGCTTAACACATATTAACAAGCATTGGCCTATTTACCAAGTATAACCACAATCACAAGCAACAATCAATCAAAAATAACAAGGGCTTCCTAACACTTATCCACAACAGTAAAACCACCCAAATATTGAAAATAGCCCCCAAGACAAACCACAAACCGTCCTTGGTTTGAAAATAATATACCTGATCAAAGTATGTTTGGCCCGAAAAAATGCCTGGGCTTGGGCAGATTTTTCAGGCCTGAATTTTGGCCCAGTCAGGCCCAACCTGAATTTTTTTTTTGATTTGGGACGGGTTTTGGGCAACCTAAAAATGAATTTTTAGTCCAAATTTTAGTCCGACTCGATTTTGGCCCGAAAAGCCCGTTGTTTTTGGCCCGAAAAAGCGTGGCTTTGGGAACAAAATTTGACCCGGCCCGACCCAACCCGACTAATGGGCAAATATTTTGGCACGGCCCGACCTGAACCTGGCCCGACTCGCCATTTTATCACATCTAGAAAATAAGAACAATAGGGGAGGGGGTGTTGAGAAGGGTCAACTCAAGGGTCTAGGTCTTACGTCCCCCTCGGGTTGAGGCGGGGGTTGCATATAAGAGGTGTATGTGGTGCCGGGAGGAACCATATTGTTAGCATGAAAATATTGCAAAAATGGGGGAAAAACTATCGCGCATCTATTGTTGAAAGGCGGTCATTCTTTGTTCAAAACTATCAAACCGCCTATCTATATGGGCATAGATAGGGGTATAGTCGGGAACATAGGTGGGATGGGGTTGGGGAGGAGGAGGGGGAGGGGCGGAAGAGGAGGAGGCATGCTCATGGGGATCCCCCCTTTGGTAGGTACGGATCTCTGGGCCTTCCTCCATGACTTCTAAGAGGAGATAGTTATCTTGCTTACTCTTTATCTTGGTAAGCCCGCGGTTTAGAATTTGGATGGAGGTCGTTTTACCAATTTTCCAAGTAAAATGAATTCCATCCACACAAAACCAACGAGCATCCTGCAGGTGTTGTTGATTCATGAGGTAATTAAACCGCCTACAACAATCCAACCACGTCCATGAGTCGTTGGGATGCCTACCCTTTTAAGATGTTGGGCAAACATCAAATGTGTGTTCAGCTTCCTACGGTCCCATAGGTATGAACCTATGATACATAGTTTAGATTGACTTACTTTTGAGTTGTCCTTCCTCCCAAAAATGGTACTCCCCAAGAACTTACGGAAATACCGGATAATCGGTTGGTGGATAAGTGAGTCATTGGCATTGGTGGAATCGTAAATGGCTGACCCATTTATCTTGGCCCAACAATGAGTAAAATTGAAGGAAGTCCCGGGAGTGGTGCTTTGCTCAATTTGTAAACCAAAAATATCTCCAAAATCAAAAATATCTAAAGCGTGACCAACATTCCCAAGCCTAAAATGAAGAACGGCTTCAACTCCAGTTGAGCATTCTAGCCGTTGTTCTCCAGTTATCTCCAAAGAGCTAAAAAATTCAAGTGTTAAGCATCTATATATTAACATCATGTCACCCCTAAATCCCACAATGAAAGTAATGATTCATCAACAAAATGGGTTGGGGCAAATTCTTTAACTTTAAGAGCTTGAAATCTATCAAAATGCTCTTTACTACCAAACTCAAGGAAGGGGAATTCAGGATCATGAAACTCACCGGGGGCATTATGCCCCGTGACGTTTTCCTCCATATTGTCTAGACCTTTTTGATGTCCTCATTTGCTCTTGTTGGACTACATGTTGCTCAAAAATTCAAAATCCCGTAGCTAAATGAGGTGGGTGAGAAAAAGTGATTTTTTTGTTTGTTTTTGGGTTTTTAGTGAAGAAAATGGAGGGGGAATGAGGTTTTAGGAAGAATTTGCGTGGGAAGGTGAGTGGAAATGGATGATTTTGAAAGTTATGGGTAAAATTTTAAGGAGAGAGAAAATGGTGGGATGTGAGTGAAAATAGGGTTTTGGGGAAGAAGAAGTAGAAATTTGTTGAGAAAAAGTAGATGAGAATGAAGATTTGAAGTTTTTGAGTGGTGAGATGAGTGATTTGAGGGAGGTTTGGAGAGTTAGGGTTTATGGTGATTTGGGGTTTGAGAGGATGAAGAAGATAATAGTGAAAAAATGAGAAATGAAATAACATGAAGGAGGTCTGGTTTTGATCTTTCAAAACTTATGAGATGACCCGGGCGGGCCGACTGACCCGAGCCCTCGGGTGACAAGCAACCCGGGCGGGTCGGGCTTTGTTGCTGGGCTGCTCCTTTCTCTCTCTCTTTTTTTTTTCCTTCCACGAGCACCACCACCCGAGCCCTCGGGTCAAGCCATCCGGGGCGGGTCATTTTATCAGTTTCATTTTTTCTCTTCTCGTGGAGCGACCCGGGCGGGTAAGAGGACCCGGGGGGCTCGAGTCAGCTCCCATTTGGCCATTATTCTTCCATTTTCACTTCTCTTTGCTCCAAAGTTCACCCAATCCAAAGCACAACAAATCACAAAATCACTACAACAAGTAATCCACAAGTCACAATAATAGGTGAAAAAGCCATCATTCCAAAAGTAACAAAATAAAATGAAAAGATGGAAATAAAGATAACTAAGAAAAAGGGGTTGCCTCCCACTAAGCGTTTGTTATAAGTCATTAGCTCGACTACCATAAATCTTCATCAATTGAGAGGGAATAGTCCTCAAGAACCATGGTTTATGGTTCTTGAATAGGCGCACCATCATAGTAGATCTTGAGTCTTTACTCGTTCACCTTAAAACATCCTTTTGCATCATTGCATATTTCAACCGCACCATGCGGGAATACTTATTGCACGGTGAATGGACCACTCCACCTTGATTTGTGCTTTCCCGGGAATAACCTCAATTTTGAGTTGAACAAAAGAGCCTTGTCACCAACTTTGAACTCCCGCTTCATGATTCGTTGGTCATGCCAAGCCTTTATTCTCTCTTTATACACCCGGGCACTCTCATATGCATCCCTCCTAAGTTCTTCAAGCTCATGAATATCAAGCATCCTTCTTTCACCCGAAGTTTGAAGATCGAAATTTAAGGCCTTGATAGCCCAATAGGCTTTGTGCTCCAATTCAACGGGTAAATGACACTATTTCCCGTATACAAGCTTGTGTCCTGTCATGTCAATAGGGGTCTTCTAAGCCATGTGGTATGCTCACAATGCACCATCCAACGTGGATGACCAATCTTTGCGAGATCGGCTCACCATCTTCTCCAAAATAAGCTTGACCTCTATATTAGATATCTCCACTTGGCCACTAGTTTGGGGGTGGTAAGAGAGGCCCATTTTACCCCATACTTAGCAAGAAGGGGTTTTAAGATTTCTTGGCGAAGTGTGATCCCCTATCACTAATAATAGCTCTTGGAACTCCGAACCGAAGGAAGATCACCTTCTTGAAGAGCTTCACAACTACCTTGGCATCATTTGTAGGTGAAGCAATTGCTTCAACCCACTTAGAAACGTAATCAACCGCTACCAAGATGTAGCAGTTATTAAGGGAGGAGGGAAAAGGACTCATGAAATCGATCCCCCACACATCAAAATCTCCAACTCTAAGATGCTTGTGAGGGGTAATTCATGCCTCTTTGTGATATTGCCAACTCTTTGGCATTAGTCACAAGCCTTGACAAATCTCCAAACATCCTTGAACATGCTTGGCCAAAATAATCCACTTTTCAAGATCTTTGATACGGTCTTGTCGGCTCCCATGTGCCCACCACATGGAGATGAATGATACATCCCTATAACATCTTCAATTTCATCATCCGGGAGACATCTCCGTTAAATGCCATCCACTCCCTCGTGAACAAGTATGGGTCTTCCCATACACAATGCTTGGCCACATGCAAGAACCGTCTCTTTTGTTGGTAGCTAAGATCATCCGGTATGACTCCACTAGCATGAAAATTGGCAAAGTCGGCAAACCATGGAGCATACATGGCCTTCACGGCATATAGAAAGTCATCTTAGAAAGAGTCATTGATAGGAGGATCCAAGTCTTGTGATTCAATCATGGCGAGGCGAGAAACATTGTCGGCAGCCGAATTTTCGGTGCCCTTCTTGTCCTTAATGTCAATATCGAACTCTTGAAGGATTAGGATCTACCTAATCAACTGAGGCTTGGCATCCTTCTTGGTCATGAGGTACTTGATAGCCGCATGATCCGTATAAATAACCACCTTGGAGCACACAAGATATGACCGAAACTTGTCAAAAGCAAACACAATAGCTAGTAGTTCATTCTCCGTGGTGGCATAGTTCCTTTGAGCCGAATCAAGTGTCTTGATTGCATAGTAGATCACATGTAGCTTCCCTTATTTTCTTTGCCCTAAAACGACTCTCACTGCGCTATCACTAGCATCACACATTAGTTCAAAAGGCAAGCTCCAATCCAGAGCTTGTATTATGGCGGCAAACATTAGGGCATTCTTTAAAGTCTCAAAAGCATACATGCAATCTTTGTCAAAATTAAATTCAATGTCTTTTTGAAGCAAATCGGATAGGGGCTTTGATATTTTTGAGAAATCTTTGATAACGCGACGATAAAATCCTGCATGTCCAAGAAAAGATCTTACTCCCTTCATCGAAGTTGGGGGAGGCAATTTCTCAATAACCTCAATCTTGGCCCTATCGACCTCAATCCCTTTTTGAGAGATCTTATAACCATGGACTATGCCATCTTCAACCATAAAATGACATTTTTTTCAATTAAGAACAAGGTTCATCTTTTGACATCTACCACGGAGAAATCATCCATGAAGACTTCTATGGTTGATTCAAGCATATCCGAAAAAATGGCGGTCATATACCTTTGGAAAGTGGAAAGAGCATTGCACAATCCAAATGGCATCCCTCGATAAGCGAAGGTGTCAAATAGACATATGAATGTTGTCTTCTCTTGGTCATCTGGGTGAATAGGAATTTGAAAGAACCCCGAATAACCATTTAAAAAGCAAAAATGGGTATGACTCGCCAATCTTTCAAGCATTTGGTCAATAAAAGGGAGGGGTAAATGGTCTTTCCGGGTGGCTTTATTCAACTTACGATAACCAATGCACATTCGCCACCCTGTGACCGATCTTGTGGAGATAAGTTTACCTTATTCATTCTTAATGACGGTCATTCGTCCTTTTTTTGGAACAACTTGGACGGGACTAACCCACCTACTATCCGAGATAGGGTAGATTATCCCCGCCTCAAGGAGTTTCAAAACTTCTTTTTTTACCACTTCCTTCATGTTAGGATTTAACCTTCTTTGAGGCTCGATAGAGGAGGATTGACCATCATCCAAATGAATTCGATGCATACACAAGGTGGGAGTCAAACCCTTTAGATCATCAATTATATACCCAATGAGACTTCAATGTTGTTTTAGAACATAAAGAAGTTTATCAAGAGAAGGACCATTGAGTGTAGAATTGACAATCACATGGGTAGTCTCATTTTCTCCAAGAAAAGCATATTTCAAAGAAGAGAGAGGGGTTTTAACTCACATGCAGGAGGAGGCGTCACTAGTGGAAAAAATATTATATGTCACAACACAACCGATCCGGTTTTAACAAAACCGGATCTGTAAATCCGTGAATTTATGCGCGCAAAAAAATGGGTGATTAACTGATCCGGGTGGTGTTGAACCGGATCAGTTGACAAAACGGATCCGGTCCTTTTTGTCAACTGATCCGATTCCATACCCGGATCAGTTAATGCTTGAGCGCTGAGCCCACGAAATAAAACACGGACATGCAGCCCATGAAATAAAACACGGACGTGCAGCCCACGAAACGAAAAAAGCCCAACTCTCTGAGAGCCCCCCTCTCCTCCCCATTTAAACCCACATATGATCCCCTCCCTCATTTCTCTCTCTTCTCTAAACCTAATTCTTCTCCACGCCGTCTTCTCTAACTCTCCTCACTGAGAATCAGATCCCATTTCCCTCTCTCACCCCATTCTCTCTCTTCTCTAACCCTCCCCAGTCCTCTCTTCTCTAACCCTCATCCTTCATCCTTCATCCATCTCTCTTCTCACACGCCGTCTTCATCACGCCACCACCCATATTTCTTCCTCTCTCCTCAAATCTCCATTCATCGGATTTGTTCCTCTCTCTTCTCTCTCTATTTTCTCCTCAAAACTCACCGGATTTCGTGCGTCGTTCGTTGTTCGTCGAAAGCTCGCAGGATTTCGTTCGTTGTTCGTCGAAAACTCGTCGGATTTCGTTCGTCGGTGCCGTCTCTTAAGCTTCGTCGCACTGAGGTCGAAAACTTTTCGTTCGCCGCGCCCGCACCACTATTCTCTTAATCATCATCTTCAACCACCGCCAGATCATGGATAATTGCCTTTTTTTTGTTCATCAGTCCAATCTCCCCTTTTTGGTAATTTCGTTGTTATAGTTAGTTTGTAAATAGGTTTTTTTTAATTAGGATTTCGTTTATTATTATTAGTTTATAATTAGTTTTTCGTTTTTTATTTTATCTTTTATAGATCTAGGGTTTCAGTTTCGTATTTTAGTTTTCATTTTCTTTTTTTTTAGTATTTTATTTTTAATAGGTTATTATGACTGTTAACAAAACTGTCCAGGAGATTCAATACATAGTTAAGCAAAGAATTGTACAGATTATTAGTACAAAAGTTAAGGAGTGTGATAGAATTTGGATAACAAATCTGTAAAACTAGGCATGTCCAGTTTGTTGGGTACTAGGCCTGTCTAGTATCCTTTTTTTGGTGTATTGTTGTTTGTGTTAATATTACTCACTTATTTATCAAAAAAAAAAATCAAAAAGGATTTGAAAATATTTTTTTAAGTTCGATTTTTTTTTAATTGGTTCGAATTTTTTTTTATTCATTTTTTCGATTCTTTTAGATTTTTCGAAATTTATATATTTAATTATGAGTTGTTTATTTTAGTACTCCTAGTTATTTTAGTTACTTTATTAATTTGGTGAGAGATTGGTAGAATAGGAAGGGCATATAAGATAGAAATATTATATGTCTGTATTTAAATATTTAGTTCAGTATGTTTATGTTATTCTTACCTGCTTAACTGTTTAATGTTATTCCTAGCTTTAAATTATCTGTTTATTCTTGCTTATTATTTATTGTTGGGAATATACGCTAAGTGAGGACATTAGGTACTTATAGATGTCGTATTCATCTGTTATAGGACCATTAGGCATGTCTGATAGTCAAGCTGCCCGAGTAGGAAGCTACTCCAACCCTATTGTGCTTAGTGATGATGAGTCTGATATGGAGTCTGATAGTGAGAGCTACACTAGCCTAGATGTTGTTATGCGTCATGTGTTGAAAGTAGGCATCCCTGATAGCGACGAAGAGGTCATTTAGGAGTTCGATCATGCTAGAGGACAAACCCAAAAGGACATTTATAATGCTATTATGAGGACTGATCTGGTTGGTGATAGTGATTCAGAGTCGAACGAGGATGTACCTCAACCAAAAAGGGTTTGAAGATCTACTAGAGCTAGAAATTCAGGTTATTATTACAGTGAGGACATTTAAGACTTTGAAGATGAGATGTTCACTCCAGAGAAGTACAAGGAAAGTAAGGATAAGAAGGATAATGTAACTCCATAGAGTATTTATTTATGTTCTAAGTTTGTAGTGTTGAATAAGTAGCTAAGCTACAATGGTTTAAACTTCTTTTATTTAGTATCTTTACTTCATTGAGGAATAAGTATGGTTATTGTGGATTGGAAAAATATTATTATCATCGTTTTGAGGAATAAAAGTCATTATTTAGTTATTCAAGTTGAGTAAGAATTTATTTTAGTACGCGAATGGGGACTATTTTATTTTATTATTGTGATTAATTTTATTTGATCCTTATATATTGGTGATGTGAATGTTTATTCATGAATGAGTATATGATTAAATATGGTTTATAGTGATTGAATTGGCACTATTATAATTCAATAAGAATTTTATTTTAATGCGACCTTGTATGGTCAAATCGATTAATGCCTTCGTAGAGAATGGCAAGTAAGTTGTGAATCGAAACCTAAAGTAGATTTACGTTAAATTCAGGTCGCGAAGTAGAATGGCAAACAACGATAACGTCTTAGCCTCTGCTATTCGCCTATTGGCAGAGAAATTGACTCAAGAAAGGGCCGAGCGTCCTGATCCTGCAGGGGATATATTTGAGAGATTAGCTAAGATTAAGCCGCCGTACATTAAAGGGCAAGCTGACCCTACATTCTTAGAGAGTTGGATTAGGGAGTTCAATAAGATTTTGGGGGCTGTGAATTGTCCTGAGGATATGAAAGTAGGTCAGGCTGTGTTGTATCTGAAGAATGAGGCTGATTTGTGGTGGAAAGAAAATGGAAATAGACTTAGTGTTGTGGAAGGGTTTAATTGGGATTCCTTTATTGCTGCTTTAAGAGGAAAATTTTACCCTGCATTTATGAGGAAGCAAAAGGCTTAGGAGTTCATAAACCTTAGGATGAGGAGTATGACCATTTCTGAGTATTATAGCAAGTTCATAGCATTGTCTAGATTTGCACCTGAGGTTGTAGCTACTGAGGAGCTGAAGGCTCAGAGATTTGAGCAAGGTTTGACTGAGGAGATTCAATTGGGGTTAGGTGGTGAGACCTTTGTGTCCTTAGATGTTGTTTATGGGAGAGCTGCCCATATTTATGGTCTTCAGTCGAGGCGTGATAAGAAGAATGCCGTAGTAGGCGAGAAAAGAAAAGATTTCAATTCTGGTGGAAATCAGGGGAACTTTATGAAGAATAGGAATGGGAATGGGAATTTCCAAGGAAGGAATGACCAAGGCTTTAATGGTAAGGGTCAGTCTGAGAGGAGTTACAACTGTAAGAGATGTAACAAGAATCACCCTGGTAGAGACTGTAAAGGGGATCTAGTGACCTGTCATTACTGCCAAAAGAAGGGGCATAGAGAGTTGAGTGCTTCACCAATTCAAGCAGAAGAAATAGCAGAATGGTAATTGGAATGGTAGTCAGGGAAGGACTGGATTCAACCAAGTGAACAACCAAGGGTCAAAGCCTATGGGGTCGTAGAACAATCAAGGAAGCTACAGTAAGCCTGCTAATGAGAACAACAACAACCAGAGCAAAGCTCCGGGTAAGCTGTTCGTGATGAGCCGCAATGAAGCTGAGAAATCTACCGACGTAGTTTCTGATACTTTTTCTATTAACTTCGTTCTCGTTAAAGCGTTATTTGATTCTAGGGCGACCTATTCGTTTATTTCGTCGTCCCTTATTAGGAGTTTGGGGATGGTAAACTTTGAATAATTGAATTGCCTATAAGTATACCTACTGGAGAAGTTATAAGGTGTACCAAGTTGTATAGAGACTTACCTCTGAAGATAGGAGAGTGTGTTTTTCCTTCTAATCTGATAGAGTTCAATCTAGGAGACCTAGACGTTATTCTGGGGATGAATTGGTTAAGTTCTTATAAGGCCAAGATAGATTGTGAAGCTCATAAGGTAGTGCTGAGCAGCCCTTTAGGGAAGTTAACTTCATACCGACGATTTGGGAAGCCTAAGAATTTTGGGGTCATTTCCGCAATGCAAGTGAAGAAGTTGGTAAAGAAGGGGTGCGAGTTATTCTTCTGTAGTGTGTGAGATGTGAGCAAAGAGGTTGAATTGAAGATTGAGGATGTACCGATTGTGAATAAGTTTATGGATGTGTTTCCAAGCGAGAATTCTGGTATGCCGCCTACGAGAGCCGTTGAGTTCATCATATACTTAGTTCTTGGTATTGCACCTATTTCTAAGGCACCATATAGAATGGCACCTCCTGAGATGAGCGAGTTGAAGACGTAATTGCAAGAACTGTTGGAGAAAGGTTATATTAGGCGTAGTGCGTCACCTTGGGGAGCTCCTGTGTTGTTTATGAAGAAGAAAGATGGAAGTATGAGATTATGCATTGATTATAGGGAGTTGAACAATGTGACCATTAAGAATAAGTATCCTTTGCCTAGGATAGATGACCTGTTCGATCAGTTGAATGGAGCAAGTGTGCTTTCGAAGATTGATTTGCATTCGGGGTATCACCAATTGAAGGTAGCTGATAAGGATATACCTAAGACTGCGTTTAGGACGTGTTATGGTCATTGTGAGTTTACTGTGATGCCGTTTGGATTGACCAATGCTCCGGCTATATTCATGGACTTGATGAATAGGATATTCCATGAGTTTTTGGATCAGTTTGTTGTAGTGTTCATTGATGATATCTTAATCTATTCAAAGAGTGAAGAAGAGCATGATGAGCATTTAAGGATAGTCTTGGAGACGCTTAGGAAGAACCAGCTGTATGCAAAGTTCTCTAAGTGTGAATTCCGATTGGAGAAGGTAGCATTTTTGGGTCATTATGTGTCAAAAGAAGGAGTTTCTATGGACCCTGTGAAGTTCAAGCTGTTAGTGAGTGGCCTACACCGAAGAATATGTCAGATATTAGGAGTTTTCTGGGATTAGCTAGCTATTATAGGAGATTTGTGAGAGATTTCTCGAAGATAGCGAGGCCGATGACTAATTTGATGAAGAAAGTGTCAAAGTTCGAGTGGAGTGATAAGTGCGAGGAAGCTTTTCAGACTTTGAAGGAGCATTTGACCTCCACACCTGTTTTAACCCTGCCTGATGGAAATGAAGGATTCGAGGTGTATAGTGATGCTTTGAAGAATGGATTGGGGTGTGTTCTGCAGCAGAATGGGAGAGTGATCGCGTATGCATCGCGTCAGTTGAAACCGTATGAGTCTAATTATCCTACCCATGACCTAGAGTTAGCTGCTATTAATTGTATTTGCCTTGAAGATTTGGAGACATTACCTGTATGGAGCGACTTGTAAGATCTTTACTGATCATAAGAGTTTGAAGTACATTTTCAAAAGGATCTCAATATGAGGCAGAGAAGATAGTTAGAATTGATCAAGGACTATGACCTAGATATCCAAATATCATGAGGGGAAGACGAATGTAGTCGCCGATGCTTTGAGTAGGAAGTCGAGCCATAGCGTGAATGCATTGGTAGTTCCTGAGGAATTGTACCGAGATATGCAAAGGATTAGCCTAGAAATTCTAAATCCTAGGGAAATCGAGGCAAGATTGAATGCTTTGTCATTGGGGCTGTCAGTTTTCGATGAGATCAAAGAGGGTCAAGTTGGAGACGAGCACCTAGATAAGATTAAGGAAAAGATGAAGCAAGGCAAAGAAATTGACTTTAAGATTCATGATGATGGAAGAGGGGCATGATACTCCATATTTTGTGCACCCCGGGGGTGATAAGTTGTACAAGGATGTTAAGGAGATTTATAAGTGGCCGAATATGAAGCGTGAAGTCGCTGAGTTCGTGTCAAAGTGTCTGACCTGTCAGAAAGTAAAGATAGACCATAAGAGACCAATGGGAAAGGTTCAATCCTTTGAGGTTCTCGGATGGAAGTGGGATTCTATATCGATGGACTTTGTGACTGCTTTGCCAAAGACGAGAAATGGCAATGATACTATTTGGGTTTTCGTGGACCGTCTGACGAAGTCTGTCGTGCTCGTTCCGATCAAAGAAACATGGAAGAAGAAGCAACTTGCCAAGACGTATATCAAGTATGTGGTGAGACTGCATAGAGTCCCGACGGACATTATTTCAGATCGTGATTCGAGATTCCTCTCGAAATTTTGGCAAAAGATCCAGTTGAATCTTGGAACAACGTTGAAGATAAGTACTGCATTTCATCCTGCGACCGATGGTCAGACTTAAAGGACCAATCAGACTATGGAAGATATGTTGAGAGCGTGCGAGATTGATTTCCAAGGAAGTTGGGAAGATCACTTGGATTTGATTGAATTTTCATATAACAATAGTTACCATGCGAGTATTAAGATGGCTCCGTTTGAGGCGTTATGTGGAAGGAAGTGTAGAAGTCCCATTTGCTGGAATGATTTTAGTGAAAATATAGTGTTTGGGACTGAGTTTATTGAGGAGACTGTAAAGAATGTGAAGTTGATTCAAGCTAGAATTCAAGCTGCTCAAGATAGGCAGAAAAGTTATGCTGATTTGAAGCGAAGAGAAGATGCATTCGCAGTTGGTGATAAGGTGTTTTTGAAATTGTCATCGACCAAAGGAGTGATAAGATTTGGTAAGAAGGGCAAATTAAGTGCTAAATATGTTGGCTCATATGAGATTTTGCAAAGAATTGGGAAGGTAGCTTATAAGTTGGCTTTGCCAATGGAATTTGAGAAGATGCATGATGTGTTTCACATTTCTCAACTCAAGAGATATATCCTTGATGAGAATCATGTTTTGGAGCCCGAAATAATTCAAATCGATAGTAGCCTCACGTATGAGGAAAGACCTGTGAAAGTCTTAGATAGAAAGGTATGTAGTACACGCAATAAGGATGTGAATATTGTGAAAGTGTTTTGGTCTAACCAAGAATGTGAAGAGGCAACGTGGGAAGCCGAAGATGAAATGAAGGAGAAATATCCTGAGTTATTCATTGAGGTGAGTTACGAGGGCGTAACTTGTTTTCTTTAAGGGGGTAGAATGCGATAGAATTTCGCCCTTTTTACCTTATTTTATGGTATTTTTATGCTTATTTTGGCGATTTGCACATGTTGGTGCAAAATAATTTGGTTCTCCGTATAGAAAAATGTGTTCATGAGTAACGCAAGTGGTTTTAAAGTTGGTAAAAGTGTGCACACATTGTGACAAAAGTATTTCCAAATGGAAGTTTGAGTCAAAATTTTGAAACTGTAAGGGTTTTCCTGCCAAGTTTTTGGACGAAACTTCTTTTAAGAGGGGTAGACTGTAATCCCCCCCCCCATAATTTTATGAATTTTATAAATATATTTTAATGTGTATTTATATATATTTTAGTATTTAAATAATTAAATTCTTAAGTGTTGACTATTTTAAAGTCAAAGGGATTATTTAATATTTTTAAATAATCAAATATTTTATTTAATCATACTTTGAAAGTTATTTAATAGTTTAATTATTTTTGAGTTATAGTATAAAAGATTTTAAAATGGGTTGGGCTTTAGAGGAGCCTAACTCAACTCAAGCACCCAATCATTGATTCTAAAAGTACAAACACAATTTCCTAAGCCCACAAGGGGTCACCTATATAAACCCAATGTAAACCCAAATTTCTCACACTAAATTACTCACCCTAATTTTTCCTCTCCTCTTTTTTTTCTTTCTCTCTCTCTCTCTCTCTCCTCTCACTCAGCCTCCTCCTCCCTCCACCCGACTTCTTCCTCCTTCGGTGCTCCGGCCAGCCGTGCCGCCCAGCCACTGCCGCCAGCCGCCTGCAGCCGGCAGTAGCAGCCCGCCGGTGGTTCTCCCTCCTCTTGGTCGTGTCTCCCTTTCTCTTCTTCTTTGGTTTATTTCTCTTCCTCCTCTATATTATTTTAATGTTAGGTTTAGGTTTTAAGTATTGATTTAATGTTTTCATGATTAAAGTTTGTAATTTTGATGATTTAAATATAAATTTCAGATTATATGATTTGTATAGTAAAGTAATTAAACTTCAGATTTATTAACTATGTTTAAGTTAGGGTTTTAAGCATCAAAGCATGGATTTTTAAGGTTTTATGAGTTGGAAATTGTTATACTATGTTATAGTTTATGAAAATTGGGTACTCTAATATTTATAAATGTGTTAGAGTAAGTTTGAAAGGGTTTTAAAGATGTTATATGTTGTTGGAAATTTCAGTAACACACTTATGGTGGTTTTTAAACATTAAAGCATTGATTTTTAAGGGTTTTTGGTGACTAGTATAGTAGTACTATACTAGGGGGCACTAAAAGTTGAAGTTTTAATGTTTAAAATGGTTTTTAAACAATTTTTAGGAGGGCTTAAAATATTTTAAAGTTGCTGGAAATTTATTAGAGTATTAATACTTGGTTATGTTGGTATTTGGTAGGCGAAGAATATTCTTTAAGCGATTTCTAAGGTTGTGAAAGTGGCCTCTCATATTGTCTACACAAGGTACGTATATACCTATGTGTTAGTAGACTAGTATCATGCCCTAAGATTAGGATTGATGTCGTATCATGTATAGGGAACTTTTACAGTTCATATGTGGTTTATATTCAAGTGGAATTGCATGTTTTATGTCGTTGTGTGAAGCATGTTGCCTATGTTGGTTATAAAATGTTTGTATGGATGATTGATGCTAGCATGTGGGATTGGGAACTTTATTTTATTAATTCACATGAGGGATTAATATTTATATGGTTTATTGGATCATGAATTGGATCATATTGTTTCCTTTGGATTATTTATTATATTTACTTTATGAGGACCATGGGCCTTATTTGGTAAGATGGATATTCACCTATGGAAAGGTTGGTTGATTGTTGACTTAGATCAACAAATAAATATTGGTTGGTTATCGAACTAAATATTGGAATCATTCTTGAATTATTTGAGTTGTTGATCACCTTATCTAATCCTAAGATAAAAATGAAAGTTTTGTGTATTCATTTGCCTTACTTTGTGAGTCACAACGAGTAAATAATTTATTAATAACTTAAAGTGGAAAGTGAATAGCAATAAGTTTTAGACTTGTGCACGTCTGAAGTATTGGACTAGTATGAGTTGGAGTAGCCCATGGCTTTTCTTGGGACCGGATTGATCACCGTGTCCTATTTTATTTAATTAGTACATCGATATCGTTGGTCATGGGAGTATGGAGTCGCGCCCGTACTTCTTCTTCTAAATTGAAGACTGGTTTGGTTTGGACAACTCAATCCATTGCCTATTCAATTTAATTATAATTAATCTATTGATTTTGGAGTCTAGTTCAGTATAGTCAATCTGTTATTTATTTATGTTATTATTTATCATTGAGTTAATGTTTATTTGTATTATGTTAGGTTTTATATTTTATATAGTATGTAGTACTCAACTTTGCTGATTACATGCTTTTCTGTATTCGATCATGGTTTGACCCATTTGGTGAGCAGTCTCTCAGGATCAGTAGAGCATCGACCATTCCAGGTCTGAAGATGATGCATCATGGGTTCGGGTTTTCGTGGAGCGCTTGTGTTTAGTTCTTTGATACTTTTATCATTTTGATTTTAGTTGTGGTTTGAATAGTTGAATTTTAAGTTGGTTTGACTTTGGTTTGGTTTGGAGTTGACCTTATGGTTGACTAAGTATTTATATTTTCAAAGTTATCTATTATTTCCGCTGCAAAATTCTGAATAAGCCGATACGTTATCACACGGACGATAATGCTTTGATAATTCTTTAAGTTTTTTATGAAAAAGGGTATTTTGGAAAATAGAGAATTGTCGGGCTGTTACATTAGCTAAATGCTCAAGAGGACACTCATGTGCCATACTTCCATAAGGTTCTTGCTTAATCATGCGAATCAAGTGTGGAGAGAACTCAAAGTCTGCGGTTGTGGTAGGACGACGAATCCCACTCTTAAGTTCAAAAGCTTTGGGATGTCCAAAATCCCTCAATGCTCTAGCGGGTTGTTCATCACCCATTGTACTAGAAGTAGAAGAAATAGGTGACTCTTGTTCAAATGGTGGTTCTTCCACCGGTTGCTCAATAATTGAAGGTTGTACCGTTGGTTTAAAAAAAAATCCTCCTCAATTGTCTGAAAGTATTCTCAAGATTGTGATCAATAGGGATAGTAGAATCACCCTTTAATCTTCTTGACATGCAAACAACACAACTAAGGAGAATATTAGCAAACAACAAAGCACAAATCCCACAAGTAGTCAACAATCAAGAGGTAGTTAACAAAACATAAAAGGTGATTTAGTCTCAAAACTAACAAATTAAATCAATGTAAACCGTTACTTCTCGGCAACGGCGCTAAAATTTGACGGACTCGTTGTAAACACGTCAAAAATACCTAAACTACCCAATATAGGGTAAGTAAAGGGTCGAATCCACAAGGAAGTAAGGTTAAACAAGGGTTAATTCGCTAATTACAATAAGCTATATCTATTTTTGGGTTTTTGGAAAGATTGGTAACAAATCTAAAGTTTAAGATAACTAGGAGATTGACGAAACAAATTAGCAAAGCAAATATAGGAGATAAATCAAGGATAAAGAAACTAGGGGATTCACCAACAATCAATCCAAGAATCCAACATCAAAGCCAAGGGGAAACAAATGGGGGATCACAAGGGGAAATCATGCACATATGAAATCTAATTACACTCTCGAGCTAATTAGAGGAGCTTAATTAGTCACTCATAACCTATTCTCATAGCATGAGTGTAGACACATAATCGTGTCTCCCCATTTAGTACCCTATGATGACTAATACCCCGCTCCAATTAGTCCGGATAGCGGAAAGAATAAAGAACGAGTCTAAAATAAAATGTTTTAAGCCCAAAACCATTTTCTAACTCTTTTTATTAACCCATTTCCGAAAACCTTTTTTATAACTAGTTTTACTAAACCCACTTTCTAAAACGTTTTAAAATAACTTTTTAAAAGCACATCTTTGAAAACCTTTTAAAAGTAGTTTTATGAAAGCCCAATTTTTAAAACCCCTTTTCAAGCCCAATTTAATTAATAGAAGTAATTAATTTTATTGATTAGTTTTATTAATAAAAATATTTTTTATAAAAATAATCTTTTGCCAAAGTGTTTTTAAATATTCTTATCTAACTCTTTTCTAAAATCTTTTTTAATAAAAATCTTTTAGAGACCTATTATCTTTCAAAAACCTATATATATATATCATCCCTACACTTATATCTTCTCACGGCACACATAACAAATCCCTCACACAAACCTCACACAAACCTCACACGGCCAAAATTAAATCTCATAACCTCACCTATCACCTACGCCTGCTACTATACAATACACGCATCTACATCTCCTCACAAGATCTCACAAATTATCACCACCGCCTAATACAAATCTATCTCACAAACCCACGGCTCACTAACCTTCCACATCTCTCACGGCCAACAACACCATCACACCTAGATCACTCATCAATTCATCAATCATCATCACCAAAAATCCTACGCCCCAGACCATATACTTCCCTGATCAAAATTCATCACCATCACCCTAAGTCAACGTAGCACCCTTATTCATCCTAAACAATTCATTCAATCATTATTACATGCCATACTAATCTCACCTCGTAAAACTCAAGCAGCAACATCATGTAAAAACGGAAGTCAACGCAAACAAGAAATTGTTTTTTAAAAGACTCGTACAACCATTCGATTCGAGATCCATACAAATCAACGACCCCGGACAGTGGTATAATTTTTGAGGGTCAACTAAATTAACAACTTTTATTTTATTTCTTTATTTCTTTTATTATTTTCTTGAAGTTACTAACCTTCTATTCATGATGTAGGTTATTAATATATTCCTGCGACTGTAAGTATTGTATATATTATACTAACTCCTGCAATATTTTCTTCTTTTTTTGTTACTTTTCATGAACATATTATTTTTTATGTCTAATTGCAATATTTTATCACCTTGAATTTATTGCTAAACAAGACCTAAAGAATCGTTCTAACTAATTCAGATAATTTGGACAACTTGTTAGGTACCTTGTAATCCGATTGTTTAATAACTTATCACTAAAAACAAGTAGTCTTTTATGATGTGTTTCCTGAACCAACATAGACTAATATTTTTAGGGTGTATAAAAACGTTATATGGTTATTCTTTTGCATAAAATTATGATATGAATCGATATTTAGTAAAGGCCAGCAATGGGCGAACATGGTTCATTATGACCATATTCGTACCCTCACCCCGAACTCAATTTTTTGGTTCATTGACCATCTATGGAGTCAGGACGGGGAAATCCTACATTGGATAAGTCCCCAAGTTGTCCCTACAGTTTTCAATATCCAATTAGGTTTATAAGTTTTCCTTTAAAAGACTTGTTGGCGACTTCCAAAATATTTCAATAAAACCTTAACAATGGGTAGTCAAATACACGCTCACACCGCGGTAGGCGAAAATAAAATCACGCCTACAATGAGCAACTAATCTAGTCAAATCAAGAACAACATGATTAATCAAGCTTCCCTAAACTAGAAAATACCTATTTTGATGGAAATCCTAGTCTAGCAACCAAACTTAGTCTATCCCTAACTTCATCTCTCGATCCTTCACCGGGGATTCCAAATATGCAAGTCAAGTGGTGATCAATCACCCAACAAACCAAATCAAACAAGTTTAATCAACAAGTTAACCCCAAATGCTAACCTCCTAACTTAGATTTAGGATCCAAAGAGTAAATGAAGGCTACATATCCCTTCCCCTAGTAAGGAACTACTCACAAAGCATGGAAATTAAACAAACCAAAGCTTGAAATAACTTCATCACCGTAACCATGGAGGAAAGAGAAAAAGGGGAAAATAACAACTAACAAAAATGAGATCTAATCAAACCAAAGCATGAACTAATAAACAAGATTAGAGAAAGAGGAAGTGAAATAAACAAGAAATTACCAACTTTTAATCTTGCATAGAATTTGAAAATGGAGTTCAAAAGGTTCAAATCTCAACTTTCTGTCTCCTAGGGTTCTAAAGTTTGAATGCTAAGTACAAAATGAATCTCCCCTAATTAGAATGTAAGTTAGCTTAACCTAAAAACAGAGGAATTTGCCTTATATAGTCCTAAAATAAACTAGGCATAATCACAATAAAACCCCCGTACACAAGAGGGTTTAAGAAAATAAAATTTATGCAAAGAACCCAGTGACCCGGGCGGGTGACCAGACCCGAGCGCTCAGGTGGGCACTAACCCAGGCGGGTCGTTTCATCAGGACTAAAATGGCTTGGCTCCCAAATCTGACTCGGACTGGTCAATCCACCCGAGCCCTCGGGTCAGGTCTGAGCCGAGCGGGTTGGATGACCCGGACCCTCGGGTCAGTTCTTGTTCCTCTTATTTTCCTCCTTTGAGCTCCTTGATGCTTCTTTCAAAATCGAATCTTTGGCCCCGGGTTTGTGCAAATGTCCTCTGATCATGATTCTAAGTCTTGAAAAACAAACCAAACACCCAAAGAAAACTTACAAAAGAGGAATATTGCAAAATCTAAAGGAATTAGCTAATAAAATTAGCCTAAACTAACTCAAAAACTACTATAAAGCCTACAAAAAGCTAATCAAAAGCCAAGTAAATAAACCAAACATCAATTGGGATTGATTTTTTTTTTTTGAAATTATGTATTTTGGGATTGGTTTGGATTGAGGGTGATTGGATCCAAAAATCCAAAATAATAGAATAACAAATAATGCCTATATTTTATATTTGTGTATTAGGGATTTAGTTTGAGTGTTTACGGTAAAATTTATGGGTTTGTATGAATTATTACTTGTCATTACTGAATTTTTATGGGATTTTATGAATTACTTCTATTATCAGACACTTTATATTGATACTCGTGCCTTAATTATTTCATCAAAACAACAAAGTTTAAAATTTTTGATATTTCGGATTGGATCCAATCTAGTATCTAAAAATTCGGATTGGATTGGTTTGGACTCAAACTCTGATTGGTATGAAAAATTAAAATACATATTTCGTTCAGATTGGATTGGACTGGACTAGGCCTAAATTCAAACATTACACAAAATTTCACCCCTAACCTCCCTTAAGGAAAACATGCAGAGGCATATCATTTCAGCTCAGTCATTTCTTTAGTTCTTTCTTTCTATTTTTACCAAAGGTAGCCTTTGATTTTTGAAAAATTCAAATCAAACCCCTAAAAAAACAAATATTAAACCCACATAAATTTAACAAAACAAGATATATGTAGAATGTTTTCTTACAAATATATATATGGCTGATGATACGTACAAAATGAAGGTCTCTCCCCGATGTCTTCCTAAATGACGGGCCGCAGCTCTTCTAATATTCTAATACTAGAGTTATATGCACGCTATGTGTGCGTTAATTTCAAAACTTGTTATTCTATTATATACTCCATCCGTACTATAGTTGTGATTACACTAAAATGTGAAATTAATAGTTAGATGAATTTAGATATATTAATTCGCTAATGTAAAAAACTAACAAAGGTTGTGAGTGAATTTTAATATTATTTTTTTGTGAATGAATTTTGCACAAAAAGATTAGACATAATGAGTTGGTTTGACTGAATTAAAGAGTATCAAAGGTAGTGAGTGTATACCGTCTTCTCTTATAAAAAAAAAGGTCAAGATATTTTGTCCATTTACATATACCATTTTTTACCTTATTTAGAATGACAAGTTGAAATGAGAAAGGGTTCTTTGGTTTCTTTTGTAATTTTTTTTATTCCATTAAATCATTAAGGATGATTTAGTATTTTCAAAGGGGGACACGATCTTCCTCCCTCTTCCCTTATATAATAGAGATAGGTGATGTTTTTTTTTTTTTACGGGGAGATAGGTGATGTTACTTGAGACAATAAAGACGCACTCACTCTTGTTGACACCTTCGAATTGAAGCGTATGTACTCCTATTTTCACTAGTGCCCTTAATTAATATTATTGACTACTTCTATTATCGAATGCTCAAGTTTTTATTCGACCATTTATTATACAATATCCTTATAATTCTTTCTAGTTTCGTACTTGGCAGACATTTGAAGTTCGTTTTTCGTTGACTTCGAAACTCGAGCAAGGCATTTGAACAAAATAAAATAATCTAATAATTGGAGAAGCCCACTTCCACGAAGATTCCCATGCATCCATGTACAGCTATCCCCTGTTTCACTATATATATGGTACCAATCTTGGCTATCAGATGCAAGAATATCCAGATCGAGCTAATAATACAACTGCCCATAGCAAATATACCACCAATACTCTCCTTTAAGTTTCCAAAATGAAAAACCTTTCACTTTTCTTCACTTTTTCCCTCTTGGTGTGTCTCTCTTGTGCTATAGAAGTCGACTTTTGTGTAGCAGATCGTAGTCTCCCAAGGGGACCAGAAGGGTATGCTTGTAGGGATCCTACTACTCTCACAACTGATAATTTTGTTTACACTGGATTCCGTGGTGGCAGAACGATCACAAACGTACCCGGAAATAACGTAACTCTAGCATTTGTGGATCAATTCCCAGCTTTGAATGGTTTAGGTATTTCTATGGCAAGGTTAGACTTTGGTGTTGGTGGAGTTATACCAATACACTCACACTGAACATCAGAAATTTTAATCGTATCAAGGGGGTCAATAATTGCAGGATTCATTGACAGAAACAACACTGCATACTACAGAAGACTTGAGGTTGGAGATGTTATGATTTTCTGTTACATATGGGCCTGGGCCACACCCATCACAAGGAGAGATAGTCCACTTCACAAGACAAATGAGGTTCCACCTTAAAACCATATGGCAATAAGGGGAGTAGCCCCTTTGCATTATAAAGTGAACCCATCTTTCTTCTTTTATCAATGTGGGACACTCACATGTGTTGTGCGCTATACATCATAGCTTCAACACTCCCCCTCACATGTGAGGTCCCTTTTTCAATTGGCCCAGAGTAAATTAACGGACCATGTTAAATATGGGCCTGGGCCGCACCCATCACAAGGAGAGATATTCCACTTCACAAGACAAATGAGGTTCCACCTTAAAACCATATGGCAATAAGGGGAGTAGCTCCTTTGCATTATAAAGTGAACCCGTCTTTCTTCTTTTATCAATGTGGTACATTCACATGTGTTGTGCGATATACATCATAGCTTCAACATTTTCCCGCAAGCCATGCTACATTTCCAAGTTAATGTTGGTACAACCCCAGCTACCGCATTTGTTAGCTTAAACGGCGCAAACCCATCAATTCAATTCACTATGAACTCTTTATTTGCTGGTAACTTGTCAGCTGACATAGCTCAACAAATCACTCTTCTGAGTAACGCAGAGGTGATTAGAATGAAGAGGGCATTCAGTACTGCTTAAGTTTCTTTACGAAGATGAAATTCTATTAATTTAATACTTCATTGAACAGGTTTTATTTAGTGGGCGTGTGTGTTTTTAATTCATGTTCGACCTTAAGAGTTTATGGAAATTTACCTTTTATGCATACAATACTCAATAAAATTATTATTACAGTTTCTTGTTTTAACACAACTAGGTTTCGGACCCGTGCACAATGCACGGGAACTTTTTAGTATAATAAGAATGTTTATATATCACTTACCTTGAAAACATATAAACGATTCTTTACGTCTAATTGATCAAAAACTTTCTGTTTAATAGAAATACACCTTTATATTAATGATATAGTTGTTTAGCAGGTACATAATACTCATATGTTTTGGAAGACTTTTTTTAGGATAAAACATAAATTATTAAGAAGCTTTAACATAGTCAAAAGCAATTACATCATCTAATAAAGCACTTGGATAACAGCCCACCCAAACTCTTGTGGAATAAGCCATAAGTTAAAGATGAGCCATTTCATGAGCAACTACATTAGCTTCTCTAAAAACATGAACAAAAGAAACCATTTTGAAATCAACAATAATAGCTAAAACCTCTATAATAACAAAACCCAAATAAGACCCATCACATTGCTTCATCTGGATCATTTTTACCACTTGAAGAGAATCACTTTCCACCACAATGGATCTAGCATTACATTGGAGAGCTATTTCCAGGCCAAGAACAATAGCTTTTGCTTTTGTACGTAACGCTGGCATTCCACTCATTCTTCAATTGCTAACAGTCTGCACGCACCACATTCCCTTGATGGTCTCGAATCACCACACCCAAACCAACGCCTCGTCCACATTCACCTTCAAGAACCCAGCAGCAGGGAGACTCCACGCAGAAGCAGCATGCTGCATTTTTTTCCCCATAACAGTATCGTGCTTAGGCTCTTTTGCGTCCTAGAATGCTGTCAAGTAGCTTAGAGCACGTGTAGCAACCTCAGCAGGATGCAGGGGATTGTTGTCGTGATTAACTGCGTTGTGCTCATTTTGTATTGCCCATGTTATCATCATAATCTTTGCTAGTTCCTCCTCTTTAAATTCGTGCTCGCACCAATCAATCCACTCCAGCGCATTCTCAAAGTGCAACCCCTCAATAATCACATCCAAATCACCTTATTTCCAGTCCCCAACAGCATAAGGGCAACGTGTAATTGCAAGAATTTCATATTCAAAATCATTGTGGCAACGCTTATAGGTAGAAGGGTTACAGTCCACTTTCTTTTGCAGGTTTTTACTCTTTGGAAAGGCTTTACTATACAAACGCCACACGAAGACTTCACCTTAGGAGGAACATTGGAATTTCATATTTTCTTCCATATTTCCGATACATTAGAACCGCCAACAAAATTTGTCTAGGAGTTCTTAAAAAAATTAATAAAGTGATAGCCTGATTCAACAGAATATATACGTACCAGTTTAATTTGGTATAGCCCCACACAAAGACATTATTTAAGGGTTGAGATGGCAGAGGTAAATTAAGGATCTCAACCGCCTCAAAAGGGAGAAAATTTGCACGAACTTGGTCTTCATCCTAGTAACCAGTGAGGGGGTCAATTATCTCACAAATCCTTTCCACATTACAATCTTCATTTTTTTTTTCTCGAAATGGCCTTAAAGTATTAGACTTCCCATGTTCTTTCCCACAAATTAGTACTATTAGGCAATTTTTACTCGTGACTCCAGAAATGGCTACATAAATTTGGCCATGGTTAAAACTGGTGTCGGGAGATACAAACGCATATGCAACAGGAATTGTCCTTGACTTATATTTATAGTCACTGCAAAACATACGACCAAAGAAAACTGTCTTTTTCTAAAACCTTATGGAAAATTTTGTTCCATCTGACGAAATGGGCGTCACACTGGGTATATATACCTTATCCCCACATGACCAGAACTTCAATGGTTCAATTTTGCTTGATTACCAACCTAGTATCGTTACACAAACCAGACGTATTCAATATTCCTCAATAGCATCACTGGTGTATAAACCTTTAGTCTTATATTGTGACTCGGTAGACTGTAACATCTAATGGTATTTAGGAATTCCATTGAGTAGATTTCATGCATTCCTAAGTTACCTCCTCTTTTGAAATTGTATCTAAACCTATACATATATTCTCTGTTCTCAGGGTAATTTTGACAACACATAATGATTTCCCATCTCCACGCTATCTCATGAATCGGAGGAAGAACAATCCTTTCATGAAAATACTTAGGTTTCCATAAACAATCTTGTAGGAAAGGATACATGCTTTCCACTATAATTGATATAGGATCATATGCCCATCTATAAGAATTAACAATAAGTGTAATACTCGTGTGAATGTGTGATGCACATATTATACCATTCAAATTTTAAGCTTGTACTATTGTAAATATTATAAATGAGTAATGCTATTTAACACTTTTATTTGAAGTTAAATAACTTACCTATAATAATAAAAATTAATTATGATAGAGGTGGTGATCAAAATTTATGATCGAATATTTATCAACTCGTCGCAACGCAATATTTCACATTCTTAATTGATATTACTATTTACAATACAAAATTAATCATCACACCAATATCATATTCATTTCATTATTACTTTATAATAACTATGATACTCTTTTATTGTATTTGGCATTAACCTAACATATAGCTATGCCGTCTGAAAATCAGCCATACCAAATTGATTACTCTAGAGATTATAAGAATCAAATGTGAAGAAAATATAAAAAACAATATGAACTTGGAATGGTAAATTTTCCATTGAAGGTTGAACTTTGAAGTCCTTCCAACACTCCTTTCCTTTCTTTCTTTTTTCTTGGTTGAGATGAATTTTTCCCCTGATTCTTTTATTCTCGTAACCCAAAGTCCACCATCATATATTCATATATCATCAAATATAAGCTTGAGCAAAATCAATGATAAAAGAGCAAACCAATAATTTCACTTTCTCTCTCCTCTTGTTATAGTTGTTACATTAAAATTTTCTCTCCTGCCTCTATTTTCCTTGGTATGGGCTGCTGCCCATAAGCCACCGATGTTGCCACCATCACCGGCGTGCTGCTACTTGTGGCCACCACCACCGCTGCCATCGCCGCGCACCTTCATGCTTCCGCTTATGTTTTACTCTCTCATCTGGTGCTACTGTTGTTGCCTTCACTATAGTAACTATTGAAGATTAATTTCTTTTGGGTTTAAATTCAGTTAATTGCAAATTAAGGCCAGAGAAAAGAAATTATTTACTCGTAGTAATTGTATTTTCTCCCTCCTCTAACTGGGTATTTAACTTTTAAGTTTTGTCTTCATTAGCAGCCTTGCAATATGGTAACAATTGATATTCATATCCTTGATTTAAGGATATGAATATCAATTATTCATGATTTGGGAATGGAGAAGATGAGTATAGTAACTATTGATATTATCCTTGATTTAAAAACCGATGTTGTTAATTAAGAAATCTTGCTCTCAGTTGACTTCCTTCTATATTTTTGAGGCGTCAATTAAGGCAATAAATCAAAGCAAAGAGGAGGCTGAAAATTTGGCCACGTGCATATTGAAAGAGAGGCTGGGAAATTGTGGGTGAAGGAGAGTAGAGGAAGGGTAATGGCTTGCCACATAGGATGGAAGTTTTCTTGCTTTAATATTATATATGATTATACAGAGATGATGAGACTTTCAGATTTAGATTGATATGGTAGAAGAGCTCTGCTTCATGCCAATTTTGATCAAGAATTGTAATAACCTAGGAAATGGACTGCCCAAATTAATTTCAACTGGCAACGAACGTACTTTAGTATATAGACTTGGGAGGTATTTTAACATGGACCTATACATAAAGTTTGACTTTCAGATAAGAATGTTCAAGAGTTTAGGAAAAAAAAACAAAGAATTAATTTTAAGAAATTACCAAGACGAGTCACCTATGTTTCTTATGCTGTGTGTCATGAAACAAATTGAAAGAATAAGCCATGGTTGCTCAGTGTTATTAAAGAAAGAAAGGGTAAGAATCGGTAAGGGGACGATTTATATGTCCAAAAGCACTTAATTTTTAATTCTGACGAAATTCCTCTAAATTTAATAGGAAAAAACATTCACATACATTTTTCAAACTTTCTCATTACTTCCAATTTCATTGGAAATTTTCTGGTACAATGGTTGCACCACGTGAATATAAAATCGTCTCACAACTTTGGGAAGGTAGGGAGGAGGTTTCGGGAATTAATGAAAAACAAAATCAACATTATGAAAATATCTTAATTGGTTAAGAAAGATAATTAGTTGTATCACATAGGATTTACAACCTTAGTAGGGGATATTTTCTTCTATATTTGTCTAAACTCTAATATCATTTTTAGAACTAAATATTTGGAAGTCCTTGTTACTTCTTGTAAAATTCTATTTTGTAATACATGAGACAAAGGGTTCGATTACTAAAAGGTTTTGTCATCCGTTATATATAACTTTCTTTGTAGTGTTTGCAATAATTGAGATGTACTTATACTTCCTCCCTTTTTTTGTACTTGTAACGTTTTGACTTTTACCTTTTCCCATACATAAACTTTACTATTAATATCTCTAATAATCAATTTGTGAAAATTAAATAAAGTAAAAATCTTGTAAATATATATTCAGATAAATCTAACAACATATCGCATGCTATAATTTGTATTATATATAAGTCAAAATTCTAATGTCAAAAAAAAATTAGCGGTCCAAGTAAGAATAGGGGAAAATATAAAACCTTGCAAGTAAAAAAAGGGAGGAAGGGTAACACAACTTATCAAGACTCATATATGGTAGATAACCACAATTCTTTTTCTGATTTTGTTTTCTTTCGATCCAAATCTTTTCAACATAAACAAGTTGGAATTCACGGGTAAACTCTATAACAATGCTTCCTATTAAAACAAGAAAAATATTGACTCGACTTGCAATTAATTTATTGGATTCAAAATAATTATACACTAGTGGAAAGAACCTCATATGATCCGGTTAAAATGGGCCTTACTGATCCGGTTTTGGGCTGGAACATACATGGTCGTAGCTGCTAGGGGGAGTGAACTGATCCGGTTCGAAACCGGATCAGTTAGGAATTAACTGATCCGTTCATGGCACAAAATTGAATCTGTTAAGTTGATTAACTGATCCAGTTTTGTGCCATGATCGGATCAGTTGATCATCATTAACAATAAAAAAAGGATTTTTTGACTTTAACCACCTTATAAAATCACGTTTTTCAAAATAACCACCTTATTTGTTCATTTCTTTAAATAACCACCTTATATGACCAAAATCCTTTTGAATACCTACCAATTGTCATATTCTGTCAAGGAAATCATCCTCAAAAAGGATTTAAGAACGATTCCACCGCCTTCACATTTATTCACTAGAATGTATATAAGGTTTAAACCCTTCTTTAAGACCAATTTCTTGGACGAAATCTGTCAATTGGTATGTATTTAAAGAGATTTAGGTCATATAAGGTGGTTATTTAAAAAAATGAACTTATAAGGTGGTTATCTTGAGAATTGTGATTTTAAAAGGTGGTAAAAATCAAAAAATCCTAAAAAAAAATTCAAAACCAGTCACAACATCAACAAGAGTACAAGACCACAACGTCAAAAATTATCATCACAACATCAAAAACAAAAGCACATATACGAACGAACCAAAATATATCTCAGTTTAACACCCAAAAATCAAAAAAAAAATTATCATCCACAATTGAGGAAGACGAGAATATTACATAAATTAAAAAAAGGAAAAAAAAATGATAAGTTAAGCATTACATAAATTTACAGAAATTAACTGAATATTACAAAAATTACAAAAAAAACTGCAAAAATATAAACAACCCTATATATAATTACGAAAAATTACAATCTAAATTAGAACATAAAATAATTACCCTAGATATAATTACGCATAAGAAATGAAAATCATTAAGAAATGAAAAAAAGGAACCTCAAATCGTAGATGTAATTTCTCGCACTCTGAAATTGATGTCTTCTTTCTTCTTTATTCTTTCGTCTTTCTTCTTCATTGACGTCGGAGTAGCTTCGTCTTTCTTCAACATCCAAAAGCGATGGGTGGTGAGCCTAGTGGCGTTGGTGTTTGTTGTTAGTGTGGTGGTTGCAACACAGAGAGGAGAGAGGCGATTCGTTGGCGATGACGAGAGGCGACATGAGTGAGTGTTGGCGACGACAGGAGAGAGAAGAGGAGGAGTGGTTGGTGTTCATGGGTGTTCGTGGGGTTGGGTGGGGTGGGAGGAGAGGAGTGTGAGAGGAGAGGAGTGAGGAGGAGGATTGAGTGAGGAGAGAGAAGAGAAGTGAGATGTGGCGCCGTGGAGATTAGGGTTAGGGTTAGGGCTGAAGTTGAGGAGGGAGAAGAGAGATGTGGGCTGAAGTTGAGGAGGGAGAAGAGAAATTGAAGGTATAACACAAGGGCTGAAGCTGAGCGCTTTATAATGCCCAGCCCCTTAACTAATCCGGTTGGGCTAGAAACCGGATCAGTTAACATAACTGATCCAATTTGTAGCCCAACTGAATCTGTTATTTGAATTTTTTGTTGCACGCCCCAAAAGACTTAATAGATCCGGATTTTTTAAAACCGGATCAGTTTCCTTGTGTCATTTAAGGTTTTTTCCATTAGTGATAGTTTTGGATTTCATAGGGGGAAAACTAAGGACCTCTAACATGAATGAATTAAAGATTATTCTAGTGCTGCCAGGAACAAATGGTTGTCTCTAAATGTAGAAATCACATTGGGTCATTTGCATTTTTTTAATGCCAACAAACCCACCCCATAATGTTTTGTTTTCTCAATATCTTAAGCACAGGTTTGAGTTTTATTAGGGTTTTAAGAGTCATCCTACTTCAATATAATTAGTTTTTATAACTGCTTGATAAACTAGGGACCTGTAACATGAATACATAACTAGTTGAAAGATTCTAGTGTTGTTTTTGGAAGTGTTTCTATGTAGTATGATAGCACAAGTGCTATAAACATTTCAAAAGATTATGTCCAACACTTCAAAACCAAACATATTGAGATAAGGCATCACTTTTTGAAGGACAATGTTGAAAAATGTTTTGTTGAGTTGTTGTTTTGCAAGAGTGAAGATCAAGTTGCGGATATATTCACGAAACCTTTATGTCGTGGGTCTTTTAATAAATTTCGTGTCTTATTAGGTCTAATTAGATTTTAGGTAGTTGGCTAAAAGTTGTTTTTATTTGTATATCGGTGAGATTTGTACTCTTTAATTATCAATTTTATACATACATATCTTTGCAAAGTTTCTTTTGTGTGTCACCATGTTTGTTCACTTTGATGAAGATGAAAACAATTCACCTAGTAGCATTGCTTGAAATAGATGAAATCTTGGTAAGTTTCCTGAACCACTTGCAAGTGTTCCTTGACGTAGACCAGTTGACAAGAACAGTATACACTAGTGGAAAAAAGCCCATCCGATCCGGTCAAAACCGGACTTACCGATCCGATTTTGGTTCCGGATTGGGTGGGCTCGCAGCAATATACAATGATTAACTGATCCGGGTTTAAGGTGAAAACCGGATCAGTTATTAGTTCACTAATGCGGTTTTCACATTAAAAACGGATCAGTTGGGGTGTACTTTATGTCAAAAAAAAGTGTAGCCATTAGCCACAGGCTACTGCCACATTCATCAATTCCAACACAACGAAACAAATTAATACTTATCCAGTTTTAACTTCATATAACTCATTACAGATTCAATAGCCAAGTGAGCCAACAACACCAAAAGTCCGAAACAGCAGGGAAGTGAGAATCAGAGAGGAATATGATAATCATTGCCCAAAAAAAAAAAGAGTAATATGAAAGAAATTCGCACAGGCTACAAGAGAATTTACATCTGAACTAAAATTATATCAAATTACAAACAACCATAAATTCAAAAAAAATATATTACTGAATTACAAACATTATACAATCTTACAACAATGAAAAATTAAAGAATAAATTATAACCCTAAACCCTAAAAAAATGGAAAAAGAAATGAAATTGCATCTAAACTAAAAAAACGAAATGAAATTAAATCTTGAACTAAAAAAGGGAAAAGTTCAATGATATTAGATCTGGAACTAAAAACTGAAACCCTAATTAGAAAAATGAACTCATTTTCAGATAAAAACGAACCCAATTTCAGATAAAACGAACCCATTTTCACTGATGAACGTAAACCTAATCGAGAATCGAGCGAGGAAGATGGATAAAAGAAAAATTCGTTGTTGGTCTTCACTCATGAATGCAACAAAAGCCGATGAAGATGGAGAGAAGGAAATCCATTTTCGCTGATGGTGGTGTTGGTGAAGATCGGAAGAAGAAGAGAAAGAGCGTGATGTCGGTTGTGCTGTCGGCGAGGCGACGTGAGGAGATGTCGGCTGTGCTGTCGGCGAGGCGACGGGCGGAGATGTCAGTTGTACTGTAGGCGAGGCGAGGGGAGGAGATGTCGGTTGTGCGTTGAGGAGAGAGAACAGGGGAGAGAGGAGAAAGGAGTGAGGGCTGAGGGAGATGAGTGATGCTGAGGGAGGAGGGAAAAAACCCTAGGGAAGGACGAGTGAGGCTGTAAGGTAGAGGAGTGAGGAAGGCTAGTGTTTTTATCAAGGCCCAGCCTACTAACAGATCCGGCCTCTTCTCCCACCGGATCTGTTAGTGAGTGAGCGAGGAAATCCATCTGGGTCATGTTTTTTGTGCAAAATTCAACCCATTAACTGATCCGGGGTTTTTTGCAACCGGATCAGTTGAGCTTTACTGATCCGGTTAATCCTAAACCGGATTAGTTTTTTTGTGTCATTTGATGTTTTTTCCACTAGTGATAATTACAGGTATGTGATTTTGGCACAAATAATTTTGAGCCGAAATTCAAATCCGAATTGTTTAACGTCTGCAAGTTGACGATCCATGAAGCAGTTATTCCTTCTTTTTGGCCAAGAATCTATCATGATATGCATAATGCATATGTTACTTGCCGGTTTTCTTAAGAGAAGTTATTTCCTAAAATTTGAACTTCCAGAATTTAAGTTGTTGTCATTTTGTCAGCTATCACAATCTTTCTCTTTCCAAAATCTCTCCCTTGTCGCTTTAAATATATCCCCCTGTATAGGGGTGCTTATCGCACGAGTTGAGCCCGAACTGTACTGGGCTCGGCTCGTTTATCGTTTAGCTCGGCTCGTGAGCTTGACGAGCTCGATAAGTGAAGCTCGGCTCGAGCTCGTGAGCTTCTATAAAGGCTCGCGGCTCGGTAGCTCGTCTTAGCTCGGCTCGAGCTCGAGCTCGAGCTCGATTTGAGACAAATTAAAAATAAACCAAACCAAACAAAAAATTCATATTCGATATTTAAAAAAATTGTTGAAATATGTTGTAGAATAATAGATAAATTCAAAAACTAACATGAATAAACATATTTTATTTCATTTTTTACATACTAACCAAATAAATTACTTACAAATATACATAAAAAATCGACAAACTAGATCTAGAAGGATACAAAAAGAAAGACATGAATTGTTCAATGTAAAAATTTGTATAAAATGATACGTATAGTATAACAACTTTTTTTAAGTGTTTTAGTCCATAATATCTTTTTAAAGTGCTTTAAATTATAATAATTTTTTTATATCAAATAATAGTCGAGCCTGTTCACGAGCTTTTCGAGCCGAGCTTGGCCTAGTTCGACTCGACTCGTTAAAGTCTCGAGCCGAGCCCGAATTCGAGCCGAGCTTTGACCGAGCTGAGCTCGAACTGTTCGCGAACAGGCCGAGCTCATTATCACCCCTACTCCTGTATGCAATTATTGTCGGCATGGGGAGAGAACTAGGGACCTCCAACATGGTTAATGTTTAATCTAGTGTTGATGGGTACAAATGGTTGTCTCTGAATGTAGAAATAACACATAGGATCATTTGCATTTTTTCGATTTCCAACTAACCTTCCCGCAATGTAATTTAATATATCTAGCACAATTTTAGCTTTTATTAGGATTTTAAGAGTCATGCATGCTACTTCAATATAACTAGTTTGTATACCTGTTTGATAAACGTGAAACTACTTCGTTTTAAGACATTTTAGTATATTTTATAAAAAGTAAAATTGCAAAGTAAAAAATGTTACCACCTGAATCAGTTAATGGGAGTGAGATAATGGAAAGCAAAAAGAGGAGAGAGAGAAAAACAACGTGTACAGTTATTAGGAGAGATTGAAAAGAGAGAAAACAAGATATACATTAGTTTTGCAAAAAATTGAAAACACCATTTTTATATTTTATTCAAAAATTAGTTTTGCATTTTTTCTTCTAAATCACTATTTACTACTCTCTCCATTTCTTTTTTATGGTTACACTTTGTGTTTGACATTACTCACAAATCTATGTTTGACTATCATTTGTGATTACTGGGTAAGGAAAAAAAATACTCATATGAAATCTTGCTTGATTCGTCTCGATATGTAATTTTGGAATATCAACTTTTTATAATATTCGTTAAAAAAATCACAAATTCACACCACTGAAAAAATCATAATATTCGTTAAAAAAAGCCGATCAATAAAGAAAACACTAAACGCAATGCGAATCGAACCATTCAAAAACCGATCGACTCGGCTCGACTCATGCTCCTACTTGTTAACCTCGCTAAATGCATACTCGACTCGAACTCGTTGACCATATATGCAGCTCGACTTGAATCTCGACTCGAGCTCGAATACTCAACTCGATTCAAAAAGTTTCTTTTTTCCTATTTGACCCTTTATGTCTTTTTTTGAGGGGAGACCCTTTATGTCTTTTGATTATTGCCTATTTGGTTGCTTTTTAAATCAATAGTTTAAAAATAATATCAATATCGTATAGAAAATTATAAATATAATCGAGCTGCTTGCGGTCTTATCCAGTTGAGTTGGGTTTTGCTTAAGTTGCTCGTTAAACTTTCGAGTCGAGTCAGGTCTAGTTGGAGCGAGCCAACTCGAGTCGAATTTTATTTGACCATGCGTTGACCGAGTTGAATTCGAGTTACTCACAAACTTCTCAACTCAAGTAGTACCCCTAAACCCGACATTGAAAATTCATATTTGATTTTCCTGAATTCTCAACCACTCGTGAAAGCGGGTATGCGGCCGGTAATAATCAACCCTATCTAAAAGTTATTGTGATGCAATTAATCATTAATAAACTGACCTTGGCATCTAAGATACAACGTGAAAAATCTTATAAAAAAAAAGATACAACTTCATTACTTCAAACTGGATCGTTTAATATTTTCCTTGGGAGGAACAAAAAAAAAACAAAAAACAGCCGGATTTAAGTTCTCCCTTTATTATTAGAAGTCGGACTACTATATATATTACGTTTCCCTTTATTATTAGAAGTCGGACTACTATATATAATAGTACTACTTGAATAAGCTTGTTTTCCATTTATTAGTAGAAGTAGGAATATCATATTAACTTCTTCCCTACTACCTCACAAATAACTTCTTGCCTATATATTATATACATTACACGTATAGATATACATGTACTATTTCCCTCATTAAATTTTCTCAAGACACAAATTAACCGCTTGATATCTCTATTAAAGAAACACTTGTTTGCTGAAGAACAAAAGACGTAATAATCTTGATTATATTTACATTCATAAGTCGTTACTAGTTACTAGTTACTAGTAGCTGATTCATTATGGCGGAGGGCGGAAGCTTAACATACAGTGTAGATGATGCGATATCAAAGATGGGGTTCGGAAAATTACAGTATTTAGTGTTAGCATTTGCTGGAATGGGTTGGATATCCGAAGCGATGGAGATGATGATACTCTCATTTGTGGGACCAGCAGTTAAATCTTCATGGAACCT
The DNA here is from genome assembly GCA_947648045.1 of Beta corolliflora. NCBI lineage: Eukaryota > Viridiplantae > Streptophyta > Magnoliopsida > Caryophyllales > Amaranthaceae > Beta > Beta corolliflora. The sequence continues at coordinate 1,974,186 of CANSZD010003294.1, forward strand.
TAGTTCTGCACAAGAAAGTTTGATTACAACAGTGGTGTTTGCTGGCATGCTTGTTGGTGCTTATTCTTGGGGACTTGTTTCTGATATTTATGGAAGAAGGAAAGGTTATGTGTTTTCCGCCGTAGTAAGCTGTGCGGCAGGAATATTGAGTGCTATATCACCAAATTACGTAGTCTTGCTAATATCTCGTTGTTTCGTCGACCTTGGTCTCGGAGCTGGTCCGGTTCTACTCACCTGGTTTTTAGAGTTTGTACCTGCGTCTAGCAGAGGTAAGTGGATGGTTCTCTTTCAAGCGTTTTGGACTGTTGGATCCGTTACTCAAGCTGCTTTGGCGTGGATTGTAATGCCTCGTCTGGGATGGAGATGGTTGTTGGGTTTATCGGGTTTTCCTTCATTTATCTTGCTTGTATTTTATCTCATCACTCCTGAGTCTCCAAGGTATTTGTGCTTAAAAGGTAGAAAAGAAGAGGCATTTGAAGTGCTCAAGAAAATATCTAGACTGAATGGCAAAGAATTGCCTCCTGGTGTTCTTATTACTGATATGGAATTAGAAGAGAAAAATAATACACTAAAGGGGCTTACAGATGAAGAAGAAGTCGTACCTCCTAACTGGAAGGATTCGAAGATGAACATACTTCAATCAATTTTAGCTCTTCTTTCACCAAAATTAGCTCGTACAACTATTCTCCTATGGTTGGTGTTTTTCGGGAATGCATTCGCATACTATGGCCTCGTGTTGCTTACAAGTTACAACACAATTGAACAATAAGAGCAACGTATGCAATTCTACGCATGTCATTCCATTAGAGAGTTCTGCAGCTGGTATTAATTATAGAGATGTGTTGATCACTAGTTTTGCTGAACTTCCTGGCCTTATCATTGCCGGCATTCTAATAGATCGAATTGGTCATAAGTATTCGATGGCGGTTATGTTTGTGGCATGTTCACTCTTCTTATTTCCGTTGGTGTCCCATAGGTCGGAAATAGTCACACAAGCTCTCATGTTTGGTTCTCGTGCTTCAATAATGGGAACCTTCACTATTGCCTTCATTTTCGCTCCAGAAATATACCCAACATCTGTAAGAAATACTGGATTTGGAACCGCGAGTGCAATAGGCAGAATAGGTGGAATGGTGAGTCCATATGTAGCAGTAGCCTTAGTACAAGGATGTCATCAAATGGCCGCGATCTTGTTCTTTGCTGGAGTGGTGTTAGCGGCTGCAATAGCTGTTGTGCTGATTCCATATGAAACTAAGGGGCGTGAACTGACTGATAGCATTTTGAGTAACAAAAACGAGATTAAACCAAAGCCCGTGAAACAAGAAGTTGTTCTACAAAAACCGACTAATTCGAATCCAAATGATGCAACACAAGAAATTGCTTTACCAAAACAGACTAGTTCAGATAACGTTGTTTAAGTCTTTTGTCTTTTATTTTATTGTAAGCAACTAAGCAAGAGTAGGAAAACGAAACCCTTGTATTGTATAGATTTTCACATATCTTATTGAAAATTATAGAAAAGGACTGATCAATACAACAACTAAGCCTTATTCCCAAAGTGATTTGGGGTAAATTGACATGAATCGTCAATCGAAACCGTTACTGGGAGGAGATGGCGTCGACAAAGAGTGATAAAAAGGTTTTTTTTTTTTTTTTTAGAATTTTTAAAGAAGTTTTTTTTTTTTTTTAAAGCAAGGTTTACACCAACAAGTTTTAAAAGAGGTTTTCAACAAAAGGTTTTAATACCAACACAATTGAGAAAAACAAATAAATGCGAAGAATCACACCCCTTCCTCCACATGGATATCGCCCTCCACCCACTTCTATCCAACGTCACTTGCTCTTCTTCAATCCCAAGTAACCTCATATCACTTTCAATTACCTTCATCCAAGTCATCTTAGGTCTTCCCCTACCCCTTACAATTTGGTTACTCCTCCACTCTTCAATTCTTCTCACCGGTGCATCACCTGATCTCCTTTTCACATGACCAAACCATCTTAACCGATTCTCCCTCATCTTTTCTTCAATGGATGCAACTCCAACTTTTTCCCGGATCACTTCATTTCTTAATCGGTCCTTCCTTGTGTGGCCACACATCCACCGCAACATACGCATCTCCGCCACGTTCATCTTATGAACGTGGCATTGTTTCACCGCCCAACATTCGGTGCCATATAACAAAGCAGGCCTAATTGCCGTACGGTAGAACTTTCCCTTCAAGCTTTGGGGAATGCGGAATCACAAAGGAATCCCGGTGGCGCTTTTCCACTTTAACCAACCCGCGTTAATTCTATGAGCCACGTCTCCATCCAGTTCTCCATCCTTTTGGAGAATGGATCCTAGGTAACGGAAGACGTTCGATCCTTGAACCACTTTGCTATCCAAAGTGACCGCCCTCGCCTCGCCGCTTGTAACCCCACCGAACTTGCACTCCATATACTCCGTCTTACTTCGCTCAATCTAAAACCCAGGGCTTCTAATGTATGTCTCCACAATTCCAACTTTCTCTCAATACCTTCCTTTGTCTCATCAATCAACACAATATCATCCGCAAACATCATACACCATGGTATATCATCTTGAATCGACCTCGTTAGTTCGTCCATGACTAGGGCAAAGAGAAAGGGACTAAGTGCGTAACCTTGATGCACTCCGATCGTAATAGGAAACTCTTTCGTCATCCCCACCGTAGTCCGCACACTCGTAGTTGCCCCCTCATACATATCCTTGATGATATCTATATATTTTTGTGGAACACCTTTCCTTGCCAACGCCCACCAAAGTATTTCTCTTGGTACTCTATCATATGCCTTCTCCAAATCAATGAAAACCATATGTAGATCCTTCTTCCTATCACGGTAATGTTCCATTGTTTGTCTTAAGAGGTGGATGGCCTCTATAGTCGATCTTCCAGGCATAAATCCAAATTGGTTCTCCGATATCTTCACATGTTTCCTAAGTCTTTGCTCAATCACCCTTTCCCAGAGTTTCATCGTATGACTCATTAGTTTGATTCCTCGGTAGTTGGTACAATCTTGTACATCACCTTTGTTCTTATACAAAGGAATCAAAGTACTCTTCCTCCATTCTAATGGCATTTTGTTGTGTCTCCAAATCATGTTGAAGAATGTTGTCGACCATTCGATTCCTCTCCCCCTAAACACCTCCAAACTTCGATAGGTATGCCATCCGGTCCCGTAGCTTTCTTCGATCCCATCTTTTTTAATGCTGCAACGACTTCTCCCTTTTGAATCCTCCTCATAAACTCTCGATTTAACATACTTGGCGGAATGTGTACATCCCCGATGTCTTGTGCTTTATCACCGTTGAACAAGGTATCAAAGTACGACCTCCATCTATCCTTTATCTCTTCATCCTCCACAAGCACTCTTTGGTCCACACCCTTGACACATTTTACCTTTCTTATGTCTCTTGTCTTCTTGTCCCTCATACGCGCAATTCTATAAATGTCTTTTTCACCTTCGTCAGTATCCAATCTTGCATAAAGCTCTTTGTTTACCCGTGCTTTAGCTTCCCGTCTTCGCCTTCTTGGCTTCTTTTCTAGCCTCTTTGTACTTCTCATAGTTCACATCGTCGCTATCTTTTCCCAAAAGTTTATAACTTTCTCGTTTGTTTTTTATCGCTTGTCTCACCTCCTCGTTCCACCAAGATGTGTCTTTACTTGATGGTACAGTTCCTTTAGATTCTCCAAGGGCCTCTTTCGCCACTTCCTTTATACCAAGTTCTATCTTTGTCCAAGTCGAATCTACATCCATTTCCGTGTTACAAGCCCAAATATCTTTACTAGCCATCTTAGCTAAGAAGTTCTCTTTGTGCTCCCCTTGGAGCTTCCACTACTTGATTCTCGGCTCCACCTTGGGTTTTCGCTTTCTTAAAGACTCCCTACCCCGGAAATCAAGCACGACTAGTCTATGTTGGGTGGTCGCGCTCTCACCCGGTATCACCTTGCAGTTTGTATAACTCTTCCGCCAACCATTCCTTACTAAAAAGAGGTCAATCTGACTCGCGTTACTTCCACTCCTATACGTCACAAGGTGAGATTCTCTTTTCTCAAACCAAGTGTTCATAATACTAAGACCATAGGCTAATGCGAAATCCAAGATATCACTTCCTGCTTCATTTCTCTCCCCATACCCAAAACCTCCATGAATGCTCTCAAAGCCAACTCGACTAGTGCCCACATGTCCGTTAAGATCCCCACCAATGATCAATTTTTCATTAATAGGCACTCGTTGCACAACCTCCTCCAAATCCTCCCAAAATTGTTGTTTAATAAATGCTTCCAATCCTACTTGCGGCGCATATGCGCTTATGATAGTCACCGTCTTACTCCCTAATACTAGCCTGATACTCATAATGCGGTCACTCTTCCTCGAAACTTCCACCACATCATCAATATATTCCTTATCAGTAATGATACCTACTCCATTCCTACACTTATCCTTTCCGGAGTACCAAAGCTTATAACCCCACGGGGCTAGTTCTCTTGCTTTTCCACCAACCCACTTAGTCTCTTGAAGGCACATTATGTGAATCTTTCGCCTCCTCATAACCTCCACCACCTCCGCCGATCTTCCCGTCAAAGAGCCAATGTTCCATGTTCCAAAGCGCAACCTACTACCCCTACCACTACCACTACCCTGGACTAACTTCTTTACCCGCACCCGTCCCTGATGCGGGAACCCTTGCATATTTGACACCACCCCCGGGCACCGGGATGGCGCGCCGCTTCCGGGCGACGACCTAGCAACCCTTGCATACTTATCACTACACCCGGGTCTATGAAGTGCAGCGCGTCGCTGAGTAGGGGACGCCCCCACGTTTTTCATTTGTCGATTCATGTCATGATATGGGACTATGTTTTATGCTGGTCGCCCCAAACCTACCGCAACTCTCCTCCTTTATCCGGGCTTGAGACCGGCAGTGAATGTCACACAGACACTCACAGGCGGAGTTAAAAGGACTGATCAATATAAAATATTATTATCTTAATCCTTCTCTTAGACCCTTGTATAGATATTCACATATATTACGTGTTTGGATCCTCTAGAGTTCTAAAATAATTCTACAAGGTATGTTAGGTACTCATGTTGCCATACATGTGTTGCTAACTTGCTTGTTTAGTTAGTTTGATTTGCTTACCTAGCTTCATACCTTATTAATACATACAATACACATGAATTCATGTGTATTTAAAAACTATAGTATGTTAGGTACTCATGTTGCCGTTTGGTACTGCTAAGTTCTTTGTCGGAATGGTTTCCGAACCACCGCAGCCCACCATACCACCCCACCACAGCACTCCACCTTAGTCCACCGCAGAGACTCCCTGTCCAAGTAAATGCTTCATATGCTATGCTTTTTCCTAAAAAAAAAAAAAAAAAAATTGAATCATGCCATGATTTTTGAACTAATTCTTACCAACATTGATTCATCAACAGCCACCTCCCACACCATGTGACCAAACTGTTCTTACTTTGTCTCCGATTGTCAAAGAAGATACAAGGACAAAGAAGTTGCACCAAATGTCTCACACAGACACATAGACACGGACAAACACAAATTCTAAAAGTGAGGAAACGCAAGGGAAATGTTAGGATAGGCTATACTTTGAGAGATTTAAAGACATTGAATGAAAAAAGTAAGCTTTTAGAGGGAAAAAAGTTTCTTCCAGTAACAAAAAAATATGTTGCTCTCGTTGTAATCCACTATCTATTTTGCAAAGAAAATTCGAAGTTTCCGAAAGTGTCCAAAAGTGTCAGAAGACGGAAACGTGTCGGAAACGGCAAATGTTGACCCAAATAGAGATTCCGTGCATCACAAGTTGTGATTAAGCTTTTGAAAGTACAATGAACTTGTATTGTTATATTTGTATACTCCTACCATTCTTGATTGATGTTCCTAGTTTGACTTGCATATTTGTCAATGCACATCCTTGACAATAAATATATATATGTAATTATGTATTAGTGAAAAATGATTAAAAAATACTAATATTATTAAATTAAAGTACTCACTGATACGAATCAAATAAGACCTCACATCATGACTATGTTTTTTCCTTATATATTAAAAAAAGTTAAGAATATTTAACGTAATTCTACATAGTGTCGAGATTCTAAGTAGGAATATTAATAAAAAACGAAGGTAGTATGAATTATCTACATTTTATCCCAATATGGAATTATATTCTGGATTATCAATGGTAGAAATTAAAAATTAAGTTGATCTTGGAATTACAAAACTTTATTATGTATTTGAAGGTTGAATACTTGTAAGGAGAATGGGAGCATATTTGTCTGCATCGGAGGGGGGATAAATACTAGGGGTTGATATCGTGTGCTAAAGGAAGGAGAAGCAAGTTTTTTTTTTCAACGCGTCTTGTATGTGGCTGGCCACACCTATAAATGTAGGTGTGGCCGCGCACGCGTCTATCAGCCAGCCAGCTAGCTCATTTTCAAAAGGTCATATCTCACTCGTTTCTCATCGGAATCTGCTAGCTCACTTTACGAAAATAGTGCACCTAGTTACCAAATAATCTGCTTTGTAAACTAGAAACTCAATTAAATGCTAATTACCATATACAATACAAGAAAGAATTCAATCCATAACCAACACTAGAATTATGTTGAAGGTCAAGATAAATCAAACTTTGAGCCATTTATGGGTTAGACATTCCTAAGTGAAGAAGAAGCATGGATTTTCTACCAAAATTATGCTCACATTCATGGTTTCAGCATTCGTAAATATCGAACAGAAAAAAGAGATGGTAAAATTATAAGACGTGATTTCTTTTGTCATCGTGGTCGACGACGACCACTAAAAGAAATTGACCCGAATAAGGAATAGAGAAACAGAATGTCTAATAAATGTAATTGTAAGGCCCATTTGCGCTTCAAATTAAGGAGATGCGATGAATTTTTTCCTGAAGAGTGGCATATTACTACTTTCATACCGGAGCATAGTCATGCTTTGTTGTCTGATAGTTTGATTCCTTCCCGCTAATCGAATTATTAGTCCAAAAGATGAAAAGAAGATTATTTTATTAAAGGAAGTCGGTCTAACAATCAGACAAATTATTCGTGTTCTTAAACTTGAGAAAAATGTAGAACATGGGGAGCTTCCTTTTCTTGAAAAGGATATTCGCAACCTTTTTACTAAGGTGAGAAAAACAGTTTGTGGTGATGATGTTAGCAATCTACTAGATTACATCAAATCTTGCAAAGAACAAAATTCCAACTTCCATTATGTGTAAAAGGTTGATCATGAGAGGAAATTGGGACACATATTTTGGTGTCCGGCTGAGTCAGTTGATTGGTACCATTAAATATGGGGATGTTGTAGTCTTTGATACTACCTATAAGTTTAATGTGCATAGCATGCCGTGTGCGATATTTGTCGATATCAACAACCATGGGAAGACAATTTTATTTGAATGTGCATTGCTCTAGAATGAGACTACAAGCACTTTCAAATGGTTAATGAAGGTATATAATCTCTTAAATTTATCTATTTCATTGCTCCAAATATTTTGTTTATTATGCATACGTTGTAACCCATGCATGAGCATAATAAGATACACCCATACCCAATTGATTTTTTTTTATATTTACTTGCAGTATTTCTTAATTTAGAGTCTTTTTTAGATACAATGAAGAAATCCCCAAATTTAGAGAGTGGAGCAAAAAGCTTTACCTTCAAATTTAGAGGAAAATGTTTAGAAAGGGATGTAAAACTCTTTTCCACATTCATTTTCCTTTTTTAATCCCTTTTTCAACCAAACGGAAAATGGGGTAAATCGTTTTCTGAAAAAACATTTTCCTCAAAAACAAAGAGCGAGTGCATTACTGACTGTCGTTTTGAGACAGGTGCACAAAGAATTGTGTGCTCTCTATTCTCGAGTGCATCTTCCTATTTACGATTTTCGTCCACGATAGTAAACCTTCTTACACAATGATAACATTTCGATATCCCACTTGACAAAAGGATCGCATTACTTTCCATAACATTGATAACACAGATCAAAAAGCACTACAAATTTCCAACCAGCATAAGAAAAAAGATTACCTCCAACTCGCAGGAAACCTAAACCAAAAAGGCAAAAACCCACAAAACTGTATCTTCAAGAATAGCAGATTCGAGCACAATATACATAAAGCTATACACATATGGTCCAGGTATGAATGGACTACCTGTGTTCCTGAGAGGCGATCTAATATGACTTCTTACCAGACTCCATTTTCGTCATCGAGAAGCCAATGACCAGAAATTCAATAAAAAAGAAGGTAAAGCAGCAAACCAAGTCATGAAAGCCATGCCTGTCGAAGTTTCAAATTGAGCACAGTGATTCTTTGAACAGCTACCCAGATCATTCCCAATGAGGACAGTGATGCCCGCAGATGCACATGCTGCAGCAAATATGAGAGTAGAAGTGATCTGCAAACGAATATGATTAAGTTAAAATTTGGAACAAAAAGAATTCAAAAGAAATTTTGTTGAACCCTCAGCAATGTGTGTAAATATTTTGGCACCTCAGGGGTGGGGGTGTTGATGCAAAGGGGTAAGGAACCTATGATTGCCTTTGAATGCTACTACCAAGCATTGATGAAAGGGGGAGACTGTCAAATGCATGCAGCCTTAGTCCTTACCCACACAATTACAAAAAAAGCCCATTTAGCTTTAACCCTACAATTGCATAGGAGCTTTTTCCAAAACTAAAGAGCAATTAAACTACAGGACAGCCAAGGATTTTAACTCCAGTGGTCATCCACGTAGATCCTTACCTCCATTTTACTTTTTTAAAAATTTTCAAGTTCCCGCAAACCTAATTATAATTTCTTCAGATCATTCTTATTACCCTCCATCCAAGACATCTTTCGCCTTCCTCAACTTCTGAAAGCTCCATAATCCTAACTCTCCACCCCAGTGAATCATTGGGTCGATGTCTCACATGTCCAAGCCAACTCAATATCCACAAATCCAAACGTCTTCCAAATATTATCCCAGTCCAATTTCTATCTCATAAAGTGTTCCTACACATTCATCTCAACATAAACATTTTTGCTACCTCATCTTCCTAATATGATCCATACTAAATGGCAAATGCCTAACAATCCGACTCATATGATAACGTTGGTCTTATAGCCGTCCTAAAGCAATTTTCGCTTCAATCAATTGTTTAAGAGCATTAATGTAATCACTTTTTAAGCGATACTTGCATGCTTTCATCAAAGCCACATGATACGAATGCTTCATAGTCTCGTGTTATGAACTACTATATTAGTGGGACTATTATTGTAAGATAATGAGAAGGTTGGACTATTTATGAGCATTTGTCCGAAAGAAGTTCAAATTTGATGGTCTTTATCAAGTCTCTAGACTCAAGCAAAAATAAAAGCAACCATCAGTTTTTTCCCCTGATCAAAACCAAGGCTCAAAATCTGTTAAGCACGTAGCAATATCATCCATTACAAAGACCACGCATCACTTAGAAATTCATAAAGCCACGCCCTCCCTTCTGCAAGCCTGAAGTTTCCTCTATTACCTTCCCTATGCATATAGGATAAATTATGCGAGGGAAAAGATTCAATCAAATTGACATCCATAATCAGAACACAAAAGTACCTATAACCCTTGTTCCAGTTCTTGAGCTAAGGTATTAAGAGTACATTACTGAGTCTCTGGGACTAGCTTTTGAACACAAAAACTCAAACCTAACAGCCATCACTAACCTGAAGACAAAAATCATCCTCATAAATTATACAAGCCGCAGCCCCGGAGCTATTACATACCCAATATCATTGCCAATCACCACTCCAATATCCCACTGTCCAATTAGATGGTGCGTCCACATTTAACTTGGAATACTGTGGTGAGGAATGCAATTATCTGGTAATGCCAGATTGAATTGTGTTCACAATTGTTTCCATTTTGTTAACACTGCTAGAATGTGCTGTGTTAGGATCCACCTTGTCAAAGACCCCACTACACCTTTCCCTCCAAGAACCCCATATTGTAATCATAGCCGTTTTCTACCAAACCTTATGCTTCGCATTGATTAGAAGCATGTCCAACAAGCAAAGATAGCCACCAAACCTTATAAATGACAGTTTTCTGCTATGTTCTTACGCCGCTAATAGTTCTGTATCAGATATCTCCAGATAAGAGCGGAGACCTGATCACTATTCATACAACAATTGAGTTGAAAAAATATTTACACATATGAGAAGAAGAATTATTGACACTATTATTCAAGAATAGCTGTTAGAGATTTCTTTCTATATATGCAAGTAAAAGTCCTTAGAAGCTGAATGCTCTAATTACGGTACATGATTTTATAGAAGTTAGTCCACAGAACATGCATGCCTCAAAGAAGTGGTCATAGATGATTCTCTGATAATCACAAAGGGAAAGAAAAACCAATCTAACAGGCTTCCAGCAAATAAAGGGCAAAGAAAATTCTACTAGTCAATTCCAATGCTCATCAAGAAAACAAATACATGCAGGCATGCAGCATTATCAAACAAGCTGCCAGAAGTTGACATCATAGACATCATCTTACCCCATCGCCAGCAGCAAAAAAGCTGACAGCTCGATGATTGCGAAATCTACGTTTGACTAATATAGCATATATATCAAGCACCGCCAGTGAAAGGCTCCAGATGATCTGCAAGCCAGAGGCTGCAACGAGGTAGCTGGTAGCACAGATAAACACCCTGTGTTATTAAAATCATCCAGAATCTTGCTAAACTTGTATTAGAACACAATTAAGTCAGATAAATGAAAGCACTGAAGTTTATTGCAAAAGTTGCAGTAAATTAAGTAGATTTGTCAAAAGCATTAAGGCTATATGATCTTTAATTTACGTTCGTGACAGAGTATGTTCTTCCTCTTTTCTACAGCCCCACCAGTATGGCCTTAACATATGCAGCAAGGAGCAAAGCGGGAAAGTCAGTTGCTAGAGAAGCTGAAAAAGGTAATTGAAGATATGATAATCAAACCACCTTCCTTTTAGCCTTATTAGTAAGCACTAAAAGAAGGAGATATATGACTCTGCAATGGATCCGCCTAGCTCCTCCATTCGCTTACTTGATTCTTAACATATTCTCTTAAATAAGCGGATCCATTTAGTAGGCATTACAATAGGGGAACTTTATTCTCCTACATTTGTGCATCTATTTCTGTTAGGCACTAATAAGCTTATTATAACCTTATATGTCAGTTTCATTATGAAAAGAGGCAAGCTGAATTACGGTTCAATCAGTCAGAGCTAAGGACTCTCTCTTAAAGAATTATAGGGTGAGGACTCTCCTCTAATGATTTTCTGTATTTTGCTTAACAATAGCTCCTAAACACGAGTCAAATTAAAGAAAGATAGGGTGGAGTTGAAAGATTTTCCCATGAATCAGCCGGCAACCCAACCCTGGAGATACACTCTCCCAGTGAGTAACCTTGGGATATGCTTAGATTTTTGAAGAATTCTCCCCTTATCTATCTCTAATATTTGTTGATATAGTAGATTTAATACTCTTGAATAAACAGATCATAAAAGCCTCTCTAACTTACCTTCTAAGACAACCTTGAAAGCTCAATATACCTCAAGCCTCACTAACCATATTCTTCTAAAAGGTACTATAAGTTGCACTACATTGGTGATTGGAAATGGTAGATCATCCAGAATAAGTACACAATTCATTAGTTTAATCACTCCACTCAACACAGTCGGCTTTTCACATTGTGTAACAATATACTTTCACCAAAGCAGAATTGGATCTTTTCTAACAATCACAGCAATAACAAACTTAGGTCCTAACAGCAACATTACATGGAAGATCCAGAACTCCAGGCAAGCAGAAAGATTAAAATGGATGGCAGACAATAATTTAACTAACATAAACCAAAACAGTTGCCTTAAAATTAACATGGTTCATCCAAGCTCCAGTTGGTTCAATAATTCAGCTCCTCATGAATAGCACGCATCCGTACCATACCAGCCGTAAGTAAATGCGCAAAAAGTTCCCTTTTTTTTAGAACTGATGACTTTTTATGTAATTTGTTTGACTTTATTTTGTAACTAATAGACAGTCTGGCACAGAGGCGGATCTAGGATACTCGGTGGGGCACCAAAATCAACCGACCCAAATAAACCTCCCATATCACTACATGATTTAGTTATATTTAATATATTCTGTAAAGCGCTCTTTGTACACTAATATTTTGGGTCCTATCTATTATATAAGAACAACAAAAACTAACCAAGTACATAACAACCCTTGTATACAAATTCAACGAATCCAGTGTACTCCCGAGTGTATATTGTATAGTGACCAACTGTGCATCATACACCAAGACCATTTTATGCTCATTCTTTTATCTGCTCATTTGGAATCTGGACTCCAAATAAAATTTAAAAGCCTTTGGTGAGCAAAATGCACATACGATACAATCGAGTGTATATTAGAAATTGTAAATTGATCAATAAAGTAATGATTTTATTGATGGTGAGAAATTGAATGACAAATTCAAACTTTATATTTTTAAAGTAGAGTATTTTATATTTAAAATAATATCTTGGTATCATATTTAATAGAAGTGATATTTAGAAACATATTTTTTTTAAGAAAACTAATATGTCGAGTCGGACATAAGAAAAAATATAAGATCAAGAGATTGATTATAAAGAGGAGGAGAAAATATAACATGGCATGAATTCAATTGGACATCAACCGAATAGATTGCAGTAGTAAGATGCATTAATTAATAAGGATGAAAGCCCTTAAAAAATAAAAAAAGGATGAAAGATTGAAACTTAATGATTGTATAAGGAGAAAAAAAATAAAGAAAATATCAGAGGCCTTGTGTGGAGGCTTGAACCACGGCCAAAATGCTCCAGCATGGCAAGCTTGCCACATCAACTTTACCACTGGAGCAAAGTATTCATTCATGAATAAAAGTGCACGGAAGGTTTTTATATTATAAAATTGGCATCTGAAATCTTAAAAGAAAAAAGACCAAAAAATGGTGAAATCTGAAATAAAAAAAATGAAAATAAAAAACAGGTTTGGCATGTGGCAACCAGGACTCCAAACAGATCCGCCTCCGGACTGACATAGTCAAAACATCTGACTCAAGAATTTGCCTCACACCCTCTTTGGATTCAATTTCAGAGGAGCAGAACAATCAAAAAAATTACATTGCAATGCACTACCTGTTTAAAGAAGAGGTCACAATACATGCACAAAGCTACAAATAGAATCCAAACATATAATTCACTCTTCCTTATACGTTAGGAATTTAACCGATGTCAAACAACACAAGATTTGATTCATTTGTGGAACAAGAACAGAAACATTAGCACACTACTTGCTATGAATCAAGTACAATACACACACATACACAAGCTTTACAAAATTAAATTAAGATAGAGCAGAAATAGAGATAATAGGCAAAGTGTTTCCAAGTGTGAGTTAGATTGCTTTAAAAGAGGTTGTGGCCCATGAAACAGTAAAAGTGACGACCCGAACAGCATTTTAACTCCTCTCTCTCCACCTCTCTGTACGAACTAATAGGCCACATAGCCCATAATATTTGTGATATGTTCAAGAAATGGATAGGACTAGAGATCGAAGGAACGCATAAGCATAAAGAGAAGCCACAACTAAAAGAGGCGACAAGCTAGAAGAAGCCAATGACATTTTACACTCCAGGGACCTGAAGCTCTACGCTATTTTGTTCCATTTGTCAATCAGTGATTTAATTCTCATATCATATCTAAGAGTTTAATCAACGTCCTATATCTGCAAATGAGTTTACTTTTTAGTATAAAGATTCATTCGGATACATCTATGGGGACGATAGAAGTCCATGCTTAACCACAACTAATTACGTTTGACCAAAATTTCAAGGACACATAAGACAGGTCTTCATTTGAAGATCCAATCCACAATTTGGGTAATCATAAATTCAGCACAAGTAAACTACCCCAGAATATTGAACCAAAGAATGTACAAAATTAGCCCAATAGCAAAGTGAGATTGCTCGCCCTTAAATCCTAATGCATGATGAAGTCATGATGATGAATAAACGGTACAAAGACAACAATTGATCAACCAATAAACAAATCCAAGAGCTTGATTAATAAACAATACCAAGAACTTTTGCTTTATTCTAAGCTTCTTCTAATCAAAATCAATGTTTAGCGTCATATGTATTGCAGACATTATGACTTATAGCTTTGACAGTTAGATAGTCAATTCAAGATCTCTAAGTCCCAGCTTGACCTTACAGATCAATTTATGAACGAGCAAAAACCAAGAGCCGTAAATAGGTGATGGCAGCCAGTATGACACACAAAAGAAGCAATGGCAGATAGCAGTATTGTTTGACTCCTCGACTTATAAGCATAGTCCATCATATTAGCAAAGGAAAGTTTATCATGCAGAGGAAAACCTTCAGGAAAGTCCCATTTGTTCTCCAAGGTGAGCACTCTATAAACATTGCACCTCCACAATAATCAAGCACCACACACAAACCACCACCAACTCTATGGGATGTTCCGACAACCGGTATCGACATATCCAGCGAGGCAATTACCTTTTTCCCTCCATCCCAATTTTTTATTAAGATCAGGTTATGTTTGCTTTTATTCTACACCTCTACAATAATCAATCTTATGTCAACCCTCAAAACATTCTTGACTGCCTTTGGCTTCTTCTTCATTGGAAATTTCTTGCCGGTGGTATTAGGTCTTCTCTGGTATTGTTTTCCTTTGGTGCCATCATTGGGATTCATTGAAGAGAGAGAATGTCTGAATTTGGTGAAATATTTTTGGTTTCACATTCTAAGAAATTGCAACAAACATTATTTATGAAATTGTATTCCTTTCCTCTTCAACAAAACAAAAAATTAAAATTCCCTTTCTTGATTCCTTTCCCCTCATTTCCCATTTTTGGTTCTTTTCCCCTACTCTTGTGCAAATCAAAAGCCCCCTTAAGTTACAATAATGTAGTGAAAATTATTTTTCTCCAATTTCTCAATTTACACCGAGATGGCCACGTAGCGTGACATAACACCCATATGCAGTTTCTCAACACTATGACCAACACCACAATTCTTTTCTATCGGTAGAGGTAGCAAAAGCATATGCCCCTGCCGATTATGAAAAGCACATCTTGCCAACACCCAATTTTTTTCATCAAGGAAAACAATTTATACCTAACTAAACAAGCACAATTGTAGCTGACGAAATGTGATTCTCCCTCTATAACATACAAAGCGCAAACTCTTGACATATGAGCCTTTGCCACTAAGTCAAAGGACAATGTTTAAGTCCATTTCACAACCAATACATCTGCAAGCATCAGGAGACATGTAACATGTACCCTTTTTACCAAATTTTACAGTTCATATATGCCTGCCAGCACACTTCGCCTTATGGGAAACACTCTAATAACTGGAATAATATTATACATGATTGCATCGCAATCCCTCAACAAGCTCTGTCATTCTTCTTTCAGTTTGTGATCAGTATAACAGCAAAATAACACCATACAGAAGAGGTCCAGTATGTATGGATATCTTAAAGAAAACCAACTAATACCGCACTTCACATAACAAGAAATTTACCCCCAGTCCCCACCCAATTCCAAGAAAACTACTTACGTCAGAATCATTCTTTGAATTGAACATCAGACCCACAAAAAAGGGGAAAAATATTCAGTCCCTAATTCAAAATATAGCTCATTTACATCCAATTAAACAAGTTGCCTGACCATATCATAGATGGCCTTCATCCCAACCTCATACAATTCTATCTTCCTCATAGGAAACATAAGCTCAAGTGGAGTGGGTCACAGTGGCAATCATAGGCTCCTTTGCCAATGTTACCTATTTTCTAGTTTGTTCCATTAATATGGTACCATCCGCATGTTGATTGTTTCCTTGATAGCGACACGATAAGCCTCCATTCAATCCACACAAAAATAAAACAATGCAAGGTTGAGCCCCCATCCCCCCCCCAAAAAAAAAAAAAAAACCAAAATTACAAAGAGCATGCACATGTGAATCAAATTAGTTTTCCACAAAATCAAAGTTGTATCTGTGAGAAATTGGTTCTATTGTAGCCAATCAATAGAATAATTCATCAATTCTCCCCAAGAAATCTTCACCCACATATACAAATTAGATTAATAGAATCATTCAAAGCAACAACATGCAGATCAGACAGTTTGCAACTTGTACCCACAAAATTAGAAACTTGAACAAATTCCACATACCCACAAAAAATAATCCACATACCCACAAAAAAAAATTCACATACCCACAAAAAAAAAGTAAACCCACATACCCATCAACAAATCAGCAAAAAAAAGGATCAAAAGATTAATAATGAGAAGAAAAAGAAGAGTTACCGAAAAGCAGTAACTGAAGGGAAATCGGAGGTGGTGGACATGATAAGAAGAGCTCCAATAGCGAAGAAAGATTGAAAAAGACGCAACACAAGACCACCAGGTGTACCCGCCATGCCTTGAAGATCTTTCATTCTGACTCTGGGTCCTGGTTGTACTCCCACGTTCTCGATTGATGGCGGCGGCGCTTCCACCGGGTGCACCGCCGGCCGGCTCATATTATTCTGATTCTGCTGATTGATTTTAGTAGCTTAATACTTCTAAAAGTGTCAAATTAAGGGGATATTGGATTCATATCTTTTGGTAATTGCTTCGATTTTAATTAAGAGGAGATATGAAGATGATGGGTAAGAGGAGGGAATTGGATAAAAGTTAGTAGAGTCGACTGGAATGTTGGTAAAGGTTGATGTGCTCACTGAGAAGGAACAAGGAAGGGTTGTGGCTTGTGGTGTGGTTGTGTGAAATGTTTGAGGTGGGAAAAGTGGAATGTGAGGATGGGCGCGTGTTGGAGTCTTAGTAAAGTGGTCCGATTCCGAAATGTAGGCTTTGTTCACCTTTTTTTTTTTTTTTTTTTTTGGACAAATGGTAATAAAGAGGAGAAAAACTACTCATTCCTTACTTTGACGGCTAGGAAGTGAGCTTTTGAAACCTCCTCTCTTGACACTTTAACACACAAAATAAAATACAAGCTAGAACTACACAAAGCTTTTCTAGCTTGAACATAACATAAAACTAAAGAACTTAAAATGCCATAATTATTAAGAAAACTATTCTATCTTAGAGAACTTGAGAGATTGGACTTGAGAGTGGATTTAACTTCTTCTACCCATCCATATAATGGGTGCGCCTTTGCATCAAGGAAACTTCGGAGCTCTGATTGTTGTGATCTCGAACCATTTTCATGTCTGGATTGCCGACATGAAACCTGCGAATTCCGAATTTCGCCATTTGAGGAGTCCCGAGGATTTGGATGGATGCGAACTTCTTGGGATCCTAAGATATTTGATGTTGGAGTCATCTTTTCAAGTGACTCCAAACAATGGATATCAGACAAACCTACCAATGTGGGATGCCGATATCTCATGGAGGAATTTTCTTCCCACAACCTTTGAGGTTGGGGAGCCTCCTTCTTCAAGATAAAGATTTTGAAGATGGTAAATGTCAAGATCACCATGGAGATGGGAATGGCTTTCACTTTGCCATCCCCCACTCTCTCACAAGGACTAACAAACCCATAACTTTCTGAATTTCCTCCTAAATTCGTGAGATATGGGGCAATTCAGTAAAGACCTTCCAAAAATTAAAGCCAACTCTAAAGCTGCACTTTCTTCCAGCTTTCTCAAAAGCTTCATAGGTATATCTCCCAAACATATGCCTTTGAATCTGGGACCTATGATGCCTACTCCTTTTTCCAAGATGATTCCAATACCACACCCAAATAGAAATCCAAACCCACTTATTATTACAACCAAACTCAAGAAGTTGATAAACTCCAAGATTTAAGATGATAAAAGGGAATTGCAACAAACTTAACAACCACAAAGCACTAACTAAACTAAACATGATCAGGGGAAATGGGGAAGGGGGAGCCCGAAATACAAGGGGGAGTGGGGAGGGGAGCCCAACAACAAGAGCTAACTGACTACAACGGGGACGAGGGAGGGGGAAGCCCAATAAGCTACAGATAGGGGATGGGGAGGGGAAGTCTTAGCGAGACCCGGGGGGATGGGGGAGGGGGAGCCCAGAACCTGAACTAACGACACCGGGGGCGAGGGAGAAGGGAAGCCCAACAAACGACAGGCAGGGGGGGAGGGGAAGCTAGAGGGACGAAACCGAGGAGGGGTTAAGGACTCCCAGCGCGGTAGCAGAGGAGGTTGATGAAAAACCTCCATAATCGACACTAAAAACTTAAGGATTCACCGGATAATTAACGCAAATAAGAGAAACGAAAAGAAAAAAAGGGGGTTAAAAAACAAGGAAATTCGTCGGAGAACCCGCCGGAAACCTATGCGGCGCCGGAACTCCGGCGAGTCCCTTGGGTTAGGCAAGTGTTTGTGTTTAGAGAGAAGGCAGAGGATTTATTATGTTTAGAGAGAGAAAAAGTATACATCACATTTCATTTTGTTCACCCTTTCGGCTTAAGATAACTAGTTGTTTTTTTTGTTCGGGGGGTTGTAATTTAATAACACAAAATTATTTCTTCGTTTCTTTTTATAATAGTCATATTTCTTATTAAGAACTAGATTTAAATATGCTTAATGTGTGTTTTAAGTTATAACGACATGAATAATAGTCATAGTATATATTAATATTAATTTTAAAATAGTAAAAAAAATTAAGGAAGTTTTATGTATTACATCGCTTGATTCTTGCTATATCGCAGATACTCCATTCTCCTCTCACAATCGACCACCTCCCACCTCTCATCACAATTCTATCATTCAAGTTGCTTAGGCTCCTCCACCTCCAACCCACTTCAAACTCAATTTGACGGCTCAGTCTCAAATAACTAAGCTGCTGGCGGGGTTATTATTCTCAATAATAACAGTGAGCTCATTCATGCCACCTCTTACAATATAGGAATCACTCTTACGTTCGTGGCCGAGGCTACTGCTCTTCAGAAGGGTCTTCTTTTGGCTTTGAATCACGGCATCCAGAATATCCACATCGAAGTTGATAATCTTATTGTAATCAACGCGGTAAAAAAAACTATGGAAGGCTCCTTGGCATATTCAACTTATCATAGAGGATATACACGCTCTACTTCAACAATTCCAATCCTATCAGATCCATCATGTCTATAGGGAAGCTAACAAAGCTGCAGATTGGATAGCTAATGTAGGACATTTAGTTTAGTTTAGTTTTGATATTACTCCTTGTACCAATTCAGCTCTTCATTCCATTCTTGTAAATGACTTTTTAGAAGTTCCCCTCACGAGGAAGGTCTCCTAAAATCCAATTTTCTTACCATATAAAAAAATTAGGCAGACACCAAACTCTTCAAAGGTTAGCTTATATAGTACGATAGAGATAGACATATTACTTAAAATGGCAAAAAAAAACTTTATTTTGGTTTCAACTCCTTTTTAGTTAACTTGTCTAACTTCTCAATGTAACTCACAAAACCTAGAAGGAGGAAAACTCTTTTTTGTTAATTCACCTAATTTTCTTGTGGACTTGTGATCCCAACTTTCTCTCTCTAGCCTTCTTGGTATTTTACCACTTTCTCTATGTTCCACTAAAAAAGAAATGGAGGAAGTATATTTTAAAGGTTAGCAACCAAGCTTGCTTGGTGGAGGTGGTGGGGAACTCACCTTGTGACTTTGAGGTCACAAGTTCGAACCCCACTACCTACTTGTGCTTGGGAGTAGGGATTCCATTATATCCCCCTACTCTCAAGCATTGACCTGTGTAGCTGGGCTGACTGACCTGTGATAGGTGCTGGTCCAGTTGGGTCCTTCTTCTTACCAAGGGGTCCCTAGTGGGGGTCCCAAAAAAAATATTTTGAAGGTTAGCATTTTATCACAATTATAAATTACAGCTTGGTGGTTGGTTAATAACTTACAAAGTGAAAGGTTGAGAGTTCAAGAATTTTGACAAATATTATTCTTCGTTTTATGTCCACACTAACTTGTTTTCAACCCCGTGCAATAGATGACTATTGACTTTACAATACGTTTGGTAAATGATACTCTCTATGTCTAATATTAATCGAGAGAGCTTGACCGCATGCACTTGATTAATTTGTTTTTTGCTGAATCTATATTAGGTTCGGAGCTATTTTAGTGAATCATAAACTTCCTCATATTATTGTCTTGTTCTTAGGTTGCAATTAATTGATTTTTCGTGTTGTTATTACGTGTTCATTGTAATCAAATATTATCTCATTAAAATCTAATAAAGGCCAATATTTATTAGTAAATTTGGATTATGACCTAATATGTACCTGTAGACACATAATCGTGTCTCCCTAATTTAATACCAAATGATGAAACATACAGTCGTACTAATTGGTCCGGTACAAATGAGAGCAATTTGGAGAGCTAAGTCCAAATTAAGAACTTAAAAGTCTATTCATTTATTCCAAGCCCGGTTTTAAAAGCTCAATGAATTATTCATGATAATTAATTGTATTTTCAATTTCATTTTTAAAAAGCCCAATTAATTATTCTTAATAATTAATTATATTTTAATATTATTTTCTAGTTAAAAATATTATGAAAATCATATTTTTATCCTTTAGATAATTCATTTCCGAATTCAAATGATATTATTTAATGCAAGAAAAAAAGAATCTATTAATTTCGGATAACAAATAAAACCTGGTCAGATTTGCGATCGCGTTACGCGCAGCCTGATGCGTTCCACGCACTAGGGTACACATGCGCGAAATGGAGACAGTCAGCAAAATTCATACACGCAAAGATTGATGCATGTCGCGCATGATGATGTGTGTCGCGCATCACCGGTGCGTGCCGCTCATCGGGGTTGCGCGCTGCGCAGCGCGGATCTTATTCTGTATTTCTAATTTTTCCCATAAATAGACCTCGTTTCATTCGGTTTTCGAACACGAGTCTCATGTGCCTTCAAACGCAACTAAAAAACTCTCTCAAACACTCCAAACACATATTCCTAAATACTTTCATCTCCATTCAAGCTTCAAGATTGCTTCTCTTGCGGATCATTATTCAAGACCCAGGCGACAAAGGTATAATTCTTGAGGATCCATAATATTCCAATTGCTATTTAATTTCTTGAAGATACTAACAAGTTTTTTATGATGTAGATATTTAATTAATTCATAATTCTTGCATATTCTAATCTCTAATCTTTTTCTTCATATTTTTATTTCATATATTCATGCATGCCTATGTGTTATTACTTTCATCACCTCATATATTTATTTTTTCTAATCAAGACCTAAATATTTGTTCCAACATTAAAGTCAAATAACTTGGACATTGGATTAGGTTCCAAGTAATATTACTTAATGAACATATCACAAAATAAAATTAGTCTTTTGCTTGTTTCATAAACCAACATAACTTAATTTTTAGAATGTTTAAGCATATTACTTAGTTGTTTATTTGCATAAAACTAGACTTGAATCGTATTACGTAGAGGGGAACAATGGGCGAATTTGATTCATGATCATATTCGTCCCCTCACCCCCAAGCTTAATCTTTGGTTCATTGGCCAATTATGAAGTCATGACGGAAAATCTGCATTGGATAAGTCCCTACGGTTTCCCAAAAATCCAATTAGGTTTATGAGTCTTCTTAATTTAAAGACTTGTTGGCGACTTTTTTTTGAAAACGAATTTCAAAACTAAAACCTTTACAATGAGGTAGTCAAATTCGTGTTCATCCAGTGTAGGCAATAAAAATATTCTACAATTTGGCGACTTCAATAGGGAGGATTCAAAATTTAATTTTTGATGAGTAGGTGAAACTCGAAAAATGCGATTCATACTATTTTTATACCTTTCAATAAAATTACTTTTTTTTGCATATGCATAGCTATTCTTCATAACCACTATAAATTATTGTCCTTTCCCTACTAGCGCATGTTTTATGCATGGCGCCACCCCGGGGGGTTGCGCTTTGTCCCTCCAAAAAGCTTCCTTAGCGAAAGTATTAGATCCTAGTCATAAGCAAACCTACCCAACCATGACATTGCTCTCTTGTTCCTGAGTTGAGACTGGAGTGCGTCTTATATGTGGCCATCTTTTTAAGCAAAGATATGAAGCGTGTGACCAATCTCTTAGTCATGGATCCTTTTTTAAGTCTAACCTAAGCCTTACCATAGTATCAAAGATAGATCTTGACTTTAGGTTGGAACTGCATACTATTTTCATGCCTACTTGATATTATTACAATAATAAGTATGTTGAATATGAGAGGAAATTACAAGAAAACTTTCTAAGTAAGACTCAATTTTTCGCTCAAGAAAGTTATATTTTTTTCGGTTAATCTTCCTCTTATATAGCTATTGTAATCTCTTCTTTTTCTGGAGATGTAATGCTTCACGTTCTCCTAGATGTGCGCTTGTAGTGATATGGAGATCATGGCCTATTTTTGCTGCACATTCTCCATGAACATTGCAACGGTAACTAACAACCTCCACTATCCGTTAGTGGGCATGAAACGCGCAGGTGGACTGAGTTAGTTGGAGAGTTTCAAGCGGTTTGTTCCACAAAATCAGCCACGCATTTGTCAACCTATTTTCACACCATAACAACAGCAGCAATCTAATAACTAAGAATCTTTTATCCAAAGATTCTAAGTTACTAGATATATCAAACATACCTTATAATAAAAATTCAAAGTGCATAAAAATAATATCTTGACTTAGATTAAATAAATAATCTTTCTCCACAAGATATATAAAAATTAACATTACATTATTTTTTATTTTTTATATTTTTCAAAATAAAAACTATATAACAACCTAAGTATTTGGCATCATCAAAACATGAAATACAACAATATTCCCCCTTTTTTATGATGGCAAATATAAGGCATATAAAAATACAAAAATAAACAAAAGAAAGAAAAAGAAGAAAAATAAAATAAATCATAGCAAAAGAATCAAGAGCTAAGAGGTTTAAAATAAAACTACAAAACACTACTAAAAACGAATACTAATATCAGTTTTAAAAACAAGGAAAGAAAAATCGAAAATCATCACATAGAAACGAAGAAGACTAGAATTTGATTTTATGTGCCACTTGACTTCCCCCTTTTGTCATCATCAAAAACAACAAAGTAACCAGCAGGACTCTAAGAGTGCATCATATACAACAATATCAAGGCTAAGTAGCTCAAACATTCATCTAATAATACTAGCCATCCAAACATGTTAATGAGCATATTAAGACAAGATAAATGCACAAAGACATGAGTAATGCACAGGCTGAGTTCATGAAAATGAAAGGAAAGAAGCAAAGAGGGCGAAAAGAAAAAAAATGATAAGATATGAGAGAAATAAAAGAAGAAAATAAAATTATCATCAGAACTGATGTGTAAACCACATCCAAAAGATGATAAAAAGAAAGTAACAACAAACCACCATTGTTTAGTACAACCCAAAAAAAAATAGTAACATTGTTTAAACAGATTATATTGAGGAAAGGGAATTAGGGTTTGGAGGGTTTGGGGCGAACAACATAAGAAGCGACAACAGCGTCAATCTTCTCACGTACTGCAGAGTCTCCTCTCTTGACAGCTGCTAGGATATGCTCTTGTTGAAGATCCACTCTTGCAACCCTTGCTTCAATATCTTGGATCCTTGTGTGCAGGAGGGACAGAGATTCCTGAAGAGTGTGCAGAATCCCATGCAGACTAGTTGTGGAGAGAAGAGGAAAATCAACAGCCTTAGATCTGGGAGAGACCTGATCCTCCTCCAGATCTATAGTAACAGCACCCTGACCCTGTTCCTTAGGGACCTTAGTCTTTGCAATGCACTGACTCTTCCTAACTGACCTTGGTCCTTCAGCACTGACCTCTTCCTCAAACTTCCGCTTGACCCCAGTCTCCCCCTTTCCTTTGGGTTTCGCAACCTCATATTCCAACTTCCCACCCTGTACCTTCAATGAAAGCCTAGATAGAGTCTCCTTGGTCAAATAATTATCAGGCTCTAGATCAAAGGAAGTATTATAAGGGAGTTTGATTTGGTTCTTTTTTAGAATGACAGAAATGAGATTTGCATACCCAACCTTAGTATTATGAGAGATACAGTAGGAGAGATGAGAGATCATTAAAGCATGAAAGTTTATTTTAATGTTCTTAGCAAGGCAAAACATTAAAGAAAGATTCATGAGGCTCGCTTGAGTCCTCTTGGAGGTTCTTGGCAAAATGAAGGGCCAAACTAGGTGAAACAAGAATTTGTGAAAAGGAGAGAGATCTTTTTTTATCTAGGGACTGATCAGTAACCTTACCACCAAAGTAACCCAGAATTATGGCATTTGAAGCTCCATTGACATTCAACTTCGCCCTACCCTTAACATACTCCTTGTACCCTTCAGTTGGTACCTCAAAGCACTCACTCAAATTCTTTTCAGTAAACTTAACCAATTTTCCATTAACGAGACTAATGCATAAACCCTCGGTATTTTCAAAACTAGCAATAAACTCGCTCATCTCACTTTCATACAAACCCTCATCAATCAACACCTTAGCCCATTTTTGAAATTTCACTAAATCAAGAAACTGACCCCACTTAATTTTCTTGCACCAAGAAAAATCAACGCAAAACCCTATGATGTATTTAGAAGACTTAGATTTCTTACCCCTTTTTGTTGGAACCAAGACTTCCTTTTCTTGCTCTATTTCCGCGTCATCCAATCTTCTTCCTTTGGAGAAATTACTTCATTTGCAGTCGAATTGTCTTGAGAACTCAGGGAATCTTTATTAGAATTGGAAGATATATTCTCACTTTCATTGTAATCCGCCAGAGGTGAAGATTTTTCTGCCAGAAAATTCTTTGTTTCATCGGAGGTTTTTCGTTTGGGAGCCATGGAGGGTTTTTGGTGAAGAAGATGAAGTTGAGAGGTTTTAGAGAGAGATAGAGTGTAGGCGGTTTTGCAGAGGTAGTAGTTTTGAGGTAAAAAGGGTGAAAGTGCCGTGTAACTTTTGGTTTGATGTGATGGAAATTTATATTTGGGGTAGATTTATGGGGGATGGTGAAAACTCATTTAATGCGGATTTTCCCTTCCTTCCTTAATCCATTGTATTATTTTAATTTGGGGTTTGTACACTTACGCTGGTGAAGCGTTGCAAAGAAAAAAAAATTATTTGTGGGGGATGAATGAAGAAGGAAATAAATGTATGGAAAATAAAAGATAAGAAATAAAATAAAATGAGATGGAGACGATATTTACGTGGAAAAAAAATAATATGAAGGAATGAACTCATGCATGTTACACGTTCAAGCAATATGTACATAGACCTTACTATAGTTTGCTCAAGTATATGTGAGGACAATAAGGGGAGTATTATGAAGACTAATGTGAGTCATTTACAATGACTGTGTAATGTATGAATAAATTCACAAAATGTTGCTGGCCACTTAGTGTAATCTTGTAACTAAGGGTTTTATTTGAAGTGGCACACTTAATGAATTCTAATCATCCCTAACTCTAAGCGAATTTTCTCAAACTTTTCTCTAGGAAGTGGTTTAGTCAATATGTCAGCTATTTTATTTTCTGTTGGACAAAATTCAACTTTAACAAGACCTTTTTCTACATTGTCTTTAAGGAAATGATGCCTAATGTGTATATGCTTGACCCTTGAATGATGTACTGGGTCTTTGGAGATGCAGATTACACTAGTATTATCACAATAGATAGGAACACACTTAAACTTAATACCAAAGTCCCTTACCTGTTGCTTGATCCAGATGACCTGGGAACAGCATGCAGCAGCAACCACATACTCTGCCTCTGCAGTGGACAAGGCAACAGTATTTTGCTTCTTTGAGCTCCATGAGACCAAGCTTGTTCCTAGGTACTGAACAATACCTGATGTGCTCTTGCGATTAACCAAGTCCCCAGCATAATCCGCATCCAAGTTACTTACTAGGTCAAAAACATCACTTCGAGGATAGAACAAACATAAGTCATCGCTTCCTTTCAAACACCTTAGACTTCTCTTAACTGTTGTTAAGTGAGATTCTTTGGGATTCGATTGGAATTGAGCACATAAACCAACACTAAAAGCAATATCAGGTCTACTTGTAGTTAAGTAGAGTAAAGATCCAATCATACCTCTATATTGCTTCTCGTTTACACACTTACCATTTGTATCTTCATCTAACCTTGTTCCTGTTCCTATGGGAGTGTGGTTGGTTTTAGATTGTTCCAGTCCATATTTCTTCAGTAGTTCCTTGACATATTTTTGTTGATGGATCATTGTTCCTCTTTCAGTTTGCTTCATTTGCAATCCCAAAAAGAAGTTCAATTCTCCCATCATACTCATTTCGATCTCACTACTCATAAGATCAGCAAACTCCTTACAAAGAAGATCATTAGTAGCACCGAATATTATATCATCAACATAAATCTGGACTACTAATATGTCTGTTCCTTTTGAACGGAGGAACAGGGTTCTATCAACTTTACCTCTTATGAAATCATGGGAAAGCAGGAATTTTGATAACATTTCATACCAAGATCCAGGAGCTTGTTTCAACCCGTAAAGAGCTATATCAAGCTTATAGACCTGATTTGAAAGATCGGGATTTTAAAATCCAGGAGGTTGTTCCACATAGACGTCTTCGAGCAAAAAGCCATTTAAAAATGCACATTTTACGTCCATTTGGTACAACTTAAATCCCATAAATGCGGCAAAGGCAATCAAAATTCTAATTGCTTCTATCCTAGCAACATGAGCAAAGGTTTCATCGAAATCAATATCTTATTGTTGATTGTACCCTTTGGCTACAAGTCTGGCCTTGTTCCTTAACACTATTCCATGCTCATCAAGCTTGTTTCTGAAGACCCATTTAAGTCCAATTACTTTCTGGTTCTTTGGCTTAGTCTCCAGTGCCAGACCTTGTCCCTCTGAAACTCATTCAGTTCCTCTTGCATAGCATTTATCCAATCAGCCTCTTTCAGTTCTTCCATATGTTCCTTAGGTTCTGTCATAGATAAGAAAGCATGAAAAGCACAAAAATTCTTCATTTGGGATCTCGTTTGAGTTCCCTTTTCAATATCACTTATAATTAATTCTAAGGGATGAGAATTTTGGTGTTTCCAAGGCTTTGGATCAAATATCCTGGTTGCTTCTTGAGTGTCTGGAGGTGGTTGATTCATTTGATCTTCTTCAGGTTCAGGAGTTCCTTCATCTTCCTGAGTTCCTCCTGTTGCTTGTTCCCCCTGAGGATCAGGCACAAGGTTCTCAGGATCAGGAACTTGCTTCTTCCCTTTTCCTGCGGGGGTTAGTTCCTCATCATAATGATTAGACTCTTCAGGTCGAGTCAAACCAATTTCAAAGTTATCATCATGACTCTGTTCCTGCAAGGAGTTAGTTTCATCAAAGATAACATGGACACTTTCCTGTACACATATTGTTCGCTTATTATAAACACGATAAGCTTTACTACTTGAAGCATATCCTAGAAATATAGCTTCATCACTTTTAGCATCAAACTTTCCTAAATTGTCATTTCCATTATTGTGTACAAAACATTTACATCCAAAAACACGAAAATAAGAGTTCTTCTTCCTCTAAGGAGTTCATAGGGCGTCTTCCAGGTAATTGGCCTTAGCATGGCACGATTGATAATGTAGCATGTTGTATTTACTACTTCGGCCCAAAAACTCTTTGGAAGACCGCTTGCAATTATCATTGTTTTTGCCATATCCTCCAGGGTCCGGTTCTTCCTTTCTACCACACCATTCCGTTGTGGTGTCCTTGGAGCTGAGAAATTATGGTCTAGCCCTTCATTACTGCAAAATTCATCAAACTTGGAGTTTTCAAACTCCTTACCATGGTCAGATCTTAGATGTTCAATTTATAACCACTAATACGTTGAATCTTTTTAGCAAAGGTTAGAAATTCATCAAAAGTTTCATCCTTACTATGAAGAAAGATAACCCAAGTGTATCTTGAAAAATCATCTACAATGACTAACACATATCTCTTACCTAATCTACTTTGGATGTGTACAAGGCCACATAAGTCCATATGAATGAGTTCCAATGGACTTTGTGTGCTTACCATTTTCTTGGATTTGAAGGAGGATCTCACTTGCTTGCCTTTAACACATGGATCACAATCACCGTGGTTTAAGAACTTAATTGTTGGTAACCCAACTACTAAGTCTTTCCCTCTTAGTTTGTGTAGTAGGGACAAGCTGGCATGAACACAACGCTTGTGCCATAATAGAGGATCTTCGTCGATTACGCTTAAGCATGTGAGATTGTTCCTAGGAACAAGGTTCAGGTCAACCATATAGGTGTTCCCTTTCCTCGTTCCCTCAAGGATCTTGGTTCCTGTACTTTCATTGCTGACTACACAAGACTCATTAGTAAACTTCACAGAATTTCCCTTATCGCAAAACTGAGATATACTAAGTAAACTATGCTTTAAACCCTCGACCAAAAATACATTATCTATGGAATGTGACTGAGATTTTCCAATCTTACCAACTGCTACTATGTTACCTGTAAGATTATCTCCAAAGGTCACAGTTCCTCCATTGTAGACTGAAAGTGATAGAATTTTGATCTATCTCATGTCATGTGCTTAGAACAACCGCTATCGAGGTACCACAGGTTGTTCCCCCTCACTTCAGCCTGTATCACAACAAACTAGTTAGTGGTAGGAACCCAGTCTTGCTTGGGTTCCTTTGTTGGACTTGAGTCTTTCTTAATCTTCCACACTTGTTTGACTAAGTAGGTGTTCCTGTCAATACGTTCTTCTCTGGTGGAACAGTCAGACACTATGTGACCACTGTCCCCACAGTAAGAACATATTTTGCTACTTGGCGGATCAAAATATTTTTTCTTTTTGTTCTTCTTCTTGTGATTGAAACCAAGACTATCTCTTCCTTTATTCTGATACTTTTGTATCCAACTTACAGGATCAGGAAGTTTGTTCCTTGAGGATTCCAGTTTCTTCTTTAATACCAGATTTTCTTTTAAAGCATCATACTCAGTTTTCAAAATTGTGAAATTTGTTCTGGTATTAGTGGAGGACCCTGTTCCTTCAGGAACAAATAGTTTCAATTCTGCCATCTCCATATTCAAAAGTTAATTATCATTTTTGACTTTTTCGAAGGCTTCTTGAAAAGCTCTACTCTTGTCAAAAAGTTCAAAGAATCTTTTTTTAGTATTACATTTTAAAGTGTTAAGCCAATTTGAATGATCCTTAGTGATTCTCAAGGCATTTGTTACTTGGTCTCTTTTTGCACAAACTTCCTTGTAATCATCTAAGGTTTCTAATAAAATTTAATTAATTGGCTTTTATTAAGTCCTGTAAGTTCCTCCTCAATAGCATTAAAACATACCTTAGGGTTTGATGATTCCACTTTATCCTCAACATTGGCCATGAGACATAGATGGGCAGTTTCTTCCTCAGTCTGTTCCTGCTCCTCTTCTGAGTCAGAGTCTCCCCATGCAGCAACCATGGCTCTCTTCATATCAGTTCTAGAGAAGGGTTTTTGTTGTTCATTGCCCTTCTCTCTGAACTTCCCTTTAGCTTTCTCGTTATCCCATTAAGGACACTCTTTGATGAAATGATCAAGGCCTCCACACTTATGACAACTTAATTTCGTTGGTTTCTTTGTGACCTTTCCTTTGTAATTCTTGTTGAAGAATTTCTTGAACCTTCTTACGATCATAGCTGCTTGTTCATCATCAGTTTCTGAATCTTCTTGTTCCTCTGACTTGAGAGCCAGAGCCTTAGGCTTCGATGTTTCAGTCTCATGAGTTTCTAGATGCAACTCATGGGTCATTAAGGAACCAGCAAGTTGTTCAACGTTGAAAGTTGTGAAGTCCTTTGTTTCCAACAATGTCGTAGTCTTGGCCATCCATTTTTCATCTTGTGGAAGACTCCTTAGAACCTTACGAACTTGTTCCTCTGGAGTGATAATTTTTCCAAGAGATTCAAGTTCGTTTATAATGTTTGAGAAGCGAGTGAGCATGTCTTGAACAGGCTCTTTTTGTTTCATATGAAACAAAAAGTATTTATGCAT
Organism: Beta corolliflora; assembly: GCA_947648045.1. Classification (NCBI taxonomy): domain Eukaryota; kingdom Viridiplantae; phylum Streptophyta; class Magnoliopsida; order Caryophyllales; family Amaranthaceae; genus Beta; species Beta corolliflora. The sequence continues at coordinate 2,004,312 of CANSZD010003294.1, forward strand.
GAGCATATCGATCTTTGATTGTTTCACTTCGATTGTTCCTTCATGAGTAACTTGAAGGAGTTCCCACATTTGTTTAGTAGTCTTGCATCCCATGACTCGGTTGTGCTCATTGGGACCAAGACCACTTTGTCAAACTCTGCAAGGGGTTTAGGAATCAGTTCCCCTTTCTCGTTCTTCTTTGTGACTTCAAAGTCACCAATTTCAATTACCCTCTATATTTGGTAATTTTCAACTTTTATAAAGATCTCCATACGATTCCTCCTGTATGGATAATGCTTGCCATTGAACATAGGTGGGCTTTGGGTTGAGTACCCTTCATCAAGTTTTTCTCCCGTAGTGTTCATTGTGCCAGGTACAATCTCCTCAGTGTTAGCTAATTCTGGAGGTACTAGGCTCTGATACCAATTGTTATTCTAGTATGAACACTAGACCAACTACAAGAGGGGGGGTGAATTGTAGTTGAGGGGAAATTTTCGAATTTAGATTGCGGAATTAAAATAACTTAAAAACGAAAGAGATATTGCACACGAGATTTTTACAAGGAAAACTTCCTAGGCCCAATAGGAAGAAAACCCTTGACCACGAGGGATATTGACTCAATACTCTCTTTACTATAATAGGCCAAAAGGCTCTATCTTTTACAACCTATTACTAGACCCTTCTCTGTTCCTCTAGGAACTTGTTCCCAGTCACTCAGTTCCCCCTCAAATGATGACACTCTCTTTGACTTCACTCAAAATCTTCTCTTTTCTCTCTTTCTTTCTCTCACTTGATTACAAGAATATTCTCTGATTTTTCTCTCACTCAAACACTATGAATAATACAATAATAAGTATGTTGAATATGAGAGGAAATTACAAGAAAACTTTATAAGTAAATCTCAATTTTTCGCTCAAGAAAGTTATATTTTTTTCAGTTAATTTTCCTCTTATATAGCTACTGTAATCTCTTCTTTTTCTGGAGATGTAATGCTTCACGTTCTCCTAGATGTGCACTTGTAGTGTTATGGAGATCATGGCCTATTTTCGCTGCACATTCTCCATGAACATTGCAACGATAACTAACAACCTCCACTATCCGTTAGTGGGCATGAAACGTGCAGGTGGACTGAGTTAGTTGGAGAGTTTCAAGCGGTTTGTTCCACAAAATCAGCCACGCATTTGTCAACCTATTTTCACACCATAACAACAACATCAATCTAATAACTAAGAATCTTTTATCCAAAGATTCTAAGTTACTAGATATATCAAACATACCTTATAATAAAAATTCATAGTGCATAAAAATAATATCTTGACTTAGATTAAATAAATAATCTTTCTCCACAAGATATATAAAAATTAACATTACATTATTTTTGGTTTTTTATATTTTTCAAAATAAAAACTATATAACAACCTAAGTATTTGGCATCATCAAAACATGGAATACAACAGATCGCTTACTTGCTATGTTCAACATGCTTTCCCCTCGTATTCCCCTCGAATTAGACTAAAAATATAAAAAACGACTAATTCGTCAAAAAATGAAAAACTACACCGCCGATTAACGTGCGCTGCACGCAACAGCCATGTGTGGCACCTAACAGTCATGTGCGGCACACACGTTACTTGCGCCACACGCATCGTCATGTGTGGCACGCAACAAGGTTGTGTGGTACGCATCACAGTTGCGCCAAGTGCATTTGCTATTTTGAAGAATCATTTGTCGGTTCTGATCTGTTGCGTTCATCGTCATTCATGATCACTTTAAGGTCATCTTTTTCAAACAAAACGCACTTAATTTAAAGATAAGAATTAATCTTTTCCATGCACATCATCTAAGATTGAGTCTATCTTTTTTAGTCCATATAGATAAATGTAGTGGCAGATTTAGGAATTTGCGAACGGTTGGTCAAACTACCGTCCACCAACTACAAGGCAACCAATAACCAATGCATAAGCAATAACCTTCAAGAAAAAGCTCCCTAAAGCAACAAATATTCAAATTATAACCATATAGTACTTAGAAACTAATACAATGGTTCTCAACAAGTTTTCATGTTTTGATAATTAATAGTATTTGATAAATGATCATTATCATTCAATTAATTTTCATATCAAATTACTTGCTCTCAAAACCCAAGTTTCCTAAAATTTTCATTCCCCGATCAAAATATCATGCACAACCACTCATATCAATTTCGACTTTTACAAACCAAAAATTTCACATTAATATAATTGAAACAGAACACTAAAAAGAGGTAGTGTAAACTTGATATATTACTAAAATAAACAACCAACTAAACGATGCCTTCAAAAAAACCAACTAAACGAGTGACTTTTAATTTAAAGGGAAATTCTCATTGGTACCCTTGTGGTTTTTAAGTTTCTCATTGGTACCTTTGTACTTTTAATATTATCACTAATGCCTATGAATTATTGTTTAGTTTGTAAATGTGACTTTACTTGCCTAATTTCTGTTTAATCATCTTATTTTCCGTTAAATAAGGTTTGTTATGCTAACCATGGTAATTTTGTTTAGTTTACCCATTAACCCATTTTAAACCTAAATTTTTACCCTAACCAATCATTCATTGAACTTCACACGGCTTTAAACATAACTTTCTAACTTCTTCTCCCCACACTTGATCACTCCATTACTCCTGCTATTCTTTCACTCTGAAAAACACATTGCAAGCAACGATGCTCAAAATCCAAATTTGAACAATATGAATCAAGCAGCAATTATTTGAAGTAAAGTATCAATTTTTGGAGCTTCTTTTTATTTTTTTTTGTGAGGTGGGGTTTCTGGTTATTCACCAACGAATTTGTAAGTTTTCTCAAATTTGGATATTTTTTCCTAAAAAGTTCAAGTTAATAAGAATTATGTTTCAATTGCATGTTTGCTATGTCGCTGGGTTATAATTCAATAACAAATCTGTGGTGTATTATATGAATACAATCTTGTTGAATTTTGCACTCTATAGTCTATACCCTTTAAACCCATTAAAAAAATTTCCTTTCTTTTGAGAATAAATTCTGCAATCTGCACAAACGCGAACAGGTAATGAGTATCAACTGAGATTAGGTTTGACTTTCAGTGCTTCATTTCCCAAATTATTTTGATTTATTTGGAATTCCATCAGGTAATTACAATTCCATTTTCTGTGAATTGATTTACTTTCAATACTGGTTTGTTCAATTAGCAATTGTCATTTGTTTGTAATTGAACTAGATAATATAATGCTTGGTTTTTACTCTTTTAGATTATTTTCCGGGTTGTACTTACTAATAATGTAGTAATGTTACTGATATTGTTTAATTAGCAATTTGGTTTGGGTTTTTAACTTTTTAATCATGTATATATGAATACGTAGTGTATTCATGCTAAATGTGCAGTGTGCTGATGACAATTTGTATTTAGATATGTGTAGACACATTATCCTGTCTCCCCATTTAAGGATCCAATGATGAAACATACCGCGGCATTAGTTGGCGCGACCCAACGGAAGAGCAATCTAAAGAACCATTCTAAAATGTGTTTCGAAATGATATTCTAAAGCCCAATTAATTGTTTATGATGATTAATTGTATTTCAAGCCCATAAAATGTTTTAAATCCATTTTAAAAGCCCAATCAAATATTTATTATTTTAATAGATATTTATCATAAATATTTTATTATCATTGATAAATAAATTAGATTTTTAATCCGTAAAATTTCATCTCCGAAATTTTAGGAATAAAAAAGTATCTTTGAAAAACGCACAATGGAATATGCTCGAATAATCCAGAATATGCGCCAGACACGGGGCTGCGCTCAGCGTGCCACGTGCGTCCAGCACATAGGCCAGATCGCGTCAGGCGAGCCAATGAGCGCCTGACACGTAGATTTTGTGACTCACACAGAGTCCTGTGTCAGATGCAAGTCTTGTGTGAGACGCAACATACTTTTCTATCTTTTCAAAACGCGTTTACACATGTGCATCTCTGATTGGGCTTGCTGCGTCAGGCACACCAATGTGCACCTGACGCGTGGCACTGCCCCTGCCACGTAGGCTTGCGCCTGGCGCAAGGCTTGCGTGGAGCGCAAGTTTCCTTTTTCCTATAAATACCCGTATTTTCCCGAATTACGGAGGGCTTTTTCATATTATTTTTCACGCACATAAATTCTCTCTAATACTCCGAAATACACTTCGAATACCTCAAACACTCAAATACTTTGAATACTTTCAATCAATTCTTAATCACTGCGTTCTTGGTTTCACGACTGCTCCGCCTAAAGATCGTTGCGCTCTTCAATCTAAGTCGCATAGGTATAATCCTGAGGATCCTTGAATAAATTCTATATTTTTGTTGCTTTGAAGTTACTAACCATTTATTTCATGATGTAGATCTTTGAGTAATAATCGCTTTATTGTATATTCTGAACTCTTCTCTTTCTTTTGATTCATTTTTCATTATTATAATACTTGCCTGATCATTATATGCATGCCATATGATTGTCCTGTTTCAATGCTTTTATCGCCCACATGTTATTATTGTTAAACAAGACCTAAAGAATTGTTCTAATATTAATCAGATTAATTTGGACAACATGCTAGGTTCCCTGTAAATTGATTGCCTAATAACATATCACTAAAAATAGTCTTTTTATGTGTTTCCTGAACCTACTTAGACTAAATATTTTTAGGGTGCTTTAAAACATTATTTGATTATTCTTTAGCATAAAATTTGTTATGAATCGATATTTAGTAGAGGCCAACTCTGAGCGAATGTGGTTCATTATGACTATATTCGTACCCTCACCCCCAACTCAATCTTTGGTTCATTTTGACCATCTATGGAGTCAGGACGGGGAAATCTACATTGGATAATTTGTCCCTATGATTTTCCTATATCCAATTAGGTTTATGATTCTTCCTAAAAAGAATTGTTGGCGACTTCTTTCAATACAAAACAATTTTCAATAAAACCTTTACAGTGGGGTAGTCAAATCTAATACGCGCTCACACCTCGTAGGCGAAATAAAAACATGCCTACAATATGTAAGAGTATTTCTTTTAATTCTTAATTGTTTACTTTGCTATTTGATAAGAATTGGATTCGATGACTTAAGACTGATCATAGTTTTATTGAAATTTGTGTTTGCATTTTGTTTTAGATTAAACAATGGGTGACAATATGGTATTAAGGTTTCAGTACATTGGCAAGGACACGGATATAGTTGTTAAGGATATTAATAAGGTTAACCTTATTGACCTTACTATTAAGTATATGGAAACTCCGGAGAGGGAACAAACACCTATGCCTAAGAATCCTGAATTCACATACCTTTACAAGATGAAGCATGTCGAGCTGAAATATGACAAGGGGTTGATGACAATGTTTGATAACTTTCCTAGGAGGGATATGGTATACATTGGGTGGGAGAGCTTTTCTAATCCTTCTACAATTATGAAGACTGCACTATCATTGAGGGCTTTTCAAAGTAAACCCAACCCCATCATAGACACTCAAAGCTCTAATGGTGTACATGTTGTAACTGATTTGATCTTGGACATGAACCCTCCAATGTCTCCTTCACACATTGATGATGTAATCATGGAGAATATGGAGTTATGGAACAATATTGAAGTGACAGAGGTTCATCCTAACAGGGGAAAAGGAAGAGGCAATGGTAGATTGAGAGGTATGGGAAGCGGAAGAGGAAGAGGCAGGGGAGAGCTAAACATTAAGTTTATTGAGTTGAATGCAACTTACATCCTACCTACACACTCCTATCCACCTTCTAACTCCCCTCAACCAAGGAGAAGTTCTAGACATATGACTATTGTTTCCCACGAACAGATTCACTTTATGCCAACACCTTCTATCATTACTCAACCTAATACTTTTGAAGTTGGTAAGCAATCAGATTCTGTTAGAGCATCACCATTTTTAAAGAAGATATTACCAAAGACCACTGCAAAGAGGAAGGGACTATTTGGGTCTAGTAGAGGCCAAAGGACTACTGCTACTGATCTTAGGGATAATTTTGAACAACAACTTGTAGTTGACATGGACGATGAAGAAACTTACTCGCCTAGTGATGGTGGTGGCAGAATAAATGATGATGAATTTGATAGTGATGATGATGATTTTCATGATGAGAACGAAGATGGAGAAGCAAATGGTGATCCATATGAGGTCATCCCAATGATCCATGATAACTTTGATCCATATGAGGGCCCGGTGTGGGAAGATGACACTGATGAGTTCGACAACCAGCAAATAAACCATCCAAAGCAATGGCCCTAGATGAGGACAATTGGAAATTTTTTGTCTGGCATTTGAAGAATGTATTGCAGCAAGGTGGGAGAGGTGATGAATGGTGCATAATATCAGATAGACATAAGGTAATCTTCTCATGTGTTCTTATATGTTATTACTTGTGTACTTAAGTGATCTGATGTTGTCATGTGTTGTTTAATTTATGTGTTTGATTGGGAATTGACAATGCAATAAAAGACTTATGGCCAAAGGTCGTTGGAAGGAGATACTATTGTAAACATTTGAGTGTGAATTGGAAGAAACCATTTTCAGGACCTAAGTTATGGCAACTGTTCTGGTTAGCTTGTGGTGCCTATTCTGCTTTTACTTTCAAAAAAGCAATGCAGCAAATTGAAAAGGCCAAACCAACAATAAGAATATGGCTTGCTAATTTTGGAGAGCAAGAAAGGTGGACCAAACACAAATTCAACCCTGCACTCAAATGTGATGTGAACAAAACCAATTTCGTTGAAAGTTTCAATGCTACACTGGGTATAGATAGATTTAGACCTGTCCTTACACTACTTGAAGGTATGAAGCTTGAACAAAGTTCGTAATGATTGGTTTGTTACATATTAAGTTACTTATCATGCCTTTGTTTAACATGGTTAGGAGTTAGAAGAGTCACCATGGTTAGGTTGGCAACCAGGAGACAGAACTGTGAGAAATGGGACAGAACTGACATTTGTCCGAACATGACATCATCAAAAGAGTTCAAGTTTTATGCAATGAATCAAGGACTTGCAGGGCTTATTTGTCTAGTAAGGGAGAGTATGAGATCATAGATGGGAAATCAACACTTCCAGTGAGCTTAAACAACCATACATGCCTTTGTAATGCTTGGCAGTTGACTGGGATTCCTTGCAAGCATGGAATGAGAGCCATTCTGTTTGCAGGGCTTGATCCTCATAAATATGTTCATGAATGGTACTATGTGAAGAGGTACAAGTTTGCTTATGGCAATGGAATCAAGTCACTACCTGACAAAGAGCAATGTCCATACACTACTCTACCTACCATTGAGCCACCAGTGATGAAAAGAGGAGTGGGAAGGCCCTGCAGGAATAGAAAGAGAGGAGAAGAAGAAGAAAGGAAAGGTAAAAGAAGTAAAACTTTGAGATGTGGCAACTGTAATCAATTTCGCCACAACAAACTAACATGTAAAGGAGGTCCAACAGCTAAGCAAAAGAAGGCTCAAAACACTAAGAAAAGTAGGGGTGATATCTCTACAATTCAACAAGCAAGAGGAAGAGTGGTGGAGAATTTGGAACTCAAGGAACTGGAAGCAAGATATCAAAGAAGCAAAAAAAATAGTAGGAGCACAATGACTGTTATTTTGTTTAAAAAACTTGATTTAGTACATTTCACGACAGTAGGTTCTGTTATTTTGTTTCATACTCTATTTTTTGGATTCTATTGTATTTTTGTTGCAACTGTTATTTTTTGAGATGTGGCAACTGTTATTTTGTTATTTTGTTGCAATTACTTTTATATTGTTCAATGTGTATGTGTAACAATGTAAGTGTGTAACATCACTTTCTAAGATTTATGCAGAAACACTAAATTTATGCACATTGTCAGCAGTTCCAGTATAGGAATACCTAGTAACTCCTTAGGTAACCCAGTTTTCGCCATTAATAATAGCATTGCAATTGGGGATGAAACAATGAATTACATTGAGCAACTGGGTACATACAATAGATTTAAGGGCATTTCTGCCATCTGGGTATTGAACTCAGAAATGGAGACAGCTCATGGAGAGTAAGCAAAAGTGCAGAAGAACACGGGCCACATGAAAACAAACAGATTGTTAACATATATACCCAGAAAATGTGAAGAGAGCGAAATTCAAAAACCAAAAAACCCAAGACTTGTCTGAGCTCTAAGAATGAAGAAAAAAATCACACAAAGTGACAAAAGAAAAGACAGAAGTTTTGCTTACTTACTTAACATAGATTGAAAAAATAAAAGAAACCCATCAAAGAAAAGCCAAAAATTTAACCTGGGTTTATCGTCAAACAATCATTCACTAAGCCAAGAGAAAGTACTAGGCCAAAAGTTCAGTTTTTTTACCCAGAAATTACAGCATAAATTTAGGTTTAAAATGGGTTAATGGGTAAACTAAACAAAATTATCATGGTTAGCATAACAAACCTTCTTTAACGGAAAATAAGCTGATTAAACAGAAATTAGGCAAGTAAAGTCACATTTACAAACTAAACAATAATTCATAGGCATTAGTGATAATATAAAAAGTACAAAGGTACCAATGAGAAACTTAAAATCCACAAGGGTACCAATGAAAATTTCCCTAATTTAAATTAGGTTACCTAAAGAGAAATTGGGATTTTTCAATATTTTGTTGTGTTGGTTTGGTGAATTGTTGGTTGTGACCTGTACCGAAATACCGCAGAATATGGTCGGTCAAGGGTGGTGGCGTGGCGGCAGCCTAGCACCTTGTTGAGTTCTTGTGGATTGTATAGCAAACAGTGGCTAGGAAGAGAGAGAAACTATGCAAGTTCGAGAAGCGGGCGACGGGGGCGGGCTACTGCAGTGGTGAGTGGCGCGGTGCGGCAGCGGTTGTACAAATCAAACATAGAGCATCAAAACAATAATCGGCTAAATATCAATAAAAAAATCGCAAAAAAACTTAAGAAAAAAATATTAAAGAGAGAAGAAAGAAATCATTTTTGTGAAGACGTTTATCGGTTGTGCTCTTGGGCATAGCAGCTAAGATGTTCTTCGTTGGATTCAGTAGCGTCTTCAATAGGGAAGATGGTGAAGTTGCAATCGCCATTTTTGTGGTTTTCTTAGATTTCTTTGTTTTTCTCCTCTCTTTTTTGTGCGAATGGGAAGTAAAAATTTAATAAAGAAACTAATGGTTGGTCACGTGACCAACCAAGACCAACAACAGATCCGCCATTGGATAAGTGGTCATGATAGGGTTTTGAGTCATCATGCATCTCATCCTATCCCATCTTATCCCCTCTCTCCAACCTATGTTTTCCAACATATCTATCCTATCCTATCATATCCTATCATATCCGTTTCAAATAAAAAAAAATCTTTTTCACAATCAATCCTACCCTCTTCTATCCTAACTTTTTCAAAAAAAAATATCATCATCCTATCCTTTTTCTTAAAAAAATATCATCTTCAAAATCAATCATTTTATCATCATCAAATTCAAAATCTTTTTCAAAATTAATCCATCATCAATCATCGTCATCTTTTTCAATATAAGATAAAAACAAAGGGGTCCATTTCATAAAAACAAAATGAATTTCAAATTTCAAAATTCAAAACTCAATCTAGTCAACTCAATCCAATTAACCCAATCCAAGTCCATTTGCATTCATCTTTAGGCCCATGTACATTAGACTGCATGCATTCATCCTAGGCCCATGTAATAAGTTTAGTTGATGTCCAAATATAAGCTCATTTGCATCTTAGGTGAACTCTAGTCAAAGTTAGGCCCATGTGCCAACCCCAGTCCATTCCAAAGTTAAGCCTATGTTCTAATCTCAGTCCATCCCAAAGTCAAGCCCATGTGCTAATCCCAATCTATTCCCAAGTCAAGCCCATTTGATAATCCCAGTTCATTCCAAAGTCAAGCCCATGTGCTAATCCCAACCCATTCTTATGTCAAACCCATGTGCTAATCCCAGTCAATTCCAAAGTCAAGCCCAAGTGCTAATCCCAATCCATTCCCAAGTCAACCCCATGTGCTAATCCACATCCACTCCAAAGTCAAGCCCATGGGCTAACCCTAGTCCATTCCAAATTCGAGCCTATGGGCTAACCCCAGTCAATTCCAAAGTCAAGCCCATGTGCTAATCCTAATCAATTTCAAAGTCAAGTCTATGTGCTGATCCCAATCATTTCCAAAGTTAAGTCCATCAATCCTCGAGGCTAACGAAGCTAGTCCTCTCTAAGACCATAACGGCAATCTTGAGGTTAACGAAGCTAGTCCCCTCTAAGTCCATAACGACAATCCTTGGAGTCTAGCTAGCTACTCCTCCCTAAGTCCATAAAGGCAATCATTGAGTCTAGCTTGCTTACTCTAATGTTACTGCAAATTCTAGTCATCCCTACGTACATAAAGGCAATATTTGAGTCTAGCCTGCTTACTCTAATGTAAGCGCAAATTCTAGTCTTTGCTAAGTTCATTAGAGGTGATCATGGATCGGGCTTTGGCCAAAAAAAGTGGCCCGTTTCGGGCCTCGGGCCGAATTGCCGCCCCAACACCCGCTAAATTAGGCCGAGCCATGCGGGCTTTTCGAGCCATTTTCAGACCGGGCCAAAAAATTAGCCTAAATTTTCATATTCAAGTCGTCCGCGGCCCGAAATTTTTGCCCAAAAAATCAGGCCGGGACCGACCGCGGGCCGAAAAATCATGCCCAAAACCCGCCTATTTTCGGGTCGGATCGGGCCCATGTTGATCACTTCTAAAGTCCATAAAGGCAATCTTTGAGTCTAGCCTGCTTACTTTAATGTAAGTGCAAAGTCTAGTCTTCCCTAAGTCCATAAAGGCAATCTTTGAGTCTAGCCTGCTTACTTTAATGTAAGTGCAAAGTCTAGTCTTTCCTAAGTCAATAAAGGCAATCTTTGAGTCTAGCCTACTTACTCTAAGGTAAGTGCAAAGACTAGTCTTCCCTAAGTCCATAAAGGCAACATTTGAGTCTTGCCTGCTTACTCTAATGTAAGTGCAAAGTCTAGTCTTCCCTAAGACCATAAAGGCAATCTTTGAGTCTAGCCTGCTTACTATAATGTAAGTGCAAAGTCTAGTCTTCTCTAAGACCGTGCATAAAGGCAATCTTTGAATCTAGCCTACTTACTCTAAATGTAAGTGAAAAGTACAGTCTTCCTTAAGTCCATAATAAGACAATCTTTGAGTAGCCTGCTTACTCTCCATGAAAGTTTAAAGCCTAGTCTTCCCTATGTCCATAAAGGCCCAATCATTGAGTCCAATATGTTTGCATACTCCAGTCTAGGGGTGTTAATGAGCCAGGGTGGCTCACAAACTATTCGAGCTCGGTTCGGTCAATGCTCGGCTCGAGAGGGTTCGACTCGAGTTCGAGATCGGCTCAAGACCCTAACGAGTCGAGCCTGAGCTACCTTAAGCTCGGGTCGAAAGCTCGCGAACAGGCTCGATAATTTTAAAATTACTAAAAATATTTCATTAATGTTTAATACTTCATTAATAACTATAGGACTAATGGTAGTCTTAGGCTTTAAGACCACATTAGAAAGTCAAATTTTACATTTTTATAAATTAATAAAACACCTAAAAAACAAAAGGCAATAACAAAAAAAATTATGAGAGTTGTTTGGTTTCATTTTCCTACTGTCATTTCCCTTTGTCTTCACAACATTATCTTTTTATAATTTGTTTCCATTGATTAAAAAAAAGTCTTATTCAAGACAACCCTCCAATCAAGTCCTGTTAATGAACAAACATTATAATTTTGGTTAGCTAATTGATAATAGTAGATTTACCAGCTTTGGATTCATGGGAAAGTTTGGAAAAAAAGTTACCATCAAACGCATCATTACTGATGTTGGGGTTGAAGTAAAAAAGAAGCAAAGACAGTGATTGAATTTTTGCATCAAGAATCCTTAGAGAAAGGAGCTATATATGGAAGCATCAAAGAAATGAAGCTGGAAAATAATACACGAGTCGCAGAGCAGGGGCAAAAGAGTGACAAGCTTAGAGAAAAAGTCACTAATTCAAGGAGAGAGAAAAATAAGCTGAAATTTCAATGTCGCACATTGGTAGAATACTATGAGGGTGTGTGGCAAAGGGTCTATAAAAAAAATCTTTGACTTAGATTTCTTCTACACCTGGCTTTTACTTACTTAGGCCATGCAATTAGTAAGTGTTTGGACATTGGGCCCTTGAACTATTAAATGTCTGGGCCTCATGAAATCTAACCTTGACTTACTTTGGCTGTAGTGAATTTCGAGCTTTTCGAGCTTACGAACTCGAGCCGAGTTGGTAAATTTTGGACTCGAGCTCGAGCCGAGCCTAGTATTTCAGGCTCGATGAGCTTCGAGCTCGAGTCGAGCCCTATTTGGTAAGTTTTCGAGCTGAGTCGAGTCCTATTTGGTAAGTTTTCGAGCCGAGCCGAGCCTAGTTAGGTTCGGTCTCGATTCGGCTCGTTAACACCGCTACTCCGATCCAGTCCATTTCTGCATATGAATATAGCTAGGCCCATGTTTCTATCAAGGTGAAGCAATCCTATTCCAAAGCCTGTATCATTCTCAAACCATCAATCTCAAATATCATTTCTCATTTCCAAATCATTTCTAAAAACTTATAAATGAGGTCCATTCGATTTCTGTTCAGCACAAGTCCTGAGTTCACAACTTGAGAACGTCAGTAGAGACGAAAAAAAGTCAACCCACTCTCAAACTCGTAAACGAACCATCACCTTTTCAGACGAATCATCTAAAACTTCTGAATCACCATCTGAAAGTGGAGATGCTATTAAACAACTTAGTCCCATCATAACTCAACTTCAACTGATGAAATCTCGTCTTGAATAACAAGACAAAGAGCTCAAAATACTGAAGGAATGATTGACACCTCAGGAAGAAGAATGGGATGAGACTCCACCACCACCAACTCCTGTGAAGTCTAAAACTGATCTGAGGTTTGAAAAACTTGAGCAATTGATCCAGTCAATTCCTACACTCACGAGTCAGGCTCATGACCATGATATCATTGATCATGAACTAAAGAGAAAGCTTCCTAAAAAGGTCGCACTAGGTGAGCTCCCAAAATTTAAGGGGGTCGAAGACCCAGATGATCATCTGAGAGCCTTCTCCCTCTCTATGGATCTCAAAGGCATAAGTAAGGAATTGTTTGTTTATGTGTTTCCCTTGACTTTGGATGCACATCCATCCAAGTGCTTCAGATCACTAAAAAAAGACAAAGCTGAATGACTGGACTATATCAAAGAAGAGTTCCACAAGCAATATCGCTACAATGCTCAGCTTCCCATTAACATTCGTGTATTGGAATTAACTAAGCAGAACCACGATGAAGAATTTGTCACCTTCCTCACTAGATGGAGGGAAAATAAGGCCACGCAAATGACTAATAGGCCATTTGAAGAGGATCTAGTCCGACTGGTTTCGTAACTTGCAATTCAAGTACGGAGATCACATTAATTAAATTCCAGCCTATAGAGTCTTTCTAGAAACTCTACAAGGTTGGTCTACTGATCGAGGAAGAGGTTCAAGCCTCTGAAAGTAAGGGTTACAATAACAATAACTTCTCCAAGAAAAATAATAGCAACCCTTCTAGCTCCAAGAGTAACAAGGTCAATGTCTTGAACACTGTAAAAGGGGGTTATCAAAGGTCCCAAAGAACCTTCACTCCCCTAGGCATGTCCTTTGAAGAAGCCTTCAACGGCTTAATGCAAGAGGAGCACTCCTTCCTCTTGGCCCTACTCCAGATACTGCTCCTAAAAAGAGGTATAAGACCTGGAATCCTAATTCGTAATGCGAGTACTACAAAAAAAAAGGGCATCTGACATATCAGTGTTGGACCTTAAAGCACGCCCTAGAGGACATGGTTGAAGACAGTAGACTTCGAGTTCTGCTTGCAGCAGAAGTCAGCAACAACTACAACCCCTTGAGCATTGTCACAACAGTGCAAGGGGCTTAATCATTTGTTTCTAGTTTTCTAGGTCGAGTCGGAAAGTCCCTCCCCTATCTCTTTATTTTCCTTCCCTGTCGAGTCTATGTCACTTAGGACTTTATTATCGACCTTCTAATTCTCATTAATAAAATACTTCCTCCATTTTTTTTAGATGACTCATTTTTACTTTTGACACTATTCACATACATGACTTTGACTATCTTTTGTGATTTGTACTTAAGGAAAAATATAGTCATGTGGATCTTGTTGGATTCGTTTCAATGTATATTTTCCAAATATCAACTTTTTGTTATTTTTGCTTATTGATAATTAAATATATAAAGATTCAAAATAGTGCATTGGCAAGTGCGCCCAAAGGAAATGGTCAACTAAAAAAACAGAGGAAGTGATTGCATTTTCTTTTTATTTTCATTGGCCATTCACCATTATTTATGATTCGACTTCAGTGATGAAACTCAAATCAAATTGTCTAATGACCTTTGATTAAATAGAAAAAATAAAAAATGATAAAAGATAAAAAAAACAGACTTATTATTGGATTAGGAGTTCTTTCCCTCTTCTATCCATCATTCCATAAGTCATTTCCATGCTAACAAAAATCCCTTAAGCCATTACCTCCATGATCCTACTACCAAATAACCCTTCAAATCAAAGCTCCACAAAATAGCCTTCAAAATTTGACAGGCTAAAGTCGTATCACCTAATCAAAAATAAACCTAAGGTCCACTAACTTGGTAGCCAAGGAAGTCAGGATCGAATACGCAGGGAGATAACTACACTACTATGTCTAAACTCTAATACTAAACTAACTAAATCAGATAAAAAGAGTTGGTTTACTGAACTAATTGTAAATAATCAAATTAAGAAATCGAATAAGTGAAAGACTAGGGAAACAGTTCACTATGTATGCAATTCAAGATATCAAGAATGAATGAAGAAACGCAATAAATCAATCTAACTAGAGCACATGTAATTTCTCTCGAACATTACCTCCCTCGAAACTCACTAACCGCTCTCGCATGGTCATAGATCGCTAAGCCTATAATTGAAAGCCTATACAAAATCCTACCTCTCAATCTACAATTTTGTATTGCAATAATAATCAATAAAGTTGGCCAAACTTGTAGATTAACACGAATAATTCAATAGCAAGAATCAAACAAATCAACCAAGTAAATAATCATTCAATCAATCCCTCATATGCATACATAGATCTTCAATTCCCTAGAAATTAAACTACTCACTCATAATTGAGGAGAGCATAATCATAATTAAGTAAGCAAGCAACATGAACTAGTGATGAATAATAGCTAAGAGAAGGAAAAAATACCAATTGAAGAACAATTCTTGAAATCAATTACTTCTATCAAGATCTTCAATGTACTTGAGAATTAAAATAATCTTGAAGGCTAAACCAAGGGTTCTTGAGAGAATAAAAGTACTTAGAAAACTCATAAAGTGAATAATAATGTAAAACGTGGTTTTTCTCCACTTAAATAATGAGTATTTATATTAAAACAAGAAACTACGCAACACGCGCTCTAAAACGGTACAAATGGCAACCCGCCCAGGCTGGTGGGGAGAAATCTGCCCGGTGGGGCGGTTGTCATGTCATTTTCCGTAGAAGTGAAACAGCGACCCGCCCGATTGGGCAAGATTCTGCCTGGTCGGGTCCGGAACAAAGCATTAAAACTGTTCATCTTCGAAACGTCATAACTTTCTTATCTCTTATCGAAATTTAGCATCTGACTAGACATTATAAAGGTCTTCAAGTCTACTTTTCAACCCAATTGGAATCATTCCATTATCATTTGTATATCAAAAGTTATGAGTAAAAGAGTGTACAAGAGTCAGTCTTCGCATTTCTTTTAGTGATGGTTCACTTCATTCTAGACCAAATTTGTCCAAAGAGATGCTTTGTGATCCTCATGCAATCTACCTTCTTTATTCATGTTTGTTTTACTCAAGCTTAGCCAACCATAGTCTATTTGCATTCAAATCACCAGAAATTCATCAAAACAAGCAAACGGGGAGCAGTTGAGCAAAACTTGAGTAAATCATGCAAATATGCATCTAAATGCTCTAATATGAACTAGAAATGCAACCTAAATACACCTAAAATCTATGTATAAATATGATATATCACCATCCAATACCCTAAACCACAAAAACTTTTGTGCAAGTCTCAGTATAAAACAAAAAAATCAATGTTAGGCAAAAAGAAGGAAAAAATTCAAAGTGCAAAAACAACAAAAGCAAAAGAAAAAATAAGCACAAAGCAAAAATGCAAAAGAAAAAAAAAAGACAACGGCAAAAAAGTCAGAATCAAGCTAGGAGGCTTGCACACAAGTTCTACCCCCCATTCTGAACCCTTACATCCATCAGAAAACCTTAAAATCCAAAATCCATAAACCTTAACTTGGCATTCATAAAAGAAGAAGTCATAACCCTTACCTTGGCCTATATAATCTAAAACCATAATCCTTATCTTGGCCCACTCAATTCAACTATCAAATAACCAAACCTTAAACCTTTTCAACCCTCATATCTTAACTCCTTCTCCAAGGTATGTACAAGCCTGCTGGGTTGAAAACTCGAAATGGTGGTCTAGGCAAAAGTTAAGGTACAAAAAAAACAACAGATTAAGAACTATGAATGGTCTGATTCTACAAGGATACATGAGAATCCTCGTCTCGAGGTCCGACCGCTTAAATAAAGATTGTTAATCAAGATGTCTCATGATTTAACTTTCTAGAAATCAGAAGCATACTCTCTCTAGAACCCGACATAGGCTCGAGTATGAACCAAGCTACATCAAAGCCTTTTTCGACCTATATCTCTCTGAGCCACAAATTAAATGTTTTATTTTTCAATCCAAACTCTCCTTGTTCCTGAAGGACTCTCCGATACTTCTATAATCTCTGGTGATATATGACTTTGCCTCAATTCAAGTCAAGTGTTCTACAATCAAAGTTCTGAATGTTCAATTCAAGCACTACAAAGATAAATCAATTTGGCAACTACTAAATTTTGTTGCTATTTATAAGAAATTTGTTGCCAACTCGAGTTGGCAACAAATTTGCAAACAAAAAACAGTAGTTGCTAAATGGCATGTCACCATATGATTTCAGCAACTAAGTCCAAAACAAATTTGTTGTCATATTGCATCCGTTCTAATATTGCTGCCATGTTGGTTGCTATGTTTGACGCATTTGTTGCCAACTCTAGCAACAACTTTTGAATGATTGTTGTTAAATACGACAACAAATAATTCATTTCTTGGTGCCAAAAATTAGCAACAAATTATTAACATTGGTTGCTAAAAATAAAAACAAATTATTAATCATTACAAACTTTCTGTTAATTGTTTGATAATAGAGAAATGTTTAGGGTAAATCAATAAATAGGAGGAGAATCATTCCACTTACAAGCATGAAGGATGTTCTGAAAAGCAATTGATAATAGTATAAGAAAGTGCTTTGGCTTATAAAGTGATACTTTGGCTCATATTTCTTCGATATGGGACACGTTTAAAAAAAATCTGATGTTGTTTGCATAACAAACAATAAAATATCTTGTTTCCAATAGAAACAAATCAAATAGCCCTTTCCATTATTTGTTTTCAAATGGCAACGACTTGAGAATATGATGTTATCTAGAAACAAACAGTAAAATTAATTGTTTCGATTGTCAACAAATTAAATATTGGTTTTCGTAGTTTGTGTCTAAATGGCAACAAATCGAAAATATGATACCATCCGGGAACAAATAGAAAACTAATTATTTCTAATGTCATCAAATCAAGTTTGGTTGTTGTAGTTTGTTGCCAAATGGAAACAAATCGAAAATAAGATGTCATCTAGAAACAAATAGTAAAATTACTTGTTTCTAATGTCAACTAATCATATATTTGTCGTCTTAGTTTGTTGATAAATGAAAACAAATCGAAATATGATGCCATCAAGCAAAAAATGGTAAAACCACTTATTTCCAATAGCAACAAATTAAAATATGTTGCCTTCATTTGGTTGAAAATTAGTGTGAAAAATGTCGCTTTATAATACGCAACATATAAATAATATATGTTGCTATTTGTCAACAGTTCAAAAGTTCGTTGCCAAATTATTTTTCTATAATGCTCTAACTTTTGTAGTGAAGTAATGTATCTTCTAATATAGGCTCGGAGTGCCTAATTCAGGTCAAGCTTTCCCAAAGTGGGGGATTCCTATATTTGTGGTGGTTCCTCCAAATCAAACTCCCAAAAAGTTGTAATCTGGGGATCTCACTTGTAGACCCCAATTTTTATCAAAATAGTTTTCAAAATATCAATCGATCTCTATCAATCCAATTCTCTTAGCTTTGCATAACCCTGACCTTGCATAACGTTCATCAATCTATCTCTCTTAGGTTTTCATAACCCTTACCTTGTGAAGCGTCTCATGCATCCTCAGAGAGTATAAGTTTGCATCATTGCATCATTATGTGCATAATCTGAGTTATTTGCACCTATCTACTAACATCTTTTGCAGGCTAATCAAATTGCTTGTGTTTATCGTCTTGCAGAATAACTTTATTTTGTAGAAACTGACGGTATATAGACCGCTTCTAGATTGCAGAGCATCTAGAACTATTCTCCGTCCCGACACAGACTACTTTGACATTCGATTTTCCAAACCTCATTGAAAGTGGGGGATTCTGTAGACACATAATCATGTCTCCCCAATTTAGTATCCAATGATGAAACATATCGTTGTCATAATTGGTCTGGTCCAAAGGAGAGCAATCCGAACAGCTAAGCCCAAAATCGTTTTAAAAACCGAAAGTCTATCTATTTATTCCAAGCCTAGTTTTAAAGGCCCAATTAATTATTCATGATATTAATTGTATTTTCAAACCCATTTTCAAAAATAACAATTAATTATTCTTAATAATTAATTGTATATTCTATATGTATTTCCTAATTTAAGAGACACTAGATTTCCAAATTCAAATGAAAGATAGGGATAACAAATAAAACCCGGTCAGATCTGCGATTGCGCTACGCACAACCTAATGAGTTCCATGCACCGGGGTGCGCATGCGCGACATGAAGATAGTCAGCAAAACTCAGACACGCAAAGCTCGGTGCTCCGCGCATCGGGATTACACGCCGCACAATACCGATCTTATCTCGTTTTTCTAATTCCTTTATAAATAGACCTCGTTCCATTCGATTTTGGGACACGGCTTTTATACCCCTTCACACACAAATACTTCTCAAAAAGTTTGTCAAACACTCCAAACACATATTCCTAAATACTTTGATCTCCAACAAAGCTTCAAGATTGCTCCTCACGCGGATCTGTATTCAAGACTCAGGCGACAAAGGTATAATTCCTAAGGGTCCTTAATATTTCAATTCCTATTTAATTTCTTTTAGAAACTAACAAGTTTTTCATGATGTAAATCCTTAATTAATTCATGATTTATGTATAATCTAATCACTAATCTTTTTCTTTACATTTTTATTTCTTATATTCGTGCATGCCTATGTGTTTATTGCTTTCATCACCTTATATGTTTATTTTTGCTAATTGTAGACACAAAATTGTGTCTCCCCATTCGGTACCCAATGATGAAACATACCATTATCTTAATTGTCCCAGTTCAAAGGAAGAGCAATCAAACGAGATAAGCTCAAAAATATTTTACGAACATAAAGTCTATTTATTTGTTTAAAACAATTTTGAGCCCATTTTTAAGAGCCCAATTAATAATTAATTGTATTTTTAAAACCAATTTCATAAAGCCCAATTAATTATTATTTTCAATATATTCTTAATAACTAATAAATATTTCCTAAATTCAAAGATATTTCAAAAATCAGGTTTTTATTCCAAAAGATAACTGATTACGGAGTTCAAAAGATAAAATTTCATCAAAGATAAAAAGCAATCTTTAAACGAACGAAAACCACTCATATCTGCGTTGCGTCAAGCGCAGTAGGATACTTTGACGCAGCACATAAATAGTTAACAAAATACAGGTTCGCAATATAGAGTACGCTAAACGCACGAAGCTTGCGCTAGGTGCATGACAGTGCATAGAGCGCACGCTCCATGCGCGGAGCGCACAAGCCGTGCGCCTAGTGCAGGCTATGTTCTATCGTTTCCGCGTGAATTTTGGGTTTGTTTAACCTATAAATAGTCTTGTTTCGACGAAAGTATTTCATAAGCTTTTCATACGACATTATAACTCATACTTCACATCTAAATCATCTTCAACCTTATATTCAAATACATTCAAACACATACATTCAAACCACATTCAAATTTTGAGCTTCAAGATTGCTCCTCCTGCAGATCGTTACATAAGACCCAGGCGACAAAGGTATAATTCTTGAAATTTAATTTCAATCAATTCCTTATTTTACTAACAATCTATTTGTCATAAAGCATATCCTTAAAGAATTAACGTTCTCCTTAACATTCTTCTCTATTCTCTTTCTTTTTATATTCCAAATCATTATTACATTATTATAAAGTATGCATGTTATTGTATACTGTAGTGCTTTCATCACCGCACATGTTTATTACTGCTAATTACAAAACCAAAATAAATGTTCTAATGCTAAATTCAGATAATTTGGACTGGATTATGTTCCGTGTAATTTGATTGCATAATAACATGTCACCAAAATTACTCTTTTGCGTGTTTAATGAACCAACATAGATTAATTCTTTGATTGCATTAACATATTGTTTGGTTATTTTATTGCATAACACTCGACATGAATCGTATTAAGTAGAGGCCAGCAACGGATGAGTTTGATTCCTCATCATATTCGTACCCTCACCCCCGAACTCAATCTTTGGTTCATTTTAATGGATTCATGACGGGAAAATCTACATTGGATAAGTCCCTAAGTTGTCCTTATGGTTATTTAAAATTCAATTAGGTTTATGAGTCTTTCTTTAAAGACTTGTTGACGACTTCTTTATTTCAAACAATTTTCAAACAAAAACCTTTACAATGAGGTAGTCAAATACGCGCTCTTCCCGCGTAGGCAATAAAAAAATGCCTATACTAATCAAGACCTAAATAAATATTTCAACATTGAAGTCGGATAATTTGGACAATTGGATTAGGTTCGTAGTAGTTTGATTGTTTAATGAACATATCATAAAAATTAGTCATTTGCTTGTTTAATATACCAATATAGATTAATTTTTAGAATGTCTTAAACATATTGCTGCGTTGTTTTTTATTTGCATAAAAATAGACATGAATTATATTAAGTAGAGGCCAATAACGGGCGAATTTTGATTCATGATCATATTCGTATCCTTACCCCCCGAGCTCAATCTTTGGTTCAAAATCATGACGGAAAAGTCTACATCGGATAAGTCCCTAGAATGTCTATACGATTTCCCATAAATCCAATTAAGTTTATGAGTCTCATTTAAAGACTTGTTGGCGACTTCTTTTCAAATCAAATTCCAAAACTAAAACCTTTAATGAGGTAGTCTGTTGAGCCAATATGGTTTTGATGATGACAAACTAAAGTAATAACTAACAAGGTTTATAAGTTTTATATCTGCAAGGTTCATAAATTAATAATGGTGCTTTATAAAGATAATAAGTGAAGTTCCTGAGTTGGAACTCCAAGTGAAGAATGAAGTTCTTGAGTTGGAACTCCAAGAGAAGAAGAGTTCAGTTACATAAGGGTGTAATTAGGTTTCTTATGTAAGAAACAAAGATCATCATAAGGTAATGAATTGGAACTATGGAGTTGTTCCTTTGAATAAAGGAACTGTTTCTATGGAACTGGCATAAGAAACATGTGTCTAAAATGAGGAATTGACAAAACATTGGTAAGGAACTACAAAGTTAAATAAGAGATTGTTTGTCTGTTCCTTTCACTATGAAAGAAACAGACTTGTTGGCACAACTTAAAGGAACAAACAAATGGTCTTAAATAAAGGACCGAGTAATATTTTTGTTAAAGAAAACCAAAATACACGGTTACATCTGTTGAACAAAACCAGAGTAAAATTAGGATAGATTTTAGGAAAGATTGACTAATGTAAATTCGGTTATTAAAAGATTTCCAAAAAGATATTTTCGGATTTCAAAAAGATATTTTCCTAAATATTTATCTATTTTTGAAATAAATCTTTTAAGATATTATTTGATTAAGAAAAGTTTTAAATGACATTTAATTTATTAGGAAAACCGATTTTAGTCAAAACACTATCCTAATTAATTGCTTGATTTTAGGAATAATGCTTCATCGGTTAAACGTTCATGTTGAACGTGCAAACTTAGTGGGTTAGTAAATTAGTGGTTCCTTGTTCCTTAAGCATAGGAACATGCATGATTTAACTCCACTACTCCACTAACACATGATCTAAACCACCTTCATTAAACTTACTGCTATTTAAGACAAGCACTTAACTAAGTTCCATGTGTGTCAGACAAAGTGATAATTAATCTACAAAGGTATTAATTTAAGTATCACGTTTATTGAGTCAGTACCACCAAAGTTCAAAGTTCCAAGTTCCAAGTTTCATTACCATATGAGTTCATTGTTTCATTAGTACTTTCTATCATTCTACTATTCTGTATTTCGAGTTAAGAAAAGAGTTGAAAAGAACTCTTATAGTTTAAGTTTGAGGATGGGGTTTGAGTGAACTTCTGTAAAGTGTGAGGCTTTGAGTGAAGCAAAGAAAGAGAAAGGAACTTCGAGTGAAGTTCGAGAGGAACAACAGTTAGAGGGAATTGTTGTTGGGACTTGAGTTTGTAGAAGAACTCAAGGAGTGGCCCGAGAGATAATAGGTTTGTAACAAAGGTGTTTTGGCTTATTATAGTGAAAGAGTTGAGTTTAAAATCCCTAGTGGTCGAGGTTGTTTCTTCTTGTTGGGCCCAAGAAGTTTTTCCTCGTAAAAGTCTTTTGTGTCTTTCTCTTGTTCCTTTTGATTGTTTTATAATTCCGCGAAAAGTTACATTCATTTCCCACACATACAATTCACCCCCCTCTTGTAGTGTTCCTATAGAAATAACAATTGGTATCAGAGGTAGAACTCACAAAAATAGGAAACCCTATTGAGAAAAAGATCCTGAGAAACATAAACACTGTGGAAAAGATCGAAGAAGGTTACTCAACATTACAACCTTCAATGTTCAACGGGAAATTCTTCACATACTGGATGAATCGGATGGAGATGTTCATCAAGGCAGAGAACTATCAGGTATGGAGAGTCATAGAGGTTGGAGATTTCAAAGTCACAACCAAAAATGAAAGGAACGAGGTAGTTTCTAAACCAATCTGTGATTTTGATTCAGTTGACTATAAGAATTGAAAATTAATTCTAAAGATATCCAACAACTATATTGTGGTCTTGGACCTCATGAATACAACCGTGTCATGGGGTGCAAAACCGCTAAATAAATATGGGATTTACTTATAGTCACCCACAAAGGAACTAGTGAGGTTAAAAGGTCTAAAATTGATTTACTAATGAATAAATATGAACTCTTTGCAATGAAACCATATGAGGCAATTTGGTATATGCTTAATCGATTTTCTAACATTGTTAACGAGTTAGAGTCTCTTGGAAAGTATATTTCATCTGAGGAACAGGTTCGCAAAATTTTAAGGAGCTTGCCAAAGGAGAAATGGATGGCCAAAGTAACTGCTCTCCAAGAAACCAAAGATTTCACCAAGTTCAATCTAGAGCAGCTAGCTGGTTCATTGTTGACCCATGAACTCCAGTTAGGAACTCAATATGGTGAAAGTTCCACAAATTGGGCACTTGCTCTAAAGGCTGATAAAGAGGAAGAAGAAGAGGAAGACTTTGATGTAGAAGAAACTATGAAGCTTGTTCGAAAATTCAAGAGGATGTACAAAAATATGAAATCGAACAAAACCAAAGGTAAAAAGTCTTCTTATTCAAAATTTGAATCTGGTTGCTATAAATGTGGTAGCTTAGATCACTATATTAAAGAGTGTCCCTCTTGGGAACAAGGATCTGAATCCGAAGAGGAAGTTTTGGGACAAAGGAACTGCTCAGCTATGTGTAATGGCCAAATCTGACTTTAAGTCTAAAACTGAGTTACGTATTAATAAGTCTAATGTGTGTTCAAGAAAGGAACTCAAGAAAATGTGGGTTCCTAATTCTAATAACTAGACGTTATGAATGCCTTAGTGAGGGGAAACAATATATGGCACCTGTTGTTCCTTGCGTTTATCTAGTGAAGTATTTAAATATCTCTCACTCAAAAGGCATATAAAAATTATAGAGATGATTTTGTTAAGTAAGTTATGATGTCTTGTTTTTTTCTAAATGGCAAATTCATCTAGCGCGCATATGTAGAGTTTTTGTGAAATGTCTTCCATATGAATGTGTGTGACCACAATTGTTTCTATGTTTTATGCATAGTCATGAGTTAAATTTAAAAGATGACTCACTGATTTCTTTGTAATATTACCCTTACTGTCCATATTGCTAATTGTTAGTCAAAATGAAGAGGAAGTAAAAAGTGTAGTTCCTTGCATTTGAGGAATTCATTTGTTATACATTTCACCCACACCGAGTGCATAACATGTGAATGTTCAATTATGTGTATAAACGAGCAATATCATTCTCTAAATTATCAAACCTCTTATTCTATCATTTATTTAAAAAAAAATGGAAAAATATTTTAAATAAGTCAACCTTTGCGTGGTCTTCCCCTTTTAAGTTAAACTTTTGATTATTCCTGAGTCAAATTTGTACCACCATTAACTTTAATTAAGCTACATGACCGTTAACCTGATAAACTGGTAAATAAAAAAGTTTGACTTTAACCAAACCCATTGACCCCATTAACCCATCCAAAACTGAAAACTCACCCAAAAGTAAATTACCCCACTTAACATAAATAATTTCTCTCTTTTATTTCATCATTTCCATTCTATTGTACGAAACTAAGCATCGGCAGTCCGATACGCTTGGCCATGGCATCCGCCTTCTCCGCAACAGTCCAAAGGAAGTAGAGCTTAGACCGAAAGCCGAGGAACGGGAACATCAAATCAACCCACAATATTGAATTATCAATTATGGAGCGATGACTCGAATTCAAAAACAGAACATAAAAAATTAGGAGTGCATCAAAAGTTTTGGTTATTTCAAAATTTGAAGATCAAAAACTTCAATCAAATAGGAGCAAGAAAAGGTGAAGCAGCAGGAAAAGCAACAACTCTTCCATTGTTGAAAGCTTCTATAGGGTGGAAATATACAATACCCCATTAACAAATACAAGATATAAACCATACCCATTTCAGCTTTTCCTAAAATTGTAGGGATTAAAGTTTTTAAAAAAAGGCAAAATACAAGAATGTTTAGTAGCTTTATGGGAAAAGAATGATATAACATGAAAGATCTTTAGAAAAATCGAAGATATGGATGAGAGCTCTTGGTTGAAGCTCTCGTGGCCGACAAAGCATTGCTTGTACCTTCATTCCCTCTCTCTCTCTCTCTCTCTTTCTCTCTTCCCACTGTCTATCAGCAGCTAAACCCATCTCCAACAAGGCTTCAACGACCAACCGACGAGTAAACCGATCGTGATTGCTACCCATATTGACTGTGCTGATTGGTAAGCGTAGTACTGTGTGAGAAGCTTCTGAGGGATGTTGTGGGTCCATATGTTACCACGCTTACTAGGAGCTTCACAGTAGAGATATATCTCACCACATTGACATGATTTTTTTCTGTTTTTGATGTTTGTAATTAGGGAGTATTCGACAGTAATTGGGGAGTCAATTTTGGTTTTGGGTTCAAACCTCACACCTGCTCATATGAGAAGAAACAGAGTACAAAGAGATAGAGAGAGAGATGGGAAAGAAATGAAGTTTTAAAGGTAAAATATGGAAAAGGGAGAAAAAATAGGGGGTAGGGGAAGCAACGTTCACTTGACACATCAACCCTGTAACCAGCTCTTACCTACAGTTCTAGGTAACATTTTGATCTAGCCTAATCAAAGTTAATGGTGCTACAAAGTTGGCTTGACCAAGAATAATCAAAAGTTTAACTTAAAATGAGAAGACCACGTAAAGGTTGGCTTATTTAAAACAATTTTTCCAAAAAAAATTCCTCCAAACCTTTCATTTCACATTTACATACCTTTTTCTTTCTAATCAGTTCACCATATATCCAAATCCTTCAATTTGTGTTCCTCGACTATAACTTTAAATAGTGATGATGATGCAACATTTGAGGGGGAACTAAGGAAAGAAAAAGAAAAGTTTGAGGGAGAATAAGTTTATATGGAGATGAAAAAGGAGAGATTGAGGGAGACAAAGAAGAAATAAAATTATGAGAGCAAACAGGAGAATAACATGAGAGATGTGTGAGAGAAAGATAGAGAAGAGATTCAACGTTCCATAAGTTATTCAAGTTTCTACTTCTACAAAGCTGTCATAAAATCTATGGGTTCTAGTAGTCCCATGTATGTTCCTTTAGTATCAAATCTGAAGTAAACAAAAGGAATTAA
This sequence comes from Beta corolliflora, assembly GCA_947648045.1. NCBI lineage: Eukaryota > Viridiplantae > Streptophyta > Magnoliopsida > Caryophyllales > Amaranthaceae > Beta > Beta corolliflora. The sequence goes on from CANSZD010003294.1 coordinate 2,030,786, forward strand.
TTAGTTTCTTGAAACTTAAAGCAAGGAACAGACAGTGGATTTCCATTCAAAATATCAGAAATGAAGTAAGGAACTGACGTGTGTTTTCAAAGGCAAATCACAAAGTAAACTGCAAGTTTAGGAAAGGTAATGGTGGAGGAACAAGTGACCAATTCATATATTTTTTTTCACTTAGCCTATTCCAACCATTCCTTCATAAAAATGAGCATTGGATCTTCTATTTGAATTTTATTGGACATTCTATTTGTTTTCTACTCTATGGATTGCACTTTGGTAAAGTGGTGGTTTATGTTTAGTATGCTTTAGCTTCTTTAACTAATTGATTAACATGTGCATTAGGATGGCTAATATTACTAGATTGATGTTTGAGCAAATTGAAAATTTTAAAGTCATGTTTGACCATTAATTATATATTTATGGTGGTGTAGTGTCACTTTAAGTTTGGAAGATTGATCATAAATTCTTGAAAAACAATACACTTTTTGATGATGTCAAAAGGGGGAAGATAATGGCAAAGTAGCTTATTTATTGTTGTTATTCTGGTTCATTCTCTACTTAACATGATCTTGCATTGTTATATGTTATTTTATTTGTGTTAGTTTTTATATTACTTTGCCTTGGTTTGTCATCACCAAAAAGGGGGAAATTGTTGAGCCAATATGGTTTTGATGATGACAAACTAAAGTAATAACTATCAAGGTTTATAAGTTTTATGTGTGCAAGGTTCATAAATTAATAATGGTGCTTTATAAAGATAATAAGTGAAGTTCCTGAGTTGGAACTCTAAGTGAAGAATGAAGTTCTTGAGTTGGAACTCCAAGAGAAGAAGAGCTTAGTTACATAAGGGTGTAATTAGGTTTCTTATGTAAGAAACAAAGATCAGTATAAGGTAATGAATTGGAACTATGGAGTTGTTCCTTTGAATAAAGGAATTGTTTATATGGAACTGGTATAGGAAACATGTATCTAAAACGAGGAACTGACAAAATATTGGTAAGGAACTACAAAGTTAAATAAGAGAATGTTTGTATGTTCCTTTCACTATGAAAGGAACAGACTTGTTGGCACAACTTAAAGGAACAAACAAATGGTCTTAAATAAAGGAACAAGCAATATTTTTGTTAAAGAAAACCAAAATACACGATTACATGTGTTTAACAAAACTAGAGTAAAATTAGGATGGATTTAAGGAAAATTTGACAAATGTAAATTCGGTTATTAAAATATTTCCAAAAAGATATTTTCGGATTTCAAAAAGATATTTTCATAAATATTTATATGTTTTTGAAATAAATCTTTTAAAATCTTTTAAGATATTATTTGATTAAGAAAAGTTTTAAATGACATTTAATTTATTAGGAAAACCGATTTTAGTCAAAACACTATCCTAATTAATTGCTTGATTTTAGGAATAATGCTTCATCAGTTAAACGTTCATGTTGAACGTGCAAAATTAATGGGGTTAGTGGTTCCTTGTTCCTTAAGCATAGGAACATACATTGTTTAACTCCACTACTCCACTAACACATGATCTAAACCACGTTCATTAAACTTACTGCTATTTAAGACAAGCACTTAACTGAGTTCCATGTGTGTCTGACAAAGTGATAAAAAATATACAAAGTTATTAATTTGAGTATCACGTTTATTGAGACAGTACCACCAAAGTTCTAAGTTCTAAGTTCCAAGTTCCAAGTTCCAAGTTTCATTACCATATGAGTTTATTGTTTCATTAGTACTTTCTATCATTCTACTATTCTGTATTTCGAGTTGAGAAAAGAGTTGAAAATAACTCTTATAGTTTAAGTTTGGGGAAGGGGTTTGAGTGAACTCCTGTAAAGTGTGAGGCTTTGAGTGAAGCAAAGAAAGAGAAAGAAATTTCGAGTGAAGTTCGAGAGGAACAACAGTTAGAGGGAACTGTTGTTGGGGCTTGAGTTTGTAGAGGAACTCAAGGAGTGGCCCGAGAGATAATAGGTTTGTAACAAAGGTGTTTTGGCCTATTATAGTGAAAGAGTTAAGTTTAAAATCCCTAGTGGTCGAGGTTGTTTCTTCTTGTTAGACTCAAGAAGTTTTTCCTCGTAAAAAATTTTTGTGTCTTTCTCTTGTTCCTTTCATTGTTTTATAATTCCGCGAAAAGTTACGTTCATTTCCCACACATACAATTCACCCCCTTCTTGTAGTGTTCCTATAGAAATAACATAGTCAAATTTGCGCTCATCCCGCGTAGGCAATAAAAATATGCCTAAAGTACCCTAACTCCAGAATTTATAATTTGGTTCATTGACTATCACAATGGATTCGTTAGGGGAAAACCATCATTGAATCAAGTCCCTTTGATTTGTCCTTTATTCGTATAGATGTAATATGGTTCATGAGTTTTCCTTTTAGAAAACTTGTTGGCGAGTTCATTCTTTTCAATATTAAAACCCCATGTAGGCGACAACTTTTATATGCCTACACGTAGCCACTTCATCTGACAGCCAAATTCATCCTTATGATAGCCTTAATCTAGAAAGGTCTAAGTCATATCAGATATAAATAAGTTTTGTTGATCTTACCGATTTTCAGTCTTATGTTCAGTAAACAAAGTAGTATCCTAAATCATGAATATAGTATATTGAATAAAAAAAAGTCTTTTATAAGGATTACACGTGTGATTTTTAAAATTAGGAAAAACAAGAATAAGTCAATCTTTGACCTGCCTTCTAAAAGTGAGTTAACCTTTTGATTAACTCAGAATACGTTAGAATTGTGGGGGTACCTACTTTAATTGGGTTAAATAACCTATAACCTAAAGAACAAGTCACCACCACTGTGAAAACCTCAACTTTCCCGAAAACACCAGCCCCATCCATTTTTCTCTCCTTCTTCTCTCTCCTCCCCCTTCACCTCCATATGATACCCCCTCCCCTTCCGCCGGCCCTCACACCCCAGCAAGTCAGTCACCAAACCCCGCCCACCTCCACCCACCAGCCCCCACCCCCCGAAAATGTGTTGGATTATGCTCCAAAATTAGTCAAATAGTTTTCCTAATAGTTAGGATTAGTTGCTAATAATTAGTTAGTGGGTTAACAAGTAGTGGTCTAGATAATGGTCTAGTTAGTGGGATAGCAAGTAGTGGGCTACATAGTGGACATGTTATTAGTAGTGCTTTGTATGCCTATTTAAAGGTTGTTTTGTTTATTCATTATGTGAGTATGAAAAATATATAAAAAATGTAGTCTTTCAATTCTCTCTAAGTTTCTACTCTAAAAATTCTACATGGTATTAGAGCCAACATTAAACATTATGTCACAATCTTGATTCTTGGTAATTCTTCCCGCATGATGGACCTTCTCTTCATGGAGCACTTCTCTCCATTAACATGGAAGCACTTCTCTTCCTAATGTGATGCACTTCTCATCACCAAACATTTGTTGATGCACTTCTCACCAACACCATCTTTTGTTGATGCACATTATCACCAACCTTCACTCAATGGAGCACTTATCTCCATAAACTCTCTTCGACGTAGTCTTGCAAATTTGACCACATCCACCACTACAACTTCGGAAACCGTCTCTGCGTTGAATACGACTTCCACCATTTTCAGATTGCCAATATCTGATTTGCTTGTGAAGATTGCTCCTTCACCTCAAATGACTTGTCTCCCTCTTTTTACAATAACCAAATTTCATATTTTCATGGGTTAAAAGGGAACCCATCCACACATCTAAGTAAAACCATTACTTGCCATGGTTAAACACATAAAACACTCATAAATTTTCTCCTACTTGTTTTTTTTAAAAAAAAAAATTTTGTAACACTCTTTCTCTACCCTTTTTTTCTTCTTCTTCTTCATTTCTCTTCAACTTTTTTTTTTTTTGGATCTAACCTGATGCTCTTGATACCATGTAGAATTTTTAGAGGAGAAACTTAGAGAGAATTGAAAGACTACATTTTTTATATATTTTTCATACTCACATAATGAATAAACAAAACAACCTTTAAATAGGCATACAAAGTACTACTAATAACATGTCAACTATGTAGCCCACTACTTGCTATCCCACTAACATGTAGAATTTTTAGAGGAGAAACTTAGAGAGAATTGAAAGACTACATTTTTTATATATTTTTCATACTCACATAATGAATAAACAAAACAACCTTTAAATAGGCATACAAAGCACTACTAATAACATGTCCACTATGTAGCCCACTACTTGCTATCCCACTAACTAGACCATTATCTAGACCACTACTTGTTAACCCACTAACTAATTATTAGCAACTAATCCTAACTATTAGGAAAACTATTTGACTAATTTTGGAGCATAATCCAACACACCCCCTTGCCCCAAAATTTGTAGGAGCCAACATTAAACATTATGTCACAATCTTGATTCTTGGTAATTCTTCCCGCATGATGGACCTTCTCTTCATGGAGCACTTCTCTCCATTAACATGGAAGCACTTCTCTTCCTAATGTGATGCACTTCTCATCACCAAACATTTGTTGATGCACTTCTCACCAACACCATCTTTTGTTGATGCACATTATCACCAACCTTCACTCAATGGAGCACTTATCTCCATAAACTCTCTTCGACGTAGTCTTGCAAATTTGACCACATCCACCACTACAACATCGGAAACCGTCTCTGCGTTGAATACGACTTCCACCATTTTCAGATTGCCAATATCTGATTTGCTTGTGAAGATTGCACCTTCACCTCAAATGACTTGTCTCCCTCTTTTTACAATAACCAAATTTCATATTTTCATGGGTTAAAAGGGAACCCATCCACACATCTATGTAAAACCATTACTTGCCATGGTTAAACACATAAAACACTCATAAATTTTCTCCTACTGATTTTTTTAAAAAAAAAAAATTTGTAACACTCTTTCTCTCCCCTTTTTTTTTCTTCTTCTTCTTCATTTCTCTTCAACTTTTTCTTTTTTTGGATCTAACCTGATGCTCTTGATACCATGTAGAATTTTTAGAGGAGAAACTTAGAGAGAATTGAAAGACTACATTTTTTATATATTTTTCATACTCACATAATGAATAAACAAAACAACCTTTAAATAGGCATACAAAGCACTACTAATAACATGTCCACTATGTAGCCCACTACTTGCTATCCCACTAACATTTAGAATTTTTAGAGGAGAAACTTAGAGAGAATTGAAAGACTACATTTTTTATATATTTTTCATACTCACATAATGAATAAACAAAACAACCTTTAAATAGGCATACAAAGCACTACTAATAACATGTCCACTATGTAGCCCACTACTTGCTATCCCACTAACTAGACCATTATCTAGACCACTACTTGTTAACCCACTAACTAATTATTAGCAACTAATCCTAACTATTAGGAAAACTATTTGACTAATTTTGGAGCATAATCCAACACACCCCCTTGCCCCAAAATTTGTAGGAGCCAACATTAAACATTATGTCACAATCTTGATTCTTGGTAATTCTTTTCGCATGATGGACCTTCATTTTTTTTATCTTCATGGAGCACTTCTCTCCATTAACATGGAAGCACTTCTCTTCCTAATGTGATGCACTTCTCATCACCAAACATTTGTTGATGCACTTCTCACCAACACCATCTTTTGTTGATGCACATTATCACCAACTTCACTCAATGGAGCACTTATCTCCATAAACTCTCTTCGACGTAGTCTTGCAAATTTGACCACATCCACCACTACAACATCGGAAACCGTCTCTGCGTTGAATACGACTTCCACCATTTTCAGATTGCCAATATCTGATTTGCTTGTGAAGATTGCTCCTTCACCTCAAATGACTTGTCTCCCTCTTTTTACAATAACCAAATTTCATATTTTCATGGGTTAAAAGGGAACCCATCCACACATCTAAGTAAAACCATTACTTGCCATGGTTAAACACATAAAACACTCATAAATTTTCTCCTACTGATTTTTTAAAAAAAAAAATTTTGTAACACTCTTTCTCTCCCCTTTTTTGTTCTTCTTCTTCTTCATTTCTCTTCAACTTTTTTTTTTTGGATCTAACCTGATGCTCTTGATACCATGTAGAATTTTTAGAGGAGAAACTTAGAGAGAATTAAAAGACTACATTTTTTATATATTTTTCATACTCACATAATGAATAAACAAAACAACCTTTAAATAGGCATACAAAGCACTACTAATAACATGTCCAATATGTAGCCCACTACTTGCTATCCCACTAACATGTAGAATTTTTAGAGGAGAAACTTAGAAAGAATTGAAAGACTACATTTTTTATATATTTTTCATACTCACATAATGAATAAACAAAACAACCTTTAAATAGGCATACAAAGCACTACTAATAACATGTCCACTATGTAGCCCACTACTTGCTATCCCACTAACTAGACCATTATCTAGACCACTACTTGTTAACCCACTAACTAATTATTAGCAACTAATCCTAACTATTAGGAAAACTATTTGACTAATTTTGGAGCATAATCCAACACACCCCCTTGCTCCAAAATTTGTAGGAGCCAACATTAAACATTATGTCACAATCTTGATTCTTGGTAATTCTTCCCGCATGATGGACCTTCTCTTCATGGAGCACTTCTCTCCATTAACATGGAAGCACTTCTCTTCCTAATGTGATGCACTTCTCATCACCAAACATTTGTTGATGCACTTCTCACCAACACCGTCGATGCACTTCTCACCAACTATCTATTTGTGGAGCACTTCTCTCCAACACGGTGCACTTCTCACCCATTGCTCTAAAATAATGTTTCTTCTTCGGCTACTTGTGCCATGCTTGCTTGCTCTTCATTTTGTGATCTACAATGTTTCGCCAAATGCCCAAATTTTTTGCATTTGAAACATTGTATTTTTCCCTTATGCCAACATTCATTTTCCTCATGACCGAACTTCTTACATACACTACATTGAGGAATTTTGCCTTTCCCCTTAGAATAAGAAGTCTTGGCCAAAAAAGCTTCTTCACCTTTGGTTGAGTCATTATTTTCTCCTCTCATTTGCCTTCTTTGATCAACGGCATGGAGTGCATTGATCAACTCTCCAAAAGTTAAAGTAGATAAATTTTTCGAGTCTTCAAGAGTAGAAATTTTTGTTTCATACCTATCCGGAAGAGTTACTAGAAGCTTGTCTACTACTCTTTGACTTGAAAAATCACCACCAAGGAGCTTTATTTGATTGACAATAGCCATCATTCGGTTTCTGTACTCCTTGGCACCTTCGGACTTTTTCATGCTTAGCATCTCAAACTCCCTTTTGAGATTTAAAACTTGCATCAACTTGGTGTGACTATTGCCTTCAAACTCCTCCTTGAGCTTTTCCCACGCCTCTTTAGGAGTTTCACATGACATTATAAGTGTGAAAATCCCTTCCGACAATGCCGAATGTAAACAAGAGAGCGTCCTTGGCCTCTTTGCCATGTCTTCTTCATATTTTTTTGTTTGGGCTACAGTGGGATTGTTTGGAAGAGTGGAGGGAGTAGCATCATTTTCTACCACATCCCATAGACTCAAATCATTTAAGTAAGCTTTCATTTTTATCGCCCAAGAGTGGTAATTTTCACCATTGAATATGGGAATAGGAAGAGAAAACTTGCTTGATGTCATTTGATAGGATTTAAACTCTCAATTTTTTTATTTTTTTGTTTTAAATATGTGTTTGAACCTCACAAGCCCTCTAGATCATATTGGCTCGTGATACCATGTAGAATTTTTAGAGGAGAAACTTAGAGAGAATTGAAAGACTACATTTTTTATATATTTTTCATACTCACCTAATGAATAAACAAAACAACCTTTAAATAGGCATACAAAGCACTACTAATAACATGTCCACTATGTAGCCCACTACTTGCTATCCTACTAACTAGACCATTATCTAGACCAGTACTTGTTAACCCACTAACTAATTATTAGCAACTAATCCTAACTATTAGGAAAACTATTTGACTAATTTTGGAGCATAATCCAACACACCCCCTTGCTCCAATATGATCTAGAGGGCTTGTGAGGTTCAAACACATATTTAAAACAAAAAAAAAATTGAGAGTTTAAATCCTATCAAATGACATCAAGCAATTTTTCTCTTCCTATTCCCATATTCAATGGTGAAAATTACCACTCTTGGGCGATAAAAATGAAAGCTTACTTAAAAGCTTTGATTCTATGGGATGTGGTAGAAAATGATGCTACTCCCTCCACTCTTCCAAACAATCCCACTGTAGCCCAAACAAAAAAATATGAAGAAGACATGGCAAAGAGGCCAAGGACGCTCTCTTGCTTACATTCGGCATTGTTGGAAGGGATTTTCACACTTATAATGTCATGTGAAACTCCTAAAGAGGCGTGGGAAAAGCTCAAGGAGGAGTTTGAAGGCAATAGTCACACCAAGTTGATGTAAGTTTTAAATCTCAAAAGGGAGTTTGAGATGCTAAGCATGAAAAAGTCCGAAGGTGCCAAGGAGTACGGAAACCGAATGATGGCTATTGTCAATCAAATAAAGCTCCTTGGTGGTGATTTTTCAAGTCAAAGAGTAGTAGACAAGCTTCTAGTAACTCTTCCGGATAGGTATGAAACAAAAATTTCTACTCTTGAAGACTCGAAAATTTTATCTACTTTAACTTTTGGAGAGTTGATCAATGCACTCCATGCCGTTGATCAAAGAAGGCAAATGAGAGGAGAAAATAATGACTCAACCAAAGGTGAAGAAGCTTTTTTGGCCAAGGCTTCTTATTCTAAGGGGAAAGGCAAAATTCCTCAATGTGGTGTATGTAAGAAGCTCGGTCATGAGGAAGATGAATGTTGGCATAAGGGAAAAATACAATGTTTCAAATGCAAAAAATTTGGGCATTTGGCGAAACATTGTAGATCACAAAATGAAGAGCAAGCAAGCATGGCACAAGTAGCCGAAGAAGAAACATTATTTTAGAGCAATGGGTGAGAAGTGCACCGTGTTGGAGAGAAGTGCTCCACAAATAGATAGTTGGTGAGAAGTGCATCGACGGTGTTGGTGAGAAGTGCATCAACAAATGTTTGGTGATGAGAAGTGCATCACATATGAAGGGAAGTACTTCATAAAAATTAAAAACCACTACTACAAAAAAGGCCAAAGATAACTGTTATATAAGGCTTTACATAACACTTTTGATGCGTTTTCCAAGTCAGTGTAATGTAAAGTAAAGATAACACCTAATGGAAGTGTTATGTTTGGAAGAGAAAACATAACAGTCATTTATAATACACGTTATACTACTAGATAACACATTTGTCAAATAACCGTTAAGTTTGCTATTTTTAAGCTAGTTTGACCGAAGGAATATTTAACTACTATCTTAAATAACTGTTATCTTTGTTACAAGCAAACACAACTCTTCTTTGCTCAAGTGTTATGTTTTCTTATAATATTATAACAGGTTTTTTCCATAACTGTTATCTTTGATATTATTATTTTTTTTAAAAAAAAAAACAAATTGTGACATGCTTCAACGGTGCATTGACACCAGCTTCCAAATTGCTACAGCGCGGCTAATTCAATTTACAATAAAGCACCATATGTATAATATGCAACCCATATCTCAAAATCAACAAATTAAAGATGATATTCCAAACCTCCAAAATTCTGTATATATACACAATAATTCAACCAACACTTATATTTCCAAACTTCCAAAAACAACTATACATATAAATATGTATCTAAATAAAAAAAAAAGCTAAAATCAAATTCATCCCGACCACATCAATATTCATACCCAAATTAAAAAAATATATGTACGTCCAAAAATTGATTAAGGTAAAAAAAAAAAAAAAAAAAAAAGAGGCATGAAGTTCAAACTCATTCATCATCATTCATGACTTGTTCTTCGTGATCCTCGACATATGTAATCCACAACTCTCTGAGTTCATCAATTTTATCCTGAGAATAGGTTGGAGGGATGCCATGATAGTACTACAATAAAGATAAGACAAGTCTCCATCAAAAATTGAAAAGTAATTAAACACAATAATCATGAATGGTCGAATTAAAAAGGAAACAAACCAAAAGGAAAACAAATAAGAAGATGATCGAAGTTAAACATTTGCACACTACAAATGCAGTGTTAAAGCATAATGCTCAAGATCTAAGTGTCATAATTAAAAATTACACCAAGTGGAAAAGTCATAAACATAATAGTATAATAAACAATTACTGAAGAAATAATTAATGTTAACGATTATTATATTGCCCAAAGTTTGGAAATCATAAAACACAAAAGGAAAAATTGTAATTAATAAAGTACCTTATCTGGAATTACTAGTCGTCTGAACTCTATAGTCTCAAGCATGTAGCGACACACATAATATCCACAATCTAAAGTACCAAGCGGTTGGCGAGGGCACTATAAACAAGAAATCACAAATAGCTTAATTAAGGAAAATCAAAAATATTTTTGCCTAATAAGATAATATAATATAAGAGTCAGATACCTGCACTTGGTTCCATCTAATTTCCGGATTCTTTTTAATCTTCTTGATATCTTTTCGATAATACATGCTAAATTTTATAATCCCCCTATATAATCATAAAATAAAATAATAGTATCATCATAAGTAGTCATAGCAATAGATGTATTAAATATAGTCCTTTAGTACATACTCGTTAATGATCTTTTTAGCAAACGGTCGAACTTCATTTTGTGCTCCTGCTGGATCTAACCAATATACCAATCCGTTCCAAGGACTCGATAATGTGACTAACATCCAATGGTTGTTGTACAATTAAATAAGTAATGAAGAACAAAACAAAATCATCATTAATTTAAATCACACCATAACTTTTGTAGTCAAATCAATAATTTATATAAATGAACACACAACACTTACTTCTCATTATATGGTGCAAAAAAAAGTTGATTAATATTTTTAGCATCATTACATGCAAAGACGCAAGCTAAATAATCTGATCGAGGATCTCCTTCTTCCATTGTTGTTGGTGTCAAAGGACTTAGAATGTTGGTATCACAAAATCCATATACCCCTGAAATCCCCTCACTAATACAAACCTCTCGCAAGTACCTATCAAATCTCGTAACATTGTTTTAGAAAATATCAAATTATCCAGAAACATGACATTATATAATCACTAATTAGAAAAAGGAAAAAGATTCACTCACTTCATGAATATGGACATGTGAGTTGATCCAATCTCCTTTTGGAAGCACCAATCAAGCATATCCTCGTAATCTATGGCAACATCTTGTTCATTAAAAAATACGTTAGCCGGAATTTTAATGGAAATAGTTTCTTGCCTCTTTTTCATCCGTAGAGCTTGAATCTTAAAAGCTCGCACCAAACAAGTGGTCAACTTCTCTTTATCTTCTGCAGTGATAGAGTACTTTTTAATGGATGATGATTGTGATGATGCCATTCCTGGAGATGGTGTGGGTCGTGTGGCAAGATGTGCCTGTTTATCATTCTTGATAAGATCCACACAAGAAAAATATAATACTTGTTTATATATTCAAAAATGATATGAATAAGCTTTGTGCGATAGAAAAAAAAAACTTTTTTTTGTTCATACCTTCTTCGGTGGAAGAATCAAATGAGTGGCCAAAGAATATAAGCCTCCTTAGCTTGGAATACATCTTCGAAATTCCTCGGTAGGGCATGGTAAAAGTGCACGAGGCTCAATAACTTCAATGACGGCAACACGACGATGATTATCCTTAGGGGTGTTATGATGAACAAGTAAAACCTCTCGTTGCGCTTGGTATGTACACTTTACCCTTAGCAACAACCTTGAGCTCATTGTCACATTCAATCGCCAAGTAACAATCACTCTCACCCTGTTTTTTATAATAAAATTAAGGAGTACAACTTTAAGAAACGATACCCATTAGTGTAAAATATATAACTTTAAAAATCCCCTTCCTCCAAATGATCCAAAGGTTTGCAGTTTAATCCCCCTCGTAAATAGCTCTGAAATTTCTAACTCATCAGACTAGCTGTGTAAGCTTCGGATTTTTGGTGACGAAGGATGGTTTGGCTGAATCAGCTAGCTGTGTAAAACCACCTCTTGCTCTTAACTTGGAGCAAAATGGGTTGATCGGCAGGATGAGCTTCACCGATTCGGGTTCCGTCGGGGCAATACAACACTTAGGCGAGTGGGGAGTGTTCCAAGTAGCTTGACTAATGCTTCTTATTATTCATCTCGGTACCTAGATGCAAAGTTGAGTTTGCCGACTGATGTATATGATTTCTCAAATTCAATTAATAGGCTTTATGGAAAGCTTGAGGAAGGGAGTTTCGATAGTCCTGCGAGGTTTGATATGGTTTACGAACATTTGGAGTCACCTCAGTTAGTGCCAAACTCACTATCTTGTTCTGTAAAAGATTTTAGTGGAGTCAAACATGATGATGCTGAGTTTACAGTGATAGATAAGCGGGTAGAATCAGAGTTCTCCTGCAAGGAAGCAAAGAAGTTAAATGAATCTGTTGCCGAGGACTTGAAAGTCTCGAGCGTAGAAGTAATTGACATAGCTGAGCTCTTTAAGGGTGAAGGAATATGCTCAGACGAGGAGAGAAACATTGACAGTTTGGATGCAACCTTCGATTGTGTGGGTAAAGATGCTTTAATAGATAAATTCGGTGTTACGGATATTAAAGAGTCAAATGTTGAAGAGGAGGTTTTAGATTTGCATAAAATGGTCACGCTCTGTGATCGATGAGTTAGAAATTTCGAAGGATGTCCTCAATTTACACAAGTTTGATATGGTAATTAGAAAATTAAAAGGGTGGGGGGGAGTAGTACTGGGAGAAGTATCCAGAAAATTAATGTAGTAGTATTATAGTGGGAAAGCTCAGATTATTACTGAAATCAAATCAACCCCCCTTCCTATCTTGTTTGTGTGTTTAGCCATTAATGTGCAGCTGAGTTGACAGGCAGTAGTGACAGCGTTGCACTAGGCTTCTAAAAAAAAGAGCATATATTTGAAGTGTTGTTACAAGATAGTATTCAATACCTCCGGAAAGGAGTGGCCATCTACGCCCGTTGTATGAGGTTCAGGGATTGTTGGAGAATGTATATGATGCACCTTACTTTTCTCTGGCCACGGCACATGATAGGGCTCAATATCATGCTCTTGAGGTTGAGGTTCGTCTTTGCATTGGATTGTGATTAGTGACAACATGTGATGTCTCGGACTCATGAACACGATTATGGTCTTTTGAAGAAACATTGGTGTCTGACTCTAGTTGTAGGTGAAATTTTTGAACACCTAGGTCAACCAAACTAGGAGTACCTAATTGAGCACCACTAGACTCTTCGTTATTAGAACCACCAATTTGGCTACCACTACTCCCATGCCCATCAGAATGACCAAATTGACCACTGCAATTACCGGCATTCCAACCCGCCTTGAACTGACTCAATTGTTTGCTCATCTGCTCTGGGTTAATTTGGCAACATGTTGTCAGGAAGGACATAACAAAATTTTGAGTGTTTCTCATTTCTGCCAACTCCGATCTTAAACTCTTTATCTCGACCTTCATTTGGCTAGGTGGTTGTGGCCGGTTAAATCCAAAATAATCTGTGTTTGTCACACCTAATCCAACGTCCCTGACAATACCACCATGCTCTGGTTTCTCAATTGCTTTTGATAGTATATCATCTCGACCTTCTGCAATAATTTCTCCTCTACTTTGTTGAGCCTCTAAAGTTTTCTAGCACCAAAAAGAATTTGTATATAAAAGTTAGAATAATTTATATGATTAAAATCGTAGTTTTCCAACTTGGAAAATGTGCGTAAAATTTCTTACAATTGTTTCAGCAATTTTCAAATCATTAGGATTCTTAAATATCATCGCACCCTCTTTGACATGAGAATGAGCTCTAAGCCATGTCAAATGTCGCGGTACTGTAGGAGCATTTATCCCTTTCTTCTCAAGTTCATTTGCCTAAAAAGTCACAAATACATAAGAAAAAATAGTTTTATAGTTAAAAAAATTAAAGTTTGAAGTTAATTGCACAAGCTTGATCAAAGCTTACAATCTCTTCCTCGAAATGTTGATACCCTAGTCGTCCTCCACGATAGCTTGATTCTCTATTATCCTTCACTCTACTTCGATTTTTTTCGCTCATTTCCTGCATAAATGATGTAATTCAACTTCAATAACACTCCAATATATCCAGTTATAAGTAATTCATGTAGGAATTTGAACCTTAAACCTAGGATCAGTTGATGTTTTCAGGAATTGATCCCAATCTTCCTGTAGTATCCATGGATATAGCCCTGGTTTCTTCTTCACCAATTGTCATTTGCGAGTGTACATGAACTCCTTTCTCAATCTAGCTTTAAAAATTCGGAATGCAATAGAAGCTCGCGATAAGATATAACGTTTACGACCTTCTAATATCGTGAAACCTTTCTGCATAATAATTCAAGGATCATTAGTATTAATTGGCAGGACATTATCTCACATGTATAAGTTCGATGTTATTGATTACTGAAATACTAATAGCAAAACATCTACTTACTGTTATTAACTCGTAAACTTCATTCTTAAGCTCTTTCGGGACATCACCCCACTTCTCGTACTTGATGTTTACACGTTCACGAACAACTACCCCAATATAAGTAGAGAATGTGTTTCGATGATCCCCACATGGAACCTTTCTTCTATTCCATTCGAGTGGAATTTTTCTATCCTCCTGAATTGTCTTCCCTACTTTTGCACATACTGTACGACCTCTACAGTCCTCACGTTCAGCATTATCATCATCATCCTCATGCTCGGTATCGGAGGTTGCATTCTCCTGAATTACCCTCCGACTCTTTCTCCCTTTAGCCATTAACCTAAAACGATGATTAAATTAAAGTCTCATAATACAAGAATTACAAAATGGAGTATTATAGAAGTATATGTATCTGGAGCTTTACTCATTTAAAAACTTAATTTTTTTTTTTTTAAAATCAGTAGCATGGAGTTGGATTTGGAGCCAAAACGGACATGAAAAAATTATCTAGATCCAACTCTATTTTAGTAGTGACCTGTATATACTTTAAGTAGTTTGTGGGCCTCTTTGAAAAAGTAGGGGTGTAGTCATGAAGAGATATTGTGAAGAAAGAACAATCCTATAAAAATAAGAGAGAAATGTCTTTAACGTGTAGAAATAAGAACTATCCTATAAAAATGACAAAATCTTTGGAGAAATATGCTAACGTGACATGACTAAAGCCAAACCAAAGCATGATTCCATATTATTTGTTAGTGCAGGCATGAGTAGTAGTGTATGATTTTCCAAGGTGAAAACTGCACCTTTGCACTCGCCGCTATATAATATGCAACTTAGTTCCTTTTAATTTGCCTCCATAATTAATATTTTACATCCTCTAATTTTCCACAAAACGCAGAAAGTTAGAGACTAATTTGCAAATAAAAAAAGTACCTCTCACAAATCAACAGCTAAGACATTCTAGATGGCCTTTTATCATTTACATACACAATGGAACAAGCAAAATATATTCCTTTAGAAGTCAGCAATCTAAATGCAAAGATTCAAACTTGTCCCAGACATAGCACACAATGGAACTATGGAAGTACGTGGACTGAATGCATTCTGACATGAATTGTTACTTCTAGTTCTAAAAGCATGGCTCTAGCTAATCTAATTCATCTCATGAGACTTTAACTCGCAAAATTTACACGATCAGATCAATATATACATGCATCAAAGTGCATAGAATGTCAGACCACAGATTTATTTTGTGGCTTGCAGTTTATATAAGATCTGGACAGTAATAAAACGTAGTAAAAACTAAAAAAATGACTAACCCAACCAAATCAACCGGCAGAATGTCAACAGGGGCTCCAAGGTTGGCAGAATGTCATCAGGGGCTCCAAGCTCGGCAACAACTAACTCTCTTGCTTTCTTACATAAAATGCAGGGACTCTATCCTGAATTCCATGAAAAAAAATTCGTAATTAGCTACCTGTAAATCGTATTACTAAAAATTTGTAGACTAATAAGTGAAGACTAATAGAAGTTTCCAGCAACACATAAATATAGAATTTATCACTTTTCATTACCAAACATCAAATTAAAACAATATAACACAAAAAGATGAATCAGTTCTCAACTCAAATCTTCTATTATGTAAAAACTTTAAAGCAAAATGACACTTCTATTCACATTATAATTTTCTTACTAATAACTAACAGAATTAATTATTGAATATTCTACCTCAACTTTTTCGACATCAAGCTTTCCGGCGTCGCTTCCCAGATACCTTTTTCTTCTTACTTTCTTGGATCCACTCACCTTCATTATGGTCATCTCGTATATACATGGATGAATCATCTGAACTATCATCTTCTATATGTACCTTCCTAGATGGACTTTCCTCCACCTCATCACCATCATCATAGTCATCAATGTCATAGCGAGACCTCGGTGTCAGAACTATTGATTTTCTCTTATCAGCCGGATCAGTTACATAAAACACTTGTTCCGCTTGGTTAGCTAAGATGTATGGATCTTCCTTGTGACCGAGCTTTTCAAGGTTGACTAAGGTGAACCCTAGATTATCATTCTCAACTCCAGTGTTATTGTCAACCCATTTGCACTTGAAAATAGGTATTGAGAAACAAGAGTAATGCAACTCAAAGATTTCTTCAATCACTCCATAGTAGTGCATTGAATCATATATGGGGCATTTGTCTTTAGCACTTGCAAAATGCAGAGCTTCGGCTTCTAAGCTTACTCCACTATTTTGCATTGTACTATTTTGATCTTGTTCCCATGTGTAGAATGTGCAGCCATTGATGACATATCCAGAGTAAAAAGAGGCATTGAAATTTGGCCCATAAGCTAAACTCTTGAGTCGGTCAGAAACCAAATTTGAAGATTCCTCAAGCTCACTCGTTACTTGATCTTTGAACCACCTACTGAATAATTTGCAATGTTCACTCGCTAACGATTTTGCGTTAACTCTAGGGAGTTGTTCCCTCAAATAAGACATGTGTCGTTTGACATATGGTACAACTTCAGACTCATTATGAAGAATATAAGTGAGTGCCATGACCCACGAATAATAGGACATGTCACGTTGTTTATGACCTATGGTCCCCTTTCCATCCAATCTTCCACTATGTCGAGATGTAGGGAGCCCTATCGTCTTTGTCAATCCCACAAAACGACCACTAAACTCTATAATATTCTCATAAAAGACCCGCTCAGCGATACAACCTTCTGGGCGATGGTGATTCTTCACATACCCCTTATATGTTTTCATTTGCCTTTCAAAGGGATATTGATTTCTCAAATACACCGGACCACAAAATCTCACCTCTCTCACCAAGTGAATCGTTAAATGAACCATAACGTCAAAAAATGAAGGAGGAAAGTACATCTCCAGTTGGCAGAGCACGACAACAATATCATTCTCCAAAGTTATCAATTCTTCAGGGTCAATAACTTTACTATATATCGCATTGAAGAAATGACACAATCTAATAATGGCACATCTAACGTTTTTAGGCAAAATTGAACGAATAGCTACAGGTAACAAATGCTGCATTAAAATATGACAATCATGAGACTTAAGCCCCACAAGCTTCAACGTTTCCATTGACACCAGCTTCCGAACATTGGATGAATAACCCTCTGGTACTTTAACACCCGCCAAACACTCACAAAACTCCTTCTTCTCTTTTCTTGACAATGTATAAGCCGCAGGAGGCAAGTATTTCCGAGTTCCATCCTCAACAACATGTAATTCCCTTCTAATCCCCATTTCCTTCAAATCATCTCTAGCTTTAACACCGTCTTTTGTCTTCCCAGGGACATTCAATAATGTACTAATCAAACTATCACAGACATTCTTCTCGATATGCATCACATCTAACGAATGTCGAACAAAGAGGAATCTCCAATAAGGTAGGCGCCAAAAATATGGGCACTTCTTGTATCCCTGTTTTGGAAGAGAATTTTTATATTTTGTCTTGCCGAATGTAATATGAATATCCTTAATCTTTTGAAGCACCTCCTCACCGCTCATGACCTTAGGACGTTCCACAAAACATTGCTTACCATTGAATGCTTTTTTCAACTTACGATAACGATGATTACAAGGTAGAAATTGACGATTATCATTAAAAACATTCTTTCCAGATGCCGTTAACCACATTCCTTCCAAACCATCCTGACATATAGGACATGCAGCCTTTCCTTTCACTGTATATCCCGAAAGATTACCATAAGCCGGATAATCTTGGATGGTGCAAAATAACATTGCTCTTAAAGTGAACATTTCCTTGCGATAAGAGTCGAACACTTGCACACCTTCTGCCCATAGAATGTTCAGATCATCAATAAGAGGTTCTAAGTACACATCGATATCATTTCCTGGTTGTCTTGGCCCAGAAATCAATAGAGTAAGCATCATGTACTTTCTTTTCATACACAAATTAGGAGGCAAGTTGTAAGTCACCAAAATCACGGGCCAAAATGCGTGGGTACTACTAAGGGAACCAAATGGATTCATGCCATCGGTAGACAATGCAAGATGTAGGTTTCGTACTTCTTCACGGAACTCGAGGAATTTACCATCTATAAAACTCCACTGGGGTGAGTCAGCTGGGTGCCTAAGTTTTCCATCTTTTTTTCGTCCATAATGGTGCCATGTCAAATGCTGAGCGGTACTTGGATCTGAAAACAATTGTCTAAACCTTGGTATTATTGGAAAATACCATAGAACCTTAGCCGACACTCCTTCTTTTTCCTTTTACCGTGAGGCATTGCAAATGGAACAACTCCCTAACGCTTCACTTTCATTACGGTATAACATGCAATCATTAGGGCAATCATGAATTTTCTCATAGGGCAAGCCCATTGAGCTCAATACCTTTTTTGCATCATAAGTTTTACTTCGAAGAACATTTTCCTCCGGAAACATGTCTTTCATCAATTCAAGTAGAGAACTAAAACTTACATCACTCCAACCACCACTAGCCTTCAAATTGTACAACTCACCTGATAATCTCGTATATTTACAACCTGGGTATAATGGTCGCTCAGAATCACTTACCAATCTCTCGAATGCAATATGATCCCCATTGTAATCATCCGCATTTACATGCCACATGTCCTCTAACCCATTACCCTCATTAAAATTATCCTCACTTTCATACTCCATATCTTTAGAAGTACTAGCTAAAGTTTCTTCCCTAGATTCTCCATGCCAAATCCAACACGTATATGTTCTATCAAATGCCCATTTCTCTAAATGATTGAGTATTTGATCAACTCGCTGATGCATAAGATTATGGCACATATAGCAAGGACATCGTAACTTAGACTGACCTCCACTATTCATAACAGTAAAAGTAATAAATTCTCTAATTCCAACATTATATTGTTCATCCCCGGGCTTAGACATCCATATCCAACTCCGATCCATTTCTACAAACCAACAAATTCAAAAAGATATTCAAAAACATTTACTTGTTTAAAGAGGTACTAAGTCGTCATCACAAGGTTAATTTTATAGTTAATCAGATATTGCTTCAAGTGATGAGTACTGATGTATTGAGCATGCATAGGGTGCACTTATAATTTTTTTTACATACAATAAAGGGTCTAAAGCAAATCAGTTTTTATTATTTATGTGCTATTGTTTTATATAAAAGGAGAAAATATGAGTGACGTCTAAACCAAACAAATATAAATAGTATATAAAGATGATTCTCCTTTTTATTCCCTTTTGTAATCAGTTAAAAAATTGTCATGTTAAGGAGCATATATATGAATGCAGAAATCCACTACTTGCTTTTTAATATTTTCCAACTTTAGAGAACACTTTCGAACTAAAGCATTCTCTAGTATAATAAAGCCAAAGTGTATGCGTTAAATATGAACAATCTGACTAAAGTGACCCTTAATAAGACAAACAATAAATATACTATATAGCTATTTTGTGCATATATATCAAATGAAAAATCATTCTTGTAAACATCCAATATACTGGACAATAATTTATTCCAATGCAAAGTCCAACAATCATTTGCACCGAAAAAAAAATAACCATCATTCTTATAGCTAGCCTATAACTCAATTAAATTAAAAAAAAAAAACCCAAATCAGCCATCTACGAAATCAACAAGTATATGGCGCCATGGCGGTAGCCGCATGCTATGCTATAGTTCATAACTCATTACACAACCAATTTTGGTAAATTCAGAAAATTAATATAGTAAATTACCAATCCAAGAAACTAGAACATTGATCATAGTAATAGAATTTGAACAATAAAGCCACCAAAATAAGTTCTTTTTATGCAATTAGGAATACATAAGGGTCTGAAAAATAAGAATTACCTGTAAATTGCCGGTAACAATGGCGTTTTTGATAGTTGGTTTCTCGGAGTATGATTGTCGCTGGGTATTGGGTAGAATACCGTTCTGAATTTCGAAGTTTTAATGCCTACGTTGTGATCTCCTGGAGTGAAATTGAGAGTGTGAGGGACGAAAAGTCGTCGGAGATGGGAGCCGGAAAATCTCTTTACTGTTGACAGTGCTACAGTTCTTGAAATTTTTTTGAGGGGGACGGAGGTAGAACTGCAACTGAAGAAGGGTTTTAATTTTAATTTTAATTTTATTTCTATTACTTAATGAGAAAGTGGGATTCGGTATTTTTAATCTCCTTCTCTTTCTTTCTTTTTTTTTTTTAAATAAGATTCCTACTAACTAGCTAATTCCCTAAACCCACGCATGCATTTAAACGGTTACTTTATTTATTTTTTAGTTTTTTTTAAACATCACATTAATTTCATAGCAAACATAACACAAATTGAAACAAGTGTTAAGTGATATAATCTCAGTAAAGATAACAGGTATTTTATCAAGTGTAACTTACTTTATTTGTTTGACCATTTTTTTTCCATTTTAGATAACAGTTCTTCCATCAAAATGTTAATTTTATACTTTACATAACGCTTGCTAAATTAAACGTTAAATTAAAGGTGTTATCTTTGCCCAAAATTGTAGTAGTGAACAAAAAAAAATGTCAAGACCAATTTTGAAGCAAGGGGGTGTGTTGGATTATGCTCCAAAATATTATTAATTACTATTTTATGTTTATGCATATTTCTAATTCATTAGTGCTAAGTAGTGGTTTCTAGAAAATCAGTTTGTTTTACTTAGTATTAATCATGTGGGTTAGTAGCTAAAGAAGTGGGGCACTAAGCAGTTGCACTCCACGTTCAAGTAGCTTAGGTAGTTGCTTTGTTTTAGGAGATTTAGTTTCTTTGTTTGCCTATTTAAAAGGCACTTCTTCACTCATTAATTTAAGTATGTAGTTAATCATTTTCTCCTTGTTCCATCTCTTTCATTTATCTTAAAATATCAACATGGTATCAAGAGCATCAGGTTAGATCCAAAAAAAAAAAAGTTGAAGAGAAATGAAGAAGAAGAAGAAGAAGAAAAAAGGGGAGAGAAAGAGTGTTACAAAAAAAAATTAAAAAAAAACCAGTAGGAGAAAATTTATGAGTGTTTTATGTGTTTAACCATGGCAAGTAATGGTTTTACTTAGATGTGTGGATGGGTTCCCTTTTAACCCATGAAAATATGAAATTTGGTTATTGTAAAAAGAGGGAGACAAGTCATTTGAGGTGAAGGAGCAATCTTCACAAGCAAATCAGATATTGGCAATCTGAAAATGGTGGAAGTCGTATTCAACGCAGAGACGGTTTCTGAAGTTGTAGTGGTGGATGTGGTCAAATTTGCAAGACTACGTCGAAGAGAGTTTATGGAGATAAGTGCTCCATTGAGTGAAGGTTGGTGATAATGTGCATCAACAAAAGATGGTGTTGGTGAGAAGTGCATCAACAAATGTTTGGTGATGAGAAGTGCATCACATTAGGAAGAGAAGTGCTTCCATGTTAATGGAGAGAAATGCTCCATGAAGATAAAAAAAAATGAAGGTCCATCATGCGGTAAGAATTACCAAGAATCAAGATTGTGACATAATGTTTAATGTTGGCTCCTACAAATTTTGGAGCAAGGGGGTGTGTTGGATTATGCTCCAAAATTAGTCAAATAGTTTTCCTAATAGTTAGGATTAGTTGCTAATAATTAGTTAGTGGGTTAACAAGTAGTGGTCTAGATAATGGTCTAGTTAGTGGGATAGCAAGTAGTGGGCTACATAGTGGACATGTTATTAGTAGTGCTTTGTATGCCTATTTAAAGGTTGTTTTGTTTATTCATTATGTGAGTATGAAAAATATATAAAAAATGTAGTCTTTCAATTCTCTCTAAGTTTCTCCTCTAAAAATTCTACAAAATGATCCATCATCGCTTGAAATCAGCCCCCACCCCCGCTGACACGGCGTATCTCTCCATCTTGTGCGATGCCAAGATACATGCAACCAACATTGCCTAGCTCCGTGCAACGTGCGACGAGAATGGAGGAGAGAGAATTTTCGAGGGTGGGAGATATGGTCGAAGGGGGCCGGAAATGGGGGTGGGAGAGGTGGTCAATGGGATGGAGGATGAGGTTTTGAGGGTGAGAGAGGGAGTGGTTGCAGGGGTGGGGTTGGGGTGAACTCGCAGGGGCTGGAGGAGGGAGTAGTCGTATGTGGTGTTGGTTGGGGAGAGGTGGTCGTAAGCTGTGTGGCATTGAGGCTGGTTGTTGTCGCAGGGAGTGAATGAGGGTTTTGGGTGGGAACAATTTAGTTTTTTTTCAATTAAATTTACAGAGAAAGAAAGCATGGAGGTGAGGAAGGAGTAGGAAAGCAGCGGTTGAGTGGGAGGAAAGAGGCAGTGAAGGAGCCAAGGAGGGAGGAAAGAGAAAGCGAGGAGGAGGGAGATAAGTTTTTTAAAATAAAAATAAATTACAATAAAAAAATAAGACCAATTAAAGAACGTCATATGTCATCTTTAACCTAATAAACAGGTTAATAACCGGTCAACACTTAATTTGAAAAGGTATCCCCACAAGCTTCACTTATTATGAGTTAATCAAAAGGCTAACTCATTTTTAGAAGACAGGCCAAAAGTCGGCTTATTTTTAACAATTTTTCAATAAAATTATACGCTATATCCTTTATGTTTTTTCTTTTATATAGTACCCTTCAACTTTTTAAGTGTTCTCTATGGTACCCTTCTTTAAGTCAACGTTAATATCCGTAATGAATAGCACATAATAGGGGTACCATAGAAAAACTTAAAAAGTTGAAGGGTACTATGTAGAACAAAAAAAATAAGGGGTACAACATAAAATTTAAAAAAACGCAGGGTTATCTCATAGAAAATACTTCATCTACTATCAAATAAATGAAATGTAGGAGGGAGGCACGGGGATTTTAAATTAATTAACCAATACATGATTGTAAATTTGTTAAATTTCAATTATGGAAAAATAAAATTAAAAACTTTTAAGAGGACAACCTATTCAATTTAGAATTTATACATTTTTACTCCTTAAGACTGAAGACATTCTCATAGTCATACTTCTTCATCAATTATAATTGTGTGTGCAATAAATTTATTGTCAGGCCGATTTATTTTTAATCAATATGGGTCACTTTTAAGTCAAAATAGTTAATTTTCAAATTAAAAGGGGTCACTTTTAAGTCAAAATGGGTTATTTTTCATGTTAAAAGGGATCACTTTTAAACAAAGGATAACTTCTAACCTTAACGGGTCAAATAATTAATATTGTATACATTAGGTTTACAATAAATTTATCGTCAGATCAGTTCATTTGTAATCAAAATGCGTCACTTTTAAGTCAAAATAGGTCACATTTCAAGTTAAAAAGGGTCTTTTAAACAATGAGTAACTTTAACCTTAAATGGGTTACTTCTACATATGTAAAAGAGACCCTTTAGGCAAAAAGTCTATCCCTTTTGACAGACAACTTTTTACCTTGAAAGGGTCATTTCTATATAAGTGACTCATTCAAGGCAAAAGGTTACCCCAATCTCATACTCCATTCGTGCCAAAATATAGTTCTCATTTTATTTTTCATGGTCAAACTTTTAAACATTTGACCAAATATTCTCATTGAAATTTACAAAAAATATACTCATATGAGATCTTGTTAGATTTGTCTCAATTTGTAATTTTATAATACATTAAATTTTTATAATTTTTATTAATACATAAATAAAGATATTGATGGTCAAAAATACATATTGGAGATCGTGCAAAAAAAACGGGAACTATATTTGGGATGGAAAGAGAAACAACTTATTATACCCCATCTCATTAGTGAGTTTGTGCTTCGTCATATCTTTGTTTTTGGCTTTTTGCAAAGAAGGAAAATAAAGACACATCAAAAGAAAAACGAAAATAGAGTAGAAACAAAAGAAACAACGATGGAAACAAGTTTGGACGTTCAAAGGTGAGTATTTGGGCCAGCTGTCAAGTGGGGTTGTCAAAGTCCTGGGGACCCAATTTCACGTGCCATGCATTGCTACCAGTCACCATCCAAAACTACGTGTTAAATAAATAATTCTTTTTCTTATATAATTATTGTTAATAAATTTAAATATCTCATCTATTTCGAAATACTTAGGGTCTGTTCTGTTCAACTTATCTTATCTTATCTTATCTTATATTATCTTATAAGACCTTATAAAATCTTATCTGATCTGATCTTATCTGATCTTATCTGATCTTATAAGATAGTTTATTGTGTGTGTCTAACATCTTATTTATCTTATATTATCTTATCTTATCTTATCTTATCGATCTTATCTGATCTTATAAAATCTTATATAAGTTAAAATAAGTTGAACAGAACAGACCCTTAGTTGCAATCATACACTAAATTATGTGCTTTCTTTGTTTTTATACTTCCTACGTTCTAAAACAACTGAAATACTTCTCCCAAAAAACTTTCATATAAAAGAGAAAAGTGTTTCACTTATTTTAGAATGAAAGAAATATATATTACTTCCTCCGCCCCAAAATCTAGTTCTCTTTTATTTTTCATGGTCAAATTTTAAAACCTTTGACCAAATATTCTCATTGATATACAAAAAATCAAACTCATGTCGGATCTTATTAGATTCGTCTCAATGAGAAGTTTCAAAATATCAAATTTTTACTTCCTCCATTTTTTTACATGTGACACTTTTGAATTTCACGGTTACTTAGAAAAAAATTGGAGGGGGGATTAAGTAAAAGTAATTGTAGGGATTAAAGAAAGTGGGGACCACCCCTCCCCCACCCCTCCACCCCCCAGCCCCCCCAACCCCTTCCCCCACCCCTCCACCCCACCCCCACCACTCCCCTGTCCCCTCCACTCCACCGCCCCTTCCCGTCGATTTCCCCTCCCCTTCCACCGCCGCAGTCCCTCCCCCCCCCACCCCCCCCCTTCGAATTCTCCAACCCCCACCCATCCCCTTCGACTCCCCTTCGAAGCCCCCACCTAGAAGTCCATATCTCGACCTCGAACACGGATCCGCGCACAAGGAACACAGATCCGCTTGGCTGCGCAGTGGTTCCGGCTTAGGCTGCGTCGCCGCGTCGTATTGTGCGGTGGCGGGCGAGGAGCAACGAGAGAGAGGGGAAAATGCGGCGTGAGGTGCATCGAGAGAGAGAAAGGTGTGAGCGAGAGGAAGGGAGTTCGTGCGGTGGGGTGGAAAGGTGGCCGGGTAGGTGGAGGTGCGGTGGGTGTTCGTGGGCCGAATGGGTAGGTGGAGGTGCGGTGGGAGTTCGTGTGGTAGGGTGGAAAGGTGGTTGGGTAGGTGGTTGTGGCGGGAAAACAAAGAAAGGGGCTGCTGGGGTGGAGGGGAGAGGGAAGGGGTTGGGCTGCTGGGGTGGGTGGGGGAGGGGTGGTGGTTAATTTTTAATTATTAATTGTTAATTTTGGTTAAATTAAGTAGGTTTAATTTTAGTTAACCCTTATAAGTAAGGGTAATATGGTAATTTAATAGGGCAAAACTTACTACTTTAGGAAAGAAAAAAAAGTGTCACATGTAATTTGCACCATTCCGTTTTAGGAAAGTGTCGCATGTAAAAAAAACGGAGGAAGTATAATTTTTATAAGTATGTAACTAAATATACTAATGGTACGGCCAAAGAT
The DNA here is from genome assembly GCA_947648045.1 of Beta corolliflora. Lineage (NCBI taxonomy): Eukaryota > Viridiplantae > Streptophyta > Magnoliopsida > Caryophyllales > Amaranthaceae > Beta > Beta corolliflora. The sequence goes on from CANSZD010003294.1 coordinate 2,056,880, forward strand.
ACGTGTTGGAGATCGTGCCAAAAAGAAACTAGACTTATATTCTGGGACGGATGGAGTATCATGCTCATCTTTTATTACTCCCTCCGTTCCATAAAATTCTTCCTATTTTCTACTTTATTTCATTTTTGGCAAACATATATATTATACGATTACCTACTTGCTCCACCATATGAACCCACTACTTTTTACACTCTTTCACAACCACATTCTTTCTCCTATTAAAAAATAATAAAGTATCCACTTGTACACTCTATCTCTTATTTAACAAATAATAAATGACCCACTTGCATACTCTCTCACATTTATTTCTTGATGTTTGGAGTTACAGTAAATGAGAAGAACTTTATGAAACACATTTAGTATTTATATACTTCCTCCGTTTTTTTTAAATGTTATACTTTCACTTTTCACGCATGCCAATGCAAAACTTTAAGGACATATATTTGTATTTGTAAAAATTATAAAAAGTACATATTAAAAAAATACTTATTAAGACGAATCTAACAAGATCCCACATGACTATATTTTTATTCACGTATATATAAATCACAAACTATGGTCAAAGTGAAATTTGTGAATAGTGTAAAATGTCAAAGTGTAACATGTATAAAAAACAGAATAAGTATTAAAAAACTTTAATCATGTCTTTTTAAATTTGTCTCAATATATATTTTTAAAATATAAGATTTTTATACTTTTCTACAAAACATTAGTAACACTCAAATTTAAGCGTTGAACAAAATTGTAAAGTGGAATCGGTAGACTAAAAAAAGGAGGACCTACTAACTTTAGTTTCGCTATATTCTTTTACATATATGTATAAAATATATATAAACAATAAAACCTGGTTGAAAAATTGTGCTAGATATCTAGAAGTAATTCTACCAAGTTTAGTTTATATGTATCTATTATCAGTTTACATATATTTGTTAGCACTTAATCATATCTATTCAAATTTGTCTCAATATATGTTTTTAAAATATAAGATTTTTATACTTTTCTACGAAACATTAATAACACTCAAATTTAAGCATTGAACAAACATGTAAGGTGCAATCGGTAGACTAAAAAAAGGAGATGCTTTCTTTTTTTCTTGTTTTGATAGGAGGACCTACTAACTTTAATATGACTATATTCTTTTACATATATATATATATAAACGTAGTTGAGACTGTCTTAGTTATCAAGAAGAAATTCGACCAAGTTTAGTTTATATGTATTGTTATCAGTTTACATATATTTGTTATCGGTTTATACATAATTCTTATTAGTTTATGCATATTTTTATAAAAGTTTTCCCGTTTATAAACATTTGGTATCAGTTTAAAAATATTTCATGTCATTTTATATATATTTGTTATATTTTAGGATTTTTTTCTTTAACCACCTTATAAAATCATTTTTTTCCAAAATAACCACCTTATATGTTCATTTTTTCAAATAACCACCTTATATGACCTAAATTTTTTTAAATACCTACCAATTGACAGATTTTTGGTCAAGGAAATCGTCCACAAAAAGGGTTTCTGAACGATTCCATCATCTCCACCTTTATTCACTAGAAAGTATATAAGGTTTAAACCTTTCTTTAAGAACGATTTCCTGGACGATATCTGTCAATTGGTATGTATTTAAAGATATTTAGGTCATATAAGGTGGTTATTTAAAAAAATGAACTTATAAGGTGGTTATTTTAAAAATTGTGATTTTGAAAGGTGGTAAAAATCAAAAATTCCTATATTTTATGCATATGTCATATCAATTTATGTAATTTATTATCACTTTATAAACTGATATAAGATATATATAAAGTGATAAAAAAAATGTTAACAAGTATGTGTAAACCGATATGAAATATTGATAAAGTAATAAAAATATATGTATAAATTTTGTAAATTGATAACAAATATGCAGAAACTGAAAAAATCATTTTTTATAAACTAATATATATATATATTGAAATGGTATAAACGCGTCTCAGCAAAAATACTTTTAAATATAAATTCAATCATGTAAAATATTGTTTCATTAATTTTAAATATAAATTTTGATAATATTAATATTTTATAAATTTTTTGTATTCCCTCTGTATTTTTTTGTTCTTCCTACTTGGTGCAGTCTGTTTTATTCACCTATGCGGGATGAGCGCGTATTTGACTACCTCATTGTAAAGGTTTTAGTTTGAAAATGTTTTTGAATTGAAGAACTCGCCAACAAGTCTTTAAAGGAAAACTCATAAACCTAATTGGATATTGAAAAATCATTGGGACAACTTATGGACTTATCCAATGTTGATTTCCCTGTCATGACTCCATAGATAGTCTTGAACCAAAGATTGAGTTCGGGGATGAGGATACGAATAAGATCAGGAATCAAATTCGCGCATTGATGACCTCTGCTTAATATGGATTCATGTCAAATCTTATGCAAATAAATAACTACATAATATTTTAATGCAATGTAAAATTTAATCTATGTCGTTTCATTAAACATGCAAAAGACTAATTTTTGGTGACATGTTATTATGCAATCAAATTACTGGGAACCTAATCCAATTGTCCAATTATCTTATTAGGTGTTAGAATACTTCTTTAGGTCTTGATTAGCAATAATAAGCATGTGAGGTGATGAAAGCATTAAATCATATAATCATGCATATGAATATGAATATAATAAAATATAAACAAGAGAGATTTAGGGAAGAATGTACAAGAGAGCGTTGATTCTTTCAAGATCTACATTATGACAAGTAAATTGTTAGTAAAAAAGGAAATAAATTGGAATTGACCCTCATGAATTATACCTTTGTCGCATGGGTCTTGTATCACGATCTGTAGGATAAGCAATCTTGAAACTTGAAATACTACCTCCGTTCCGAATTAAACGCAACAATTCATGTGGCACGGACTCCTAGTTGAAATTTCTTAAAGGGTGATTAGAAAAAGGGAGGGGCATGTGATTAAGTTTAAGAGGAGAGAGAAAGTGGGTCCATCACGACCACCACGACCATCACCAAACCATCACTGTCATCGCCACCAAACCACCCTACTACCACTGTCATCACCCTACTGTCATCACCACCACTGTCATCACCCTACTACCACATCCTACCACCACCAAACCACCCTATTGCTGCCATTACAACCACTCTACCCAACCACCACTACTGCCACATCCTACCACCACCACCGTCAAAAGTACCGCCATAAACCACCGTCAAAAGCACCACCACCATCTAAACCCTAAATCCACTTCATAAACCACCGTCAAAAGCACCACCACCACTTCACCTCCACAAGAACAGATCGAGAAGAGAGAGAAATCGAGCACAACCCAACCCACTCCACCTCCACAAGAACAGATCGAGAGGAGAGAGAAATCGAGGAGAGAGAACTAAAGAAGATGGAAAAATCGAGGCGAGCGAAAGTGGTTACGAAGGACAGAGGACGGACGCCGGCGGTTTTGGGTTGGAGCGAAGGACAGAGGACGGATGCCGGCGGTGGAGCGAAGGTGGTTTTGGGTTGGAACGAAGTTGTCGGTGGTTGTGGGCTGGTGGGAGAGGAGATCGAAGGTGGAACGAAGGTGATGATGATGGTGGTGGGTGGCGGAGGACGGAGGACGGAGGAATGACGCCGGCGATAATGATGATGGAGGATGGAGGAGAGAGAAATGGTGATGGAGGATGGAGGAGAGAGAGAATGATGGAGGATGGAGGAGAGAGAAATGGTGGTGGGTGGTGGGTGAAGGTGGTATTGAAGAGAGAGGGGGTTGATGTTTAAGTAGAATAATTTTGATTAGGTTTGTACTTAATTTGATATGGGTAGTATAATAAGTGTTTTAAGTTTTTTAATAAGGACATTTTGGTAATTTCAGGGGTAAAAATCAAACCAAAAATAGAAAGAATGAAATTGTTGTATTTAATTTGAAACTGCCAAAAATAGAAACTGTTGCGTTTAAAACGAAACGGAGGTAGTAGGAAATTCGAAGGTATGAATGTGTGTTTGAACGTGTTTGAGTGTTTGAATGTGTTTAGTTGTATGTAAAGAGTATTGAATTTGTTGTAATCATAGGAAATCTCATATGAAAAAAGTGTCCCCGTCGTTCGGAAAAATCCAGTTATTTATAGGCAAAGGAATCCGAAAACAAAACGAAGGGATAAAGAAAAACCGTGCGTCTAACTCACAGCTCGTGCGCTAGGCGCACGGCTTGTGTGTTAGGCGCATTGGCTTCGCGTTTTCGAATATTCGTTGTGGCATCGAGGCTGCGTGGGAGCAATATTCTGCGTCAGGCGCAATGCTAATCTTACCGTTTTTTCGCTCGTTTTAAGATTGTTTTTTATTCTTGATGAAATATATCCTTTGAAATCCGAAATAAGCTATCTTTATAGAATACAAATCCGATTTTCGAAATATCCTTTATAGAATTGATTATAAAAAATAATTAATATTAAAATACTAAAATACAATTAATTATCAGGAATAATTAATTGGGCTTTGATTTAATAAATAGACTTTATATTTTCGAAATGCTTTTGGGCTTAGCTTTTCAGTTTGCTCTTCCTTTGGACTGGACCAATTACGACGACGGTATGTTTCATCATTGGTAACTCAATGGGGAGACACGATTTTGTGTCTACACTTGGGATCTTGACAGTATTCACAATTAAAGAGAATCTTCTATATTTTTTCGATATATAAGAAAAAATGTAGTCATATGGGGTCTTATTTGACTCGTTTTAATGAGTATTTTATTAATGTTCAATCATTTTAATTCAATATGTAATGAAAGATCTTTAAGGTCAAAGAAGTACATTGTTAAACGCGCACAGTTAAAATAGGAAGAACAAAAATATACAAAGGAAATAATAAATGATTAGAGATATTAACTATTTCCTCTGTTTTTAAATAGTTGCAACATTTTAACTTTTGTCTATATATATATATATATATATATATATATATATATATATATATATATATATATATATATATATATATATATATATATATATATATATATATATATATATATATATATATATATTAACTTTGACTAGAAAAATTTGACTTATATATTGAACAAAATTAAGTATATGTAAGGTTTGGGATGGGCATGAGTCGGATTTGGGGCGGATCCAGCCAGACCAAGACCCAAACCCGTAAATTTTGATTTGGATCCAAACCCGCGTCAGCCCCACGGGGTATAAAAAATCTGGACCCATACCCAGATCAAATGGGTCTGGCGGGTCTTGGGTTTAAAACAAGTCCAAAATGGGTCTCAAACTTGTTAATTAAGAGTTTTTATTTTTTTATCTCGTATTTTCTACGCCCTTTTTTTTAGTTATTAAAATGATAAAATATCAAAATAATAGTCTACTTCTTCTACATAATATTCCAAATTTAAACATCCACAACAAGTTGGCTTGAGTCCTGATGGGCACTGGATAAAATGGGAAGTTTAGGGCTCAAATACTTAAGTCACTTAATTCAAGGGTTGCGTGAAAAACTAAAAATTCAAATGTTAAGATAAAAAGTTTCATTGCTCTTTATATATATATATATATATATATATATATATATATATATATATATATATATATATATATATATATATATATATATGAAAAAATAGGAAAATTTGTCAAAAACTGCCTTGTAAATTCAACTTTTTGCGAGAAACAACCTTTTAAAAAAAATCTGGCAAAATAAGACCTTAAGAAGAAAATATTTTGCGAGAAATAACCTCGACCCATTTTCCGGTATTGACCAAGCATTTTTCAGCGTTGACTCGTTAAAACCAAACATGTGGATGGCACGTGCACTGCATCTCTTATGTTTCAACTCTTTTTTTCTCCATTTTTCAACATTGATCAAATATTTTTCGATGTTGAATTCATCAGTATATGAAAGGAAATGGGATTGAAACATAAGAAATGTAGATTGCGTGCCTTGCCATGTTTGGTCTTAGTGAATTGAAGCCGCAAAATACTTGGTCAACGCCTAGAAAATGGTTCAAGGTTGTTTCTCGCAAAAAAATTTAAATTTAAGGTCTTATTTTGCCAGATTATTTTTAAAAGGTTGTTTCTCGCAAAAACTTGTATCTAAAAGGTTGTTTCTGACAAATTTTCCAAAAATAAATGGGTCGACGGGTTTGGTTCGGGTCTGGGTCTAAATCTACCAGACACGATTTTTAACACCTAGACCCAGATGCCGACCCAGACCCAATGGATCTTAAAATTCTTGACCTAGACCCCATAAAAATGGGCCGGGTCCAATTGGATTTGCGTCGGGTCCTGAGTCTATGTCTATTCCTATTTAAGTTGTTAATGGATTTGCCTAAATGTATATTTACAACATATCAACAATTTATAATTTAAGTTCATAGATAATTGAAGAAATTAATGGTATAAATTACGCATAAATAAGCATATAAGTCAAACTGTTACAATTTTTTAAAAATGGATGAAGCATTAAAGTTGCGTATTCAAGTCAAATGGTTACAAGTTTTACAACTATGTGAAAGAGATGAAGTATAGAAATCTTAGCAACACGTGTCGTCATTCTTGGCTATATATGGACATATGGTTAATGGTATGAATAATCAATTGGACCACACGAGGTTTCAGCGTTTTTCTAGAATCCAGGTGAATTGAACCTCCCTTCACTTCCTCCAATTTCCCTTCAATTTTTATTATTGTTTATCCCCTCGGATGAGAACAAAATTTATAAAAGTTACTTACATAAAATTTCCATCCACATTTCCAAAAATGCCCCTTAGTTACCAAAATTTGTCCACTTCATTTCTTTTCCGATTGTTTTCGGCTTCCAGGTGTATGTCTTAAGAGACGGTTACTTGGAGTTCTGGGTAGCATACCATATCAGACTCCTCATTTTTCAGGGAATCGCATATTCGCATTTACAGAACGCGGCAAAACGGCATACTACTAATATCATCAGTAAGCTTTCCTACTTTTTATTTTTCTAAACGCAGCACGTGGTATAGGATTGAGACAACAAAGTTGTAGTCTAAACTCTAATAATATGGAGTTCTTGAAGTACAAGTATTACACTATACCTTTTCCCTTCTTTTGACGAATCAGTTATGTATCTTTTGGGTACATTATTCTGTTATATGTGAATAATGTCGGTAAGGAGAAGTGTGCTAACTGATTAAAATCTTTTGCAGGTTAATGCAACCCAGCTACACAGACATGACTCTTTGGCGTTGAGGAATGGGGAGAGGGTAAGGGAACCCCAATCCAAAGTGTCTCTATAGAGTTTGATCCCGATACAAACATTATCACTAGACCAAGTACTACTTGTATATACCTTTTGGGTACATAACGTATAGATGATGAAGAAAGCATATAATATAAATGCTCTCTAATATTATGTTGAAAACGTAGATACATAGGATGAAGACTGAGATTTTTTTGGGCCCATATGCAAAACATTTAACTCATAACGTAATCGCTAGTTTAATTATTGGCCAAGTGTACAAAATCATTAGTTTAATTAGCGGTCTCTTTTTAAGACGAAGCTAATTTGATCAACGATCTATCACAAAACCTCAATGCATAAAAGCACAAATAAGTTTTAAAAGACAATTTTCTTTCAAGATTGTAAGGGTCTGTTTGATTCAACTTATTTTGTCTTATCTGATCTTATCTTATCTTTTCTTTTCTTATCTAATCTAATCTTATCTTTTCGTATCTTATCTTATAAGATAGTTTATTGTGTTGTTTATTATCTTATTTTATCTGATCTGATCTTATCTTGTTTGATTTGATCTGATCTGATCGTATTTTATCTTATCTTATCTTTTTTTTTCTAAAATAAATAAAAATAAGTTGAACAAAACAGAGTCTAAATGTTCAAGAAAAATCCAATTCAACGCTTAGAAATAAAATGAACATGCAATTCTATCGAACTAATTGCATAACCGGTTTGAGCATAACACACACAAATCAAGATTTTTAGTTCAACACTCAAGACTTCTCCCATTGGACTACAAAAGTCGGGTTAAACTTGCTTAACAAGGCACATTAATTCCATATCCTCAAGAAAAAAAATTGGACTTAAAAACACTTTTCAAAGTTCAAACGGAGACTTATGGTTCTTTCAGAGAAACCTTATATACAGATATTATTAATTCACAACCCCCACATTGCAACATAGGGTTTAGATCGACAACAATATCATGAAATCAGATATAGTGCCATCATAACATGCACCATTTAAAAATTGAAGTCACTTAAACATTTGGTTTAATGAAATAATAACCAACTCCAATGCTACAAAATTTACACAAAGAACCTTCGGTCTCCACTATGTTTTCTACCAAGGTTTATAGAAAAGAGTTTATCATCACCATAAAATTCATAAAAACATTTTTTGTAATAAGATACTTATAAACAGGCACACTTAAAATTTACCATGGTTAGATTTACCTTGAATTAAGATACTTTATCTTTAGAAGAAAATAGTCTTGCCAAATATTCTCTTAAAAGCAAGAACATTACATCCTCCAAAGACAAATTAAGCCATTGCATATATAATCCTCATTGAGATTTAAACACCTAACAACAACTAGTTTTTACATCATGAAAAACATGAAACCATAGAGAATAAAAATTGTAATGACATGCTTCACACATTATGTGCAACAATAATAATTTCTTCATCTATTGTCCGTTCGTTTTCTAAAAGGTATCAATTGACAATTTACCTAATTAGAGTATTTTGTCTATTTTTGAAATCAACTTTCGTCAAACTATAATTGATGAAAAAGTACTAGTTCAAGAAATTATCAATATAAGGAAACATAAAAAGCACTCATCAACACAATGTGTGTGACACCCCACATTCTAGTAATCTTTCTAACATTGATCATTTGACAAAATTAAATGCCAACATTTCTTTTGTTAATATTGCAACACACACTTTGTTGAAATAATACTTGTAGACACAAAATCGTGTCTCCCCATCGAGTATCCAATCATAAAACATACCGTCGTCCTAATTGGTCCGGTCCAAATGAAGAGCAATCGAACAAGCTAAGTCCAAAAGCATTTTGAAAATATAAAATCTATTTATTAAATCCAAGCCTAATTTCAAAAGTCCCATTAATTATTCCTGATAATTAATTTTTAAAGAATTTTCCGAAAATCATATTTTTATTCCTAAAGATAGCTGATTTCGGATTTCAAAGGATAGATTTTATCAAAGGATAAAAAAGAATCTTAAAACAATAAAAAAACCGGCCAGAAAGCAAGTACGCTTGGCGTAAAGCTGTGCGTCTGGCGCACCGCTGCATCGAGCGCGAAACTGTGCGCTAGGCGCACATTTTTATCTTATCTTTTCGATTCGTTTTCAGTTTCCTTTGCCTATAAATACCTCGTTTCTTCGAACGACTTTTTAACAATGCTTTCCTACGACTTCTACACATGCTCTCAAACACTAAAACTCATATTCAAACACTCAAACTCATATTCAAAGTTCAAACACTCAAATTCATATTCGAATACATTCAAATACATTCAAACACATTCATACCTTCAAATTTCTTATTTCAAGCTTCAAGATTGCTCATCCTGAAGATCGTTGCATAAGACCCAAACGACAAAGGTATAATTCCTGAGGGTCAATTCCAATTTAATTCTTTTTTTACCAACAATCTACTTGTCATGATGTAGATCTTCAAAGAATTAACGCTATAATGTATATTCTTCTCTAAATCTCCCTTTTTATATTTTCTTTTACATTACATTGATATTATTCATATGCATGCTGTATGATTTAATGCTTTCATCACCTCACATGTTTATTATTGCTAAACAAGACCTAAAGAACTGTTCTAATATTAATCAGATAATTTGGACAATCTGTTAGGTTCACGGTAATTTTGATTGCTTAATAACATATCACTAAAAAAATAGTGTTTTATGTGTTTCATGAACCAACCTAGACTAATTTATTTTTAGGGTGTATGAAAATATTATATGGTTGTTCTTTTGCATAAAGCTTGACATGAATTGATATTTAGTAGAGGCAAGCAATGGGCGAATATGGTTCATTATGACCGTATTCATACCCACATCCCCGAACTTAATCTATGGTTCATTGACCACTAATGAAGTCATGACGGGGAAATCTACATTGGATAAGTCCCTAATTTGTCCCTACGGTTTCCCAATATCCAATTAGGTTTATGAGTCTTCCTTTAAAGACTTATTGGCAACTTCAAAACACGTTTCAATAAAACCTTTACAATGAGTTAGTCAAATATGCGCTCATTCCACGTAGGCGAAATAAAAACACGCCTACAATACTAGAAGCGAGTTTTTCCAAATAAATTTAGATTAGAATGAATCTTCCTTGATATTATATCAAGAACTCTTTTAGAGTGAAACTTCCAATACTGTGATGCTTTTTTTTAATAACAAACCATCTTCATTCGCATAGATCGTTGCACCAATTCCATCTAAAAAAAAGCTTCATGGATGCACCCATGGTGAACAATATAGAGCAGAAAATGACAATCCCGACCACCATTGAAATGAAGCTCGAGATGACCCTAAAAAGCACTGATTTAAAAATGATAATCGACGAGTGCTCATTTGCATTCTTCATTCCGTTCCTAAGGTTAACACATTACACTTTCACATAGACACTTTTCGATGAGACATTATTGGAGCCCCATAAACTTCCATACTTCTCTTTCCATGAACAATATAAAACTATGGAAATAGACTCTTACAGAGCTGACAATAAGTATTTTTCCTCAAAAAAAAAAAAACTCACAAGAAGTCAACAATAGAAGAACGAAGACTTTGTAACCATCAATACAATGAGGCATGAATGCCTATGTTAATAGGCGAAGAGTAATAACTTTGTAACCTCCAACATAATCTCCATAGAGAAGATGATGAGTTACCCAATAACTCATACTCGTGGTCATCAAATGATAATAAAAGATGTTACAAAGGAAGCACAATAATCAAAAGGAAAATAAAGGGTGATCAATTTACTCCACGGCCTACTCGCAACATATGCTGTCATGCCATGCCCCACCAGTGGCCAAGACAAATGGCCACAACTAACCCACGGGAAGAATAAAAAAGCCCTCATTCCAACATTTATATCCCATAACTAACATATTTGCTAATATACAACATTGACCATTATTATACATTTACTAATCTATTAGCTAAAATTATAAAAAGTTGATGTGTTGAAAATATACAAAGTGATAAATTTAGAACATCTAACAAACTAATTAAAATTTACATATGAGTTAAAAATCATGGTCAAAAGTAAGACATTTAAATAGTGTAAAAAGTCAAATTATTGCGATTAATATAAAACATATAAAGTAATTTTTTAATATAAATTGATTCAAAACCTGCTCAACTTAAATCTAATAATCTCCTACAAATCAACCCAATCCATCTATACAGGTAAAATCCCTTCTTACTCCATAAAAACAGTAGAGGAAATTTCCATTACACTCTCTTGGATGGAAATCGGAATGTACCAGCAACACACTTTGCATTAAACAGGAAAAAGAAATGCAAAATGCAGTACAATTGACACTATAATATAGTTTTTGGATAGTAGTACACTTGGCAACTTTTCGTTGATGAGAGAACTTACAACTTTAATAAAGTCGTACTACTACATTAAAAAAGATATCTAGGGACCAATTTGTAATTTCATACTTTCTTTATTAGATGAGAGAGAAAATCGAAACCTTATCCAATTTTCCCCCACTACATCCCATCCTTTATAAATTGGCAATAACCAATATAATCTCTTCATTTCCAACTCCCCAAGTCCCCAATCAATCAACCATTTCCAAACAAACAAACACCCCCCCCAAAAAAAAAAAAAATGGCGAGTACAACAAAGAGTTACATGATGGCAAGAAGAGCAAGTAACTACCGATTCTTAACAAGCGACCCGATCCAACCCCCGAAAACCACACCCGAGTTAGAGTTCGATGAATCCGACATATGGGGCGGGACGACCCGATCCGACTCGGCGGAGACTCGGAGTTGGCGACAGTCTACGCGGCGAGCACCGACGCCAGTGAGGAGACGCGGCGATGCGGCGGCGTCGTTACCGGTGAATATTCCAGATTGGTCGAAGATACTGCGAGACGAGTATAAAGTTGACGAGAAATGGAGCTTTGATGGCGGAGATAACGGCGGTGATAACGGAGAAGAGTGGGTCCCACCTCATGAGTATTTGGCAAGAACTAGAATGGCTTCGTTTTCAGTACATGAAGGAATTGGAAGAACTTTGAAAGGGAGGGATTTAAATAAGGTTAGGAATGCGATTTGGGAAAAGACTGGATTTCAAGACTAAGCAATTTTTTTTTTTTTTGGATTTGGAGATTTTATGAGAGAGAAAATAACCGGCGATTTTTAATTAATTTAAGATATTATTTTGGACTTAGTAGATTTGAAATTAGATTTAATTTCCCAGGAGAGATTTTTTTTGTTTAAAGTTTCATGTAATGTAAGTTTTGTTTTTTTGTTTTTAATTAAAGCGCAGAAATTATGTTACTGATTGTAATTCTAAAATGGTATATTGTGATTGGAACTCGATGTTTTTGAGCGCTACGTGCGACGAGAATGGAGGAGAGAGAATTTTCGAGGGTGGGGGATGGTCGAAGGGGGCCGGAAATGGGGGTGGGAGAGGTGGTCAATGGGATGGAGGTTTACATGGATGGAGAAGATCAAGAGCAAGATGTCCCTGAATTTAATGATGATTCTGTAAGTTTGGAATTTGTAGATGTTGATTTTGTTTCTGAATATGTTTGCGATTAGGAAATCGTGCAAATGGAATGTTGGAGTTCATTAAATATGGAAATTGTGCAATGGAAGAATGTTGGAGTTCATTAAATATGGAAATTGTGCAATGGAATGTTCACTACTACAAAAGCCTTGCCTTCTGGACGCTTATAGCTCGACGTTTTGGAGGAAACAATTTCAAAACTGCCATCAATCTGATATTCTATTTTCCATTATCTTCAACCTGCCATCAATTTATGAGCGATTGTAAAGCCAGGAGAATTTTCCAATTTGACAAAAAGTTTCTGGGAAATTTCAATCACAAAAAGGTTGGTAATTTTTAATATATAGTTTAATTTCGTATTTCTTTTTGTTTTCTAGTTTTTTGGCTTATTCTTGTTATTTTCGTGAGTTGTTGATTAAATTCATGGTTTCATCTTCAACCTTCCATTAATATTATAACAATTGCTAAGCTGCTTGAATCTTCCAATTTTACAAGAAAATTAAGAAATTTCTATTTTTTGTTGTTTTGGTACTTTTATTACCAATTTTTGTGTTTATCCTCGTTAATTTTCTCAAAACATCACATTGATAGGTTAGTGCTTGATATTGGTGCAATTTGATTGGTTTTAGACTTTTAGTAGCTTGAGATTTCATTTCTGTTCAAGATCATAGAGTATTCATGTACCTTTAGTGAGCGATCCTTGTCTTTAGGAGGAGACTTTTTAATTATTTTTTTTTTATAATCTCTTTTCATAAATGAGAATTTGTATTTCAAACAGAAGGGCCTATTACATCCTAATCTCCGGAACACAGAGCAAACCATCTAGGATGGACTCCTCTAAGAAGGAAGAAGAGGTATCTTTCCTTGGAAACCTTTCTAGGAAGTATAGAAAAATACTTAGCAACTGTATTCCTTTTCACTTTCTGTACAAGAGTATAGCTATATTTCAGACCTGTTGATTCCAAAGGGAGTCATTTCTTACCCACAGAAGGAAGTAAATCAGAGCATCAATGGTGGCAGCAATAACCATCTTCTGTAACTTAGTCATCCTAGCCAGCCAATTTAGCATTTCATTTAAATCAACACATCTACTCTGCAGACCAAGCCAGTATTTTTTGTCCACAAGACAAGCCTTACTCTACTTACAATCAGAACTCAAAGAAGAGGTGAGAATGAGATTCACCTACTTCTGCACTTTAAATAGGTTTTTATGGAGCCACCTACTTACTTTCTATGCGGCTCTCCTATAATCTCATATATAGGATTTATGAGAGCAAACTCTAATACAGTATGTCCTATAAAGTCTCATAAACCATTATAACCTTGCTTTAATCATCTTTTTCGGTAAGATTTCCATTTCTCACTTGTGATAAAAGTAGAGCATAATGTTGTAGCAAACTATGGGCACGACTGAAACTCAACATAAGCGAGGCATTTTTTTGAGTCAAGAAGCTATATTGAAATATCCCTGGCAAAATTTGAAGATGGAAATGATCCATCTTGCAAGGGAGAGGAATTAAGAGGGAATGTAAGGATAGCAATTAGCATACATAATCCTCTGTAAATTTGACCTCAATCATCAATTTAATGGGGCTATTTGCTCACCTATGGGGACATTACGTGGATCTTATTGACACACTCCAAAATATCTAGGAAGGCTTGTCAAAGAATACTAATCCTAGCCCTAGCACTCATGGGAGGCTTTGGTTCATCAATATTTTTGTACTCCTGTTCAGTTTTAAAATGTCTCGGTATTTGATGTAAATTCCTTTTGACTAGGAAAGAATGATGGAGATCTAGTATACAGGATTAAAGTACAAATTTAGAAATCTAGACAATTATCATGATTTGAAAATTCTTCTATTGTAAGGAGTGTAGTTTTTACATAATTTGAACAATATATGTAATGGCGTTTCATGTTGAATGCCTAATATTGGAAATCATGGTTTGCTTTCAGCTATTTTCTCTTAATAACCAACTGTTTTCGTTTGATAGCCTGATGATATCGCTTGTAATGTATTTTCCTTTGATGTTATAAGTTATAACGTTGGTTTGATGTTAGAGAGTGCTGACCTCTTTTCTGTGTAGAGGTACTCAAGTGAGGACCAGTTCTAACTCTGTTTTTCAGTTAACTATTAGGAAGTTCTAGTTTTGGTGTGTTTGGGGAGATGATACGTCATATACTAAGTGTTGGCTCCCAATAATAATTGAAATTCTTGGAGAAAATTGTGCTCCAAATCTGTTGATAGTTAAGAAAGATAAGCATTATGGCATCTAACTTGCAACTTTTTTTAGAATTTTTAAAGCCATAAAGACTACACTCTGCTGTGTAAATTGCAGCTGCGGCTAATAATGAAGGTGGGAACTTGATTTTTTCATACTCCACAAACAAAGCTAGTTTAAATAAGAGCACATCACCTCAAGCTTCTTGTCAAATTCTGTAGCTTTTGTAAATCTTCTTGAGAAAACATTATTGACCACATTATTCTGTCCATTTCGAGAAGAATATGCCTAGTATAACCCTTATCAAAAATGAGAATCAAGTTCTTCACAACTGGGATTGGAGGTGTCAAAAGGGAATCAGTCTGGTTGCTTCAGCCTTCTGTAACATCTTCGGCGTGAACTAGGTACTTTGCCTAAATTTTCCCTTATTTTCTTTAATTGTTATTGCTTTTATTATGATCTGATTTATTTTAAAGAGTGAGTAATATCGTAGTCATTTGTCTTATAAAAGGGAAGAGTGCATTAGTTTTGCTTGGATTGTCAAGAGTGCAGAATAAACTTGACAAGGATCTTTTGATGTCAAGGTCGCATCTGTTTTGCAGGGGCAGGTGTTGTGATTACTGGCTTTCTTTTTTGTGCATTCACTTGTTTTCTTGTTGCTAGAACACATATTTGTTTTCTTGGGTGGTCAACCTGTAATTGTTTTCTTGCTAAGTTATATACTTATATTAGTAAATCTTAATCCTGCTGAGTTTGTGGGACTAGGATACCAGTGAGCTTGCTCTGACGTTTGTTCACATTATAGTTCATCTATAGTTTATTCATTACTGGTAAAATAAATTTAAAAATTACAGCTATCTTGACATATCAAATTATGGGGTTTTATTCTCTGGAATACCTCTGGTGTACTCATTATTGTTCTATGTCCATCATTTTGCCTTATACTTAGTGATCTTAAGGCTAAAAAATCTTGATGATGCAAATTGAGGAGAAGCCTGTTGGCTATAATGATCAGGGTGTCCCCTGTGAACTCTATTGCTTAGTTGTTGATTATGAAATATGAGTATTCTTTACACACAAATAAAAAAAATCATGAATCTTGAAGTAGAGACGGGCTGCCTGCTACCATCTAGTATTTTGTCCTTGCTTCCATAGTTCCATATTACATTCCTAGTAGGTAAAAACCTATCTGCAGGCATAAGATTAGTGTGTGAGGTCCACAAGTGGGGGTAATATTATTTACCTGTGTGGGGGGGGGTGTGGTAAGTATAATTTTAAGAACTTATTATTGAGTAATTTTACTCTATTTTTCTTCTTGGTTAGGTGGGGATAATGTTAATGCAACAATCATATAGATGGAGTAGTTTGGTTGATGAGATTTGTCAGGTGGCTACAACAAATTACATAAGATGGTTATGGTTTTCCAATAACTTCTCTCATTGGTGTTGGCTTTTCCATCTCTAGATTGTTAAAAATAAATTTGATGCTTAGTTGCTGACTTGCTGTTGTTTTGAAAATTATTGTTTAGTTTATTCTTTAGATGGTCAAATGCATGTCTATTGTTAACCATGGGGATACGGGGCTTTATTTTTAATTTTACTTTTTTTGCAATGAAGAGTATGATGTTGTACTGTGCTATTTGGCCATTGTTCATTTTTGATCTCTTCATCACTTTTATTTGGTTTTGTCAAGAATGTATCAAATGGAAAGACATGCTGCATCTGCTCCCCCACAAACTGAGTGATTATGATTTTCTGCTTTTCATGGAGGTTTGAAGCTTGACAATGGACAAAGTTAAAAGAGTTTTGTGCCAACGGGGATAAAGTCCTTGAACAAATTGGTGAATTTTTATTTCTTACTTCCTAAAATGTAACAAATTGCAATATTTGTTAGTAATTGATTTTTCTTGTCTTGAACATGAATGGAATTGATGCACCAAAATATGTGATGCCAAGATAGTCAAAGACAGTCCCGTGTTGACCGTAAATGTACCTTTGATAGTTAAGGTCTTCTTGATGGCGACATCATCTATGTCGTCCCCAATTAATTATTAAAGTTTGAAAAGGTGTTTACAAGGTGTTGTTCTAAGTTGTACGTCGGCTTATATAGTAAGTTGTTTTAATGCTAAGTTTATTTTAATCAGGTTATGTAGTTCGGGTTATGTAATAAATTACTTATGTCGTAAGATGTTTTAATATTATGCTAAGTTGTTTAAATCGGGTTATGTAGTAAATCGGAGATGGGTTATGTAGTAACTTGGATTATGTACTAAATCGAGTCATATCATATCGGATTATGTAACTTTCATATCCTTATATGTTACATTCGTATCAGTAACCCTTATTATCATATCAGATTATATGAAATTCATATCAAATTATATGAAATTTATATCAAAGAGTTTAATATGAATAATAATCAATGGTGTGTTGTTGGGTTTAATACTAATTATAAAACTGTTCTTGGGTTTAACACGATAAACCCAATAATAGTTTTATAATTAGTGGATAAGAAGTAACAATTATATAATTAGTAGATAAGAAGTAACAATTTTTAAGTTGTTAGATAAAAAGTAACATGCATTAGTAGCTAATAAGTAATAAGTAATAATTAGTAGCTAATAAGTAATAATTAAGATCTTCCTCTCATCCCAAAAATATAGTTTTATTTTCCTTTTTACGTAATTTATGCAAGTAGAATCTCAAGAGGGATAGTAAAGAAGATTTTTTGTTTATTTAAATAAATGTTGTATGGGAAAATATGATTTTAGGAGAGAGAATGGAGAATAATTGGTGAAAGAAAGATTAATTGTAACACTTGGGTTGAATAAACAAAGCAAAAAACAAAATTCAAGAAGCAAATAAATGATGGGACACGGTTTTTCTAGACAAATTACGGAAAAATGTAGAATTAAATATGGAAATGGGAACTATATTTTGGGACACTCAAAATGGAAATGGGAACTATATTTTGGGACGGAGGGAGTAGCTAATAAGTAACAATTAGTAGCTAATACTCCCTTTATTTTTTTAATGGCTACATTTTCCTTAAATATTTGTTTCCTTTTCATTTCTACATTGTTTAAAAACTTTTTTTATTTTGGAGGTGCCACCATAAAGTAATTCTCTTTTAGTTAGTCACTGCCTAAATTGTTGTGCATTCAATAATATAGCAATTGGAAAAAAATGGAGGGAGTAAATAACAACTACTCAGTAGTTAAGAAGTGTTTCACTTAGTTGCTAAGGTAGCTAATAAGTACTCCCTTCGGTTCCTAAAGTTCATTCCTCTTGTACTTTTCACACATGCCAATGCAAAACTTTGGACACTAATATCTCTAACTATGTATTTGTAAAATTTATAAAAAGTAGATATTTGTAAAATACATATTGAGACAAATTTAACAAGATCTCACATGACTATTATTTTTCTTACGTATAAGTCACAAACAACGGTCAAAGTAAAACTTGTGAATAGTGAAAAATGTCAAAGAGGGATGATCTTCCGGAACAGGTTGTAGTACAACCTTAGGTATTTCAACTCATATTAAACTCATATGAAGCTAAGAATTAACGGTTAGTAGCTAATAAGTTAAAATTAGTAGCTAATTAGTAAACATTTGTAGCTAATTGGTAAAAATTTGTAGCTAATAAGTTAAAATTAGTAGCTAACAAGTAACAATTAGTTGCTAATAAGTAACAATTAGTTGCTAAGAAGTGTTCACGTAGTAACAATTAGTTGCGAAGGTAGCTAATAAGTTTCAACTCATATTCAATTCATATGAAGCCAAGAAGTTTGTAATTGTAATCCAATTACTACGTGATAACCAATATATTTAAGAGTGTGTAATATAACCAACTATTATGTTATTACTAATAACCCTTTAAGTGAACTCATGTCAGAGAAGGGTTAAATTATGTCCAAGATTGAGTAAATCATATTAAAACATAGCTCAATCATATCATTTAAAAACTATTTTTTTCCAATGATAAGCCGTGAAAGGAGTAATTTTTTATCCCGGTCATTTAAAAAAATATGTTCACTTTTAAATTTTGAACAGCCATACAATTCATATCATAATTCATATCAAAGTGGGGTGAAATTATGTCCATCATTGATTGAATAATATCATAACTTAGTCAATCATATTATGTTCTTACTTATTTTCATAAGCAATCACTGGTCCAGCCATCTGGGAAGTGGTGAGTATGCATGCTTTTATTGTCTTTTAATATCAGAACTTAGTCAATCATATTATGCTTTTATGGTAGATAGTAACTGTATAATGTAACTTAAAATTTAAAAATTTTACTATATGAAAAAAGGGGTCACTATATTAAATAAGTGATTTTGGTCCACAATATATAATATTATTGTGGACCAGGTCACGCAAGACTAACTCCACTCATAATGTGACATGTTTCACTCGCTTGTGATAGATTCAATCGTTTTTTGGATATTGATATGATACATTTACTAAACTTGTAGTTCACTAAATATTTAAAAAAAGGATACCTCAATTTGTGATATGATTCACTAAATATAAGATATGATTCACTCAATTTGTGACAAGATTCAACCAGTTTTTTATATGAATCCATCAATTTGTGATATGATAATAATGTTGTAATTTACTAATTTTTTTTTATAAAGGCTCCTCCAATTAGTGATATGATTCACTTACAATCTCATATAAATTTCATGCTATAATATGATTAAGTCAGTTTGTGATATGTGTAATTGAAATTTTGATAGGACTCACTCGCTTTATTATATGAAGGGATCTTATTCTACTCAATTGTTAATCTGATTCACTTAATATATTATATGGTTAGGCCTATTAGTTATTAGTTTATTAAACTAGTAGCTAAGAAGTGTTTCACTTAATTGCTAAGGTAACTAATAAGTAACACCTTAAGTATTATGTCCATCATTGATTGAATCATATCAGAACATCATTCAATCATATTATGTTCTTACTTATTTTGAAACATTTATGATAAGATAAATCAATGTAACTATTACAGAATTATAAATAAATATAAGTTATCGTATACGTAACTTATAAATAATCGCATACCATAATTTTATAAATAACCGCATACGTAAATATTACTACATTACTTTAATCACTTTATTCCAATAATAAGCCGTGAAAGGAATAAGGAGTTGGTATTTTAAGCCGTGAAAGACATGACTATGGTATTCGAATGAAGCTGTTATGAGATTAAGAGTAAGAGTGTTTCGACCGATTAATAGTATATGATGTTTAGGATATTGTTAATAAAATTAGTCCAATTAATTGTATGGTCGTTCGTTCCGATATGAAATATATTATGTATCCCAATTAATTTTTGGCTTCAACTAAGTAATTTATAGTTAATCGTGAATTTGGTTTGATATCATATGTTGAGGTAATCATATCAAGTTGTGAGAAAATCATATCAACGGAACATAATTCATATCAAGTTGTGATAAAATCATATTAATCCAAAAAGTGAACCCATGTTTGTGTATTTGAAACCCATGTTTATGTATCTCAAACCCTTGTTATTGTTAAACAAACCCCTGTTTGTGTGTTTGAAACCCATGTTTTTGTTAAATCAACCCCTGTTTGTGTTTGTAAATATGCGAAATTACACAATTACCCCCGTTAGAGGGCAAAGGTGCCTACTAACTATTAGCGTTTTATCACTCCTTAGTATTATTGACTATTATATAATGAACGAGATGATAGGGTGTTTAACGAGTTTTATAACACATTGAACGAGTTTAAATGTGACTATTACCGAAGAAACGGCTTTAAATGTGACTATTATCGAACAAACGAGTTTAGATGTGACTATTACTGAAGAAACGACTTTAAATGTGACTACTACTGAACAAACGAATTTAGATGTGAATATTACCAAGGAATTGTGTTCAAATGCGTCTATTATCGCCTGAACGAGTTTAAATGTGAATATTATCGAATGCACGATTAAGACAAGGTTGACTATTATCGAAAGTAGAACGACAAGGTTCACTTTAATAATATTATTTTTCAACATCATAAATTGTTGTTAAATCATAATAGAAAATTAACATTATTTATCATTGAAGAAGCTAATCACATCATAACATCAGTCAATCATATCTGAGGGGAGGATTTGTGTCCTCATTTTAGGTTATCATATCAGAACATAAGTCCATCATGTCTTTTTAGAATGAAAGTTCAGGGTTGACTATTGTTGAAGGAGTTGAAAGGTTAGTATTCCACCCGAATAAACGAAGGAGATTGAACGAGTTTAAAAGTGACTAAGGTAGTACCGAGTGAACGAGTTTAGATGTCACTATTATCGAATTAACGAGTTTAAAATGTTACTATTACAGAACGAACGAGTTTAAATGTCACTATTATCGAATGAACGAGTTTAGATGTAACTATTATCGAATGAACGAGTTTAAATTTCACTAGTATCGATTGAACTTAACGAGTTTAAATGTGGCTTATGTGAGGGAATCTTCTGGTAATGTGCTCACGTGAATAGCATGTACACTTTAAAATCCTTAACGACTATACAATTCATATCCTTTAATTTTATGATTTCGATTCTATGTTCCGGAAGAACCTTTTCGATCCCGATCATATAAGAAAATTTGTTCACTTTAAAAACCTTAACGACTATACAATTCATATCATAACTCATATACGAGTGAGGTGAAATTATGTCCATCATTGATTGAATCATATCAGAACATCATTCAATCATATTATGTTCTTACTTATTTTGAAACATTTATGATAAGATAAATCAACGTAAATATCACAGAAGTATAAATATGGTATTCGAATGATATAGTCAACTACACTATTCTATAGTATTAAAATTTGACTCCAACTAAGTAATTACTAGAATTATATACACGCGATGCGTGCGTTGATTTCAAAACATGTTATTCGATTATATACTCCACCCGTATTATAGTTATGATTACACTAAAATTTGAAAGATTAAGAGTTAGATGAATTTAGATATATTAATTTCGCTAATGTAAAAAACTAACAAAGGTTGTGAGTGAATTTTAATAATAATTTTTTGTGAGTGAATTTTGAACAAAAAGAATAGACATAAAGAGTTGGTTTGACGGAATGAAAGAGTATCAAAGGTAGTGAGTATTTGTATATATACCCTCTTCTCTTATAAAAAAAGGTCAAGATATTTTGTCCATTTAATATTTTGATTGAAATATTTAATTTTTTTTTTTGTGAATATTGAAATATTTGTTGCATATACCATTTTTAACTTATTTAGAATGGCAAGTTGAAATGAAAAAGGATTATTAAATTGGTTTCTTTTGTAATTTTTTTTATTCCATTATATCATTAAGGGTAATTTAGTATTTTCAAAGGGGGACACCATCTTCCTCCTCCCTTCCCTTATATAATAGAGATAGTTAATTGTGAATTTGTTTTGATATCACATGGTAGACCAATCATATCATAATGTGGCTTATTCACATCATATGTGATTTCAATCACATCAAACATTTCATACATCATATCAATTGTTTATCCATTTATAATAAGTTTACATATAATAGTTTTATAGTTTCGTACATCGTAGGTGTATACTAATTAGTTTGACATCTCAGAGCAAACTTAGTTTTATTTATCCGTTTATTATAGTTTTACGCTAAGTACACTTCATTATAGGCACCCACTGTGAAGTATAAATACGACAAAACATAGTTTTATACTAATTTCTTAGATGTATTAAATTAGAATTAAAAATTAAATCTGGCACACTATTCATGAATTGTTTATTAAAAAGAGAAAATTGGACCACTTTACAAAGTCATATTGTTTATAGGGAAGTGGATATTATAATAAAAAATGAACGCTAAATAATATTTTAATTGGTGGACTGATCATACCAAATAAGGAAATGAGAAATCTATTTAGGACAAACATAAATAGAAAATAGGAACTTTATTTAAGGACAGAGGGAGTACTAAAGTATACAATTATTCGAGTTGTAGTAGTTAACTACTTAGTTATGCTTTAATTTATAAATAATGTCCTATGCTTAGTATACTCTATTAAAGGTACGTGTGTTAACACATGATGATAGTTAACCATAAAACTATTGTGCATAAACTAATAATATACGAATAAACAACTGATTTGATTTGTGAAATCTATGATTAGATTGAACTCACATATGATGTGAAACAACCATATAATATATGAAACACTGAATATATCTTTTGTTCCTTATTTCATAAGAGGTTATTAGCATCTGTCAGGACAAAAAAGGTTAGGAGCTTATGGAAAGCATGTAGTTTGGATCTCAGCACAAATCAACTGCAACACAATTACCACTCTACACGCTCATCGAAAATTATACAATGAACAGAACAAAGTTAACAAAAAAAATACAATACAAAAAATTCGAAAAACTCCATAAATAACTAGAATTAACAATATATATGCCCTTGCTATTTCCACGACTTTAACTAAGGAACCTTGCTTCTCATCTTGTTCTTGATATCCAATGTTCAAAGGAATTTGATTTCTTCAACATCTTCCAAATTGCTACTTACAAATATTATTTTGGTTTGAACCTTCACTTCTCCTTTCAACTCCGTTTGAATGACTCTTGTCCTTTACACTTTCTTTTTCTTACATATAGCTTTATCCCTGCAAATAAAAGAAAAAATGATAAATAGAGAAACTTAAATAACCTCTCATATTCACCAAGCAAATGCTCATAGTATAGCAGCAAGACATTGGAGATTTCAAGCCCAAAAGAGAACTTAAGGTTTTCTAGCTCTAAAGAGTTGCACTAAACCTAGAAGTAAACAAGTGTAGATTCTACAGACCATAGAAAACAGTAAGACAACCGGCCTCAACAATCAACAACAATGGAGACTTAACAGAAAACTAAGCTAAGATTCAGCAAAAAAGAAGCCGAAGATGGAATTGGCAGCAATTAATATTAATACTCAACAAAAAAAAGTCAATATAAGTTAAGACTTACTATCATTAAATATAACATTGAGATAATAAAAAAACCATCTCACAACTCATCACAAATTCACATCATCATTTTTATTATTGTATATTATTCAATTATCCACAAATTACAATTGAATACAATTCACACAATTCACAAGTAACAGCTCTAAATCCATATTCCACATTTCACAATTCAAACATCATAAATCCAAAAATTATTAATTTCTACAATTCATAGATCGCAGAAGGCATAAATCATAATTCATGGATTTGAGAAGGGTAATAGCCCAAAAACAAGCAATTTACACAAAAAAATTGTTAGAATCAAATTCCTTTAAAAAGAGAAGTGTAAATATTCTTCTAAGTCTTGCAAAGGACATAATACCTAAGTCGTCCTAACAGACCTAACTACAACTTAACAATTATCATGAGCTGAAAAAAGAAGTAAGAATTGAACATAATTATTTATTTACTATTATTCATGATTTATTATCAAGCTTAATTTTCTTTCTTTCACCTTTCCTCCTGATTTGTTTGCAAAAAAAAGGATTTCAATTGCAGATTGCAGAACTACGACCATTTAACGTAAGAAGGCAAGCAACTTTGCGTGGTTATAGTTAATCTTTGGAAGGTCCCTATTACTTGTCAACCTACTTATTATAAGAAATCGGGGTATGCAAAAGATTATCGCTATTTTAGTTTTACATTATTCAAGTACATGATGAAGATGAAATTCTCATCTTGCAGGCTCAAGCGAGTATAAAGTGCCTGCTGAAAGTTACTCTATCTGGACTAAAAGTAAAGGAAGAGGTTTTGCAAGAGCAACACTTCGCAGGCCCTTTGTGGTGTAAAAATGCAAGAAGAAACTTGTAAGCTAAAAAGGGTTACTAACAAGTAAAAACCTTTTTAACATTGTTAAAGGAGGGTTACTCTACAGGCAGGTCAAATGCCATGGCATGCCCTAAACTTTCCATACTTGAAATTGGATTCATATTTATAAAGCAGGTGTTGCAAAAGCACAGTGAAACAGAAGGGATAAAAGATAAGGTAGCGAAATGCTGGCTCTCCTAGAAATGAAAGCCACTAAAATCTAAAATGTTCCGGAAGGAAATGATTGCGATTACAATTTTCACCGAACTGTTGGAGTGGATAAACCCAAGAGATACGAAATGGCTGCTAGAATGTCACATAGAATCCTCATCGATGGAGGATCAAGAGAAATAAGGGCTCAGCATATGAAATTCAAAGATGAGATTACAAACTACTCCTAGATTGCAAACGAGACCTCTAAGAAGCTAACATAGAACAGCCTTCTACGCTTAGACTATATGAACGGCCATAGAGTGCACTACCGCAGATGGAGAGCTAACTCCCTTCTTCATGAACAGGTAAAACAGACACACACACTCGCGCGCAGGTACACAATTTCTCATTATGCAATTGAGATTGTTTCAAGGACGTGTGTGGAAGGAGGGGGGGGAGGGGCGGTGTTAAATTTCATCAATCTATATCAATGGCACTTCAATCAAATCTTAACTACTACAAAAGAGAGGCAAATTCGACTAATTTTCTTAGACTACTACAGATTAAATACTATAAATTAAACCTCAGAATTCCATGGATTGAAGTGATAATCATAGTTAACTAAATCATAACTTTTTTTTGGTGTAATTGATATCCCTGAAACCATTTCCTCACATCTTATAATATATAAACAAAAGAACAGACAACAAATTCCAGATAATAAATTCATACAATTAGCATACTATCACCAAAATCAAAAGAAATAAATAGTGGGCAAGTGCAAAACTCGAAGTGGGTTTGTGAAATTATACACAAGAGAAATTCATTGAACTAAGCGCAATTCGTAAACAATTCAACAGTATAAATGAGCCAAACAAAAAAGTAAAGCATACCCAGAAACAATTGAAAAGTAAACCAGGTACCACGATACGTTTCAGGTGTTACCCCAACCAAGCATAATCCCGGAAAAACATTTTAAAAACCAAAAAAAATCACACAAAAATCAAAATAAAAAAACAGCAACATTCCAAAAAAACAAAAAACCCAAAATCAAAAACTGACATCTACTTGTTTATGAACAATCTTGGGACGTTTTTTAGGGCGACGAGAAGGTTTATGACCAGTGATTGAGTAAATATCTTCTTCAATCTCATCTCTAGATAAAGCAATCCAAAAATCCTCGAAACTGCGTCGATTTATCACCTGCAATTTCCACCATTGTAGTAACACTAGTAGTAGTAGTACTTCCTTTCATAGCAGCATAATTTCAGAAGAAGGGACTTGAGTGAGAAAAGAGAAAGAGATCTAACCAAATTTTATAATTAATTGAAACCAACGACAATACAAACCAAAATTTAACAGATCTAACCTTCAAAATTCCAGCTTTCTTCAATTACCTCCTAAGCAAACCGCAAAATCCCAGCTTTCTTCAATTACCTCCTACGCAAACCGCAATTCACAAGGCTCCAATTCACCTGAAAATGTTGAATGTTCATTGTTATAAATCCAAACATTTAACATCATTAATTTTCGCTGCTTTACATTTTCGTAATCGCTCAAATAAAATTTAGGTTTATTACCTTGTTTAGTGAGAATGGAGGAGGATGGAGGAGACGAAGAAAACGCGAAGCACCTTGGAGAAAGTGAGAAATGGATTCAAAAGGGGGTCAGTTAAATTTAATGGTCGAAATTACTATTTTGCCCCTGGTAGGGGCAACTACCAACCCATCCCGGGTATGGGAATATCGCGACTCCAAAGATGAGAGAGAAAGAGAAAAGTATGGAGAAAAAAGCCCCAATTCTAAAGAAACAAACCCTAGCCAATTTCTTCTGCAATTCCTTAATTTAGCCCCAAACCATGCCAATTCCCTCATCCAAATCTCGATTATTCAGTTATTACTCCTCTTGTCAGTGAGTATTCCCTCTACTAAAGTATTATGTAAAGCGAAAAGTCTTCTACCAAATGTTCCTGTAATTTCCCCAAATCAAGTTGTATCTTATGTGAGAAATCTTCCTCTTCTCCTCTGGTTCTTTCAGTTAAATTCAACGGCTTTAGATTCTCGAATTCCTATGCAGTCTATAAGTTGGATTAAAGGGTTTAATTTTCTTCCATTCAAATTTAAAGAGGGCTTCCTGGCTAGGGTTTGTAGATTTCGCACTTTCGGTGTGTCGGATTTGCTGGTGAGAGCTTTGAATTCATTCTTGGGCGTGGCTGGTATCCTTCATTGGACTGTTCCTGATGGTGTGTGTTTCTTTGGCGGGATGAAGTGGCGCTCTATTGTTCCATATTGCTTGTTGTTTTGTGGGTCTTCCTGTTTCGAAGACATCAGGTTCCCATATTGTGGGAAGAAGTCTCCTTGTGCATTTAATGCAAGGTTACTTTCTTTCTCCTTTTCACTTTATTATGCAAAGATTTGCTTGCATCAGGTCTTCAATTTTTTAGCCAAATACTTTAGAAAATTTGTTTTGCCTGTTATATTTCGTAGTCTTATAATTGGAGATGTTGGTTTCCTTTGTTTGGACCCAATTCTTGTCACTCCCTTTCTTAAAAATCTCATGTTTTTTTCCCATCAAAAAAAAAAAAAATCTCATGTTTTTGCTAGTACTCGTCTCGTTAGTAAAGTTTAATCATGTGAGTCTTGTATGTTCAACTCATGGGAAGGAACTTTCTTATGTTCCTTTCTATTTTACAGTTTTCAAGCAAGTCAAACATGATATAATTTTAGTGAATGTGGTTATACGTTATTCTTTACCTATAATCTATCATATAAGTGAAAAATTGCTACAAGAATTTCTTATCTCATATAGAATATTGAGAAGTTTCTTCTTTCAGTCTCTGGTTTACAGTATGATAATTAGAAAATCTGTATTTCCACTTGAGATATTGTTCCATAACTCCATTCCAGGCCCCAGAAGCTATTGGAATGGAGAGGAGTGTATTTTGCATCTTTTACCCACAGAAGGCTTTTTCTATTATCTGCTTCAAATTTCTACTAAAGAAAAATTCTATGAATACTCCCAATCAATTAGTCAGTTATATTGGTATTTAAGTTATTTGTTTGTTATATATGAGCACCTATTTTTACAGAAGACTCAGTGGATGTTTTTCATCTCAAGAAACATTGTTAAGGTACAGGTTCATCTATTGGATTTCATTACCATTGCTAGCTTCTTAAGTCTGCCAGTTTTTGAGTTTGGACTTGTTGTCATTCATGTAGTGGCAATATGTAGACATTCAAAATTAGTTTTTAGTAGATATTGGTTGGGAATTTGTTGTGTTTATCTCAAAGATATTCTTTTCTCTAAAAATTCCATCTTTGGCTATAGAAGCTATTTGAGTAGATTCCTATGTAGCTCCTTCTATAGTGTCTCTTCATCCCTGAAGAGGTATAGAATTTTTTCAATCTTGTCTTTTAAGTCCCCTTTTTTTTTAATATTTTGTATTTTTGATGGTAAATATAGCAAGTTGGAATGTTCGTGGTATTGGTAGACCATCTCTACCAGAAGAAGTGAAGTCATTTTGTTTTTTGCATAGTATCTCATTGATGATGCTTTGTGAATCTAAATCCCAGGCTTCCCTCTCTGATTCTTGGGTGAAGCAGGCTGGCTTCACTCACTCTGATTTTGTCCCTGCTATGGGATTCAGGGGAGGACTATGCATTTTGTGGAAGACTAATTCTAATACCCCTTTTGTGCTTGATGTTAGTCAAAAGTCTAGCAGGTTTATCATATGTGATGGATGAGTTCTGGCACGAGCTTAAAGAAGCTACCACTAATTTGCCCTTCCCCTTTGTTATAATGGGGGATTTAAATGAAATTAGCTCTAAAGAAGATAAGTTGGGGGGAGCTCCCTTTAATATCTCTCGGATTCGTAGAATGAATTCGGTGTTAAATAGCTTAGATTGTATTGAAATACCTTTTGTAGGGGGAAGATTCACTTGGAGAAAGAAACCTTCGGGCCATGAAAATGTATATGAAAGGATAGACAGATGTATAGCCAACCCTTCTTGGCTTTTACTTTTTCCCCAAGCGCAAATCACTCATCATACTTTTACTACTTCGGATCACTGCCCCATCTCGCTTTCTTTGTCCCAAAATTGCAACCGCAAACCATGCCCCTGTAGATTTGAGAAAGTATGGTGTACAAGAAAAGACTTCGATTGTTTAATTAAGAAGACTTGGTGCACAAAATTTCAAGGATCTTACATGTATTGTCTTGTTAAGAAATGTAAATTACTTAAGTCAAATATTAAAGAATGGAAAAGACATAGATTTGGTAATATTATTAGACAAATTGAGAAAGTTGACAAACAACTTGATGACTTACAGCAAAAATTGACTCAATCAATGGATGATGTTTCTTTAGGAACAAAACAAGATATCCTTCTTGCAAAGCGCTCTAATCTCCTGAATTTCAACCTTGTTTATTGGAAACAACGTCACAAAGATAATTTCTTCTTGAATGGTGATCGGAATACTAAGTACTATCATTTATCTACCACCATTAAAAGAAACAAGAACTTAATTAAGAACTTAGAAAATGAAAATGGTATCTCTATTGATAGGCCTGATCAAGTCTCTGCTTACTTATCAAATGCTTTTAAAGAAAGATTTTTGAGTAATAAGGATTGTCAATTTAATCCGGATCATGATTTTGATTTACTTCAGCCTGTCATTTCGGAAGAGGAGAATAATAATTTAATTGCAAATGTTGAGGATGAAGAAATCAAAGCGGCAGTTTTTGACTTAGCTCCGGACAAAGCCCCAGGCCCTGATGGATTTCCTCCTTATTTCTTTCAAAAGTATTGGGGTCTAGTTGGTAATTCAGTCATTCAAGCAGTAAAAGCTTTTTTTCATACATTCTGGTTTTATTCTGTCAGAAAATCAATCACACTTTCATCTCTTTGATACCCAAAATCGAAAATCCGTCTAATGCTAATCATTTTAGACCAATTAGCCTATGTTCAACCATCTATAAGATTATTTCAAAGGTTATTACCAATAGATTAAAAGTAGTCCTTGGAAAACTGATTCATCCTCTCCAGGGAGCTTTTGTCCTGGAGCGCCTGATTCAAGATAATATTCTGATTGCACATGAACTTTTTCACTCCCTAAGTAGAAAGTCAGGTCATGAGGGATGGATTGCTATTAAATTGGATATGGAAAAAGCCTATGATAGATTAGAATGGGACTTTATCTACATTACTCTTCAAAAATTAGGTTTTTGTGAAAAATGGATTCACTGGATTAGGAGTTGTATTACCTCAGTCTCTTTTTCTGTTCTTGTTAACGGTATTCCGGGGGAGCAGTTTAAACCTTCCCGTGGAATAAGGTAGGGTGATCCCCTTTCTCCCTATTTGTTTATCCTTTGTGCTGAACTTCTAGCTCGCCAACTTTCCTTTCATACGGGGGCTGATAGAAACTCTATTGGGGTGAAAGTGGGTAAGTCAGGAATCAGAGTTCCTTTTCTTACCTTTGCGGATGATACCATGATCTTTGCTAAAGCAAATGTTCATAGTTGCCATGTGATTAAAGAGATTTTAGCTAAGTATTGCTCCATGTCGGGCCAGTTGGTTAATTTTCATAAATCAGCCTTTCAATGTTCCACTAATGTTAGAATGGAAGATAAAGTCTTATCCCGAGAGATCCTTCAGATGACTGAGCAAGACTCTTTGGAGGAGTACCTTGGTTGTCCTATTTTTTCTAAGAACGTTAATAAAAATACTTTTTCTAAGATCTCGCAATCAGTTGCTAATCAACTGCCGAAATGGAAGGCCAATTCTCTTTCGCAAGCAGGTAGAAGTGTGTTAATTAATGCTAATCTAGCTACTAAAGCGAATTATCAAATGCAGAGTTTTTTTGCTTCCTAAGTCAACTCTCAATCTTCTTGATAGAACTTATAGAAATTTCTTCTGGAATAAAAACCAGGACTGTAAAAGTCCCAATTTAATTGGTTGGGACAAGATCCGCCTCCCTAAAAATAGGGGTGGTATGGGATTCCGAAAGGCTAGTATAAATAATAAAGCTCTTCAGATGAAACTTTTATGGAAGCTAATTTCGAATCCGAATAATCTTTGGGTCCAGGTTGTCAATAAAAAGTATGTTAAAAATCAGGATATAATGAAAGTCAAGACTCCGGTTTCAGCTTCGTGGCAATGGAGAAAGCTTATGTCCGTTAGAGTAGAATTTGCGAAAGGTCTTAGATGGATTGTTGGGGATGGGTCTCAAATTGACTTTTGGGAGGATAATTGGGTTTTTCCTTACCCTATCAGTAAAATTATTAGCCCCCCTTCTAGTCTTTCTCATCTTAAAGTCCAAGATGTGATTTTAAATGGTACACGTTGGAACACTCAGTTGTTGAGTTCTTTTCTTCCTGATTCTATTGTGAACAGTATAAAAGCAATTTATATTCCAAATTATTCGACTCCGGATAAAAGGATTTGGGGTCTTACGAAGGATGGGATTTTTTCCATTAAATCGGGGGCCCATTTGTTGCAAGGTAGTGACCTTATAGACAAGGTGGATTTTAATTGGATTTGGAACATTAATGTTCCTCCAAAAGTCACCTCCTTTCTTTGGAAAATCTTTAATAATGGTCTTCCTACGAAGGATAGACTTGAAAAAAGCCATGTTTTTACCCCCCAACAATGTGTTTTGTGTGATGTGAATAGAGAAACGCTTTCCCATCTTTTCATCCACTGTAATTATACTACAGATACCTTTAATATTCTTCAATCGATGGATTCCTGACCAACTTTTCCCAATCCTCCTTTGGATATGTCTTTTAGAGATCTCATTATAATGGTCAAAGAGTCTTTAGGCCTGGAGAGCACTGCGAAGCTAGCTATTTTTTGGTGGTTTATTTGGTTCACTAGGAATCAGTATGTGTTTAGAGACATCCGCTATTCTGCCTTTGCTACGGCTAGTCGTATTACTAATTTCCTCCGGGATTGGAATGGTGCTCAAGATATGGAAAGGAAACTTCTTCTTCCCTCCAATTTGATTTTTAGGCCCTCTTCCTTCAGCCCTTCGCCCAAGATAACTTCTTGGTCTCCCCCCCTCCCCAGACCGTGATTGCTAATTTTGATGGTTCCAAGAGAAACGATGGTAGTACGGCAATTGGATTTGTCATTCGCGATCACTTGGGTGAGGTGATTTGTGCGGGTGCTCATTCTCTCAACCCTGAGCTCTCGATCCTCCAAGTTGAGGCCTGGGCAGCCAAAGAGGCGGTTCGTTGTGCTAGAAGTCTTAATCTGAATAAAGTTATTGTTGAAGGAGATAATAGTGAAGTTATCAAAGCCATGTCTAACACTAATAAGGTTCCTTGGTGTATTGACTCTATTGTTTCTGATGTAGGTAAAGAGGTTGCGGACTTTTCAGAGATAACTTTCGGCATATTGGTCGGGAAGGCAATAGAGCAGCGGATTTTATGGCAGCAAAGGGTCATCATTATAACTCCCCCACCCTTTTCTTTCCTCCTTATGATATTGATTTTTCCCTCTTGGTCCGAAAGGACATTTTAGGTTGGCCTCCACGGTAGGAGGTTGGCCTAGTTTTTCTTTCCTTGGTCAAAAAAAAAAAATGTCATCTTTAACCTAATAAACAGGTTAATAACCGGTCAACACTTAATTTGAAAAGGTATCCCCACAAGCTTCACTTATTATGAGTTAATCAAAAGGCTAACTCATTTTTAGAAGACAGACCAAATGTCAGCTTATTTTTAACAATTTTTCTATAAAATTATACGCTATATCCTTTATGTTTTTTCTTTTATATAGTACCCTTCAACTTTTTAAGTGTTCTCTATGGTACCCTTCTTTAAGTCAACGTTAATATCCGTAATGAATAGCACATAATAGGGGTACCATACAAAAAACTTAAAAAGTTGAAGGGTACTATGTAGAACAAAAAAACATAAGGGGTACAACATGAAATTAAAAAAAACGCAGGGTTATCTCATAGAAAATACTTCCTCTACTATCAAATAAATGAAATGTAGGAGGGAAGCACAGGGATTTTAAATTAATTAACCAATACATGATTGTAAATTTGTTAAATTTCAATTATGGAAAAATAAAATTAAAAACTTTTAAGAGGACAACCTATTCATTTTAGAATTTATACATTTTTACTCCTTAAGACTGATGACATTCTCATAGTCATACTTCTTCATCAATTATTATTGTGTGTGCAATAAATTTATTGTCAGATCGATTTATTTTTAATCAATATGGGTCACTTTTAAGTCAAAATAGTTAATTTTCAAGTTAAAAGGGGTCACTTTTAAGTTAAAATGGGTTATTTTTCATGTTAAAAGGGATCACTTTTAAATAAAGGATAACTTCTAACCTTAACGGGTCAAATAATTAATACTATATACATTAGGTTTACAATAAATTTATCGTCAGATCAGTTCATTTGTAATCAAAATGCGTCACTTTTAAGTCAAAATAGGTCACATTTCAAGTTAAAAAGGGTCTTTTAAACAATGAGTAACCTTAAATGGGTTACTTCTGCATATGTAAAAGAGACCCTTTAGGCAAAAAGTCTATCCCTTTTGACAGATAACTTTTTACCTTGAAAGGATCATTTCTATATAAGTGACTCATTCAAGGCAAAAGGTTACCCCAATCTCATACTCCATTCGTGCCAAAATATAGTTCTCATTTTATTTTCATGGTCAAACTTTTAAACATTTGACCAAATATTCTCATTGAAATTTACAAAAAATATACTCATGTAAGATCTTGTTAGATTTGTCTCAATTTGTAGTTTTATAATACATTAAATTTTTATAATTTTTATTAATACATAAATAAAGATATTAATGGTCAAAAATACATATTGGAGATCGTGTAAAAAGAAACGGGAACTATATTTGGGATGGAAAGAGAAACAACTTATTATATACCCCATCTCATTAGTGAGTTTGTGCTTCGTCATATCTTTGTTTTTGGCTTTTTGCAAAGAAGGAAAATAAAGACACATCAAAAGAAAAACGAAAATAGAGTAGAAACAAAAGAAACAAAGATGGAAACAAGTTTGGACGTTCAAAGGTGAGTATTTGGGCCAGCTGTCAAGTGGGGTTGTCAAAGTCCTGGGGACCCAATTTCACGTGCCATGCATGCTACCAGTCACCATCCAAAACTACGTGTTAAATAAATAATTCTTTTTCTTATATAATTATTGTTAATAAATTTAAATATCACATCTATTTCGAAATACTTTTTTTTAGGGGGATCTATTTCGAAAATACTTTTTTTTTTTTGGGAAAAGATACTATCGTTACTCCATGTATGTTAATCCATCAAAACATAAGGCCACCTCCATGAGAGTGGTTCTCCCACACTTGCTCAACCCTAAAGTGATAAGTTTCGCTAGATATGAATTGCTGATTACCGTCACGTTTAACATGTACCGGATGATGGAAGAAAAATCAGACATCCGATAAGATATTATGGAGTACAAGGTCTAAATCGGAGAGAAAAATAGATGCTTGAGAGACGATTTATCACGATTGGCAATCCGATTCCACAATGAGTTGTTGTATGCCATAACGCTTGCCTAACCGCACGCCATCTCAACGGCCTTTGCTTACTATTCACCGGCTGAGCTCGCATTCGCCGGTCGCCGCAAAAATAACTTTCCCATGAGAGTCTCTCGTGCAAATCCCCAAGCCCAACCCAGTCGATTGCAAGCGAGGCATCAACATTAAGCTTTAAAACACCTGCAGGAGGGGGAAGCCAAATGTTTGAGCTGCTGTGACACAAAGGGGCATTCGGTTTATAAATTTGCTTCATATAATTTCCAACTTCTTCCACCCATCTATCCACACGTGCAAGGAGTACATTGTGTGGAGCTGATTTATTGTTGAAGACAATAGAATTTCGATCACCCCATAGACCCCAAGCAAGAAAGGCGCTTTGACTCGCAGCTTTGTATCAAAATTGCGCCAACTCACTGTGCCATCACACATGCCGACATTAATTGAGCGCCGATGAAGCTCTTCCACACCACAAGTGTTCCATATTTGCGGAGATGAGGACAAGAAAATAAAGCATGCTCCTGGGTTTCAAAGGCCACCCACGTGGACGAGATTGTCATCAATCATATGTCGATTTTTAGCGTGCCTGACCGGCGAGTATTAGTACAGAACGCCATAAGAAATGTTTCACTTTTGGGCTCACTTCCAAACTCCAAATATCTACCCAAGCTTGGTGGAAATTGTCAAGATTTCCCCTTACCAATCATGTAAGCCGTTTTCACCGAATAACATGCATCTTTTGTAAATGCCCAGTGAGTTCATCCTTCATTATAAGAGAGCTAAGCGGTGCTAAGAATACATCTAACATCTCTTTCATTAAAAGAAGCTTCAATGACCTCCACATTCCACTCCTTTCGATCAAAATCAATCAAATCGCTCACCCAATTATAATTCTCAATGCGCTCACTCGTAAGAAAACGCCCTTCTTCATCAACAACCCATGGGTCATCCCAAAGATTAATCTGCGTACCGTTTCCCACTCTCCACACCACTCCCTCTTTCAAGAGAGCTTTAGCACTCCAAATACTACTCCAAGAATAACTAAAAGAGTGACCAAGAGAGGCCCCCATAAAATCACAATTTGGGTAATATTTAGCTTTCATAACTTTAGCAAGAAGAGAGTTTGGTTCACGAACTAACCTCCGTGCTTGACGGCCAAGTAAAGCATCATTGAAAACTTTAAGATCTTTGAACCCCATGCCACCTAAGCACTTCAAGTACACATTGACTCCCAATTTTTCCAGTGAATCTTCCTTTGAGCATCGAACTACCCCACCAAAGCGGCCATAGAGAGTGGATTTTTGGATGATAACACTAGGAATCTTGTAAACTCCCATTAAATAAGTTGGAATTGCTTGAATTCTGATTTCAACGAACTTCCTTCCCGTCTCGAAGCGGCTTTTCCTTCCAACCTTGGAGTTTCTTCCAAATTCTATCTAAAGAGAGTCAAAATAAGTTTTTTGATCTCCAATAGGGGGATACCAGGTATTTTCCATGCATTTCCACTGTCTCATGTGCGAACATTTGTCAAATCTTCTCCGCCATCGACTCTCCGCAAAGACACCTGATTTTTCATAGTTAATTTTCTGCCCGGATGCAAGCTCATATTTGTTGAAAATACTTAGTTGCAATCATACACTAAATTATGTGATTTCTTTGTTTTTATACGTTCTAAAATAACTGAAATACTTCTCCCAAAAAACTTTCATATAAAAGAGACAAGTGTTTCACTTATTTCAGAATCAAGGAAGTATATATTACTTCCTCCGCTCCAAAATCTGGTTCTCTTTCATTTTTCATGGTCAAATTTTTAAGCCTTTGACCAAATATTCTCATTGATATACAAAAAATCAAACTCATGTCGAATATTGTTAGATTCGTCTCAATGTGAAGTTTCAAAATATCAACTTTTTATCATTTTTATAAGTATGAAACTAAAGATACTAATGGTACGGTCAAATATACGTGTTGGAGATCGTGCAAAAAAGAAACTGGACTTATATTCTGGGACGGAGGGAGTATCATGCTCATCTTCTATTACTCCCTCCGTTCCATAAAATTCTTCCTACTTTCTACTTTATTTCATTTTTGGCAAACAAATATATTATACGATTACCTACTTGCTCCACTATATGGACCCACTACTTTTTACACTCTTTTACAACCACATTCTTTCTCCTATTAAAAAACAATAAAGTATCCACTTGTACACTCTATCTCTTATTTAACAAATAATAAATGACCCACTTGCATACTCTCTCACATTTATTTCTTGATGTTTGGAGTTACAGTAGATGAGAAGAACTTTATGAAACACATTTAGTATTTAAATACTTCCTCCGTTTTTTTTAAATGTTACACTTTCACTTTTCACGCATGTCAATGCAAAACTTTGAGGACATATATTTGTATTTGTAAAAATTATAAAAAGTACATAGTAAAAAATACTTATTAAGACGAATCTAACAAGATCCCACATGACTATATTTTTATTCACGTATATATAAATCACAAACTATGGTCAAAGTGAAATTTGTGAATAGTGTAAAATGTCAAAGTGTAACATGTAAAAAAAACGGAGGAAGTATTAAAAAACTTTAATCATGTCTTTTTAAATTTGTCTCAATATATATTTTTAAAATATAAAATTTTTATACTTTTCTACAAAACATTAGTAACACTCAAATTTAAGCGTTGAACAAAATTGTAAAGTGGAATCGGTAGACTAAAAAAAGGAGGACCTACTAACTTTAGTTTCGCTATATTCTTTTACATATATGTATAAATTATATATAAACAATAAAACCTGGTTGAAAAATTGTGCTAGATATCTAGAAGTAATTCTACCAAGTTTAGTTTATATGTATTTGTTATTAGTTTACATATATTTGTTAGCACCTAATCATATCTATTCAAATTTGTCTCAATATATGTTTTTAAAATATAAGATTTTAATACTTTTCTACGAAACATTAATAACACTCAAATTTAAGCATTGAACAAACATGTAAGGTGCAATCGGTAGACTAAAAAAGGTGATACTTTCTTTTTTTCTTGTTTTGATAGGAGGACCTACTAACTTTAATATGACTATATTCTTTTATATATATATATATATATAAACTTAGTTGAGACTGTCTTAGTTATCGAGAAGAAATTCTACCAAGTTTAGTTTATATGTATTGTTATCAGTTTACATATATTTGTTATCGGTTTATACATAATTCTTATTAGTTTATGCATATTTTTATAAAAGTTTTCCCGTTTATAAACATTTGGTATCAGTTTAAAAACATTTCATGTCATTTTATATATATTTGTTATATTTTAGGATTTTTTTTCTTTAACCACCTTATAAAAAGTATTTTTTTCTAAAATAACCACCTTATATGTTCATTTTTTCAAATAACCACCTTATATGACCTAAAATTTTTTAAATACCTACCAATTGACATATTTTTAGTCAAGGACATCGTCCACAAAAAGGGTTTCTGAACGATTCCATCATCTCCACCTTTATTCACTAGAAAGTATATAAGGTTTAAACCTTTCTTTAAGAACGATTTCCTAGACGATATCTGTCAATTGGTATGTATTTAAAGATATTTAGGTCATATAAGGTGGTTATTTTAAAAAAATGAACTTATAAGGTGGTTATTTTAAAAATTGTAATTTTAAAAGGTGGTAAATATAAAAAATTCCTATATTTTATGCATATGTCATATCAATTTATGTAATTTATTATCACTTTATAAACTGATATAAGATATATATGAAGTGATAAAAAATATGTTAACAAGTATGTGTATGATACAGTAATAAAAAAAAATGTATAAATTTTGTAAATTGATAACAAATATGCGAAAAATCATTTTGTATAAACTAAAATATATCATATTTATATATATATATATATATATATATATATATATATATATATATATATGGTATAAACGCGTCTCAGCAAAAATACTTTTAAATATAAATTCAATCATATAAAATATTGTTTCACTAATTTTAAATATAAATTTTGATAATATTAATATTTTATAAATTTTTAGTATTCCCTTTGTATTTTTTTGTTCTTCCTACTTGGTGCAGGCTGTTTATTCACCTATGCGGGATGAGCGCGTATTTGACTACCTCATTGTAAAGCTTTTAGTTTGAAAATGTTTTTGAATTGAAGAACTCGCCAACAAGTCTTTAAAGGAAAACTCATTAACCTAATTGGATATTAAAAAATCATTGGGACAACTTATGGACTTATCCAATGTTGATTTTCCCGTCATGACTCCATAGATAGTCATTGATCCAAAGATTGAGTTCGGGGGTGAGGATACAAATAAGATCAAGAATCAAATTCGCGCATTGATGGCCTCTGCTTAATATGGATTCATGTCAAATCTTATGCAAATAAATAACCACATAATATTTTAATGCAATGTAAAAATTAATCTACGTCGTTTCATTAAACATGCAAAAGACTAATTTTTGGTGACATGTTATTATGCAATCAAATTACTGGGAACCTAATCCAATTGTCCAATTATCTTATTAGGTGTTAGAACACTTCTTTAGATCTTGATTAGCAATAATAAGCATGTGAGGTGATGAAAGCATTAAATCATATAATCATGCATATGAATATGAATATAATAAAATATAATTAAACAAGAGAGATTTAGGGAAGAATGTACAAGAGAGCGTTGATTCCTTCAAGATCTACATTATGACAAGTAAATTGTTAGTAAAAAAGGAAATAAATTGGAATTGACCCTCAGGAATTATACCTTTGTTGCATGGGTCTTGTATCACGGTCTGTAGGATAAGCAATCTTGAAGCTTGAAATAGGAAATTCGAAGGTATGAATGTGTGTTTGAACGTGTTTGAGTGTTTGAATGTGTTTAGTTGTATGTAAAGAGTATTGAATTTGTTGTAATCATAGGAAATCTCATATGAAAAAAGTGTCCCCGTCGTTCGGAAAAATCCTGTTATTTATAGGCAAAGGAATCCGAAAACGAAACGAAGGGATAAAGAAAAACCGTGCGTCTAACTCACAGCTCGTGCGCTAAGCGCACGGCTTGTGAGTTAGGCGCACTGGCTTTGCGTTTTCGAATATTCGTTGCGGCATCGAGGCTGCGTGGGAGCAATATTCTGCGTCAGGCGCAAATCTAATCTGGCCGATTTTTCGCTCGTTTTAAGATTGTTTTTTATTCTTGATGAAATATATCATTTGAAATCCGAAATCAGCTATCTTTATAGAATACAAATCTGATTTTCGAAATATCCTTTATAAAATTGATTATCAAAAATAATTAATATTAAAATACTAAAATACAATTAATTATCAGGAATAATTAATTGGGCTTTG
Organism: Beta corolliflora; assembly: GCA_947648045.1. Taxonomy (NCBI): domain Eukaryota; kingdom Viridiplantae; phylum Streptophyta; class Magnoliopsida; order Caryophyllales; family Amaranthaceae; genus Beta; species Beta corolliflora. The sequence continues at coordinate 2,096,839 of CANSZD010003294.1, forward strand.
ATTTAATAAATAGACTTTATATTTTCGAAATGCTTTTGGGCTTAGCTTTTCAGTTTGCTCTTCCTTTGGACCGGACCAATTACGACGACGGTATGTTTCATCATTGGGAACTCAATGGGGAGACACGATTTTGTGTCTACACTTGGGATCTTGACAGTATTCACAATTAAAGAGAATCTTCTATATTTTTTCGATATATAAGAAAAAATATAGTCATGTGGGGTCTTATTTGACTCGTTTTAATGAGTATTTTATTAATGTTCAATCATTTTAATTCAATATGTAATGAAAAATCTTTAAGGTCAAAGAAGTACATTGTTAAACGCGCACAGTTAAAATAGGAAGAACAAAAATATACAAAGGAAATAATAAATGATTAGAGATATTAACTATTTCCTCTGTTTTTAAATAGTTGCAACATTTTAACTTTTGTCTATATATATATATATATATATATATATATATATATATATATATATATATATATATATATATATATATATATATATATATATATTAACTTTGACCAGAAAAATTTGACTTATATATTGAACAAAATTAAGTATATGTAAGATTTGGGATGGGCATGAGTCGGATTTGGGGCGGATCCAGCCAGACCAAGACCCAAACCCGTAAATTTTGATTTGGATCCAAACCCGCGCCAGACCCACGGGGTATAAAAAATCTGGACCCATACCCAGATCAAATGGGTCTGGCGGGTCTTGGGTTTAAAACAAGTTCAAAATGGGTCTCAAACTTGTTAATTAAGAGTTTTTATTTTTTTTATCTCGTATTTTTTACGCCCTTTTTTTTAGTTATTAAAATGATAAAATATCAAAATAATAGTCTACTTCTTCTACAAAATATTCCAAATTTAAACATCCACAACAAGTTGGCTTGAGTCCTGGTGGGCACTGGATAAAATGAGAAGTTTAGGGCTCAAATACTTAAGTCACTTAATTCAAGGGTTGCGTGAAAAACTAAAAATTCAAATGTTAAGATAAAAAGTTTCATTGCTCTTTATATATATATATATATATATATATATATATATATATATATATATATATATATATATATATATATATATATATATATATATATATATATATATATATTTAATATGAAAAAATAGGAAAAGTTGTCAAAAACAACCTTTTAAATTCAACTTTTTGCAAGAAACAACCGTTTAAAAAAAATCTGGCAAAATAAGACCTTAAGAAGAAAATATTTTGAGCAAAATAACCTCGACCCATTTTCCGGCATTGACCAAGCATTTTTCAGCGTTGACTCGTTAAAACCAAACATGTGGATGACACGTGCACTGCATCTCTTATGTTTCAACTCTTTTTTTCTCCATTTTTCAACATTGACCAAATATTTTTCGATGTTGAATTCATTAGTATATGAAAGGAAATGGGGTTGAAACACTAGAAATGTAGATTGCGTGCCTTGTCATGTTTGGTTTTAGTGAATTGAAGCCGCAAAATACTTGGTCAACGCCTAGAAAATGGTTCAAGGTTGTTTCTCGCAAATAAATTTATATTTAAGGTCTTATTTTGCTAGATTTTTTTTAAAAGGTTGTTTCTCGCAAAAACATGTATCTAAAAGGTTGTTTCTGACAAATTTTCCAAAAATAAATGAGTCTGTGGGCGGGTTTGGTTCGGGTCTGGGGTCTAAATCTACCAGATCCAGACACAATTTTTAACGCCTTGACCCAGATGCCGATCCAGACCCAATGGATCTCAAAATTCTAGACCTAGACCCCAGTAAAAATGTGCCGGGTCCAATTGGATTTGCGTCGGGTCCTGAGTCTATGCCTATTCCTATTTAAGATCTTAATGGATTTGCCTAAATGTATATTTACAACATATCAACAATTTATAATTTAAGTTCATAGATAATTAAAGAAATTAATGGTATGAATTATGCATAAATAAGCATATAAGTCAAACTGTTACAATTTTTTAAAAATGGATGAAGCATTAAAGTTGCGTATTCAAGTCAAATGGTTACAAGTTTTACAACTATGTGAAAGAGAGGAAGTATAGAAATCTTAGCAACACGTGTCGTCATTCTTGGCTATATATGGTTAATGGTATGAATAATCAATTGGACCACACGAGGTTTCAGCGTTTTTCTAGAATCCAGGTGAATTGAACCTCCCTTCACTTGCCTCCAATTTCCCTTCAATTTTTATTATTGTTTATCCCCTCGGATGAGAACAAAATTTATAGAAGTTACTTACTTAAAATTTCCATCCACATTTCCAAAATTGCCCCTTAGTTACCAAAATTTGTCCACTTCATTTCTTTTCCGATCGTTTTCGTCTTGCAGGTGTATGTCTTAAGAGACGGTTACTAGGAGTTCTGGGTAGCATACCATATCAGACTCCTCATTTTTCAGGGAATCGCATATTCGCATTTACAGAACGCGGCAAAACGGCATACTACTAATATCATCAGTAAGCTGTCTGATCATCCGTCAAATTCTGGATAAGTATTGTTCGATGTCTGGTCAACTAGTCCATTATCATAAATCTTCTTTCCAATGTACTGCTAATATCTCAGAGGCAGAAAAATGTGATTTTGCCTCTATCCTTCAAATGCAGGAAACTAATGATCTAGGGGACTATTTGGGTTGCCCTATTATTCATTCTAAGGTGACAAAAGAAACCTTTAGCTCTGTGGTAAGTAAAACGACTAGCCAACTCCCTAAATGGAAAGCCAATGCTCTTTCCCAAGCAGGTAGGTCAGTTCTTCTCCAATCAAATCTTGCTGTTAAGGCTAGTTATCAAATGCAAAGTTTTCTATTGCCTAAATCTATTCTGGTGAATCTGGATAGAACATATAGAAATTTCTTTTGGAATAAGGAAACCACTAATAAATCCCCTAACCTTATTGGTTGGGATCGAATTTGCAAACCAAAATCGGCGGGTGGATTAGGTTTTCGTAAAGCTGAAGCTAACAACCAAGCTCTTCAAATGAAGCTCTTGTGGAGGATTGTTAAAAATGATAATAATTTGTGGGTCAAATTAGTTAGAAAAAGGTACATAAAAAATAATAGTATTTTTTCTGTTAAAGCTTCTAAATCGGCTTCTTGGCAATGGCGTAACCTCCTAAGTTTACGTGATATTTTTTACGTTGGCAGATTGGTGATGGTAAAAGTATTAACTTCTGGATGGATAATTGGGTTTTCCAATATTCTCTAAAATCTATCATTACTCCTATCCCTGGTTCTGAAAATCTGACTGTCAATAGATGTATGCTGCCTTCTGGGCAATGGGACTCTCAGATGCTTCTTTCCTTGGTCCCCCCTCATATTGTTTCGCAGATTTGTTCTATTTATATCCCCTCTGAGTCCCAACCAGATAATCTCATCTGGGGCCTTACAGCTGATGGTGAGTACTCGGTTAAAAGTGGGGCTCTTCTTACTCAATGGATTCTTCCCTCCTCTTTAGAAAAAGTTGAGTATAACTGGATTTGGAAGCTTAATATTCCTCCGAAAATTAAACACTTTCTTTGGAAAGCTTGTAATGATGGTATCCCGTCTAAATTACGTCTTGAAAAAAGTCATATTTATTTTCCGCAACAATGCGTGTTCTGTAATAATGCAGGTGAATCTACAGGCCATCTTTGTTTTGCCTGCCCTTTTACTTTAGATATCTTTTCCCATCTAAAGGCCTCGTTTGATTGGCCAAGCCCCCTTCTTGTTTAGCAAATATAGATCTTACTTCTTTCCGTTCTGTTCTAGAAGCTTGTCTCTCTCTGTCGTCTAAATTAGAAATTTCGCATTTTTCCTTTGTTTGGTGGTTTGTGTGGTTTTTCAGGAATAAGCTTGTTTTTAATGATGAAGTGGTTTCCTCCAGGAAGGCAAGTTTTATTATTAGTAAATTTGCTTCCTCGTGGTCCAAAGCTCTTTCTTCGGAAGAATTGGGCTCTAAGCCTAATCTAGCTGAAAAATCCAAGAGTAATAAACCTCGCACAGGTCCTGGTTCGGCCTGGTCCCCCCCTGCTCCTGGCTTCTGCAAACTTAATTTTGATGGCTCCAAATTAAATAATCGGTAATCTTTTTGGTCGGGCTTTGTGATCCGGGACTCTTCAGGTGATGCTCTTATGACTGGAGCCCGTTCACTTGGTCCTAACATTTCCATCCTGCAAGCTGAAGCTTGGGGTCTCGAGGAAGGCATTATTGCGGCTTTGTTGCTTAATATTTCTAAGCTAGAGATTGAAGGCGATAATCTCGCTGTTATTAATGCTGTTAAGAATATCTGGAAAGTCCCTTGGGAAATTAATAATATCATTTTAGATGTCAATGCTAATTTGCTTAAATTTGATATTTTTCAGATTCAGCATTGTTTTCGGGAAGCAAACAAGACAGTGGACTTAATGGCGTATCGTGGGCACTCTCTCTCGGATCTCGTCTATAATTATCCTCCTTATGATATTGATTTTTCTCTTTTCGTCCGCAAGGATGTTTTAGGTTGGCCCCCTGATTGAAGGGTCTTCCTAAGTTTTATCTCCTTATCAAAAAAAAAAAAATCAGTAAGCTTTCCTACTTTTTATTTTTCTAAACGCAGCACGTGGTATAGGATTGAGACAACAAAGTTGTAGTCTAAACTCTAATAATATGGAGTTCTTGAAGTACAAGTATTACACTATACCTTTTCCCTTCTTTTGACGAATCAGTTATGTATCTTTTGGGTACATTATTCTGTTATATGTGAATAATGTCGGTAAGGAGAAGTGAGTTCTTGAAGTACAAGTATTACACTATACCTTTTCCCTTCTTTTGACGAATCAGTTGTGTATCTTTTGGGTACATTATTCTGTTATATGTGAATAATGTCGGTAAGGAGAAGTGTGCTAACTGATCAAAATCTTTTGCAGGTTAATGCAACCTAGCTACACAAGCACGACTCTTTGGCGTTTAGAAATGGGGAGAGGGTAAGGGAACCCCAATCCAAAGTGTCTCTAGAGTTTGATCCCGATATAAACATTATCACTAGACCAAGTACTACTATATACCTTTTGGGTACATAACGTATAGATAATGAAGAAAGCATATAGAATATAAGTGCTCTCTAATATTATGTTGAAAACATAGATACATAGGATGAAGATTGAGATTTTTTTGGGCCCATATGCAAAACATTTAACTCATAACGTAATCGCTACTTTAATTAGTGGCCAAGTGTACAAAATCCTCGCCCAGGAGTGTATTAAATCCAAGTATATCCATAGAGACAGGGCTACAAAATTTACTAATGGGTCGCATGTGTGGAAACTGATTGGTAAAGGGTGGGAGTTGCTTCGTAATAAGTGTCTCTGGAACATTGGTAATGGAAAAACCATTAGCTTCTGGCTTGATGACTGGCTGGGGATAGGTCCGCTGAGAAACCATATTATGGGGCCTTTAGAGGAAGGGGAGGACCATTTAGTGTTAGCTGACTTAGTGGCTGAAGGAAATTGGGATGTGTCAAGGATTTCCATCCATCTTCCTGATGATTTCATAGATCGAATCCTAAGTATTCCCATTCCCTCCATTAATCGCAATGACCTGCTGATCCCGACCTTTGTTACACATAAGGGTTTTTCTCTTGCTTTGGCATATAAAGCCCAACTCCCCTCTACAAATCCCACCATTGATCTTTCCTGGTTTTGGAAAGCTCGGATGGAACCCAAGCTGAAAATGTTCTTTTTGCTTCTGTGGCATGATCGTCTTTCCCATAGGAAACTCCTCACAACTAGAAAGATCATTCCATCCCCAATGTGCCTTAGATGCCTTACCTTCCCTGAGGATTCCCCGCATGTTATTAGATTGTGTAGGGAGTCGAAAGACCTTTGGCTTCTCACCCCAGCCCTTTCTCTCTCTTCCATGTCCTTCCTTTCTTGGTTGGAGCTAAATTTGGAATCTACCATCCGTTTTAAGGGAATAGAGTGGGGGATTATTTTCCCTTATTTATGTCATGAAATATGGAAAGACCGAAACAATAGAATCTTTAGAGCAGCCTCTGCTACTGAACCCAATAATATAATATCCAAAGCCCTTGTTAATGCGCAGAAGTTTATCTTGGACATGCCTTATCTTACTAACTTGAACATTGCTCAAACTAAAAACCATTCGGGGAATGCCCCCCCTAGTCATTGTTTTTCCATGCAGGTAGACGCTTCCTTTGTTAGCACACTTATACCTTCGGGGTTGGGGGGGTTGTTAGGGACTGTCAGGGGAGTTGGACCTTGGCATTTCAGAGGAAATGCTATGCTCATGATGCGTTTTGAGTTATTGGGTATTTATGAGGGCCTATTCATCCCGAGAACCATGAGTGTACCATATTATATTCGGATGTTCGGTGGAATTACTACACAACCTGGAGGTGTCTGACAGGTACTCCAATATTGTATTCTTGTGTAGAAAGTGGTGGACCCTGAGGCCGAACTTGAAGATTGAATTCCGTGCGAGGAGCAGGAACAAGTGTGCGGATGCGATGGCTAGAGCAGCTAGACTCTCGGATATAGAATGCAATGTAACTAGGATGTTTCCCTCCCCCCTAGTTATTGTATGAACTATGCTACTATGGTTTGTAACTGATTATTATTATTTATGTTTATCTATGCTCCTTGTTCACCAAAAAAAAAAAAAAAGTGTACAAAATCATTAGTTTAATTAGCGGTCTCTTTTTTGGACGATGCTAATTTGATCAACGATCTATCACAAAACCTCAATGCATAAAAGCACAAATAAGTTCTAAAAGACAATTTTCTTTCAAGATTGTAAGGGTATGTTTGATTCAACTTATTTTGTCTTATCTGATCTTATCTTTTCATTTCTTTTTTTTCTTATCTTTTCTTATCTTATAAGATAGTTTATTGTGTTGTTTAACATCTTATTTTATCTTATTTTATCTTATTTTATCTTATTTTATCTTATCTGATCTTATCTGATCTTATGTTATCTGATCTGATCGTATTTTATCTTATCTTATCTTTTTTTTCTAAAATAAATTAAAATAAGTTGAACAAAACAGAGCCTAAATGTTCAAGAAAAATCCAATTCAACGCTTAGAAAGAAAATGAACATGCAATTCTATCGAACTAATTGCATAACAGGTTTGAGCATAACACACACAAATCAAGATTTTTAGTTCAACACTCACGACTTCTGCCATTGGACTACAAAAGTCGGGTTAAACTTTCTTAACATGGCACATTAATTCCATATCCTCAAAGAAAAGAATTTGGACTTAAAAACACTTTTCAAAGTTCAAATGGAGACTTATGGTTCTTTCAGAGAAACCTTATATAGAGATATTATTAATTAACAACCCCCACATTGCAACATAGGGTTTAGATCGACAACAATATCATGAAATCAAATATAGTGCCATCATAACATGCACCATTTAAAAATTTAAGTCACTTAAACATTTGGTTTAATGAAATAATAACCAACTCCAATGCTACAAAATTTACACTAAGAACCTTCGGTCTCCACTATGTTTTCTACCAAGGTTTATAGAAAAGAGTTTATCATCACCATAAAATTCATAAAAACATTTTTTGTAATAAGATACTTATAAACAGGTACACTTAAAATTTACCATGGTTAGATTTACCTTGAATTAAGATACTTTATCTTTAGAAGAAAACAGTCTTGCCAAATATTCTCTTAAAAGCAAGAACATTACATCCTCCAAAGACAAATTAAGCCATTGCATATATAATCCTCATTGAGATTTAAACACCTAACAACAACTAGTTTTTACATCATGAAAAACATGAAACCATAGCGAAAGACAATAAAAATTGTAATGACATGCTTCACACATTATGTGCAACAATAATAATTTCTTCATCTATTGTCTGTTCGTTTTCTAAAAGGTATCAATTGACAATTTACCTAATTAGAGTATTTTGTCTATTTTTGAAATCAACTTTCATCAAACTATAATTGATGAAAAAGTACTAGTTCAAGAAATTATCAATATAAGGAAACATAAAAAGCACTCATCAACACAATGTGTGTGACACCCCACATTCTAGTAATCTTTCTAACATTGATCATTTGACAAAATTAAATGCCAACATTTCTTTTGTTAATATTGCAACACACACTTTGTTGAAATAATATTTGTAGACACAAAATCGTGTCTCCCCATTGAGTATCCAATCATAAAACATACCGTCGTCCTAATTGGTCCGGTCCAACTGAAGAGCATGCAATCGAACAAGCTAAGTCCAAAAGCATTTTGAAAATATAAAATCTATTTATTAAATCCAAGCCTAATTTCAAAAGTCCAATTAATTATTTCTGATAATTTATTTTTAAAGAATTTTTCGAAAATCATATTTTTATTCCTAAAGATAGCTGATTTTGGATTTCAAAGGATAGATTTTATCAAAGGATAAAAAAGAATCTTAAAACAATAAAAAAAAACGGGCCAGAAAGCAAGTACGCATGGCGTAAAGCTGTGCGTCTGGCGCACCGCTACATCGAGCGCGAAACTGTGCGCCAGGCGCACATTTTTATCTTATCTTTTCGATTCGTTTTCAGTTTCCTTTGCCTATAAATACCTCGTTTCTTCGAACGACATTTTAACAATGCTTTCCTACGACTTCTACGCATACTCTCAAACACTCAAACTCATATTCAAAGTTCAAACACTCAAATTCATATTCGAATACATTCAAACACATTCATACCTTCGAATTTCTTATTTCAAGCTTCAAGATCGCTCAACCTGAAGATCGTTGCATAAGACCCAAACGACAAAGGTATAATTCCTGAGGGTCAATTCTAATTTAATTCTTGTTTTACCAACAATCTACTTGTCATGATGTAGATCTTCAAAGAATTAACGCTATAATGTATATTCTTCTCTAAATCTCCCTTTTTATATTTTCTTTTACATTACATTGATATTATTCATATGCATGTTGTATGATTTAATGCTTTTATCACCTCACATGTTTATTATTGCTAAACAAGACCTAAAGAATTATTCTAATATTAATCAGATAATTTGGACAATCTGTTAGGTTTCCAGTAATTTTGATTGCTTAATAACATATCACTAAAAAATAGTGTTTTATGTGTTTCATGAACCAACCTAGACTAATTTATTTTTAGGGTGTATGAAAATATTATCTGGTTGTTCTTTTGCATAAAGCTTGACATGAATCGATATTTAGTAGAGGCCAGCAATGGGCGAATATGGTTTATTATGACCGTATTCATACCCTCATCCCCGAACTTAATCTATGGCTCATTGACCACTAATGGAGTCATGGCGGGGAAATCTACATTGGATAAGTCCCTAATTTATCCCTACGGTTTCCCAATATCCAATTAGGTTTATGAGTCTTCCTTTAAAGACTTGTTGGCAACTTCAAAACATATTTCAATAAAACATTTACAACGAGTTAGTCAAATACGCGCTCATTCCACGTAGGCGAAATAAAAACACGCCTACAATACTAGAAGCTTTTTCCAAATAAATTTAGATTAGAATGAATCTCCCTTGATATTATATCAAGAACTCTTTTAGAGTGAAACTTCCATTACTGTGATGCTTTTTTTTAATAACAAACCATCTTCATTCGCATAGATCGTTGCACCAATTCCCTCTAAAAAAAGCTTCATGGATGCACCCATAGTGAACAATATAGAGCAGAAAATGACAATCCCGACCACCATTGAAATGAAGCTCGAGATGACCCTAAAAAGCACTGATTTAAAAACGATAATCGGCGAGTGCTCATTTGCATTCTTCATTCCGTTCCTAAGGTTAACACATTACACTTTCACATAGACACTTTTCGATGAGACATTATTGGAGCCCCATAAACTTCCATACTTCTCTTTCCATGAACAATATAAAACTATGGAAAGAGACTCTTACAGAGCTGACAATAAGTATTTTTCCTAAAAAAAAAAAGCTCACAAGTAGTCAACAATATATAGAATAACGAAGACTTTGTAACTATCAATACAATAAGGCATGAATGCCTATGTTAATAGGAGAAGAGTAATAACTTTGTAACCTCCAACATAATCTCCATAGAGAAGATGATGAGTTACCCAATAACTCATACTCGTGCTCATCAAATGATAATAAAAGATGTTACAAAGAAAGCACAATAATCAAAAGGAAAATAAAGGGTGATCAATTTACTCCACGGCCTACTCGCAACATATGCTGTCATGCCATGCCCCACCAGTGGCCAAGACAAATGGCCACAACTAACCCACGGGAAGAATAGAAAAGCCCTCATTCCAACATCTCTATCCCATAATAATTGCAACAGTTTGACCAATATATTTGCTAATGTACAACTTTGACCATTATTATACATTTAATCATCTACTCGGCGGAGGTTATAAAAAGTTGATTTGTTGAAAATATAAAAAGTGATAAATTTAGAACATCTAACAAACTAATTAAAATTTATATATGAGTTAAAAATCATGGTCAAAAGTAAGACATTTAAATAGTGTAAAAAGTCAAATTATTGCGATTAATATAAAACATATAAAATAATTTTTAATATAAATTGATTCAAAACCTGCTCAACTTAAATCTAATAATCTCCTACAAATCAACCCAATCCATCTATACAAGTAAAATCCCTTTACTCCATAAAAAAAGTAAAGGAAATTTCCATTACACTCTCTTGGATGGAAATCGGAATGTACCAGCAACACACTTTGCATTAAACAGGAAAAAGAAATGCAAAATGCAGTACAATTGACACTATAATTTACTCCAATATACTTTTTGGATAGTAGTACACTTGGCAACTTTTCGTTGATGAGAGAACTTACAACTTTAATAAAGTCGTACTACTACATTAAAAAAGATATCTAGGCACCAATTTGTAATTTCATACTTTCTTTATCAGATGAGAGAGAAAATCAAAACCTTATCCAATTTTCCCCCACTACATCCCATCCTTTATAAATTGGCAATAACCAATATAATCTCTTCATTTTCAACTCCCCAAGTCCCCAATCAATCAACCATTTCCAAACAAACAAACACCCCCAAAAAAAAAAAATGGCGAGTACAACAAAGAGTTACATGATGGCAAGAAGAGCAAGTAACTACCGATTCTTAACAAGCGACCCGATCCAACCCCCGAAAACCACACAAGAGTTAGAGTTCGATGAATCGGACATATGGGGCGGGTCGACCCGATCCGACTCGGCGGAGACTCGGAGTTGGCGACAGTCGACGCGGCGAGCACCGACGCCAGTGAGGAGACACGGCGATGCGGCGGCGTCGTTACCGGTGAATATTCCAGATTGGTCGAAGATACTGCGAGACGAGTATTAAGTTGACGAGAAATGGAGCTTTGATGGCGGAGATAACGGCGGTGATAACGGAGAAGAGTGGGTCCCACCTCATGAGTATTTGGCAAGAACTAGAATGGCTTCGTTTTCAGTACATGAAGGAATTGGAAGAACTTTGAAAGGGAGGGATTTAAATAAGGTTAGGAATGCGATTTGGGAAAAGACTGGATTTCAAGACTAAGCAATTTTTTTTTTTTTGGATTTGGAGATTTTATGAGAGAGAAAATAACCGGCGATTTTTAATTAATTTAAGATATTATTTTGGACTTAGTAGATTTTAAATTAGATTTTATTTCAGGGAAGTTGATTTTATTTCCCAGGAGAGATTTTTTTTGTTTAAAGTTTCATGTAATGTAAGTTTTGTTTTTTTGTTTTTAATTAAAGCGCAGAAATTATGTTACTGATTGTAATTCTAAAATGGTATATTGTGATTGGAACTCGATGTTTTTGAGGAGTTTCTGAACGAGTTTATGTTAGTAATTTGAGTTTTTTGCTTGTGTAAAGTTGGGAGTACTAAATCGATTGCTATATTTTAGGAACATTTTTTTTGAAGGGATATTTACTTATTTAGGAACACTTTTTTTTGAAGGGATATTTACTTATTTAGGAACATTTTGCTGATGACAATTGTCTTAAAAGTTTATGAATAATTGCCAATTTTTTTTTTGGATCAACAATGATTGCCAAGATGAATTATTGTACTGAACTTTTATTCATCGTCCTAAAAGTACTTAAAATCGCCCCAAAAAAAGTTGAAATTACATCTCTAACCTTTTCCTTCTTTTCCCTAAACCACCACCACCACCCACCTCACCTCCACCACCATCCACCTCCCGCCACCACCACCCCATCGCCACGGCCACCCACCACCCCACGGAAGTAGGCGAAATTTTTTTTAGGCCGATGGGCGAACGTCCGGCTTCGGACGTTCGCTCCATGGGTTTAACTGGACGTTTGCCCGACGTTGGCCCCATGGAGCGAACGTCCAGGGCCGACGTTCACCCCATGGAGCTAACGTCCAGGCCAGACGTTCGCCCATCGGCCTAAAAAAATTTCGCCTGCTTCCAGGTGGGTGGTGGAGGAGGTGGTGGGTGGCAGTGGGGAGGTAGGTGATGGCGGGTGGTTGCAGGGGGTGGCAGGTGGTGGTGGGTGGTGTGGAAAAGAGGAAGGGTAAAATAGTCTATAAAAATAAATTACTCTCCATCCATTTCCCCTCAAAAAAAAAAAAATACTCTCCATCCACTTCAAAAAAAAAGTACTCTCCATACCTTTTAAGAATTTTCCTTTTTTCCAGTTAGATTTTAAGAATTTTCCTTTCTCCATTTTGAGTTTTTTTTTTCAAACGGGTTTTACTGTCTATTTTTTTTATTCCTTTTCGACATGTTAATCCAAAATTTCTTACATTAGTTATCACATATATCCATTTCTCCTTAAAAGAATGATACCCCTATTAATTTCGAGCTTTAATAAATCTCTAACGGGTAGATATATCTCACACAATTTTACGTGTAACAAATATTGTTTGTGTTTCGTGTAACAAATAAGGGGAAAACAACACAAGCAATATTGGTATGTACACAAACAATAATTGTTACACGAAAAATTATATTAGATGTTTATCATACCTCATTAATTTCAAGTTTGTATCTACTTTTTCGATCTATTTCAATATAATATCATCATTTTTAAAACTACTTGCCAACAAATATCAATAGTACTAATAGACAGGTGGGGTCTTTCGAGCAGGTATAGGTTAATAATGACTATAATAATCATCTTTCTCTATTTTTTAATAGATGCATAATATTGACTGGACATACTTGTTGATGCACAACTTTGACTATTATATTTTCAAATATACTTCATCCGTTTTCTTATTTGCAACATTGAAGTATGACTCAAGAATCTTGAAGAAAAGAGAGATATAAAGAGATAAAGAAGGACCCCATGTGTTATGAGAGAAAAAGATAGAATATATTGCCATAAAATGTCAATATCGCATAATATTGACTGGACATATTTGTTGATGCACAACTTTGACTATTATATTTTCAAAAATATTTCGTCCGTTTTCTTAATTGCAACATTGAAGCATGACTCAAGAATTTAGGAGAAAAGAGAGATATAAAGGGATAAAGAAGGACCCCATGTGTTATTAGAGAAAAAGATAGAATATATTGCCATAAAACGTCTATATTGCAAGTAATATAATACTGGATCAACATAGATGTTCCTAGTTGGAATTTTTGCTCTATATGGACTAACATATAATTTTCAAAATTTTCTCAATATAAAAGAAAGAACATAGTTATGTAGGTAATATTGACTGGACATGCTTGTTGATGAACAACTTTGACTATTATATTTTCAAATATACTTCATCCGTTTTCTTAATTCCAACATTGAAGCATGTCAAGAATCTAGGAGAAAAGAGAGATATAAAGAGATAAAGGATGACCCCATGTGTTATGAGAGAAAAAGATAGAATATATTGCCATAAAACGTCTATATCGCAAGTAATATAATACTGGATTAACATAGATGTTCCTAGTTGTAATTTTTGCTCTATATGGACTAACATATAATCTCCAAAATTTTCTCAATATAAAAGAAAGAATATAGTTATGTAGGTCATATTGACTGGACATACTTGTTGATGCACAACTTTGACTATTATATTTTCAAAAATAATTCATCCGTTTTCTTAATTGCAACATTGAAGCATAACTCAAGAATCTAGGAGAAAAGAGAGATATAAAGAGATAAAGAAGGACCCCATGTGTTATGAGAGAAAAAGATAGAATATATTGCCATAAAACGTCTATATCTCACAAGTAATATAATACTAGATTAACATAGATGTTCCTAGTTGGAATTTTTGCTCTATATGGACTAACATATAATCTTCAAAATTTTCTCAATATAAAAAAATTCACCTTATACCCTCAATGTTTCAAAAATTCACCATATACCCTTGAATTTTCGAAAACGTTCACAAAATGCCATTTTTCTAACTTCCGTTAACTCACCGTTAGCTTTATTTACGATTTTGCCATCATTAACCCTAAACCCTAATTCTAATCTAACCCTAACCCTTACCCTAATCCTAAACCCTTACCCTTACCCTAACCCTAACCCCCTACCAGCCCCCACCCCTTCACCTCCACCCCACTCCAGCCCAGCCCCCATCCCCTCCCCCCCCTCCACCACCGCAAAGACCCCATCACCCTCCCTTCCACCGTCGCGAGCCACCACCTCCTCCCCCTACCAAGATCTTCGTCCCAAGATCTTCCCCCACCCCCCACGCCCCGCCCCCACCCCCACCCTTCCACCTCCATAACACCCCATCCCCCTCCCTTCCACTGCCATGACCACCACCCCCTCCCCCTTTGCTAAAATCTTCGTTGCCTAGATCTTCCCCCACCCCCACCCCCCCCTCCTCCCGCCAACCCCAGCTTTCCCCATTTTCGCAATCTCTCTCTCTCCTCTTTTTTCCAAATCCCAAATTCGGATCGAAGAAGATCGATTTTCGCCCCAAATCCCAAATTCGACCATGCCCCCATTTTCGCGATCCTCCCCGTCGATTTTTTTCTCTCCTCTTTTCTTCACTTCGTCGGTTCCAACTCTTTCGGTTTAGAGTTAGATTTTGGGCATTTTGGGCGTCGATTTCGACGGGGTTACGGGCGTCGGGGTGGGGTTCTCGCGACGGGAGGGGTTCTCGCGACGGAGTGGGGGGGGGGGTGGGGCTACTGGGGTGAGGGAGGAGGGTGGGGCCACCTGGGGTGGTGGGAGGGGGGGAGGGGGTGGTGGGAACGTTAGGGTTTAGGGTTAGGGTTTGGGTGGGTTAGGGTTTGGGTGAAGTTAGGGTTTACATTTTAAGGTTAGGGCTTAATGATGGTAAAATCGTAAATAAAGTTAACGGAAGTTAGAAAAAGGTCATTTTGTGAACGTTTTCGAAAACTCAAGGGTATATGGTGAATTTTCGGAACATTGAGGGTATATGGTGAATTTTTTAATTTGTCGGGGGTATGTACCCTTGAGGTTTGTCTTAGTTCTCAAAATACCCTTATTGCATTTTGAAGTTCAAAGTTTAAGTTTCAAGGGTACCTTAGGAAATTAATGCACTTGAATTTCGGTGTATGATAAGGGTATTTTGAGCCCAAACACAAAGTTCAGGGGTATCTGAGGAATTCCCCAAATGTGAGGGGTAATTCCCAAAAAAGAACATTGTTATGTCGGTTTTTTTACTAATTAAATACCCCGACAAATTTTTTTATTCACCAAATACCCCCACTTTTTTCAAAATTCACCATATACCCCTGACCTTTAAAAAAATTACCAAAAATACCCCTTTGGTTAACAAGCGTTAGTTCTCCGTTACCGTTTATTTACAAGTTTGCTATTATTTTATGGCGCCATTATGGTTATGTTGGGGAGATAACCTGACATAATATTTTTGTCAAAAAAAACCACGCCCTTTCAACTTCCCCTTCTTGCTCTATTCTACATGCGTGTTCAAGCATCAATGGAACCCTAACAATTCAACTGATACTGTGAAGATTTGTAAACAAAGTGCTGCGGAATTTGAAGAAAAAGTGGACTGCACTACAATCTTGAAGTGGGTGTTCTTCAAAAGGACCCAAAAACATGAACTTTCAAATTTCAAAAGGAAGGTTTGAACGCGAATTCTTCTCTACTCCCTTTGAAGGTAAGTAAGTCCATTTAGTGTTTCTTTGTCTTAAAAGCTTTTTTCTGAACTGCATTTGTGTTATGTTAGGGTTAGTGCGTTGTAGGGTTTATTTTAATTTTCCGAATCACCTATTTTTTATCATTAAAAAATTTGAAATTTCTTGTTTTTGTGGTATGTGGTAGCTCAGTTCATTCGGTTTTGTTTTGGTTGTTAGTTGCTTGTATAGGATGGCCTCAATTTGGTTGCTTGTGTATTATAATGGTCATGATTTTGATGTGACGGTGGAGGACACTGACTTGTGTCACTTAATGGGGTTATATGAAGATTTTTTTGAGGAATCTGTTAAACATAATGTTTATCTCCCCAAAGCCTTTAGGATATTGGTGCATAATCCAATGATTAATAGGAAAATGGAGATAAATAGTGATGCTGATTTAGGGAAGGTCTGGACTTTTGGGAGGGGAACATACACCATAGAGATGTAGGTTGAGGAAACAAACAACCCAGTGGATAGTCTTTACCTCATATGTACAACTAAGGGAGCAAGCTGAGAGAGAAAAGGTTGAAAATATTAAGAGGGTGCAAGAGATACTAAGGAAAGAGAGGGAAGAGGAAGAAAGGAGACAAGCAGAGGAAGATGAGAGACTGAGGAAAGAAGAAAAAGAGGAGAGGGAAGCTGAGGAGGCTAGGAGATATCTAGTTTCAGTTGAGGTACATGTGCTCTCAGTGGATGATGTTACCATTTGTGAGTACATGAGGGTGTATTCATCATATGAAGAGTTCTGCCCTGGAGATTCCCAGCCTAATCCCCTTACCCAACAACAAACACCACCTAGCTCACCTGTGAGGGACCCAACTGCTACCACACCACCCCCCTGAGCAACCAAGGGTCCCAACTCCACCTCCTACATCACCTAGCTCACCATTGAGGGACCCAACTCCACCTCATACATCCCCTGCCTCACCTGTAAGGGACCCAACTCCACCTCCTACATCCCCTGCCTCACCTTTGAGGGACCCTTCACCACCTCGTACACCACCAGCCTCACCTTTGAGGGACCCAACACCACCCCCTGAACAACCAAGGGAACCCACACCACCCCCTGAGCAACCAACCCAAACCCCAACACAAACTATGTCTACAACAAAACCTACTAGACCCCCAAGAACAAAGCCAGTTGGTTTTAAAGTACCTAAGAGCACAGCAAAAAAATTAGGGACATATGTGCCTAAAGAGAAGGGCAGTGGGAGTAGGGGTTATAGCACAAGTAGGACCAGGGGAAAAGGGCCTGTATTTTCAGATGATGGGGACTTTGGGGAGGATGAGGAAGAGAGTGAATCAGATGAAGATTTTAAGGTTGCTGAAGGTGATAGTGAATCAGATGAAGATGCCATTTTCACTTATGAGTTTGTTATAGAGGAAGAACATGATGTGTTTGATGATGAGATTCACGAGCCTGGATTTGAGGATTGGTTAGATGGTAGTTCCAAGAATGATAAGATTTACAAGAATGGCAAAATATGGACTGAAGTTCCATATGGATCCATCAAATTGGAACCATGGTTGATTTTCACAACCAAAGATGATTTCATGGATGTTCTTAGGAACTTTTGTATACAAGAGGGCTTTGCCATCACTGTTGAGAAGGCTGACACACATTGGTTTACAGCCATCTGCATGATGGAGGGTTGTGATTGGAGGATACATGCTGCAAGGTTGGCAGACAAGGTGAGTTGGGCAATAAAAACCTTGAAGGGTCAGCACATAACATGTGGGAGGTTAGAAGAGAAACCCATGGTGTCCTCTAACTGGTTATGCAAGCATCTATCTGAAGCAATTGCTGCAAACCAAGAAGTGCCCGTTGAAGCCCTACAAAAGGTGGCCATGGAGAGGTTCAGGATCAAGGTGAAGAAAAGATTGATGTATAAGGTGAAGAGCATGGCTAAAAGGCATATTCATGGAGGGTTTAATGAGTCATATGGTCTGCTACCAATACACTAGTAGAATAAATGCTTATTGCTGCGGTCATTAAATGGCCTATTGCGGCGATTTTGGCCGCGCAACAATTAAGGGCGCAGCAATAGATAATTAATCTATTGCTGCGGTTTTTGACCGCAGTAATAGAGTAACCTATTGCTGCGGCCCTTACCCAAAACCGCAGCAATAGGTTTCATTTTTTTATTAAAATAATGAAACCTATTGCTGCTGTTTTTGGTAGCAACAGCAGCAATAGGTATTTTTTTTAATAAAAAAATAAAACCTATTGCTGCTGTTTTTGATAGGAACAGCAGCAATAGGTGTCGGTGGAGATTTTTTTTTGCTAGCTAGAAAGGAAAATGACTGAAAAATACAAATAAAACTAGAGAAATCCTATCAATAACAAATCACGCTACCATCAATTAGTTATAACCTATACAGCTATACTAGTCTTGTTAAATCTAACATCTGTCAGCTTAAAAACTGAAAATTTTCCGTTTTTCTCCCCAGCTCCAGGAATTGATTTTAATCTTTAATGTACATATCAAACTAAAAACAAACAACAGACAGCAACACCAAACAAGTAAAATGTTCCTTTCCCCTACGAGTCTACGACAAGTGGAGGGGGAGGTTTTACCAGCTCCCCATGGTCTCCCATTACTGCTTGTGAGTTATGCTCGCAATTTCTCAACTTCGCGTGCCATAGAAATCATATTATTCTCCATAGCTTGCTTCTGTTCCATGAGAGCTATCTTAGCCTTCTTTTCATAGTCAATAGCTAGTCGATCTGTAGAGATTGAAACCCGAAAAAAACAGGTCCATATAAGAAGCAATAAAAGAAGGCAATAGTTAGTTATTTATGCAAGTCAGACAGTCTAGCAAAAACAAACCTTGCACGCATCAATTCCTGTTGCAATCCCTCAACTAATAAGAAAATGAAAGGTTTCAAATCCCTAGAACAATTCAAAAACATCAAAATTCAAAATTAAAACAAGATTGAGAGAAAATGGAAAGAAGAAGATCCTACCTCAGAGAAGAAGAGAAGAAATGAAAGGTTTCAAATACCTAGAAGAAGGGGGGAGGGTTTTCGATTTCCGCTGGAAGAAACCACATCATATTGTTGATTGTGGCGTCGGGATTAGAACGGTCTGAACGGCCGACGATAGGGAAGGAACGCCGACGAAGAAGAAGAACGACGAGGAGGAGAGAGATGGCTGTCGGACGATGAGGAGGAGAGAGATGACGAACGACGATGCTTGAAGGCGGCGAGACAGTGGAGGATGAGAGTGAGAGGTTAGGAGGAAGAGAGAGAGAAGAGAGTGAGGAGATAAAACGGCTGAGAGGAGATAAAAGGGCTAAGAGGAGAACCCTAATTGTGCGTGTCTCCTTTTATAAACTAAAAGAGTCTATTGCTGCGGTTTTTTGTAGGAACCGCAGCAATAGATTAAAATAATATTTTTTTAATATTATTTTAATATATTGCTGCGGTTTTTGACAGAAACCGCAGCAATATACCTGTGTTTTTTTTGATATCTGGCGCAGCGATATTTCTGGGCCAGATTTGGTAAAAAATAGTCCACTTTTTTCAAAAAATATCCGTTGGAAATATATTGCTGCGGTTTTCTGTAGAAAACGCAGCAATATGGTTGGTCAAATGGTCAACTATTTGCAAAAAATTTCCGTTGGAACAATATTGCTGCGGTTTTTTTAAAAAACCGCAGCAATATGGTTATTTTATATTTTACCTTTTCATTTGTCGTGATATATTGCTGCGTATGGGTAAAACCGCAGCAATACCACCGCAGCAATAAGCATTTATTCTACTAGTGATATATGCTGAAATGATCAAAGGGACTAACCCAGGATCATATGCCTTGGTTACATGGACATGGAACACATGGAATGTAGCTCCCAAATTCAAGGCATGTTTCTTTGCCTTTGCTGCACAAGTAAGGGGGTTTGTAAAGGGGTGCAGACCTATAATAGGCATTGATGGGGCTCACCTCAGTGGCTACTACAAGAGCATACTTCTGTCAGCTCTAGGTATTGATGGCAATAATGAGATTTTCCTCATTGCATATGCTATTGTTGACACTGAGAGTACTCCCAACTGGACATACTTCTTCAGGAACTTGAGAATCCGCTTTGAAAAACAGGGTTGCAACAGAGAGGACTGGACATTCATCAGTGATAGAATGAGGGTAAGTATACATTACTAATTTCAATTGATTCTTATATTATTACATTACTAATTTCAGTTGCTTGTCACATGGTTAGGGTGTTGACTCTGCAGTGAATGATGTATTCCCCAGAGCAACAAGGAAGGTCTATTGTCAATACTTGTACATGAACTGCAAAAATGCAGGGTACAGCGGGACAACCTTCCACAAACTCTTTTGGACAGTTGCTGTTGCATACAATTAGTATGTGTTCAACAAGGCCATGCTGAAGATTCATGCTTATAATCCTGAAGCTGTGACTTATTTACAGTCTTGCAGAGAGCAGTGGTGACAAGGGGAAAACTAGGTCGTTACTAGTCTCCTAAAGTCAAACAAAACCTAACTAGACCACTAAACTAAGTAAAGTGACAAGCAAGGGTAGCACCAATATGTGTTAATTTAACAATAAGCTAGGCCGAAGAAATCATCAAGTTTTGGTTAAACTAAGGGTATAAACTATTGAAATCAAATTAGGAAAAGCACTAGGAATGGGAAAACACCACAATCATAGTTCACATCCAACAACCGAGTAGAGATATAGGGATTGACATGTATTGGGGATATGCAAAGGGAACAAACAAACCTAAACACCTCTAAAATCGTTGTTAGGGAGTTTAAAGTCCTAATTATGGCAACAAAACCTATATTTCGAGGTGTTATCACCTAACTAGGCCAAGTTAGGAATTGAAATCAAACCCAAGTTAATACCAACCAACAAGTGATGTGTAACAACTAATCAATCAATCATGAAGGTCAACCACATAAAAGTAAACCATTAAATGGGCAACAAATGATCAAAAGATGATGGAGCTCACATCAACTAAATCACCAATCGACATTAAAGATTGAAATTGCACAAATCCCAAACATAACCAACCCAATAAACTCTACTCATGAAAATAGGATGCAAACAATGATTGGGCTACTCCCAATCCTAGTTAATGAACTACTCACTACCCATTATACTACCAAACATCCTAAACATGGAAATCTAGCTATTAAATCACCGATCTAAAAATAGCAAAAAAAACAAAAATCAATACTTTAGAGTAAAAACAAAACCAAATCTAGTGAACAAACAAGAAGAAACTAGGAAAAGATGAAAACTTTAATCTAGATTAACTATTAAACATGAAGATTAAACAATGAAAATAATTAAAATAAAGTAAATAAAAGAAGAGAGAGAGAGTAAGAAATGCTCATTGATAAATTGTTGAATCTTCAAATACAAGTTGTCACCCTTGAATCTCCGAATCTTCAATTTTTCTTTGAGTTTTCTCACTTTTCCCCTAAACTAAGTTATGGAGGCTAATCCTCTCTAAAACCCTAAAAATATTCTAAAACTAAAAGTAGGGAATAAAATAAAACTTGGCTCCTCAAAATGGGCTAAGGGGGGTATTTATACTCCCCCTCAATTACATCGTCGTAAACAAAATGGGCCGAAGAAAAACGTGCGAATAACAGAAGCCCGGGCGGGCTCCACATGGCCCGGGCGGGCTGACCAAGGCATCCCGGGCAGGCTGGGTCAAGGCCCGGGCGGTGCAGGGTGGTCGGGCCCATGCTGATACACCGGGCGGGGCATGCTATCCTTCTTCGTCGAGGCAGAAGCTCCACTCTTCAGCAGCCCGGACGGGCAGGACACTTGCTCGGGCGGGCTGAGGAGCCCGGGCAGGCCAGCAGACGCGCCTGACTTCAAAGAGCCATATCTCTTTCATTTTTCATCAGAATTAGGATTGTGACCACTCGTTGGAAAGCTATCGAGCTAAAATTTCATCTCCAACTTGAATCACTGAAACATATTATTTGTAGTGAAAGTTATGACCGTTTTAATATGACCCTTGTGCACAAATCCTTCCAAAAGCTCTTATTTTGGCAAAATTGCTCCACTCTATGCTTGGTGTGTGGTATGGATAGGTGGGAAGTGTGGTGTAGGATAAGCTCTATATTATAGCACTAAATCAAGCCACCCCTCTAACTTTGAAACTCGAACGCGTAGCTCCAAAAAGCTTACCTACATAGAAAACCAAACACAAGGGGAGAAACTATACATATAATATAATAAAATGAAAATAAATAAAGAAAACAATAATAACTAAAAAGAAAATAAAATTAGAAGAATAATTACGAAAATTAAACTAAAACGACTCTAATTAAGCACGAATTATTACCTTATGAGTGACATAAATGTCTCTCATCAAATGCCCCCAAACTTGAACTTTGCTCGTCCTCGAGTAAAACAATTGGACACAAAAGGGAAATAGGAAAGCAAAAAGATTCATTAAAAGCTAAACTAGAAAGCAAGAAATCTAACTCACTTTCGTAGGAATCACGGTTGCATTTAGCGCATGCAACAAGCTCTTTAAACCCCTAAATCGCTTTAAAGGGCGAGTGAGATCTCACGAGGGTTTCCCAAGAGGCTTAACCCACAACTCTAATCAAGCACAAACATAAAGTAAGCCAATGTCATCTCTTTAAATATGGTTCACAAAGCAATGGACGATCTAAGCAAACTTTTAAAGCATAACCATCATCAATATGTATCCATGACTTAGGAATATAGGGGATAGGCTAATTTAAGGTGCAAAATTGACACTATTAAAAGCTTCAAAACATCAATTAGAGTCTACTAAGGCATTCAAGAGTTACAAATCGTTCTCAAATGGATGAAGATGGTCCCAAGATTGATCCTAATCACCTATAGTGCACATAAACCACTAGAGGAAAAAAGCCCAAGGGCTGCGGTCAAAAAGGGCCCAAGGGCTGCGTTTTTTGACCGCAGCCATTAGACTAGCAGCCCTTGGCATTTAGGAAGGGCTGCGGTCAAGGAAAAACCGCAGCCCTTAGTGGGTTAAGGGCTGCGGTTAAGGGCCAAAACCGCAGCCCTTAGTGAGTTAAGGATCTGCGGTTTTGGCCCTTAACCGCAGCCCCTTAACTCCACTAAGGGTCGCGGTTTTTCCAAAACCGCACCCTTGTGACCCAAAAAAAATAAAAATTTTTTTTTTTTTTTTTTGCATTTTTTTGTCCTAAATGATCCAATAATAGTTACATATATATATAAGTATCACTTTTCATTGCAACTTATGTTATTCATACAAATATAAAGAAAATAGCAACAAATTAAAATGTACTAGTCGAGCATAAACTCCAGCATCAACACCAACATCTGCCCAACCACCAACACCATCTGCAACACCAACCAGTTGTTTTTATATGCATATGAAGTGAGCATCTTCTCCTCCAGTTTCTACCTTGTCGGATGTGGCGTAACACCATCCCGAATGAATCCCGTCCTACAATATCTCGATTAGAAAATAAGAACCAATTGTATATATATATATATATATATATATATATATATATATATATATATATATATATATATATATATATATATATATATATATATATATATTGATATATTTATATATTTCGGTGGGGTGGGGGAGACACAATTTTGTGGATGAAACCACTAGTCCACTATTGCCTTTGTGTTCCATTAGTTTTTTACCCCTTGGTTTTGCTTTGTGTCAAAAATAGTATCCCCTATGCACTAAGTTGTAATTTTTACTTTGCAACGTTGTTAGAGACATTTAAGAACCAAAATATAATTGTTTGTTTATAAATCATGAAATAGCATCATAAGTTTGTAAAGATAAAAACCATTCAACAAGTTTGAACTCGAATTGATTGGTATTGTTAAAGCTATCATTAAGGGAGAGAGACATTGATTATAGCGGATAATGTGTAATAGTGCAACTAGCAAAGCGTGTCCATTATAACCAAATCATATTAATGGAATGATATTGAAGATTAATAGTAAAGCAAACTTATGTTGCTTTTACTAAGAATTCCACACCACTGACTTTATGCTAAGAAATCCCGATGCCTACATCTTTGCACTTTGCTTTTACTAAGAAGTCCAAATGGTAAATTTGTTCAAGATAATGGAGCACACAATAGTACATATATGGGGTGTGCATACATGGGGTGTGCGGGGGAGAGGGTGGCAAGATGTGCAGGGGCAAGGGGAGTGCAGCAGGGGGAGCATGGGGGGAGGGATGGGGGTGGGGGTGCGGGGGGAGTGCAGCAGGGGGAGCAGTGGGGGAGGGTCGGGGTACAGGGGGAGTCAAGCAGGGGGAGCAAGGGGGGGAGGGTGGGGGGGGGGGTGCGGGGGAGGCGCAGGGGGAGCAGTGGGGGAGGGGGGGGGGTGCGGGGGGCGGGGGGAGGCGGCAGGGGGAGCAGTGGAGGGAGGGGTGAGGGTGGGGGTGCAGGGGGGAGGGTGGGGTGGGGGTGCGGGGGGAGTGCGTGGGGGGAGTGCAATGAGTTTACAAAGAAATAGCCTCGTTTAGGTGCAACTACATGCCCCCGTATTTACTAGATGCCGCCCGTAATTATATATCTTCTTTGTATTTTTTGGTGAAAAGATGAAATTAAGACAATCCTAATTCCTAAACTATGTGGATAAGATATAAGATAAAAAAAGAAATTACGATAATCCTAATTCCTAAAATATCCAACCATGGCCTCGCTATCGTTGTTAAAGTGCATCTAGCATTCTAGCCGCTTAATAAACGACAAATTGATAACATGTAGTTATTAACTTGTCAACACAACCGACTTGGAGATTAATAGAGCAACTCGAAAGACTATCAAATGTCCTCGAAGACAAAACAATGAGATGAATCCAAGAACGGTGGCCAAGTTGACATAAAAATTGTAGATAAAGATCACGAATACTCGTAAAATATGCAACTCTTCATCATCTATCATATACCATCATAAGCACCTAAACGATAAGCGACGCTAGAAATCCAAATATAACACATTATATAGCACTTTGATGCGGTAATAACATTACAATAATTGGCTTCATCTACACACTACAAAGATGAGCGAGATAGGAATGGCGAAAAAGGAGTAATTACTGTAATGACAAGATCTCTTGTGGCCGGAGTAATAATGTCGGCACACGAAACGACACCGTGGCACTCGTCTAAAGCTTGTTTGATCCGATCAATAATATCAAACCCCTTGAGAGTTTGATTGGGAAGGCATTTCTCTCTATTGAACGATTTTGATTCCCATTACTATCATCTGAAGCGTAGACGCATCACAACCCCGCACCAATATAATCCAACCCGAAATTTCAATGTCCAAAATTAGCAAGATTTCACATTAAGCTAAAGAAAACTCAAACACCAACTTATTATCGCCATGAATTTCACATAATCATATACCTTCAAAATCGAATGTTCAAAGCGAAAGAATCAAGAAGAATGCAAAATAATCGAATGTCTTTGTATTTCGACACCTTATCAACTTCTTTAGCACTGGACTCGAGAACCATTATAAAAACAACAAAGAACAAACCAACAAAAAATAAAATTCAAGAGTTAACATTAAGATATAATAATAAAACCCACAAAGTTCAAACAAGAAGAAAAATCAAGAAAAGCTCGGGTAAATATCGGAGCATTTTGGATTAACCGGGGTTTGCATTTTTCAAATTGGAGAAAATTCACAATATTGGTTGGTAAACCACATTCTCCACAGTATAACACCTTCACTGCCTCCGCTTCTTGCCATTAAAAGCTCTCTTTCTTTCTTTCGTGGTGTCTATCGCTAGTGGGAGTGTACACGAAAAGAACAAAGATTAACGCAGGGGAACCATCCAAAATGAAACAAAACACACTCCTATAAAAAACCCTAACATCTATAACATCTTCTATCAAATGCGCTACACCAATTTATGTGAAGCTCATTGCTAATACAAGAATCCAAAATTTCGTGAAACACTTGTCTTTGTGCCTAAATTCGTAAAAATGACAAAGAAGTCGGCAAACACAACATGTAGATAGTGCTTGAGAACCATAATCTTCCCATGTATGATTTGAAAATGGAACTTTTAGCTTTTTCCATGCTTTTTTTCTTTGCTCTAGGAGCACTTTAACCCAATTTAGAGATGTTCTTCTCTCGCCACTTAAGAAGCGCAAACACAAGAGCTACAAGTCTAAATGATCCAAGAACTACCATCCCAATACATCGTGGCCAAAAGAATCCGAGATAGCTAATAGCCTTGAGATTGAAAAATCAAAGTCAAGAATTTTGTATCTACCATGCAAAAATCGAGGCTTTGATTACAAAGTGTATATAAGAAAGTCTCCCATAACAAATTTGAACATAACCCGAAGAGAACAAATCATAAACCTCATGATTCACATCCTGTAACACATCTCACATAGAAGTCTTCGTCGATAAGTGAAACAACAAACAACAAGAAGAAAAGGCAGAGAATTAGAAACCAACCGGTGACGACATCCGGGGAGGAAAGCTCCGAGGCGCGCGCTCCGATGCAGTGGGTGAGGTTACTCGAGTGTAGCAAACAGAACGAATCGAGGAGAGAACGAAAGAGGCGGGGGCGATTCGACATTTGGGAAAGCAGCTCGACGAGGAGACACGATTCGCGCAGAGGACCGTGGTGGCAAGCGAAGCCGGTGTGGATTCGCGCGAACCCTAAACTTGCGACCCTCGGCGAACCCTAAACCCTTGCGAGCCCTCGCGACGAGCCCTAAACTCTTGCGAACCCTCGCAGAACCGTAAACCGCCGGCGAAGAAGGGTGAGAGGGGGAGAATATGCGGTGAGAGGGGAGAGAATATGAGGTGAGAGGAGGAGAGATGGGTTAATGGGAATTAGGAGAGAGAGAAATGGGTTCGCAAGGGAGTAACTCGATTTAGGGGTTATTTCATTTTGGTTGTTTAAGGGTCGGTTAGCCCAAAACCGCACCCTTAATTTAGGTGCGGTTTTTGAATTAACCGCCCTTTTATCAATAAAGGGCTGCGGTTTTGGCTAACCGCCCCTTCACTATCAAGGGTGGTTTTCAATAACCGCACTTCGTTGCTTTTTTCCACTAGTGAACTCCCCCAAACTTGACTTTTGCTAAGAGGAAACCATGGTTGTAGTATTATAATGATTGAGCAATGGGTCTAGAGTCTCAATGTTTAAGCCATAATGACATTCATCATTACTAGGGAGACTCTACTTATTAAATTTTCAAACTCCCACTCAACCATTTCGACTAACCCACTTTCTCAAATCATGTGGTAGTTACCACTTATTGACTCTTTTTTTCGATTTTCTTTTCATTTAATGGACTTTAATCGGCTTTTATGCCTTGTGGGCTCATTGGCTCCACTTATTGGACTCAAGACTAAAACATTTTTTTTTAAACAATCGATTTAACTCTTAGCATAGCTTATTCGGGGGTAAAAGCTTGTGCACCAAAGAATATTTCAAGATCCAAGTAGGGTCACTACAACTTCCAAAAGAGAACTAGTTCGACTCTTTTCAACACAAAGTTTGACAACATTTAGAATCATAGAGTGCCTTTTTCAAGTAGAAAATCAAGCACCAAAGATTAATCGATCCCTAATCGCCCCAAATTACACATACAAGTAAGCATCCAATGGAAACACCTATACTCATCTACCCAAATGACCAAATCAAAGGAATCCACATAAATTTGTCATCAAGAATCTTCCCTTGGACGCAAAATGCTTTGTACTTTTCTTTATTCCTCAATTTTTTTTGGATTTTGCCAAACATCTTTTTTTCATTTTTTTTCAATTTTTCTTAATAAAGAGAAACTCAAAACTTGAAGGAAAAAAAAATAAAAGAAAGAAAAATATTTTTAGATTTTGAATTTTGTAAAAAAGAGAAAAGTAAATAAATAAAGTATATACACCTCCCCCAAGCTAGCGAATAGCTACTCCCCTGTTTTCACTTTGCTTGAGAGTAAGTTCATTTGGCATGTATTTTTGTGTAAGCTTATTCAACTGATGTGATGTTAACATGGTTCCTTCTTTGTGCAGCCATAAGAAACTGATCCATGAAGAGAATTGGACCAAGGTTTGATAGAGCAACTGACTTGGATGCAAACATGCTCATTGACTATGCAAAGAAGGTCCTGGAAACTAGGAGTGATGAATCAAGGTTTTGCTATGCTACATCATGCGGGGGGGTGAATTTGAGGTAAAAGATGGGAATGTGAATTTCCCTATTAGGTTAATTGATGGGAAATGTGGCTGTGGAAAATGGCAAGGGTGCGGTATACCTTGCAAACATGCTCTCAGAGTTATATTTGATGAGAGATTGGAGGCTGCTGATTTTGTGTCCCCTTATTTCAAGGGAGAAGCTTATAAGTTAACCTATGGGGAGCACATTCACCCTATGGCTGATCCAACTCATTGGCCTGAACATGATCTGCCAATCATTTCTCCCCCTGATGTTAAGAGAGGTGCTGGGAGACCCCAAAATCAAAGAAAGAGAGGTCCCAATGAAGCCAAGAAGAGGAAAAGGCACAACACTGTTAAGTGCAGCAAATATAAAGAAGTGGGCCATAATGCAAGGACATGTGGATGTGGAGCCACTGCAAAAATCAGGGAGGAGAAAGGGTCCACTTCAGCTGCAACATAAACTCAAAAGAAAGGGAAGAAAAGGAAAGAAACAGATGCTGCCAGTGCCTCAACCAGCCAACCTAAACCCAAAAAGACAAAGAACAACTCCAAGAAAGCCTGAACAGTGTTAGGATGTTGAGATTATTTTGTATTTTGTGATTATGTAGGACCTATCATTTTGTAAAGCAACATTAAGAAGTGGTTCAAATGGTGATTTTTTGCTACATTAGGAATTCAGTTTGTGCTATAATAGTTTAAGGATGCTAATATTTTGTTAAACAACGATACATCGGTCTCTTGCACCAATTACATTACCTCACTTAAATATTACAACTATAAACATGAGTACTCCTATTTTTATTGCTGCATTTACTAGTTTTTGTTGCTGCTTCAATTTCTTCTTCAAATGCTTCAGCTCTTCCTTCATCTTGTTGTTCTCTGGACTTTCTCCCTCATATGTGCATATGCCTTGTCTCTGAGATCCATGTTGGCTGCTGACATTATGCTCAACACTCCCTTTGCACCATCTGAAATTGTTGCATGTATCACACTTGTAATACAGTCTTTGAGGATTTATTGTAGTTTCAGAGCTTCGTATTGCAAATTTTCTTCTACAAATACAATAGGAGTTAGACACTCTTATGTATGGAGACTCATAAGGTGAGGATGAAGTGTTTGAGTAACTCATGGCAAAACTCCTAAGAATTGCAATAACAAAAGGATGGGGAAAGGGTATTAGCCCCATGTATTTATAAAGGAAGCAGTTAATGCAACAAAAAACTAACGGCTAGCTTTTTAAAACTGGGAAAATAGCCGTTACAAGTAATTCAAAAATAGGGGTATTTGGTGCATTACTATTTTACTTAGGGTATATGGTGAATATATATTTATCAATAACGGAGAACTAACGTCTATTAACCAAAGGGGCATTTTTGGTAATTTTTTTAAAGGTCAGGGGTATATGGTGAATTTTGAAAAAAGTAGGGGTATTTGGTGAATAAAAAAAATTTGTCAGGGGTATATGGTGAAAGAACCATAGTTATGTAGGTAATATTGACTGGACATACTTGTTGATGCATAACTTTGACTATTATATTTTCAAATATACTTCATCCGTTTTCTTAATTGCAACATTGAATCATGACTCAAGAATCTAGGAGAAAAGAGAGATATAAAGAGATAAAAAAAGGACCCCATGTGTTATGAGAGAAAAAGATAGAATATATTGCCATAAAATGTCAATATCGCAAGTAATATAATACTGAGTTAACATAGATGTTCCTAGTTGGAATTTTTACTCTATATGGACTAACATATAATCTTCAAAATTTTCTCAGTATAAAAGAAAGAACATAATTATGTAGGGTCTTGTTTGATTCGTCTCAATTAGTACTTTGATAATATCAAATTTTATAATTTTTACAAATATATAATTACAGATATTTATTGTCAAAGATGTACATTGATAAATGTGCAAGTCAAACTAGGTACATCAATAGGGAACTGAATGAAGTACTTATTGCAAGTAAAAAACGGAGGAAGTATATAATTAACAATTATAAAAAAAAATATTTTGAAAATTGTCTACATTGAGTTCAGCCCAACAACAATTAAGATAAGGATAGTTATCTTTATATTAATAATTAAATATAGTATTTGATATTCAAATAGTGTATAAAGTTAATATGACACATTTGTTGAGAAAGGAGAAAGAGATAAAATAACACCTTTATCAAATAGTATTTGATATACTTGTAATATGATATAAAAAATGTATACTTTATCATAATTTAATGTAATAAAAAAAAGAAAAGCCTGTTATTATTAATATTGATTACTATAACTTTCCCATATTAATTGCAGCGGTACATATCTCACTTAGAATAACTTTTAGCTAATATTTCTATATATACACAAATGTTAGTATATAATATGATAATATAAAGGTGCGTTGGCTTCAACTTGTTTTGTTGTACTTATTATAACTGAACTTATTGTAACTTATATGAACTAATCTAAATTGATTAAACCTAAAACTTATTATTATTTTTTAAGACGAAGATAATGCACTCTAAAATATATTACATTGTTAATTTTCAACATATCAACGTTGCATAATTTAAATACGTATACATACATTGACAATCCTCCCAATCAATTTTTCTTATTGTATGGGATCTGTAATGACTTTCCTACCGGTCCAGTTAGATCGCCATTGACCGTCATGGTCAACTCCGTCAAAGGAGTCCTTCTTACCGAGTAGGAGTCAAGCCCGATACCGACGTATTCATCATGCCGGTTAGATTCGTATACCTTACCGGTGTCCATCACCTGGGCCACTGCCAAATGGGCCTGAGTTGATCCGGTACTTACTCAATGCGCCTATGGGCCTAAAGATAAGTATCAAAAGAGGATAGAATTGTACCCAACCAATAGGAGCAGAGTCCTACCTTGCTAAGGACACTGCCGGCTCCTATAAATACCCCCATGATCTGAGTCATAAGGTACGTTCACATATACTAATACAATACACTTGAGACATCCCGTCTTTAATCTTTACTGACTTAGGCATCGGAGGGGCGTTCCTCGGATCAACCCCCGTGGTTAGTTTACGTGTTCTATCTTGCAGGACTTTAAACCGGCTTGCATACGAAGGAGATACCGGTTCACACCCT
This sequence comes from Beta corolliflora, assembly GCA_947648045.1. Classification (NCBI taxonomy): domain Eukaryota; kingdom Viridiplantae; phylum Streptophyta; class Magnoliopsida; order Caryophyllales; family Amaranthaceae; genus Beta; species Beta corolliflora. The sequence continues at coordinate 2,128,207 of CANSZD010003294.1, forward strand.
ACCATTTATTCCATACCGGAACAATTGGCGCTAGAAGGAGGGGAGAACTATACTTTGGTCTTAAGCCGTGATTAATCCAGCACACCTGCCTCATGGATCCTAAGCAGACTTTCGGGATGCCAGAAACCGATGAGAACAACACTGTTGTGGGCGGTGCACCCCCTGGGTTTAAAACCCCGCAACCGGTGGGGGAATCCTCCAAACCCGCCGTCGGGGGTGACAAAGGGACCACTGAGGTCCCACCGTCCAACGCATTCGAGGCGTTCCAATGCATGTTCAGTCCTGAACAGCTCAGAAGCGCCGCCGAGGTCTTCCAGGCCATGGCGAGCCAGTCACCACTTTCGGGCCGCGCTAGTAAGCGTCCACCGGCACGGCAGCATAGCCCAGTCAGAAAGATACGGTCTTTCTTAAATGGTCGACAGGGAAACCCAGACCCAGAACATGCTGAGCACTCAAAAACTCCCACTGAGCCGGTGGGGGGTGGATACGGGGATGAGCAGCAAAACACTGAAGTCCAGCACTCATCCCAGCCCTCATGGAGGGACACTGAGTTCGCCCGTCGCAGAGCACCGGTCTCTCTCCGAAATTCTCCTTTCTCAACTTCCATACTCCATGAGCCCATGGAGAAAATTAAAATGCCGACATGCAAGTATGACGGTAGGACGGATCCCGAGGATCACATCTCTGCGTATGAAGGACATATGCTGCTGTACACCGACACTGATTCTGTGTGGTGTAAAGTGTTCCCCTCAACTTTGGCCGGCTTGGTACAAACTTGGTTCAAGAGTATTCCTCCGGCAACCATAGTTGATTTCCATCAGCTCACGTCCATGTTTGTGACTCACTTCGTCAGCAATAAACGAAGGGAGCGAACAACTGGCGAGCTGATGTCTATCAAGCAGGGCGAGAAGGAAAGTCTACGAGATTATATCGGCCGTTTTAATTACGCCCACCATACCCGGCCTACAAGAAGAGGTGGCGGTCCCGGCGCTCGATGACCGGGTTCGAGAGAAGGCACCGCCTTCAGAAGCTACCTTGGCCGCAAAAAACTGACCAACCTCACTGACGTCCTCAGGAAAGCAAACGAGTTCATCAGAGGAGAGGAGTTTGATAAGGCGGCCACCTCAAAACGACCTGAAGGGGATGGTAAAGAGAAAGAGAAGGAGAAGGAGAAAGAAAAGGACAAGTACCGGAAGGATAAGAAAACGGACAACTCGGGAAGACGGGGGGAGGAAAGCAGCTCGGTCAAGAAAGGCCAGGAAGGAAGGCCAGACCGGTATCATGACTATACTCCTCTAACCATGTCTAGGGCCGAAATCTATGAACTCCACAAAACAGACGATAGATGGCAGCGTCCCCGGAAAATGTACTTTAAAGGTCGTGACAAGTCAAAGTGGTGCGATTTCCACAGGGATCATGGTCACGTCACTGAATACTGTAAAGACCTAAGAGACGGGATTGAGGACCTGATAAGAAGAGGCTACTTCAAGCAATATCAGGCCCGAACAAACCGGGAGCAGGAGTGGTCGCCAAGAGATAGATCGCCAAAGCGGGATGGCGACCATCAGAAGCTTGTCAAGGAAAGGATCACTGAGATACATGTCATCTCAGGAGGACCAGTCCACGGCGGAAGCATCCACGGTGCCAAATCTAGTCTTAAAGAAGTAAGACATCAACTGAATTATCACAACTCCGGCAAGTGGCCAGCGCCGCCGCTCATGCCATCCGTCTCATTCACAGCGGAGGACGTCAAAGGAATAATCTACCCTCACGATGATCCGCTGGTAATATCCCTGCAAATTTCCACCGCAATGGTCCATCGAATCCTGGTGGACGGCGGCAGCTCCGCTAATATCCTCTTCATGCCTACATTCGAGAAGATGGGGTTAGGGAAATCTTGTCTCAAGCCGGTCTCATACCCGATAATCGGTTTCACCGGAGCATCGGTCATCCCTCAAGGTACCATAAAGCTGCCGGTTAAGCTGGGGGAAGGATCTCATTCTCGAGATCTCCTGGTTGAGTTCCTGGTAGTTGATGTGCCGGCAGCCTATAATGCCATTATTGGAAGACCGTTGATCCACGACGCTCAGGTGGTAGTATCAACTTATCACCTGACTATGATCTATGCGTCAAATAGTGGAAAGCCGGAGAGGCTGAAGGGTAGCCAAGAATCGGCCAGATCCTGCTATCTGACGGCTCTTAAGAGCTCTAATCATAAGAGACCGGCAAAATCTCCTCCATCAGAGAGAAAGAGGCGAAGGGTCGAGAACAAAGCAAACAAAGACTTATCAATGGAGAACTTCGAAGGAAGGCCGGTAGATTTGCCAAGACCCAGCCCAGAGGGAGAGACCGAGGAGGTCAGTCTAGAACTAGAGAGGCCAGAAAGGACAGTTAAAATTGGAGCCGATTTGACCGATAATGTCAAAGTCAACTTAATCAGTTTGCTGCGAAGCAATGCTGACGTCTTTGCATTCTCCGCAGACGAAATGCCGGGGATTGACCCCGCGTTCATGGTACACCGGTTGAATGTCAACGAAGATGTAAGGCCGGTAAAGCAGAAGAAGCGCAACTTCTCAACCGAGAAGAACGCGGCCATCAGGGAGGAGGTCGATAAGCTTCTAGCGGCCGACTTCATTGAACCATGTAACTATCCGGAATGGCTGGCAAACGTGGTGATGGTTAAAAAAGCCAATGGGTCTTGGCGGATGTGTGTGGATTTTACCGACCTCAACAAAGCCTGCCCAAAAGACTGCTACCCGTTGCCTCGGATCGACCAGCTGGTTGACTCTACTAGCGGCCATGCGCTGCTGAGCTTTATGGACGCCTTCTCTGGGTACCATCAGATCAGCCTCCTAGAGGAAGACAGGAGCAAGACGACATTCATAACAGAAGCCGGGGTGTATGCATACAAGGCCATGCCGTTCGGCCTAAAGAATGCAGGAGCTACTTACCAGAAGCTGGTGGACAAAATATTCGCTAATAAAAAAGGCCGAAATGTCGAAGTCTACGTTGACGATAGCATCGTCAAAAGCTTGACTGAGGAGGCCCATATCACGGACCTCGAGGAAACTTTCGCGACTCTGCGAAAGTACCGGATGAAACTTAACCCTAAGAAGTGTGTATTTGGAGTAAGGTCTGGAAAATTCCTCGGGTTTATGGTCAGTGAAAGGGGGTTAGATGCCAATCCTGATAAGATCAAGGCGATAAGTGACTTGCCGGAGCCCAAGAGCATCTGCGACATCCAGAAGCTGACTGGCAAGATGGCGGCATTAACGAGGTTTGTCTCCAAGTCGGCTGAGAAAGCGTTGCCTTTCTTCAAGGTTCTAGGAGGCAACAAGAAGTTCGAGTGGGGAGACGAACAGAAGCAGGCCTTTGAGGCCGTTAAAGAGCATTTCAAACGGCTACTGACTATTACCCGACCCGAGATGGGGGATAAGCTGCAATTATACGTCTCGGTGTCAGATAAAACGGTAGCAACAGTGCTACTAGTGGAAAAGGACAAGCAGCAGCATCCGATATACTTTGTGAGCCACGTCTTAGCAGGGGCAGAGCAAAGGTACGAGCTGGTGGAAAAGATGGCATATGCCGTGCTGATAGCGGCAAGAAAACTCCGACCTTACTTTGACTCACTCACCATCCAGGTGCTCACAAATCAGCCACTGGAAAAGGCGCTCCATAAGCTAGATACAACCGGCAGGTTGCTGAAGTGGGCAATAGAACTGTCCGAGTTTGACATCGAATATCGGCCATGAACAGCCATCAAGGCACAAGCTCTGGCCGACTTCATAGTCGACACCGCATACAATGAAGTAGAGGGACAAGTCGGCACCTGGCAAATATCGGTAGATGGCTCAGCGGCCCAAACAGGGGCAGGCGCCGGGGTGGTCATGACGACTCCCGAAGGAGACACTTTTGAGTATGCCGTCCGCTTTGGTTTTAAAGCATCTAACAATGAAGCGGAGTACGAAGCGGCAATAGCGGGAATCGGTTTATGCATAGCGTCCGGAGCAAAGAAAATACGGATGACAACAGATTCCCAGCTCATATCAAGCCAGATCGAAGGTACTTACGAAGCCAGGGAACCGGTCATGCAGAAGTACCTACAGAGGGTAAAGCAGATAACGGCTCCACTGCAAAGCTTCGAGGTAGTGCTAGTCCCCCGTGCAGAGAATACGGCAGCCGATGCGCTATCAAAACTAGCAAGCTCAAGCACCATAGATCTCAAGCGCAACGTCATGGTGGAAACGCTGCCGGAAAGAAGCATAGAGACGGTCAAGGCAGAGGTGAACGAAGTCGCTCAGAACAGAGAATGGTACGACGATATACTGGCGTACAAATTGACTGAAAGTTTGCCCACTGACAAGATGGCGGCAAAAAAGCTGAAGAGAGAGGCTCTTTGGTTCTGCATTTTCCAAGGCCAATTATACAAGAAAGGTCTTTCACTCCCACTCCTAAGGTGTGTAACGGCCCACGAGGCCACAAAAATCATTGAAGAAATACACGAAGGGGTATGCGGAAACTATATCGACGGAAAGACGCTTGCACTAAAGGCCCTGAGGGCCGGCTTCTACTGGCCAACAATGTTGATGGATGCGCAGACGTACGTAAAAAATGCGACAAATGCCAAAGGTTCGCACCGGTTATTAACCAGCCGGCAAACGACTTGCAGCCGATCCTGAATCCAATCCCTTTTGCTCAGTGGGGGATGGATATCATAGGACCATTCACGCCAGCATCCGGAGGAAGGAAGTTCCTGATAGTCGGAATAGACTACTTCACAAAATGGATTGAGGCCGAACCGACTGCAAGGATAACGGCTAATCAGGTTAGGAAGTTTATCTGGCACAACATCATCACAAGGTTTGGAATTCCCATGGGAATAGTTATGGACCATGGCGTCCAATTTGATTGCGGCCCGATAAAGAGCTTCTTGAAACCGTACGGCATCAAGTTTGCATATTCATCCGTGTGCCATCCTCAGAGTAATGGCCAGGCCGAAGCTGCCAATAAGCAACTTCTCAACGCCCTCAAGAAGAGGTTAGATGACCTGAAAGGTGCCTGGGCCGACATGGTTCCAGCGGTCCTATGGTCCAACAGGACCACCGAGAAGGAAGCAACAGGGGAGACCCCGTTCAGGCTGGCATTTGGGGTTGAGGCAGTGCTACCGGTTGAAGTAGGATTACCAAATTGGCGGATCCTTAACTACGATCCGGAATTGAACAACACATTGCACCGGGAGTAGGGGTGTAAGCGGATTGCGAAAGCTTGACCTCTTACCGAAGTCAAATTTTGCGGACTGATTTGGACTCGAGTCGGCGGCCAATAAGTCCAAAAATTTTAAAAAAATTTTTATATATAATATATATATAATATTTATATATATATATATTTTATATGTATATATATATATATATATATATATATATATATATATATATATATATATATATATATATATATATATATATATATATATATATATATATATATATATATATATATATGTATATATATATATATATATATATATATATATATATGTATATATATATATATATATGTATATATATATATATATATATGTATATATATATATATATATGTATATATATATATATATATAAAATATTTATATATATAATATAAAAGATGTATGTGACTTATTGTATGGAATGGATATAATAAGCTTAATTTTTAAAATTCAATTATGAGAAAAGTTGTTGAATCATTGAATCTAAATCGAAATCGAAAAAAAAATACTTCCTCCGTTTTTTTTACTTGCTACACTTTGACATTTACACTATTCACAAATTTCACTTTGACCATCGTTATCTTATTTATACGTGAATAAAAATATAGTCATGTGCGATCTTGTTAGATTCGTTTTAATATGTATTTTTTTTAATATGTACTTTTTATAATTTTTACAAATACAAAATTAGTGATATATATCATCAAAGTTTTGCATTGGCATGTGTGAAAAGTGAAGTGTAACATGTAAAAAAAAAGGAGGAAGTATAATAATCGGATTGATTGGATGGCGCAAAAAATTACTGGACTCAAAAAATATTTGGATCGGACTTGGACTCAATTTCTCAGTCAAAACAAAAATTTTGGATTTGGATTTGAGCAAACAACTTAAAAACCAAGTGGAATGCCGGCGTGCTTAAGAAGTATTTCGTTTGATGTTTGCTTAGCCTAGAATAATAGTTACAATAACGCGGCATTGTTGCCGATTTCAGAGTTGTAAGAACCAACTGTTTTCTATTTTTAATAAGATCAATTTCCATTATTGCACGCACAAATAATTTGTTTAGTTTTAGCAATCTATAACACTGGTAATAAAACAGCGAAGCCTCCTTGACGGTCAATGACCTGCGTGGATCTGCCGTCAAGAGGAACTAACGGTTTGCATGTTCCTGGTGGTCAATGACCTTAGTGGATCTACCGCCTGGGAGAGTCAAACATGCAGGCAACTTGGGGATGGTCAATGACCCTCGAGGATCTGCCAACCCAAGAGGTACACTGCTGACAGGAGAATATCCTACCTCATAACTGGTCAATGACCCTAGTGGATCTGCCGGAATAAAATAGTGATAAAAAACTATTTGCCGGTCTATGAACCATAGTGGATCTGCCGGAATGACGGAAACAAAGGAAAAATATAAAAAGCAAGGTAATTGAAATAGCCGACACAAGTGTTTGCAAAATATATTTCACTAATATGAAGAAAAGTGATTACATCCTGGTCTAGCCTAGGAACAAAAAGAGCTAACAATCAGGTCCGCCACAAGCCGGCCAAAACGGGAAGTATGTAGGGGGAAGGGAAGACCTAGACTAAGCGCCCTGAACGGCCTCAGAGACGGGAGCCTTGCCGTCAATGGTCGCTTCAAGCGTCGAACCGTCGGGACTTTTGTCAAGAACAACAACCTCGTTAGCTTGACTATCCTTGACGCCCAAGTCGGCCTGTTTATCATCAGCTCCCGGCTCGTCTTCCTCAAATTCAGCACGGGGATCAGCATTGGCAATATCGGCCTCAGTCACCCCCAGGTCCAACTCTTCACCCTCCACCGGGGTCTCGAATTCCCGGCGACCATGAGCTTCTTCAACCTTACTCCAGTCCACATCCGGAAAAGTATGGCGGGTGCACCGCATAGCGGCGGCCCAACCTCCATTATACCGGTTGGCCAAACGAGTGACGAAGTCCATAGACCGCCGGTATTCGCCGATGGCGTCAGCTTCCCTGGCCTTTGACTCTTGCAGCTGCTCCCTCAGTTTTTGCAATTCAACGTCCTTGTTCTGGAGGGTAACACTGTTTGTCTTGTTAAGGGCGTTGGCAGTTTTCAAGTCATCCCGGGCCTTGTCCAGTCGGCCTTCCACGGTTTCGGCCGATCTCGTTCAGTGACGGCGGCTGAAAGCTCGGCCTCCTTGGCGGCCAGCGTCTCCCGGGTGGTCTTGTGGCCCTCCACCTCACCGACATAGGCGGCCTGGTAATAGCGGTAGAGGTCACAGAGCTCCTTCCCAGAATGTGCAGTCTGAAATAGATATATGAAAGTTAGAGAAACACAAGCATCGACAAAAAGCACCGGGATATAACTTTGTCTAGAAAACTTACCACAGCTAAATTGTGTGCGTGCACAGCAGCAGCGGCATGGACCTGTTCCACCGGCATGTCAAATTTCAGTTGAAGGCCCTTCAGTAGCCGGTAGCCCAGGTTGCCGCCTTCCAGAGGGCGGTCGAGCAGCAGGGACTCGTCGTCCAAGACATTGAGCTTGGGTTTGTATAGCTCGCCATCCCGCACTGGCGACCGGGTCCATCGCTTTCGAAGGATTTCCGGTATGTCTACATCAGAGTGCTCGATGAACCCCTTCTTGCTCACATCAGCGAATTTCCGGAGCTCCGGAACCATGTTGGGCAGGGTTTGCTGCTTGTAGATTTTTGGACGCAACGACGAGGTCCCAACGACCGCCACGCGCCCATGGGGTTCCTTACCACCAACCGGTAAACTGGGACCGGTAGTCCCCTTTGTTTCCTTGAGGAGAGCCCTCTTTCGTGGCTCATTATCAGCTTGGACCTCCGCTTTCCTTTTCTGAGGAATAGCGGGAGGTTGCTTACCCGTTGAGGCAGGCGTCTTTCCCACTACATGGCCACCACCTCCGCCATCACCACGACCGACTCCTCGGCCAACCTTACCACCCCGGCCTCCGATGCTGGGGGGGATAGATGTATACTTCTTGAGAGGCTTCGGTGGCATGTTGGATATCGGAATGTAGTTCTGGTTGAGATGAAGAGCCTGCCGGATTAAATGCTCGCGGCCTGAAAGCAGAAAAACATGGCACAAGTAAGCAATAAAACAGATGCAATATGCAGAAACATAGTACAAGTGAGCAATAAAACCGGCATCACACTTGATTACCAGTAGGTTCAAATTGGCAAAAGCCTAAAGCAGACAGCGACACGTTGCCTAAAATATAATCGGCATGAGGAAGCCAAATGAGAGGCACCGAAACAGACTTCCCCCCTTTGGGACCCGGCTTCGAGGAAGCCTCAAAGAAAGTGAAGGCCTCTAATTCCCGGACGCGTTAAACACCTGTCAGGGACGTGCTCCATCCGAGGGCGTGGTTTGGTCCAATAGCGGCGTAGAGGAAAACTATCCGGCACTCGAACCCAGAAGAAACGGGGTTGCCAGTTCTTTAAGGATGTCAACTTAGGATACACCGTCAGCTTTTTCGGCTTGGTGTACATCGACATCCATCCACCTTGGCCGAGTTCCTTCTCGGCCGAGATCTCTTCTTTTTGGTTTTCCCCTTGCCCTTGGCAGACCCATACCGGAACACTTATAATTTTTTTAGGTAAGGTGAAGATTTCCTGTAAATGGAGGAGATTTGGGGATATCAAATTATAAGGGGCAAGAATTATACTCCTATCACATAAATGGAACTAATTAGGCTAACCTTGATTCTTCTATCTGGTGAAGAAGGACTCCCATTTAACTGGGTCAATCTTAATTTTACTCCTCGTGAAACTCAAACAACTAAAATCTGGATGGATAAAGTATTAGCCCATACGAGCTCGAGTATGACAAGATAGTAATCATTTTGACAAGATAGAAACATTATCCAAAAAAAGTAATGAACAGTACAATAATTGTAGTAGGGGAAAGATAAATCATCTCTAAACTTTATAGCATGTTATAGTTGCATACTGAAAAGAAAAACAGTCTCATACAGAAAAGTTGCATACAGAATACTGATTACTTACACTAATTTTTTTGTATGGCTATCTACTTATATTAATTCTTTTATTGGAGTACTCTCTTTTGTCTGTTTTCGATATTTTCATTTATTTAGATTTTTCTTTTGAGGTGGAGTTGTGATTGCAACTCTCTTGATTAGTTTGATGGTGAAAGCAATGCTTTTATTTTATCTTATTTTTTTGACGAGAAAAAGATGCTTTTCAATTTTTAAAGCAAAGTGGAAACACTAAAGCAACCAATAGTAATTACAAACGGAAAGCGAGGTCATGAGCTAGCTAATTAAGGAGATCATTGGGGAATCTATTGAACCTAGCTCAAATAGCATAAACTATACCTTGTGTGACAGTGTGAGGAGATTGGGGGAACCAATTGAGCCTAACTCAAATAGTACAAAACTCTATCTTGTGTGACAGTGTGAGGAGAAATTCATGGCGAAAAACATTTAGGAGTTCAAAAAAGACTCTAACACACAATAAACAATTGACAAAAAATTGAAAAAAAGGAAAAAGGAAAAAGAATAAAAAAGCACGAAAATAACATGTACGTCAGTACGTGTATACCAAAGCACAACTAAACGGGGTCAAGTCACTTTTAACAGAAGACAAATAATTTCTTCTGCTTGGCAAGAATGCAAGAGAGGGAATAAGGGCTTGTCATTTTTTTTGGCGCGTTTAAATAATAAAAAAAAAAAAAAAAAAAATAATAATAATTATATTATTATTATTATATTATATATAAAATAAAAAATATAAAAAAAAAAAAAATAAAAAAAATTAAATAAAATAAAAAATATAGAATTAATTTTTATATTTATTTATAATTTTTTTTTATTTTTTTTATTATTTTTTTTTTTTTTAAGTAAAGCAAAATTGGGTGATGAAGATAATTGAAGCAAATAAGTAAAGAGAATTAGGTGCATACCCAAGCACAATTAAGGTATTTCCTTCTCTTCCAATAAATGATTTTGATTTTGATATGATGAGCCGCCATTTATAAGTACAAGATATCGTAATAAAGAATCAAACTTTTTTTCCTTCTTGAAGGTTCACCTGGTATTCAAGAGGGGGGTTGAATTGAGTACGCTAACAAACAGTGTGTTTTAAAACTTTTTCGATCAAGAAAACAAGCTGAGCGGACAATAACTGTCTTCAATAACCAACACAAGTTTTTCAGACCCATTTTATCATCACTCATGCGCATCCTGAGAAACTTCCTAAGATGTCACCCATCCCAAGACAACTCCCAGCCAAGCACGCTTAACTGTGGAGTAAATAAGGAAATAAGGTCACTAAAATAAAGATGCATCTTGTTAGAATGAGTAGCCTGCTAAATCACTTTAAAGCAATCATGAGGGGTATTACACTCTACGTCCTCCAGCACTTAGTAACTTTTATTAATCTCCTCCGAAGAGCAAAAGTAACAAAACCCATGAAGTTTGACCTACTCCGGACAAACAGTTCAACCCCACACCTAATTCTAGATGTGCTAATTTGTACTTAACCTCACAAATACTCGCGCTTGACCACTCAAACCCTCACAACCACTAACCTATTAATTAGTGGCTTAGATACAAACTCAAAGATATTCTCTCAATAATGCTTACACACAAAGCTAAGTAAGAGATATTGAAATCCCAGTATAGTGTGCACTCAAAATAGACAAACGGTTCAACTGTTCTTTGAGGTGCTCTTCGAATAATACTCGATTTTTCCATGAAGAGCAGCCACGAGTATTGGAGAGTATAACAAGTACTTATAAGCTTTGAGAGAGTGATTTTGTGACCTAGGGTTAGGTCATATCTTGGGTGCAAGATACTTTCCAAAGATACACAAGTATATGAAAAGTGTCTTGCATATTATCTAGTTTCCATAAATGAAACAAGATAATATCCAAAATATTATTACAAAATCTCTCACCCAAAAATATTCTGATTATATTCCCTTTGAGTTGGCACATATTTTTACCAAACTTACTTTTAAGAAAGCATCTTCAATATTTTATAAAATCATTTAAAACGGTTAACTCTAAAATAGGCAAGTTAACAGTTCTAACGAACTGTTTCCTTAACCTGATAGTGTTACAAATATTGACCAACTAGTTCCCATATTCATAACAAAACTAGTACCCCCCATTAAGAACAGTATAGTATTTTCCCCCATTTATCATGCATTATTGAGAGATATCCTGATCTTCATTATCTTCATGCACTTCAAGAATTAAGCTTTTCCCTTGGAGATATCCTGATCTTCATGAGTAGGGCTTCATTAAACTCCGTCTTGGAATGGACCTCCTTTGCTGCACAGAGGAACAGTAGACAACACACCAACAAACCTAGCTGTTTGTTAGAACGAGTCAACTATTTGTCATCATTTCAAAACCAAGGAAATCAACAAATTCTCCCTTTTTGATAATGACAAACATTCGAAGTTTCTTGCAACCAATAAGTTAGTACACAAGATAACTTAAGCGAAAAACTCATAAGAGATTTTCATCGCTACAGTTTTATAAAAAGCGGATGACTCAAGACGCAAAAGTAACTAAGTAAGAACCATATAGCAGAATTGGTCCTAGAAAAAGAGAAAAGATGATAGGACTAGAAGACTCAACTATATCTACTAGACTAGGCTTCAACTCACAAGCATCTTCTCCCTTTTGGCATCATTAAAAAGTAATTAAAAACATCTGAAATGCAATAAGTTATTGCAAAGATCCAAGAACAGTAGCATCAACTACTGCAAAAACAGTGTACCATGCTACAAGAAACAGATTATTCCAACAACTCACAATCCCAAACCAAAAGCAAAGATTATCTAAAGTTATTATAAACCAGCAAAGTTAAACAAAGAACCAAATTACACAAAGCAGATTCACTAATATGGGCGGAAAGCAGAATAACATAAGCAATTATCAGAATGGGGAAGAGGGGAACAACCGAGTGTGTAATCACTCGACTTCATTGCCAGATCCCTCAGACTCATCACCCTCTTCTTCATCTCCTCTAGTGAAGGCATCATCATCATCATTAGCACTAGAAGAAGAGGGCTCTCTAGATGTACTTTCAAGTGGTTCAGCCTCGGGATCAACATCAACACTCTTCTCAGCAAGGAAGACGGAACCAGCAATCTGTGCTCACAGACCAAGTTCAGCAAGAGATGGTTGAGCCATCTGAGAAACCTTAAGCAGATGAAGAACCAAGAACTCAGTTTCAGCTAACTTCTTCTCTAGCTCCTCATGTTTGGAAGAAAATGAAGGGGAGGGACCAGTAATCAAGTCCAAGATCTTCTTCATAGTTTCCTCCTAAGCTTCCATCTTCTTCAGAATTGGAGCTAGATTAGTTGAGTTGTTTCCCACAACCTTCTGTTTTCCCTTCTACTTCACTTGTTTCTCCTTAATAACATTCCTAAACCTCAACATGTCCTTGCTAACATCCAATCCCTTTTGAGCAAGGATCTTCTTGGTAAACACTTGGATTGGGACAGTCTCACCACTTAGAGAGATCTCCTTAGGGAATAGCTTGGTAAGGAGAGAACCATATAAGCAAGGGAATGGTGAAAGGAGTAGAGGAACACATTAAAACTCCATTGACTTACATTCAAACTCCATTGAAGCTTCAAGATTTCTCCTCCTACAGATCGTTATACAAGACCCAGGCAACAAAGATATTATTCCCGAGGATCAATTCCAATTTAATTCCTTTTGTACTAATAATATATTTGTCACAATGTAGATCTCAAAGGAATTAACACTTTCTTGTATATTCTAATCTTTACTCTTCTTCTTATTTTATTTTTCTATGTATTATTCATATTCTTATGCATGTATGTTTGACGCTTTCATCACCTCACATGTTGATTATTGTTAATCAGACAATGTTCCAATGCTAAATTTAGATAATTTGGACAATTGGATTGGGTTCCCTGTAATTTGATCGCATAATACATGTCACCAAAAATTAGTCTTTTGCGTATTTAATGAGCCAACGTAGATTAATTTTTAGATAGCATTAACATATTACGTGGTTGTTTAATTGCATAAATATAGACATGAATCGTTATTAAGTAGAGGCCATCAATAGGCGAATTTGATTCCTTATCATATTCGTACCCTCTGCCCCGAACTCAATCTTTGGTTCATTGACTATTCATGGAGTCATGACGGAAAAAATCTACATTGGATAACTCACTAAGTTGTCCCTAAGATTTTCCAATATCTAATTAGGTTTATGAGTCTTTCTTTAAGGACTTGTTGGCAACTTCTTCTATTTTAAATCATTTTAAAAAGAAAACCTTTACAATGAGTTACTCAAATACGCGCTCATCCCGCGTAGACAATATAAACACGCCTATAATTTGGCGACTCCACTAAGGAGGATTTAAAAATTAAATCAATTTTTGATGAGTGTGTGAAACTCGAAAAATACGAGTGATAGTTGTTATATGCTTTTGAATAACATTACAGTTTTGCATATGCATGGTGTAGGCGTGTTTTTATTCGCCTACGCAGGATGAGCGCCTATTTGACTACCTCATTGTAAAGGTTTTATTGAAAAATGTTTTGAAATAGAGAGAAGTCGCCAACAAGTCTTTAAAGAAAGACTCATAAACCTAATTGGATATTAGGAAATCTTAGGGACAACTTTGGGGCTTATCCAATGTAGATTTCCCCGTTATGACTCCATTAATGGTTATTGAACCAAAGATTGAGTTCGGGGGTAATGTTACAAATAAGATCAGAAATTAAATTCGCCCATTGATGGCCTCTACTTGATATTGATTCATGTTCAAGTTTTATGCAAATAAACAACCACACAATATATTAATGCAATCTAAAATCAATCTCTCAGTTCATTAAACACATAAAAGACTAATTTTTGGTGACATATTATTAACACTAGTAGAAAAACAAGGAAGGGCTACGGTCAAAACAGCCCTAAGGGCTGCGTTTTTGGCCAGCAGCCCTTTCCATAGCAGCCCTTCAATAAATAAGAAGGGCTGCGGTTTTAAACCGCAGCCCTTCACAACGAAGGGTTGCGGTTCAGGCCAAAAACGCAGCCCTTCTAAGCTGGAAGGGCTGCATTTTTGGCTTAAACCACAGCCCTTCTCTAAATGAAGGGTTGTGGTTTTAAGCCTAAACCGCAGCCCTATTTAAGTGAAGGGCTGCGGTTTAGGCTTAAAACCGCAGCCCTTCACATTTAATTTTTTTTTTTAAAAATAAATAAATTGCACCCCCACCCCCGCCCACCCCATGCCAGCCCAAGACACCCCACCCCCTGCCGGCCCAAGCACCCCCCACCCCCGCCCACCCCTGCCCGGCCAAGCACATCCCACCCCCGCCGGCCCAAGCACACCTCACCCCCGCCCACCCCAAGACACCCCCCCCCCCCGCCCCGGCCCGGCCAAGACACCCCACCTCCCCCCCACCCACCCCCACCCCCCCCACCCCCCACCCCCACCCCCCGCCCACCTCATGCACTCCCACCCCCCCCCCCCCCCCCCAACCCACACCCGCACACCCCCCGCACTCCCCCTCGCCCCCCCCTCACCCCACCCCCCCCCTTCACTCCCCGCACCCCCACTGACCCACACTATGCCACCTCCTCCACCCATTCTTTGCCGACCACCCCAAAGACCCAACCGGCCCCATAGCCCGGCCAGCTGACCCACCATGGCGGCCCCCCCCACCCCACCCCCTACCCCCACCCAAAACCTCCCTTCGACACAAAAAAAAAAAACCCGATCAAATTGCAATAATAATATATGACAAGTTTTTGAGCGTAATATAATAATTAACTTTAAATATGTATATATTTAATAATGTAAAAAGTGTACATAGAATTGATACAAACTAGTAGATGTATCATAAGCAATCATCGCAAATGTGGGACGCCAACTTATCCCGAACTTCATGTAATTCGTCTGTGGTGAAGGCCCTCAAACGTGGTGTGTTATTCATATAAACCTTGCAAAACAACCAAGGAATAAACACATAATATAAGAATTCAATCATTTACCGTAGTTAGTAGTTCTAAAAATGACATATACCTTCCCGAAATTCAATCAAAAACAAATGCAAGCCTAAAACTCTACACACTAGTTATATTATACCTTATATTATCATATTGAAAAAGAAAATGGACTTAAATGAAGCGATAAGTACGAATTGGACGCGAAAAGGCAAAAATAGGCCTAAAATGCCCTTTTCGTTCCCAAAATTCAACCTACAACAATTGCAAACCTAAAAATCTACACAATAGTTACATTATGCCTCATATTATCATGTTCAAAATGAATTTGGGGTTAAATGACTCGATAAATACGATTTGGAAGCGTAAAAGGCAAAAATAGGCCTAAAAATGACATTTTCGTTCCCAAATATATGCATGTGCTACTTTGGTTTCTAAAACAATTCATACCTATTACCAATCGATCTAATCTAAACTAACATATACTAATAAGTTACATACCTTTTGAAGATCATCGGCGTTAGTGCCTTCGGTTGACGATATCGAACATGTACCTCGGCACGTAATAGCCACATGCAAGTCCATCTTCTTGTTGCGGACACTAAATGTTCACCAAAGGATGCATCCAATGACATTCATGTTAATTAGATGTGTAGTATGTGGCTAAAAGTGTTTCTATATAAGGACAAATAAATTAGTCATGTTACCTCGATCGATATCCAAACGAGGAGCTTTTGGTGCTCGAAGTCCTGTTGCACTAATATGCTTCATCACACTACATCAACAACATTATTATAAGATTAGATGTACTAACTGTTTATATATTTAAAGATGATGAATAATGTGTAATATTAATGAGTTTCGATTAGGCTACCTATTTAACAATGATTTGATTAGTAAGGTCCGTGGTGGTTGTCGACGCAAAGAATCAAAGTGGTAGACTTCGTTACGTGACAAACATATCGCAAGCAGTGTCCAATGAGCCCTACAACAAGAAAATATAGTTATTATTAATCGTAGAACAATTAATAGGTCAATTTAAGTATCGAATAATAAAAGTAAAGCGAGTTTAACAAGCATACTTTTCAATATAAGGAACAAGAATGATCTGATGATATCCAAAATGAGATGATGCTTTGAAACTCATGTTGAGATACTCTTTCACTTCGGCTTTGTTTTGTAAGCAATTGTCATCTCGTATTATGATTGGACATAACCAACCAAACATTGCACTAGATGTTGCAAGCAATTCATTGTATAATAACCTGAGAAATTATATTGATTAAAAGTAAACCAACAATTACTTATTATGGAATTGAAAACTACTTAAGGCATATGTATATGTATATTTAATTTATATACTTATGTATTACCTCATGAATGTTTGTATCATGGAAACATTCAACTCTACCCCACATAAGAATTCTTTAATATCAACCTTAGAAATGAATGTCGATGAGTTCTCAAGGTAGTGGAATTGTTGCTCCCCCAAAGCAACCTCAATTGCACTTTCATCGGGTAAATCGCTAGCGCACTCATGTAACCAAAAGCATGGAATAGTAAGGCTCCACACCATCTCTGGATCGATAATAAGTGGATTTTTTGTCTTAGAAACATTTCCCTTCACCACATTTCGTTCACCTTCATCACGTAAACTTGCTTTCTTATAAGGTGAACATGTCTTCTTTCCCTTCCTGGCATGTGAGTCGGCCTTCCCCCAAACCTAGTATTTAGTTAAAAGTAAAGATATTACTGACTATCATAGGAACTATAAAAGAAAACACGCATATATATGTATATGAATGTTAATCATTGTACCTCATCTGAAAACCGCACCAATGCACGCGGCCACAGAACATAACTGCCAAGGGCATCATTTAGTAACTGTAGACCAACTTCTGGCTTCGGCAGCGGAAGAGGTAATTCTTCGAAACCTGACACAATTTCATTGAGGGTGACCACATAGTGATTATGATCCACTAACTGGTTATGCAATCGTACTCGGTCACTAGGGGGTTGTGCATGGCCATGAGCTACGAGGATGAAACTATCATAACCATCTCCTCCAGCTAATAGTTCACATGGTGTCTCTTCCTGTAAAAAAAACTCTATTTATAGTTAGTCTATGAAACAACATATATATAGTAAGAATTTCATGCATTTAAGAACAATAGTTGTTTAACAAAGCAAAGGGATTAAGTGATTACCTTCAACTCGGGTCCTACAGGTGGATCAGGCTGGCTAGGTGTAGTATCACTACCCTTCTTGAATGCAGCAAAAGTCGGTAAACCCATTTGCTCCAAAATGGCGTTGAAGTTATGGGTCATCTCCTCCCTTAGCTCCTCCCGAATTGCAGCTTTCATAGCCTCCACATCTACTGACGCTGTCGAATTCACACTACTTACACTTGATTTTATCGCTGTAGTGTATTGATCACCATATACCTTTCTCAAACCGAGGCGGACACCTCCTACGCCCCTCACTCATCCAGTGTGGTCCGGTCCTAAAGTTTCGTGCAATGCATCAATGTGTCCTTTAGGAGTGAACTCACCAGTTGCCTCTTTTTCCTTCAAGCCAATCTACATAAGTATAAGAGAGAAATGCTCGTGAGCGCAAAAGTTATATTATATATACCTTATATAACCATATAATCGTACTTACAATGGCGTTGGCTATCTCGTTGTGTTCGGGATCGGGCAAGACTCTTTTTCCCTTTGCATCAACCCCATGCATCGAACACCACCAATCGAGGACTCTATCTCGGTTGCCGAGGCCGTGCAACCGTCGTCACCGAGCCGGTCCCCGTTGCCGTTGTCGACCCTATTGTGGGGTAATGGCTGAACATCCACTTCTCTCTCGCCTCATTGTACGAATGAGCACCCAAATGATGATAATACTTCCTAGCTTTTGCAC
The DNA here is from genome assembly GCA_947648045.1 of Beta corolliflora. Taxonomy (NCBI): domain Eukaryota; kingdom Viridiplantae; phylum Streptophyta; class Magnoliopsida; order Caryophyllales; family Amaranthaceae; genus Beta; species Beta corolliflora. The sequence goes on from CANSZD010003294.1 coordinate 2,146,338, forward strand.
TCACGCTGCTTTTCTCACGACTTGCCTAAAACACACAATTATAAACAAAGGTTAGCTATGGTGCTATACAATAATACTGGATCTAAGTGTATTAAATCTTAATAAAATATTCTTACAATAGCTTGTGGGGTTGTTTTCTTGGCAACAAATGCTTCCCACTCTTCAGGTTTGATAGTTTTCCATATTTGAAATGGTAATTTGGATGGTGCAGATGATGTTTCCGGTGAAGCCTCAGGATCGGCTTGTGTTTCTCCGCCGTAGATGTTCTTCTTCTTTGTACCTACTACTTTCCTCCGCTTAGTGATCCACCCAGACACTAACTTAGCCTTGAAATCTCTGAATCTCTGGGCAACCGCGGATAGAAATACATTCTTCTTGGCTTCATCCTCTTCGATATTGAATTGATTCTACAAAAAACGCATTTCACAAATTAGTTTTCGCAAATGTTGTAATTTATATGCTATAAGTAATATTACACATATATTTAACTAAATAATTAAGAAACAAAACGTTATTGTACTTGAAGCTTACCATGGTATCTTCCCATAGACACCGCTTCAATCCCTCGGGCACCTCTTTCCATGAGTGTAAAATGGAGAGTTTATGCATGCAAATGCCAACTTGCATGCCATACTTTTGATGCCACTTTCCACAAGGTTGACCCATGTTATCGTACTCCAAAGTCATATTTGTGTGTTTTCCTAGTGACTTTGTAGGTCCCCTTCCTTTTCTCTTTTTCATCGCCAATGACTTCCTAGGCATTTGTGCATTTATCTCTTCACGGCGAAATCGAGACAATTTACCCCGTTTCTTTCTCGCATCGAAAGACTCATCCTCGTTAGTGTGTTCAGCACCACTTGTGCTGTTATCCGTATGCACATCCGCCATCTCCCTGAAATTGTACAAATATATGCATTAATATAACAAAAAATTAAAATTAACATTGCCACTAAGGGGGGGGGTGTGGGGTGTGGGGAGGGGGTTATGTGTGCAAGGGCCGGCGGTGGGGGGGAGGGCGGCGGGGGGGGAGGGGTTACGTGTGCAAGGGGCAGCAGTGTGGGGGAGGGGGGCAACAGGGGAGGGGTGTGCGGGGAGGGGAGGGGCGGCGGGGGGGGGGGTTACGTGTGCAAGGGGCGGCGGTGGGGAGAGGGGGGCAGGGGAGGGGTGTGCGAGGGGAGGGGGCGGCGGGGAGAGGGTATGCGGTTGAGGGGAGGGGAGGGGTAGCAGTGGGGGGAGGGCGGCAGGGGGGGGGGGGAGGGGCAACGGTGGGGGGGGAGGGGAGGGGCAGCAGTGGGGGGAGGGGCAACGGGGAGAGAGGGGAGGGCCAACGGTGCGGGGAGGGGAGGGGATGGGTGTGCGGGGGGGAGGGGAGGGGGTGGGGGGGGGGGGGGGGGCTTGCAGAGGGGGAGGGGAAGGGTGTGCGGGGAGGGGTGTGGAGGGGGGGGAGGGGGGGGGGGGGGGCGGTGGGGGAGGGGGAGGGGGGAGGAAGGGTGGGGGAGGGGAGGGGAGGGAGGGGGGGGGAGGGGAGGGTGTGGGGGAGGGGAGGGGAGGGGGCGGCGGTGGGGGGGGGGAGGGGGCGTGTAGTGGGGGGGCATGTGCGGGGGCTTGGGAGCCCTCCAAGCCCCTGCACATGCCCCCCCCACGCACGCCCCTCCCCTCCCCCCCACCGCCCGCCCCCCTCCCCTCCCCGCACAACCCTCCCCTCCCCCCACCGCTCGCCGCCCTCCCCGCACACCCTCCCCTCCCCCCACTGCCGGACCTCCCCCATGCACACCCCTCCCCTTGAACACGGTTACATACTAGTAAGTTAGGAGTTAGATCAACAAAAATAAAATAAAATGACTCGATAAGTACGAATTGGACGCGAAAAGGCAAAATTTGGCCTAAAATGACCTTTTCGTTCCCGAAATGCAACAAACAACAAATGCAAGCCTAAAAATCTACACACTAGTTACATTATACCTCATATAATCATGTTCAAAAAGAATTTGGGGCTAAATGACTCGATAAGTACGATTTGGAAGCGAAAAGGCAAAATTAGGCCTAAAATGACCTTTTCGTTCCCAAAATTCAACCTACAACAATTGCAAACCTAAAAATCTACATAATAGTTACATTATACCTCATATAATCATGTTCAAAAAGAATTTGGGGTTAAATGACTCGATAAGTACGATTTGGAAGCGAAAAGGCAAAATTAGGCTTAAAATGACCTTTTCGTTCCCGAAATGCAACAAACAACAAATGCAAGCCTAAAACTCTACACAATAGTTACATTATACCTCATATAATCATGTTCAAAAAGAATTTGGGGTTAAATGACTCGGTAAGTACGATTTGGAAGCGAAAAGGCAAAATTAGGCCTAAAATGACCTTTTCGTTCCCGAAATGCAACAAACAACAAATGTAAGCCTAAAACTCTACACAATAGTTACATTATACCTCATATAATCATGTTCAAAAAGAATTTGGGGTTAAATGACTCCGTAAGTACGATTTGGAAGCGAAAAGGCTAAAATCTACATAGTTACATTATAAAACAAAAAAGAAAATGAAAGATAGTAGTGATACCAAACATGTGTTACAACTTACAACAATGCCTACATATTATCACTAGTAATTTGATTATAGAGGATGTAGCTTATCTTTATAGAAAGTTGAACTACTAGTTAGTAGCTTACAATCATCGAAGATCAACATGCCTCAAATTAAAGAAAAAGAACAGCAGGAAGTAAGCATTGTTGAATATTAGTCCATAGCTCCATGTCAATTCATTGTTCAGTCATCATTCACAATGTGGCTCCAAATTCATGCGTGCATCAACAAATATAGGGTACAATCACATTTTACCCCCTGTCAGCCCACCCCCACCCCGCCGCTGCCCCTCCCCCCCCGCCAGCCCTCCCCCACCCCTATCCACCCTCCCCCGGCCCTCCCCCACCCCCCGTCCAGCATCCCCCGCCCTCCCCCACCCCATGCCCGGCCTCCCCAACCCCTCCCCCACCCCCTTTCCAGCATTCCCCGCCCTCCCCCACCCCATGCCCGGCCCTCCCCGGCCATCCCCCACCCCCTTTCTAGCCTCCCCGACCATCCCCCATCCCTCGCCCAACACCCCCATCCCCCCTACCCACTCTCCCACAAGCCCTCCCCCACCCCCTACAATCACATTTTACAACACAAAATAGAAGAGAAATTAAATAAAACAAAGAGGAGAGAGAGTGAGAGGGGAATTACCGACAATGCAGTAGTGGTGTTGGACTTAGAGGGCGTCAAGGTGCACTGAGAGAAGAGAAGAAGAAGAAGGCAACGTTAATGAGTGTGCACCGGCGATGGGACGGCGCTCCGGCGATGTGTCGTTAGGGCAGTGCGAGTGAGTGTGAGGGAGAGGAGTGAGTGTGCGAGTGAGTGTGAGGGAGAGGAGTGAGTGTGCGAGGGAAATTTGCGAGTGAGTGTTGCGCGCAAAACTATAGTTCATGAATTGGGCGGGATAGGAAGGGCTGCGCTTATCCTATAAAACGCAGCCCTTCCAGCGCAGCCCTTCCTTTTTTTCCCCTAGTGTAAAGTAATTAAATTACTGGGATCCTAATCAGATTGTCCAATTATCTTATTAGGCGTTAGGACAGTTCTTTAGGTCTTGATTAGCAATAATAAGCATGTGAGGTGATGAAAGCATTAAGTCATACAGCATGCATATGAATAATAATAATATAATATGAAAGAAATAAAAAGAAGAGTAGAGATTAGAGAAGAATATACAATATAGTGTAAATTACTTCAAGATCTACATTATGACAAGTAAATTGTTAGTAAAAAAGGAATTAAATTGGAATTGAACCTCATAATTTATACCTTTGTCGTATGGGTCTTGTATTACGGTCTGTAGGATGAACAATCTTGAAGCTTGAAATAGGAAGTTCGAAGGTATGAATGTGTCTGAATGTGAGTTTTAGTGTTTTAATGTGTTTGAATATAAAGTGTAATGCCCCGACCTCTAAACATCATATTTAAGTTAATTAATCCATCATTAGCAGCGGAACTTAGATGGTCGGCATGCTACCGCCGTACTTTCCGTTCGGAAAAATACAAGGCAAACATTCTTTCATGAACTAAACATGTTAAAATCATTGAAACTCATAAGCATCTTAAATATATAGATTTAAATAACTAAGCATAGATAATTATGTAGTTATAGTTACACTGAGTTCATGCTCTAGTGATTATAAGTTTAGATTACACGATCAACATAGTTTTCATAAGTATAGAGTGGTTAACCATCCTTACTTCTACGCCATCCCGTCACCTTTAACAGTACCTAAACCAAAAACAACATCGCGAGCCGAAGCTCAATAACATACTACCCTAACAACATAAATTCATTTCAATTTATTTTATTTGCAAACAGAGAGGTGAGAATATAGTAAAATGCATTTGAAATCCATAATGAAATAATAGTTAAGTAAACAATCGTAAGTGGCATCTTGATACTTCATAAGTTCCAATTATCTTTCCATCTTTTTATATGGTAACTGGTGAGTATAGACTTGTGGGACGTCTCCCACCTTGCGATGATCCTCAAGGAGCACTCCCTTGTTGGATACACCGCTCGCACCAAAATAGAGTAGGAACATAACTTGCGATACCTGTCAAGGAGCACTCTCCCTTGTTGGGTGTGCAACGGGTGCGAAGGTACGTGCACTACCATAAAGTAGATAATAAGCGTAAAATTATACTGCAAGAACCTCTTTCACTTTCACTTTCATTTATCATGTTTCGTTTATTTAACATCCAACGGCGTAAGCCTTAGTACTTTCATGAATCATACTTGAGCATCAATAACTCATAAGCTCATAATATATGTAATCATGTATGAAACTCATTCATATATATTTTTAGTAACCCACAATCCATATAAAGAATCACATCACACAAACCTTTATCATAATTATAAACATCATTTTATAAACACATTTCGAAGGGGATCGTGGGTGTTAGCAATAGATGTTACCTCGATTCCTGCTTAATAACCTGGAAAGTCGAGGGAGGCTGTAATATCATTTCCTTTTAATCTAACCAAGAAATTAGGCAACGAAAATATAAATGTTCATTTTATGTTAACATTTAGACCTTTAGTGATTATTATTCCATTTATTATTGAATATCGTTGTTGAAATTACACTTTAGTTAATTAAGAAACTCATTATTTATGCTTTTATAAATAGCTTTACTTACATTACTTTGATTTATAGGATTATAATTTTCTTATCATTTAATTATACTATTGAGTACATTATTCAATTTAAGAAGTAGATTATCTTCAACAAGTTGTAAAACACTTTCAGATATTTTAACCAAGTGATAAGTGCATTTCTAACGCACTTTACTGACTCTTTTTAGTTTATTTTTTATCCTCTTTCTCCCCTTTCTTCCCTCTTTCTTCTCCCTTTCCCCTTCTATTTCATTCACTTGATCATTCTTGATCATAGTGACATTTTACTAGATTTTCAGTCATTTTTGACCGAATTATTAGTACATTTGCTTTCACCCTATTGTGCCATGTTCTTAATATAGGGGGAACTAACTAAGATGGCTACGAGTTATAGAGTTGGCAAAGGAAGCAATGAAAATAGAGCACACGTTGAGAAATGGTACGCTTGCACCATGCCCCATGTCCGCTCACACAATGGAGCACATAGTGCAATAAAATCTTGTATTGGAATCTTCAAATGAACATAACTTTCAAACCACAAATAGGATGAAGGTAATTCCAGTTGGAGGTGAAATCTCGTTTCGATATCTTTCCAACGACTAGTCATAAGCTTGATTTGGATATAAAACGAAGAAATTATGCTCGTTTTAAGTTGAACTATCCGACCAGAGCAGAACAAGAGGTGCGCCCGCACCTATGGCTGGTGCGCCCGCACCACTTACAATGGTGCGCCCGTACCTTTCGACAGATGGAATCACTTTGAGATCAGTAAGGTTGGTGCGCCCGCACCTGTTTGTGCGGTGAGCCCGCACCTTTTATTTCCGTCAAAAATTTGTAAGGCCTCGTGCCTATAAAGACAATGTTATGTTTTATTATTCGGACTATGCTTTATTCCTAGAGTTTATTAGAGAGTTTGTTAGGGTTCCTCTTAGAGAGATACACAATGAATCTTTGTGATTTCGAATTTAGAGATTAAATTAAAGTTTGTTGATTTCTACACATTCTAGGTACTTTTTATCGATCTAAATGCAAGTTTCCAGTTTTATTCATCCTTGTCATTGTTATTCTCTCTTCTTCCATGGCTATAGATCTCTTATATTATAGTTTCATAATTGCTTATTTCTATTATATTAATCATCCATTAATCATGTTTAGCCCTAGATTAGTTATAAATTTCAGATTTTATTTTGTGCTTAGATTTCATGATTAGTGAGTAGTCTCCAATCTAGGGTTTGGGTGAAAGTATGAATTAAGGTTTTCATTGATTGTTAATGTAATTGTGATGATTTAATGATGATTATGCAATGATCTTGGTGTTTTGAGACCTTAGGATAGATATTGATCACATTTATGCTTTGGTATTTTGATTACAAATATTCTTAATCGAATTTTGAACTCTTTTATCATCCCCACGAATCAACTTAATTTATAGGCCAAGATATTGGGTAGAAATTAAGGGGATCCTTTTATTAGGGGTTTTCAGTATTTATTGGATCTCTTAATCGATTAACTAAAGACCATTCGAGAGAGGAATTAGTTGTTTGATTAAGCGATTATTCTTGAGGACCATTCGAGAGATGACTTGAGTATTTTAGAGGAAAACTAAACCTTGCATAATTGTAGCCTTTGAATCACGATTGGATTAATGATCATTGTTTCGTTTTGATTTATACTAGTAGCCTTAACTCTAGTGTTTTCTCATTGAGATTTTGATCTCATATTTTATTTTCTAGTTTCTTTTATTTTAGTTAGTTAACAGTTGTCACAAAACCATTCTCAAACCCCCAAATACCCTTCAATTAAGCAATTTATGCTAGTTAGACTTTGATTAATCCCAATTTTCCTGTGGATCGACCCTGGACTTTCCTTTACTGCATTCTTGGTAATTGTTTGTGAGGTGTTATAAATATTGTTTGATAAGTGATTTTTGGTGCCTTAACGATACACTAAAACCTCTTATCACCAAGCAAATCGTAAAATTCCTAATATTCATTTACTATTTTCATAGTACAAGAGTAAATTGACCATTACTATTACTATACATGATCAATTTTTAATTTATTTTATTAACAGCTTAGTCAACAACTAAAAGTATGAATTAATATGGTTTAAATACATACTAAGAATTCAGTTTTTAGCCCATTTAGAGTTCTATATATTATTTGGTCCTTTGGCCTATAATATTATCAACATAAATAGCTTAAAACATAAAGAGGTACTCCCTCCGTTTTTTTAGATGTAACATTGGACTTTTCACATTTGCCGAGGCACAACTTTGACCAATAATATCTCTAATTGTATAAAAGTAAAAATTGTAAAAAATATATATTTGGAAAGTGTATACCGTGACGAATCAAACAAGATCCCACATGGCTATATTTTTTCTTATGTATAGATAACAATCAATGGTCAAAGTGTATTGGATGAATAGTGCCCAAAGTCAATATGTTACATCTAAAAAAAACGGAGGGATTATTTTACATACCTCATGCTCAACTGAGCAGCCATGAAAAACAGGGAGGAAGGAAGGATGGGCGGCGGGTTGAAGCTTCGGCAGCAGGTGGCGGTTAACGATGAAGGCACGACGGTGCTGGGGGCGTGGTTGTGGCGCACCGGCGAAATGAGGAGGGAGAAAGGAGCATGAGAGAGAAAGAGTGGGCGGGAGAAAGAGTGGTTGAGCGAGGAAGAAGAACGTCCCGGCTAGGTTGTGGTGCAGTAGGTGGCGCACCGGTGGAGGAGGGTGGCAGCGACTGAGGCCTAAGGGTGGTGCAGCGGTGGCGGCTGACTCAAAAACCGAGGAGATAGAGTTTTGTGCTGTGGTGTGAAAATAAGGGAGCTTTTGGGGGTGTTTTCCGGCGAAGGTAGGGGATGATTCAGGGGAGTTTTGACTGAAGTGGTTAGTGATGAGTGAGTGGTACTTTGAGGGAGTAAACACATCTAGTTATAGCCATTGTCGGGTTCCTTAAGGTTCTAATTTTTCTGAATTGGGTTGAACAAATTGATAAAAAAATTTTGATTTTGGTAGATTTGGTTAGGATATTCTGTCATGGATTTTTGGAACAGAATTTCGGTGCATACACTCAAAAAAATATGTGATGCCATTGTTTTGTGAGAGAGATGGTGAAAGGATTTTGGAGGAATTATATACGGAGGTTGACGTGGAGGTTGGGAGCAATTTCACTGTAAGTTTGTTGGTCTTGGTGATGAAAAATTATGGATGGTGACAGATTTCCTTCTCTTATTTCTTCTCTTATTATTATTATTTTTAATCCAATACTCACGAAATATTTTATATTTAAACAAAACTAAACATCTGGTATTCTTAATTAAATGTGGAGCGAGCAAACAAACTTTTGTCATACTTCATAATTAGAGGAAAAATATAACCACTAATTACAATTATTTAATTTAGGCAAGTTTAAATTTTTGGGATATCACTTAAAGTATGTGTAGAAGTCGTAGGAAAGCATTGTTGTTGAGTCCCCTAGGTTTTGAATGATGACAAACAGCTGCAGGGAACAGTTGTTATTACAGGTGGTTCTAGGCTATTTGGCAACAACTGAGTATCCAACTGTTCCTGATTGTTTAATAAAACAGTCAAAAGAATATTTGATATGCTATGTTGTGTTCTTGTGTAGCAAACATGTTATTCCAAGACTTGAAACTAAGAAGCCCTCTCGAATTTGTTCGAGGAAAAGACAAAGTTCTTCATTGTTGATTCAAGGAAAGCTTCAAGGATTGAAGTGCATGAAGATAGTTTAACATTCGTTTATTGATTCATCTTAGGTCTTCGTGTAATATTTCCATATGATATTCAAGTGGAATTTCTTGTGTTGTTCTTAAGTGTGAAAGAGTAGGGTTTTGAATATGGAACTAGTTGCTTACATATTCAGAACACTACTAAGTAGGGTAACAAGTTTGGGTACCAGTTACTTTACCGGGTGATTGAGCTGACAGTAATAGAAAAAGATTTTTGGAAAAATATTTTCTCAAATACTTTCCATAAGAAATATTTACCAGCCTTTAGAATCATTATTCAGCATTTACTTGCCTTAAAGCGTGGGTATATCTTGGATAATATATTTCCTCCGAGAAATATATTATTCAAGATATACATTTCATAACTTAGGATTATCATATCTTTGATATCTTGAGTTAGGGCATGCTCAAAGGTTAGACATAGGTCTATAAATACTGAATCATGATTCTCCTTCACCTTGATGCTCTCCCGGATTTTATTGAGTATTTTCGAGAGCCTTCACATAGAGAACAGCTAAAACAGTTTCCTAAATAGAGTACGCATCTCATAGAGCTTCATATTACTCTTTGTTTGCTTTGTAAGAAAGTGTGAGTTAAGAGAAACTAATTGTATTGAATCTCTAACAGAGGGGTTAGAGATTGGGTAGCATTTGTGAGTTCATTCACGAGTGCTTGTGAGTTCAAGTGCAAAGTAGCACACTAGAGTTAGTGTGGGGTGTGCTGTTTCCTTAGAGTAAGGGAAATAGGAGAGTGTGAGAGTATTCTTGTTTTTCAGAGTTGATTACTTAAGGGTCGTTATTAGTCTAGTCTCTTTATTGGTTGGATTTGTTTTAGGTATTGGTAGTCAAAGGTAATGCTAGCTTATGGTTCCCCTTACTTCTAGTAGGACTGAAGGTAGTGTTTGTATTTTAGCATAAATAGAAATCTTTCAGCGAATCGTTAGGGGTGACTTCATTCCGTGATACAGAGCCCAGAAACAACATGAGCGATTTTCTCCCTAGTATGTGCCGCTTTATCCAAAAAGTGAAGATTTTCATTTTCAGTTGGTTATACTTGATTCTCCCCCATCCTTACATTCCAAATGTGATGAAAGGAGAAAGATAGAGATAGAAAAGAAAAAGGAGTCATTACATAGCAATGTAAGACCACCACTTCGATATCTGCCACTCTCGCCTGGAGGAGAAGTCAGAGGTAGTAAGGTGTCCAGGTAGAGTGATCTTGCGGGTAGTAGCTAGACCATTTGGACGTCGAATAAGTCTTAACAAATTAAAGTATGTTTTTCAAGGTAGTTATTAGTCTAGTCTCTAGTCTTTCTTATATGTGGTTGGTCCCGCCCATTAGTTCTTATATATGCCCTCAAGGATTTAAAAGGCCCTTTCAAGCCATCTTTATGTCCCTCGGTCCGGTACGAGGGCTCAATTCAATATGATATAGGAAATGCTTTCTTTCCGCGCAGCGTATCTGTGAAAAGAATCGATTATAGTAAGTCAACAAACTAGCGTAGGTAGACGTAGGCCCTTGTTTGGCTGAACATCATTAAATTTGGTGTGTTTATTACTTCTTTCTAGTTAGTGTTTCCGCTGTCAGGAACCAGCCCAACTGGTTCCTCTTTAAATCGAAAGAATTTGAATTTGTCACCAGATCGTTAAGTACTTAACCCCTCTTGAGTACATTGCAAACCTTCAATTGGTATCAGAGCAGTTTCTTCTTAATAAGGTAACACCTAAAGAAGTGGATACAAAGTACTCAAGAAATGAATGCAATGGGATACGATAACAACACTCCTAAATTCAATGGGAAAAACTATGCTTGGTGGAAGAATAGATTGACGAACATCATCATTGGCATTGACTACGAATGTTGGATAGTTGTCAAGAACAGACCATTTGATATTACCAAGGAGGTTGATGGTTCCTCAATAACGAAGAAGGAAAGCGAATACACTTCTACTGATTACAAGAAGCTGGAGAAGAATGCCAAAGCCATGTCCATATTGCAACAGGCTATTGGGGAGAATGAGACAAACATAATCTCTGCTTGTGTCTCCGCCAACGAGATCTAGGATACCCTCGAACTTGCCTATGAGGGAACCAGTGAGGTAAAAAGGTCTAAAATTGATTTACTTATGTCTAAATACGAAGCTTTTAACATGAATAAAGATGAAAAGATAAATGATTGCTTTAGTAGATTTATGACTATTGTAAATGATGTAAAATCTCTTGGTAAAAGTTTTTCAGACAATGATTTGGCTAGAAAAATATTGAGAAGTTTGACAGATGTATGGACAGCTAAGGTAATAGCTATCTATGAAGCAAAAGATCTCACAGCGCTGAGTCTGGAACAGCTGAATGGTTCCCTCATGACTCATGAAATGCTGGTTGAGTCTAAGAGTGATAAGGGACCAGTCCGAGGTGTTACCTTGAAGGCAACAGTTGAAGAATAAGAAGATGATATAGCTATGATGGCTAAGCGTTTTGAGAGGCATTTCAGAGATCAACGTAAGAATTTCAAAGGTAAGAACTTTAAGAAAACAAACCCTTCAAGTGTAGGTTGCTTCAAGTGTGGAGATTTCGATCACATCATTCGTGACTGTTTAAAGTGGAAGGATAAGCTATCTAAGAACAATGATAAGAAAGCGTTTAAGAGGGCTATGATAGCAGCCATGTGGGGGTGACTCCGATTCTGGATCAGAAGAGAATGAAGAGTCACCCAATCATGAAACCTGCATGACTGCTATTATGGATCAAGGAGGGAACATCTTAGCTGATGGAACCAGAATGCGGAACAATACGTCAAATCTTTGTCTCATGGCAAAGAAAGATGTACTTAGTGAACACAAGGTAAATTTGGAACAAATTCGTGAAGACATGCATCATTATGATAGAGATAATATGCTTGAATGTATTGATTCTTTGTTAGATGAATGTCTTAAATTAAGTGAGACTTACATAACTAGCAAACGTGAGTTGAAGGAAAAGAAAAATGAATGTGATATTGCTATTGCTAGTTCTGATCACTTAGAGCAAGTGTGTATTGAGTTGAAGGATCAAGTGGCTGAGCTTGAAGTTGCACTTGATAAGTGCAAGGTCGAGTTGTAAACAACTAAGTCTTCTTTGCTAGAAAAGGATGAGGATGATCCTAGTGATAATGAAGAAAACTTAACTGTTCCCCCTTTACATGATTTGTTTAACCCTGATGATCCCCCAAACTTTGTGGCTTTTAAGAGTAAGGCAAACACTCTAAGCAAGTCTAATTTACTGCATGCTTTTAACCTTTTGGTTGATGATGCAGAAGAATTGCATAGAGAGTTTGTTACGCTCAAGACTGCCCAGCTAACTGTTTCCCCTGCCGATCCTTGTGCTGAAGTTAATAAGATGATTGATGAGTATGGAGGTAAAATATGTGATTTGTATGCTGAAATTAATCAATTGAATAAGGGTAAGCAGAAAGTGGTTGTCAACGTGTTAAAAATGATTCTCTAATTTCAAAACTAAAGTTTGATCTCGAGAAAATCAAAAGAGATTTTAAATCTGTGGATGAGAAAAATGTTTTCTATTGAGAGATCTTGATACCAAGGACAAAGAGCTTTAAAACTGTCAAAGGCACGTAGACAAACTTTTATCTGCATAGAATACCATGAACCATCTCACGTCCATGGAAGGTAACAGTGGTACAGCTGGTCTTGGTTATTCCAGAACGAGAACCAGGACCAACTGGCACCCTAGGGGAACCACTTGTATCGAGGAATTCAAAAGAGGTAAATATGTCCTTGCGAAGGACATGCATGTGTGTTATCACTATGGTATGAATGGACATAAGATCTTTAATTGTCCTGATAGGAAGAAAAGTGTTGAAAGAAACAACAAACATGTTAAGCAGGTCTGGATGAGGAAGGACCAACTAGAGTCAACTGTTTTTAAAAAGGGACCCAAGAAAGTTTGGGTTCCTAAATCTAATGTTTGAATGTTTCTTGCAGGCTAAAGTGAGAGGTAGTACCTTTTGGTATTTGGATAGTGGTTGCTCAAGATACATGCATGTTCGGAGATAAGAAGCAATTTTTCTCACTCACAGCCAATGATGGTGGAAGTGTTACCTTTGGAGACAACAGTAAAGGTTATATTGTTGGCATAGGTAAAGTTGGTAAGTCACTTTCACAAGCTATTGATGATGTATATTATGTTGATGGCTTGCAACATAATCTTTTGAGCATTTCTCAATTATGTGATAAAGGCAATCGAGTTGAGTTTCAAGCTGATCTTTGTCACATAGTCAATTCACAAACAGGTGAACTTGTCTGTGAGAGAACCAGGAAAGATGATATCTACATCACTTTACTGGATGAAATTCCAGAGAACAAGTTCATCTGTTTGAGAGCTATTTCTGAGTCAAATCAATGGGTTTAGCATAAGAGGTTTGGACATGCCCGCTTGACACTTTTGAATAAACTTAGGTCTCATGACTTAGTGATTGGACTTCCAAACATAAAGTATGAGATTGATAAAGTTTATTCATAATGTGCCAAAGGAAAACATGTCAAATCCTCTTTCAAACCAAAAAGTGCCTTGAGTACCAGTAGACCTTTCGAACTTGTACTTATTGATTTATGTGGTCCCATGCGTGTACAAAGTTGAAATGGTCATAGGTTTGTTTGTGTTATGGTTGATGAATTTTCGAGGTTTACATGGGTTATCGTTTTGCACTCAAAAATGAAACATTTAATGAGTTGGTTGCCTTAGTGAAACAGGTACAAAACCACCTAAATCATCAGCTGGTTGCGGTAAGATCTGACCATGGCTCATAGTTTGATAATTCAAGTTTCATTGATTTTTGTAGAGAGCATGGAGTGAGTCATAGCTTCTCTTCCCCTAGAACACATTAACATAATGGTGTTGTGGAAAGAAAGAATAGAACTCTATAGGAGATGACGAGGACGATGCTTATTAAAAGTTGTTTCCCTAAGAGTTTTTGGGGAGAAGCTGTGAACACTGCATGATATATCTTGAATCGTGCTCTCCTTAGACCTAAATTGAATAAGACCCCATATGAACTCCTTAAGGGTAGAAAGCCAAATATTGTACACTTTTCGTAGCTTTAGATGCAAGTGCTTTGTGCATAATAATAGGAAGAACCAGCTTGATAAGTTCGACCCTAGGAGTGATGAGGCAATCTTTCTTGGTTATTCTCCTCATTGTAAAGCTTACAAGGTGTTCAATAAGAGGTTCTTGTGTGTTGAGGAAAGTGTTCATGTGATTTTTGATGAGTTTAACATGTCTTCTGAGATTGCCCAGGTTGAATCAGAAGATATTATTGAAATGCTTGAATTTACAGGGCAACAGCTAGCTAATTCAGCTCAGGAACCAAAAGAGGATACAGGTCTACCTACTGATCCACCAAATGCTGATGGTTGAGGACTTGATCTAGAAGAGAATAATGAGGATTTATCTGAGGGGAAACCAGATACTGATGGTTCCCATGGAGATCAACAGGTAAACACCTCAGGGGGAACCACCACACAAGATGGTGGTAACCCTAATGAGGGACTGGTAAGGAATGAGCAGGGAACCACTTTAGATCCCAGCACATCTGAGAGATCTAACTTAGATGATGCTGGAATGCAAGCTGGTTCCAGTCAGACTCATTCAAGAGGACAATATGGTCCAATTTCAAAGAGTTTTAGATATCAATCTTCTCAACCCTATGATCAAATCATTAGTGATATTAATAAAGGAATTCAAACAAGAATAACTATTTATGAAAACTTTTGTGCCTTTTTCTCTTTCTTGTCCAGCATAGAACTAGCTGATTACAAGATGGCATTGAATGATCCAGATTGGGTGCTGGCCATGCATGATGAGTTGAATCAATTTGAAAGGAACCAGGTATGGCACCTTGAGCCAAGACCAAGAGAAAGGCCAGTCATTGGCACTAGATGGATGTTCAGAAACAAGTTGGATGATCTTGGTACAATAGTTCGAAACAAAGCAAGGCTTGTGGTGCAAGGCTACAATCAACAAGAAGGCATCGATTATGATGAGACTTTTTCACCTGTTGCTAGGTTAGATGCTATTAGAATCCTCATTGCATTTGTTGCTCACATGAATATGAAATTATTTCAGATGGACGTAAAGACAACATTCTTGAATGACTATTTGAAGGAGGAGGTATATATAGAGCAACCACCTGGTTTTGTTGATCAATGGTTTCCCCACTATGTATTCAAACTTGATAAAGCTTTATACGACCACAAACAAGCACCAAGAGCTTGGTATGAGAGATTGTCAAAGTTTTTGATGGAAAATGAATATAAGAGGGGAACAATTGAAAAAACTTTATTTATCAAAACCAGGGGGAAACACTTGCTAGTAGTTCAAATTTATGTTGATGATATCATTTTTGGAGCTACTAATCAGTTGCTATGTGATGAGTTTGCTAATCTTATGCAGAGTGAGTTTGAAATGAGCATGATGGGAGAACTTGGCTTCTTCTTAGGCTTACAAACTAAGCAAACAACTGATGGAATTATTATCCACCAGCAAAAGTACCTTAGAGAGCTACTTATGAAGTATGGTCTGGAGAACAGTAAAGCTTATGACACTCCTGTTCCCACTTTCACAAAAGCTTGATGTTGATTCAAAGGGAAAGGATGTGGAAGGTACACTGCATAGAGGTATGATTGGTTCCCTCTTGTACCTAACAACTAGTACACCTGATATTGTGTTCTCTGTAGGATTGTGTGCAAGATTTCAAAGCAAACCGAAGGAGTCTCATCTAAATGATGTTAGAAGAATACTTAGGTATTTGGTGGGAACATATGACTTGTGCTTGTGGTACCCCAAAGACACTTCTATTGAGCTGGTAGGGTATACAGATGCAGATTATGTTGGTTTCCTTGTCAAAAGGAAAAGCACATCAGGTATGGCTCACTTCTTAGGCTCATGTTTGATCTCATGGGGCTCTAAAAAGCAAAATCCAGTAGCCTTATCCATAGCTGAATCGGAATATATCACTGCTGCAGCTTGTTGTTCCCAGCTGTTGTGGATAAGGAACCAGCTGAAAGATTTTGGTGTTGTCTATGAAGGTGTTCCTATCATGTGTGACAACAGGAGTGCTATTAATATTTCAAAAAAATCCTGTTCAGCACTCTAAAACCAAGCACATTGAGATCAGACATCATTTTCCTAGAGATAATGTTGAGAAAGGCTTGGTTGAATTATTGTTTTGTAAAAGTGAAGATCAAATTGCTGATATTTTCACAAAACCCATGTGTAGAGAGTTTTTTTTGTAAGTTAAGAGTCTTATTAGGTTTAATTAAATTTTAGTAAGAGTCGTTCTTAGGAGTTATTAGGTTTAGGTTATTTGGCTTCAGCTGTTTCCCCCGATGGTTAGATTAATATTCTTTACTGTCAAATTGCATACATATATCTTTGTTTAATTCCAGGTTGTCATGTAGATGCTTTCTATATCTTTCAAGATTAGAAAGAATCGTTGCTTGAATAAAGGTGAAATCATGCTAAGTTTCCAGAACCAGGTGCAAGTGTTTCTTGTACGAAACAACTGAGAAGAACAGCAGGAGTGCACATATATGTTTTTGGAGAATAGGCTTTATGATATTGATGTTGAGACAAACTTGAGCAAATTGAGTGCTCTCATCATTTTGGAGAATGACTTTGTCTAATTTGATGAGGTGGCCTATTTTTAAGTGAGAGCAACTAGGTGAAGCCAAGACCAATATTCATTTAGGTATGAAGGGAATTTTGACTCAATGGTCAACTTGGGTAATGATAATGAAATAAGCCTTAAAAAGGGGTCTCCAAGGCAGCAAAACAAAATTTAGACCTTAAAAAAACCAAGGTCACATATCTATTTTATAATTGGGCTTGGAGAATTTTTATGAGGAACCAACCTTTAACAAGGTAAGCAATAAAGACTTCACCATGAATGCTGCTCCAATCGTGATGGAGGTCATTTATCACCGCAACAATTTGGACAAGATTACCCAAACTTACTAGAAAGAGAGGAAACTTTAAACATAACAAGCCGAGATTCATCAATAGTGGAGGCTGATACAGTTATAACCGGAGGGAATTGGATTTGGAATTGGAACAAAAGAACTTGGGTCCTCAGATTCATTGGGAGAGGTAGGTGGACTATGATAGTTATGATACATGTGTTGAAGAACGTAGGTGCCGGAGGCTAGCTAGGATTGTGATCTAGAGAGGTAGTTGCAGCGGAAAGGGGCCTAAGAGGCTTAGAGGGAAGGGGAATATTAGAGCAAGAGGATTTGAGGATATCGGCTTAGTTGGGAGGTCGGGGAGGGGTATATTATACTTGAATAAGCAATTAACAGTTAAATAGAAGACGTATAATATGGAGTAAGAACACAGGGAGAGAAGGATTAATTTTTTGGTGAGTCTTTTAGTAGGAGAGGACTGGTTTCTTATATTGGAAGGGAGAGTTTAAGGAGAATTAGGGTAGAAATTTTCCAGATTTA
This sequence comes from Beta corolliflora, assembly GCA_947648045.1. Classification (NCBI taxonomy): domain Eukaryota; kingdom Viridiplantae; phylum Streptophyta; class Magnoliopsida; order Caryophyllales; family Amaranthaceae; genus Beta; species Beta corolliflora. The sequence goes on from CANSZD010003294.1 coordinate 2,163,794, forward strand.
AAGAATTAGACCAGAGCAAACAAGACACGTAGAGAATTCTAATAGCTAATTGAAAGACATCCCAGAGGAAAACTAGCACACCTAATTTTTTTATGAAATTAACCTTAATGTAGAAGGTATGCCACTGAATTTAAAATCGAAATAAATAAGGGATTTAGAAAGCAACTTCTTTAGAGAGTGAGATTTCTCCTTAGATTCGTTGTAGGAGAGAGAAAAAGAGCATATTTTTATAGTGTTTATTAAGTAAACACTATAAATAAAGTCCTTATTGGGAAGATTTAAAGTAATAATTATAGTGTTTTCGCTGGATTTCAAGAAGATTAAAGTAAGGATGAACTTCGATCGCTGGATTGCGATTGTGACAAGGATTAATTTCGTTTTTTTAAATAAACGGGGTTGACTTAAACTGGAGGCTAATATTGAAGAGATGGGGTTAATTTTCTTGGAATAACGCGAGTTAATGAAGGTACTAGGGGATAGTAGGTAGTAATAATTATACCAGATGGCGAGATTTTTGGGAAAAGTGTGTAAATTTTTTTCTAGCAACATCTTTTGGGAGGGATCTTTCATTAAAGGATGTTGCTAGGGGGTAAAAAACGACGAACTTTTCATCTTCTTGAGGTTTTATTGCTCTTATCATTTTCTTTTTCGCTTTCTCTCACTAAAATTCTCTAGCATCTTTTAGGGGTCTCTTATGAAAATAGTACATATTTTAGTTGTCTTATTATTCTAATAAAATATAGTTTTCCGCCTTCATATGAACCATACTATACCTAAAAAAGTGCAATTAGTCATAACTTAAATCTAGATTAACCCATACAACCTACAACTTCTATAGATCCGACCCTTACTTGCCCTATCACTATATGTTTCATGTCCAATTTATCTATACCCATCCATCCCTAATATCTCAACCCGAAAACCTTTGTATAGCCCAAAATATATTACACAGCAAAACCACAATAAAAAGCCCAAAAAAAAAGTAGTAGTATTTGTATTTGACACAAACCTCCCCAAAACCCTAGTTTTATATCTTACCGTAATCCGCCATCTCCCTCGCCTCCCTCTCCTCTCTTTTCACTCTCATTCTCCTAGTCTCATTCTCTCTCCTCAACCATGCCTCCAAAAATCGACCCATCTCAAATAGTCGAAGTATTCGTCCGTGTAACCGGAGGAGAAGTGGGAGCAGCCTCATCTTTGGCACCAAAGATCGGTCCATTGGGTCTTTCCCCTAAGAAGATCGGAGAAGACATCGCCAAAGAAACCGCCAAAGACTGGAAGGGTCTCCGTGTTACCGTCAAACTTACCGTCCAAAACCGGCAAGCGAAGGTCAGTGTGGTCCCCTCTGCTGCTGCTCTTGTTATCAAGGCCTTGAAGGAACCGGAACGTGACCGGAAGAAAGTTAAGAACATCAAACATACTGGTAATATCTCACTTGATGACGTTATTGAGATTGCACGTATTATGAAGCCTAGATCTATGGCTAAAGAATTGAAGGGAACTGTTAAGGAGATTTTGGGTACTTGTGTTTCTGTTGGATGTACTGTTGATGGAAAAGATCCTAAGGATTTGCAGCAGGAGGTTGAAGATGGTGAGGTGGAAATTCCTGATAATTAATATTATTGTTGTTGGTGTTTTTTTTCTTTCTGATGATGATATTATGTTAAAGTGAACCACATTTTGTGTGTTCTTTTTGTCTTTTAATTTTTGATTTTGGTTTTTTATATTATGAAATGGAATTCTGGATCTTTTTTTAGGCTGTTTTGAGATGTAGTTTTTGGATGAGACTTGCTAGAATTGCTTGAATGAATGAGGAAGTCCCGTAGTTTATAATGTTGATGTTTTGTTAGATAGTTTTTGGATTCTGTTTGTATGTTGAGATTTGTTGATGATGATTGTTCTCGGATTTGTGGTTTTCAGCATGTAGTAGGGGTGTATATTGTTGGCGGAGTATCGATATTGAAATGTTTCGTATTTGGATGAGTTTTTGAATAGATTTTAGAAAGATAATTTCAATTGTTCAATCTTCTCAATGCTGAGGTTTTTGAGGAGTATTCAGAGCTATTGAGGTCTACTTGTTTGAGGATAGTAGTTTATTGTGATACTTGCTTTAGGGTAGATTATGTTTGGTAAAGTTGTGGAGGATGAAAATGAACATTATTTCCCTCTAATATCCCAATTCGAGAACGCCACTAGTAAATGGCGTTTCATCCTAGACCGTTTACACTTAATCTGCTATACGGGTGTGATAGTTGCTCGATTCTCCAGGGAATGTTATTTGTTATGCACGTTTTGTGTGGTTTTGGTAAATATGAGATTGGTGAAAGTAATCATTAGTTCATTGAGTGGTGTAGTTTAGGAAATTTTAGGAATGTGATAGCATTTGGAGGTGGTAGGCCTGGTGGGTTTTCTTTTTTAGTGTGTTGCTAAAGATCTTATTCAGGGGCATATATCCATTAGATTACCACTCGATGAGCGATGATGGTTTTTGGAAGATCAAATGGATGGATGGGAAAGAGAAGTGAAGGTTGTATAACTCTACTGGAAGGGGGAACAGTAGATTATTGTTTTCTCTGATATTTAATAAGCATTGCATTTGGGTAATGTCTTAATTCTTGTTGAAGCTATCTTGAATTGTGCTGTTGCTATATTCTTATTTAAGTTCTAGTGGTGTCGATGTAATCAGAGCTAGACACATCCGTTGATGCTATTATTTGGTGAGCTGCCTTGAGGATTTATTTGTTCTCAGTTTTACGAATTGCCCCTAACCTAAGCACGTCTCCCCTGGGTCTTGTTCTCTCACGCCTATGTGACATTTTTTTTAAGTATCCAAGTATAGAACTCTATTTTGCACCAGTTCTTCTAGCAAGAAAATCAAATGTTCGTGAAATTGACTTTCCCTTTCTCTCTCCTCATAACAATTGTTTCCCATTCCTTCTTTTCGTCACTATCATACTCTTGGCCTCAATCCCTCTCCCTTCTTTATCTCTTCTGCTTACTCTCTTACCGATATCGTTAATCTTCATGTACATGGACTACTATCTTAACACCTCTGCTTGAATTCTCTGTGATCTTTTGTAAATGATTTTTGTTTGCTAATAGTTGGACTTTTTTAAGTGTAACTTAATGGTTGTTCAATGCTACTTCTAGTGGAGATGATGATAGTGGTTTGTGTTTGGACAGCACCAATAGAATTTTGTTATCTAATTTCCCTGTGATTTTTGAAGGTTATGGCTGCGGCCTGCGGGTATTCATAATAGTCTTAAGTACCATATTAGGGTGGTCTAAATGACGGGCTTAGCCAGTAATCTGGTGTTTTTGGGGGAGGCGCCAAAGTGTTGGCTGAAGTAAGCTGAAAAATGGGAGGGAAAAAAGTGAAGGCTGGATATGTTTAGAGAGGGGAGGTTGCTTGGTGGCCAGGCAGTTGACACTGGCTTGGTACTTTCCCACAAGAATCATGAAGGGTTTCTGTCCCATAAAATGTTGGTATACAAGATAAAATGTTTATAATTGTTGAAAATCCTCACGTACGGGTTACTGTATATGTATTGATCTGATACCTTTTCTTCTTTTTCATCCATCTTTTTAGTACATTTTTTGCAAGTACTTAGAAGTATGTTGTTTATGGAGTAACTATAGTATTAATACATTGCTGAATGCGAGTGAGATTACGTAAAGCTTGTCACTTACTATCTCCTGAGCACATTTTCCTCTTCTAGCGTTATAGATCTCTTTTCGTCATATTATGTTATAGAGTTTTTTGTCACAAACAACCTTTTAAAACCACTTTTTTGCGAAAACAACCTTTTAAAAGTTTTTTCGCAACTTACAACCTAAATCCAAAATTTTTGCGAAATGAAACCTAAAACAAATTTTTTGCGAAATGAAACCTTTTTCGGAATTCCGTCATTGGCCTGTTAAATTTTGTGCGTTGGCCAGTCGGTTGCACCCTTTGATCTCTCCTCCTCACTCCATCTCCCCTCCCGCACACCAACCCTGACCACCACTCTCCTTCATCCTCCTTGCAACCACCATGCAAACCACCACTCTCCTTCCCCCTTTCTCGAAATCACCACCCCCACCACCACAACCTCCACTCTCCTTCCCCCCTTTCCCGAAATCACCACCCCAACCTCCACTTTCCTTCTCATCGACGGATGCGAGCGCCCCCTCGTTTTCCCTCGTCGGATGAGCGAATCCATTTCTGGGCCGCCAACATCGATTTCTAGGGTCGCCAAAATCCAACGGGGTGGGGGGTTATTCAAAACGGTTTTCTCCGAGACAAAATCGAGGGGATGAAAAGGAGAAGTTGATGAAAAGCGCGGGAGAGAGAAGAGGATGAAGAGGAGAGAGAGAGGGGATGAAAATCGACGGGGGTTATGGGAGGGGGGTTTTCGGCGGGGTGGTGGGGGGGGTTTATTTGGGGTGGTGGTGGGGTTTCGGCGGGGTAGTGGGGGGAGGAAGGAAAGTGGAGGTTGGGGTGGTGATTTCGGGAAAGGGGGGAAGGAGAGTGGTGGTTTGCGTGGTGGTTACAAGGAGGATGAAGGAGAGTGGTGGCTGGGGTTGGTGTTCAGGGAGGGAGATGGGGTGAGGAGAGAGATTGGAGGGTGCAACTGACGGTCAACGCACAAAATTTAACGGTCAATGACGGAATTCTAGAAAATGTTTCATTTCGCAAAAAAAATTTAGTTTTAGGTTTTATCTCGCAAAAAAGTTTCAAAAAAGGTGTAAGTTGCAAAAAAAACTTTTAAAAGGTTGTTTTTCGCAAAAAAGTGGTTTTAAAAGGTTGTTTCTGACAAAAAACTCTATGTTATAAGTACCATATTTTAAGTGCATGTCTTCTTCACCTTTTGCTTATTTACAGAATAAAATGAGAAAAGTTGTGAAAAGTTTGTAAAAAATTAAGAAATATGTAGAAAAAATAAGAAAGTTGAAGAAAAGTCAAGGAAGGCTAAAGAAGTTCAGTAAAATTCATAAAATAGGAAAATTTCAGAAACTTTAGAAAAGATAAGAAAAATAAAGAATCAGGAGCGCCATTATGTAGATTACCCCTCAAAAAGGGCATTATGTAGATTAAGGAAATTTGCAGAACACGTCGATCATCATCACAAAGAGTAGCAATTACCAGTGAGTGTTATGGTTAATTTTTCACATGTATGGATGGTCTCCTTGGACATGACGAGTCATCTGGACGCGATGGACGTAACATCAATCTAGACAACGAGCTTAACTAATTTGCTAAAATCATGAAATACTTAGTCAGCGGTTTGCCAACGTGTTGTTCGTGGACTTAAGTTTGAACAAGTCAAAGGGAATTATGGCTAGACGAGATTAGAGATAGAAGATCAAGGAAGGTGAAATGAGCCGAGATCATTGCCTTGATTGTAGGAACTACTCAGACGTTTCTCAAGGCATATAAATACAGGATCTAATGCCGGAAAACGCACGCATAAGCTCACATGCAAATTCTTTAAGTACTTGCTAGTATTGCTTACAAAACACTTAACATTTTCTAGTATTCAAACGTCATTATTTTCGACCATTGTATTCCCAGAGTTCATTGTTTTACATTGTACTTAGGTATAAATCTTTAAGTCGTATTGACTGTTGTGAGAAATCACCGACGGTTGCATTTAGTGGATTGGTAAACTCATAGCCACCCGTGTTTTTTTACCTTCCGCGTCAACACTTCCTTGCGTCATCCCCTTGATTCCCCTTCACGACAATCTATAGTTTTGGTCTAGTTGTCTACATTCCAACAATAATCCTTGTCCTTGAACAATTTTTGACATAAACAGCGAGCATTCCACAAGCAAGAGGCTTCATCAATTAATTCAACAAGCATCAAGTTCTCATCGAGCTAATAGTTGTAATTGGGGCAGCCATGCCTTGAGTACCAGGGAGCCATCGGCAATGCCAAACATTAATACTACACCCGTCCTCCAATCTCCATTTAAGAACTTCCTTACAAAGCGATTTAGCACTCCACATACTATGCCCAGAATAACTAGGATTATTATATCATAAATAGGAGTCTAAAAAAGATCTATTATTGAAATATCTGGCTTTAAGAGTTCCAGTAAGCAAACACAAGGTGTTATTGAGCAAGTGCCATCCCTATTTGGCAAGCATTGCAATATTAAATGTTTTTATGTCTCGGAAACTCGAACCACCCATGCCTTTTGGCATACATAAAGTCTCAATTTTTCCAATGTATGTTATGCTCATTCTCCTTCGCGCCCCACAAGAGTTTAACAATCATTGAGTTTAACTCCTGCACGAGGCGAACATGATGTAAAAAGACGCTCATTGTACACGTCGGAATGGTTTGAACCATTGCTTTAATTAGATCTCCTTACCTAGTTTTGACAGAAGCTTCTCTTTCTAACCTTGAATTTTCTTCCACACTCTCATTTTCACATTACCAAAGGCTGTCTTTTTTGAGCGGCCAATAACCATAGGAACTTCGAGACATTTGTCGTGCTTATCCATCTTCTTTATTACCCATAGGCCATAACATCCTCGTTGTATCCTGTTCGTATTGAAAAAAAACATTTTTGCCAAATGAAATCTCCGATTTATCATAATTTATTTTATGACAAAATGGTCTTTCATACTTGCAGACTGTTTTAGCTAATTTTGAGCATTCTTGGAGATTAGCTCGAGCAAGTAACACACTGTCATATGCAAAAGATAGTTTTGAAATAGCAGGAGCTTCACGACACACACTTGGATCCTGGATATGTGCGTAAAAAGAAGCCTAGGTTAAAACCGCGGAGAAGCTAGCTCCATAGAGAAGGAAAAGGTACAACGATATTAAATCCCCTCTGTCAAGCCTCGAGATGGAGTTACAACACCATGAGGGTGACTGTTAATTATAAAAGAGAAGGATGTGCTAGAGATGTACCCAGCCACCACTAACTCCCATCCGGAACATCAATCGCTTTAGAAATCGCCATTTAACTTGATCATACACTTTTGTCATATCCAGCTTCAAAGCCATGACACCACTTCTAGATACACTCAGAGAGTTCATGTGATGAAAAATCTCAAAGGCCAGTATCATATTGCCAGTTACCAACCGACTAGGAACAAAAGCGCTTTGATTCATACTTACTAGCTACAAAAGAAAAAGCTTAAGCCTATTTGCCATTATCTTTGACACGATATTGTATAGGACATTACACAAACTGTTAGGGTGAAATTGGGATACCCTTTGAGAATAGTTGACTTTCGGAATGAGAGATATACTAGTATGGTTAAGATCTTCGAACTCCACACTACCTAACCACAAATGCTAAACAAAGGTAATGATATCTAGCAAACGATGTGCCAGATTTTTGGTAGAACAATGCATGCATACCATCTAGTCCTGGAGTCTTCGTTGGGTGCATTTGAAAGAGGGCTTCCTTAAACTCTTCCCTAAAGGCTCGGAATCAAAACATAAGTTCATTGCTTTGCTAACTTTCGGCTCAACCAAGTTAATAGCAGGATCAAAGTCAGCAGGGTTGGAGGAAGAGAAAAGGTCATGATAAAGCTCCTCAATGATGGGAATAATAACTTTTTCATCCTCTTTCCGTTCACCCCTGCCATTTTATAACCCCACAATTATGTTTCCGCTACATCTTTGGTTCGCCTTGTGATGGAAATATGAGGTGTTTTTGTCAGCATCCTTCCCAGTAGGATTCTTCCTTGCACCTAAGATCATCAATTGCTGTAGAGATAGAGTTGCACTTATGAAGAAAATCGCATGGATGTTCTAAATCTCTTTTTCCAGCTCTAAATTTGCTTCTTTAGCACACCGAACTTAGTTGCAGCCCACCTTTTCAAATTAGTTGCATTACGCCTAATTCTACAGGACGAACTCTTACACTCTCACCCGGCGCAACACTCCACCCACCTTTCACCACTTGCTCACATTCTTCACTTGCTAGCCACCACAATTCAAATTTCAAATGGCCTCACCTCCCATAATATAATCTTCAAACTTCCTGAATTAAGAACAATGGGACCATGATTTGAGCGCTGGAGAGGACAGTTTTGAACCTTAGCATTTGGAAAAAGATTACACCATTCTTCTGAAGCAAGAAATCAGTCTAATCTAGGGATGAACAAGGGACGGGTGTGGCCAGACCCTAGACTCAGACCCTAAAATATCTATTGGACTCAGATGCGGACCCTAATTCTAAGGGTCTAGGAAAATTGGACCAATACCTTGACCCTTAGGGTATGTAGGGTATAAGATCATGCTTTAGGGTCTAGGATTATTTTCTTTATTTTTGCCAAAATTTGAGCACCATTTGTGTTTCTTGACTTTTTCGATAGTGCCTCTAGTCTTTAGGGTCTAGAGCCCGAATTTAGGATCTGGGGTCCAAACAACAAAGTTGGAAATTTAGGGTAAATACGAATGTTTTTATGTAAACACAAAAGGCGAAAAATTCCTAACCTTCGTTTCTAAATAAGTGCAACAATTTGACTTTCACACTTGCCAACGCACCACTTTGACCATTAATATCTCTACTTATGTATTTGTAAATTAAAAGTCATAAAAAGTTGATATTATGAAAATATTAATTGAAACTAATCCAACAATATTTTATATGATTATTTTTATTTTCATATACTAGTAAAAAAGTACGGTTAAAGTGAGGTGTGTGAATAGTGCAAAAGTCAAAGTGTTGCACTTAAAAGGAAACAGAGGAAGTATTAAATAACTTTAGGGTCCAAGGGTCGAGTATAGGTAGGGACCGGGTCTACAATATTAAGATCCACACCCAGACCCGGAACCAGACCTTGGCACACAAAAATATTATATCAACAAGAAAACACACGTCCAAAATATTTTAATAATAAAATATTTAGTTTTAACGAGAAAATATTAATTTAGTATAATTAAACGCGAAAAATTAGGAGTAAAAACACGGGGTGTTACAATCTCCCCTCCTTAAGAAAGTTTCATCATCGAAACTTTAAAATAACTCAAAAATACATGAGACGAACAATTCCGGATATTTAAGTCTCATGGGCTCTTCAGTCTCCCAAGTGGCTTCTTCGTACTTTTGACTCCTCCAAAGTAATTTAGCCAAAGGAATCACCTTTCTCCTCAAAGCACAGTTCTGACGATCCTGAATACGAACTGGTCGCTCCTTAAATGTCTGATTCGGCTCAACTGAATCCGACTCAACTGGAATCACATGAGAATGATCGTTGCGACACAGGAAAAACGTCATGAACCTTTGACAACTCGGGGCGAAAGCTAATCGATACGCATCTTCCCCAAGTCTCTCAAGAATCTCATAGGGACGCACATAATTTGGACTTAGCTTGCCCCTCTGTCCGAATTGTATCACTCCCTTCATAGGAGACACTTTCAAAAGAACCTTATCCCCAGCTTCATAGGAAATAGGCTCCCGTCACAAGCCTGCATATGATTTCTGCCTATCTTGAGCAGCCTTCATCTTAGCCTGAATTACCTTCACTACCTACTCAACAGTATCCAAAATCAACTCAAGCCCCAAAATCAATGAATCACTGATGTCGCTCCAACAAGTAGGACTACGACACTTCCTCCCATAAAGAGCCTCATATGGAGTCATTTCAATGCTAGCCTGATAACTGTTGTTATGAGAGAACTACACCAAACTAAGTGACTTGACCCATGACTGTTGAAATTATGGGGCACAAGTACGAAGCATGTCCTCCAGAGTCTGAATAGTCCTCTCAGTATGACTATCTGTCGCAGCATGAAATGCAGTGCTCAATTTCGAACCAAAAGCCTCCTGCAAAACAATCCGGAAAAGAGACAAGAATCTCGGATCACGATCAGAGACAATGTCCTTAGGAACTCCATGAAGACAGATAATCTCATTAGCATAGGCTTCGATTAACTCCTCCATAGACCAAGTATTCTTCATCGTAATGAAACGAGCAACTCTGATCAATCGGTCCACGATCACCCATACAACATTCTTTCCACCTTCATCTCTCGGTAAATCCATCACAAAGTCCATCGAGATATAATCAAACTTCCATGCAGGAATAGGCAATGACTGTAGCAAACCACCAGACCTTTGATGCTCAATCTTCATTTTCTGACAGACCAAACACCTAGCCACAAACTCAACAATCTCCTTCTTCATACAAGCAGACCCAAACATTAACTTCCAGATCCTTGTAAAGCTTATCACCTCTAGGATGAACTGAATAAGGAGAGTTGTGAGCCTCCTCAAGGATCTTTCTCTTGAGCTCACCATCATTAGGCACACACCAGTGCTCCATGAATATAAGACTACCATCAGCACAGATCTCAAAATTCTCAGCCCGACCCTGCACTTTTGCTTCGCGGATTTTCTCAAGCTTCGGGTCTCCTCTTTGCTTGCTTCTCAACTCTTGGAACAGCTCGGGCACGATACTCATAGAACCCGACAATGCAGCCACGGAACCTTGAGGTACCACCTCAATATCAAGTTTGCAGAACTTATCACACGAGTCTCTAGGCAAAATCATGGCAGCATTCATAGAATGTTTTGACTTTCGACTAAGAGCATCGGCCACCTTATTAGCCTTACCCTCATGATATTCCAAAGTCAACTCATAGTCCTTGATAAGCTCTCACCACCTTCGCTGCCTCATATTCAGATCACACTGAGTGAAGATGTACTTAATTTAATTAAACTTTTATGATCGATATACACCTTATATGGAACACCATACAAATAGTGTCACCAAATCTTAAGGGCAAATACTACCGCTGCTAACTCAAGATCATGAGTCGGATAGTTTCTTTCGTGAACTTTCAATTACCTCGAAGCATAAGCAATGACCTTACCATGCTGCATCAGAACACAATCCAACCCATTCTTGGAAGCATCACTATTCACCTCATACTCCAACCCTTCAGATGGCAAAGTAAGAACTGGAGCAGTAGTGAGACTCTCATTCAAAACCTGAAAAGCCTTTTTCACATTCATCCGACCGCAAAAACTTGCACTCTTTTCTCCTCAGCTTGGTCAACGGCTACGCAAACTTGGAGAAATCTTTGACAAAGCACCGATAATAACCAACAAGGCCTAGGAAACTCTGAACCTCAAAAGCATTTTCGGACTCTCCCATTCAACAACTGCCTTGATCTTGGAAGGATCAACCTTAACCCCTTCCTTACTGATCACATGACCTAGAAATGCAACCTCTTTCAACCAGATGTCCCACTTTGACGCCTTATTGAACCAAATCTGCTTCCTCAAAATATCCAGAACCAATCTCAAATTCTAATCATGCTCACACTCGTCTTTAGAGTACACTAGAATGTCGTCGATGAAAGCAACAACACATGTATCCAAGTACTCATGGAAGGAACAGTTCATCTGATCCATAAACACCACAGGAGCAGTACCCGGAACAAGAGCACCAAAAGGAATCATCTCAAACTCATAGTGCCCATATCTCGTCCGAAAAGCAGTCTTCGGAATATCTTCCTTCTTCACAGGAATTTGATGATAACCAGACTTCAAATCAATCTTAGAAAATACCCCAACACCTTTTAACTGATCAAATAGATCTTCAATTCGAGGCAACGGGTACTTGTTCTTGATGGTCACCTTATTTAGCTCGCGGTAATTAATACACAAGCGCATACTCCCATCCTTCTTCTTAATAAACAGAACAGGAGCACCCAAAGGCGAAACGCTTGACCTTATGAAACCCTTATCGATCGATTCTTGCAACTGAGTCTTCAACTCAGGAGGCGCCATTCTGTACGGAGCCTTAGATATCGGAGCAGTACCCGGAACTAGATCGATGCTAAACTCAACTTCCTTTTTCGGAGGAATACCTGTAAGCTCTTTGGGAAATACATTCGAATACTCACGGACAATAAAAATGTTCTCAAGTTGCTCCTCAAGAGACAAATATTTTATCATGCACAAAATTACTTCGTCTCCCTTTTGACGCATTCTCCTCATCTTCAGAGCATACACAATCTTCACCCCCTTTTTCACCACCATACGAGAAGAAGAAATCCGATTATCCTTCGGACCACGAAGAGAAACTTTCTGATCGCGACAATGGATGCTAGCGTGATACTTGGATAACCAATATACACCCAAGATAACATTAAACTCAGTCATATTGAACTCCTTAAGATCGGCTGGAAGATCGGACCTTGGAATAACCACAAGAATATTCTGGAATTCCGAGAAACAAAGATAATTCTCCTTTGATGGAAGAGAAATGAAACTCCTCACAGGCGAATTGTAAGTGAGACCAACCTTTTTAACGAAAGAGGTAGCAATGAAAGAGACAATGTCACCTGTATCAAATAAAACATAGGAATGCACATTATTAATAAGGAAAGTACCAGTGATCACATTGCGATTAACATCTGCCTCGACCTGAGTCATCACATAAATCATGTTCTTGGGCGGAACAGATGCACCAGCTGGCTTTGCAGGACCAGTAGAAGAAGATGTAGCACTCGGGTTCTTAGGACACTGGAAAGACTTGTGACCCAACTCCTTGCAGTAGAAACAAGTAACAACAGTACCATCACAATTCTTTACCGGATGAACATCTTTCTCACACCTTCGACACTTAGTCGGATCATAACTTTGCCTAAACCTTGCACCATAACTCTGTTGATAGCCACCTCGGTTGCTAGAATCGAACCTCAGCTTCTTATCGGACTTTGAACATATGTTGTAACAGGCTTCTTTGCAGCAACAACCCCCTTGGCAGACTCTTCCTCTTTGATATAGGCATGGATACTCAGGGCAATCTCATAGGCTTTCTGGAAAGTAGAAGCACCAGAACTAAGAACATGGTTCCTCACCCTCAGATCCATTCTCTTGATATACCTCTTTAGCCGATAACCTTCTACAAGCACAACAATGGGAGCTAAACTAGAGATCTCGGTAAACCTATCAATATACTCCTAAACACTCCGAGTACCTTGGGACAGAGATATGAACTCTTCTTTCTTTTGTCAACGGAGCTCGTTGGGGTAGAATCTCACTTTCAACTTCGCATCAAACTGAACCTAACCAAAACTAGTAGTTACCATGCAACTAATCTTCACAGTACTCCACTAGTTATCGGCCTCAAGTTTTAGATAATAGGTACCAACGGGCACCATTTCAGTGGCAGGACAACTAGTAACAGCAAATCACTTCTCCATCTCCCGAAGCCAACTCTAAAGAATCACTGGATCAGCAGTCCCATCATAGGTCGGCGGCCTATGGCGATCAAATCTATCAAAAATAGACTGCCCTCTAGCTGGAGCAATAGAACGGTTGACTATGGCTATGATTACGTTCTCTAAAGCCTGGCGCCTTAGGCAAGATGCTTCGTTACGTGCTTCAAATAAACGTCGGGGAGGCATACTACAAAATAAAGAAATAATTAGTGAAATAATCGCATGTAAGAAACATATAGCACATCTTTTAACAAAAAAAATTCCCGAGGCTTTCTTCCTACCCAAATAACTCTCGCTAAGAACTTTTTTTGAAGCCTAAGACACTATAGTAATCCTAGTTACAAGACTACATATTTCTCATGGAACATGTAGCAACTTAGGGAGAGTTTTTGAAACGTTTGCTCTGATACCAACTATAACACTCCGTTCATTTACACAAAAGAAATAAGAAAATACAACTAATAATGACAAAATTAGACGATAGCGGAAATATCGCCGAGACAGAAATGTCACTCTAAAGTTCAACTAAACAATATCATAAGAAAATGCCATAGATAACGTACCAATAATATCATCAATACAAGTTTATCCATTCATAGAAACCAACAACTAGTAAACCCAAATAATAAACATATTATCCAAAATCTCTTGCGGCAAACAACCAGCTAAACTAACACTACTTAACACCTATGAGGCTAAAAGTCTTTCTATAACCCTCATAAATATCACCTACTAAAACAAATACAATAAACTTAGTAAATCTCCCAAAACGCACTTCCTGTGCCCAAACTGTTATAAGTCTAGCCTTTGGAGCCTTCTGCAATTATAAAGAAACAACAAATAATGCACAATCAGGTGGGGAGTAACTAGCAGTTCTCCCAGAACAACTAGAATTAAGATAGCATTAGAAATAAGTTTTAATCATCAAGAAAGTCATCACAACATACTTCACTTAATAAATCATATAGAACTCTAAACTACTAAATTATATGAAAACATAGATTCTAAGCATGAATTATATAAATAACAAAGAGTAAACACCGACATGTTCTCATAATCATAGATCATCATAACAAACAATAGAGTAAAATGTAAAAGAGTTTATGAGAAAAAGAGCAGAATGCCAGTGGATCGCAACCCACTTCTTAAGGTTTGTCGGATCGCGACCTCCAGATAGCCTATGGGCTTACGTTCCCTACTACTTATGTCTAAGAATGGCCAAACTCCCGATGCAGGATAGTACCCAACTCAGTACTTCCTGACCTCTTGGACAACCACAATTAACCCAAGTATAACCCCTAGATCGCAAGTCAGGTGGTTGGCATGGGGACTACATCTATCCCTTCGGATATCTTACATCTCTAAATAAAAAAAATTACAAATTCAACACAAAGATTCTTCCATCATCAAATCAATAGGGAAGCCTAATGGCCTTATTACACCCAAATCAGCAGAAAAACTAGGATCGCAATCCCAAGTAATTCAAATCCCAAAATCATCACATTTTCATACTTCTCACCAAAACATAAAAATAACAAAATAATCCTCATGAAACAACCAACTCATAATATCATACTCAACATGAATCAATATTTCCACAGCTATATTATGAAATCATAATACAATTAAATAACCAACTCACATCACCAAATTCATAACAACCCAAACTTGACAACTTACAAACACAAAAGAAATCACAAACTTACCTCAATTCATTAACATAATTCAAGCAACCAAAACATAAAAAAATTCGACTAAACGCATGCAGCAAATGAATTGACCCACTGGTATACCACGGCCGCGCGTGCGCTCCGCGCAAGAGCGTGGACTTGGCACAACGCTCGTGCGCTAACGATCAGGCGTTGCGTGATTGCGTCTGACGCATCTGGTGCGTCTGACACGTCTGGGCGAAAATACCCTGTTTGTCCGAAACTCAACAAAATCCAAGAATTTCATAAAACGAATATCAACAACGTTCACAACAAAAAAAATCCACCAATACTAATCCAAATATTTCAATACTCAAACAACAATTTCATCAAATCTTAACAGAAGGATTTAAAATAAACAAAGTTCACATGATAATCAACATAAGAAAATTATAATAACATATGTAAACAACATCCCTAAACATATTCTATCATAGTAAAAAATATACTAATTCTAATCACATGAATATTACATCAACCATTTTAACAACAACAATCACAACAAAAATAAATCATTTCCCGACACACTAAAACCACACGGCACACACAAATATACAATCATTTTCATCAAAAGTGTAACTTTAACTAGATAACATATAATCCTTAACAAATTCCTAATAATTAAACATTTTCCTAAAAACTATTGCGATTTCTAACGTTCAAAGACAACTACTAGTTACTTGGAATGTCGGGTGAAGTGCAGAATTATAGTACAATATGCGTGCTCTCCTTGTGAATGATGATCGTCCTCCAAATTGCTTTCTAATGCACCAAGAACTTCAATTAGTAGGAAGATTAGAGAGGTAGAATTAACAAAGAACAAGTGTTTGAAAAATGGCGTGCAAATGATGGCAAAGTTGTTGAAGTTTTCTGATTAAAAATCAGATTTTTCAAAGGAAAAACAAAGGGTTTAAGGAAGGATTAATGAAGGGTTTAAGTGGGGAGTTACAAGGATCTCTAAAAGGTTGCTTAGTGAGCTTCATAACTCTTCAATCTCCCTCCTACATTACTGATTTTTGGCCAGCCATAATGCAACAAGTGATGGACTTAATTTCATCACTTGTGACGGTCCAAAAGAATAATAAAATACTACACGATAAATCGCATCCTAAGCGCTTAAATAATTAACGAAACTAATATAAAATATTTAAATAAATAACTTACCTCCATAAATAAAATGTATAACTATAACACATCACAAAAATGTTATATCAACAAGAAAACACACACCCAAAATATTTTAATAATAAAATATTTAGTTTTAACGAGAAAATACTAATTTAGTATAATTAAATGCTAAAAATCAAGAGTAAAAACACGGGGTGTTACAGTAGGGTTGGTTTCGAGGTTGGTTGTGGTGGTTTTAGGGGTGGATAGGATGATTTCCAGGTTGGTGGTGGTTGTTTATTGGGTGGGTGGGGTTACATGTAGTGTTTCAATGGATGGAAGTGGTGGTTAGTGGATGAGAAAAGGAAGAGAGAAAGAAATAAAAAAGAAAAATATAAAAATCTTAAAATTTAGCCGGTTTAACCAGGTTGTAAGTCATCTGGATTCATTTTAGGAAGGTAACTCAATAGTTTGAATTATACTAGAATAATCCATAATTGGGATTAATATGAAAAGACTGACCATAGTTCGGATTATTGATGAGAATTTTTCCTAATTTATATATGTATATACTATTTATCATAGTTATTAATTAATTATAAGTAGTGATAATACTCTTTAAGTTTCAGATTAGTTTGGACACTCTTTTTGTTAGCTACTCAGAATAGTTCGAATATTTTTATATTAGTAATATATAGTTTCAAAAATGTTTTCATACTTCTCTCCTACCATTTTGGCCTACCACGTTCTCTCCCCTTCATTAGAAATTACTCAAAGATTAGTATCACCAGATTGGCCTCAAGATTACCCCCCACGATAGTTATCATCTGATTAATAAAGTGGGAGAGAATTAAAATTACTGTTTTTTTGACTTACTATTTTCGAATCCATTCAATTTATACCCCTAGCAATAGCATCATATGATATTTGATTTGCTTGTTTACATTGATATTGAAAATGGATGGTAGGTATGGGAAGATGGGACGTGTTAAGGTGAAATTAATGCTCAAAAGCTGTCGAAAATTACTACTTTTCTCAAAGAGAAAAAAATATTCAAACAATCAATTTTGGGAGTGTCTCTATTAGTCATTTTATAAAATTAAGTTTAACAAACTCTGTCATTTAAACAACTAATACAATTAATTAGTTAAACCAATTTTAATACAATATCATCAGCTAATGCAACAAGGTAACAAACTAACAACTATCATATCTCCATTATTGGTTAAACAAGGCCATTATATTAGTGTTTGATACTTTATTTGATGTGAAGGGGTCTCAAGCTTATAGGAGGTCACCACTCTCCGTCTTGAGTCTTTTCACGGTTAATAGTATATATATATATATATATATATATATATATATATATATATATATATATATATATATATATATATATATATCAACTTCTAAACTTGAGTTGGGGTATTTGAAGTGCGACTAGTGACAAAAATAAGAATTTATAGAGACATATACCATCAGCCACGAATGATGGTTAAGTGATCGATATACATTTCTTTTCTTGTTGTCTTCTCATAACTTCGTGACTATATGAAAAAAAACTTAATTAGTATGTATAAAAATGAACTTTTAGGTTAAAGATTATCATTTATTCGCTTGGGTTGGACACGATGTTATAGTCCGAGTGTTTTTGACACTGGATCGTGTGGCACACTGATGTCTCTTAGGCAATAAGGGAGCAAGTCATATGCGCAAAGGGTGTCTTAAGCTCGTAGAAGTTCAAGTGACATTGTATCTCGAAGGAGGCTCTTGCATATTGGCGGCACAAAGCAAGTGTTTATGCACGCAACAGTTATGAGTGGCTCCGGTACAACAATTTGGAACTTTGGAACCGGGGGGGGGGTGGGACTTTAACGTAAATTTCAAAACCAAAAGTAAGTAATGAATTTCTCGACAACTTAGGCAAAACTTGGTAGCAACTAACAAGCTTGATTTTAATCATTCAAAAGGTGCTCCAAATTGTGATATAACTATTCAACCCACAAAACAAATGCAGTAACATAATAATTGCATGCTGTCAAAACAAGGCCGCATCGTATCGTATCGTCCGTGTCGTAAAAGTTTTTAAATTTACTGAACCGATATTACCAGCATTGTAAAAGGTGTGAAAAAACCGCGTTTTAGGCGAGTTCAGGGTTATCTCATGGTTTGAGCAGATGTTTGGCAGTACGACAACCGCATAATCTCCGTTCCCGCGTTCGTGATCGAAACTACATATTTGAACAATGAATAATAGAGCTCCTAGCTATTTATTAGGCAAATGTTTGTGTCCCTAAATGAGCTATCAGTCTTAATGTCACTGACGTGCAAACCTGGAACATGACTGTTATTATCGAATTGCTCTGTGCTCTTGGTTTTAAAAAGATTAATTGTGGATTAAATGGGTGCATAGTTATTGGTGAGTGCTAGAATGTGGTAATGACAACGTCTTTTTGCTCCCTTCGTCGAGTAATAATGCCATAAAGTTGTTTTAGGTACAATACTTACGAGTGGGAATTTTTAAGTCAATTCGAGGTTATAGGGTCTGACAAGGTGCTGGTCCTGCAAAACAAGTGTTAGACTATCCTGTGGGGTTTCCAAGATCATCACCCTTCCGACACTCAAGTCAGTATCAAATCAACAGGTCAAGTCTAGTGAAAGAAAGCGAGAGAGAGAGAGAGAGAGATAGAGAGTAGGTGAACTATTCATTACCTTCATAAATGGAGATCTGGTCCCTATTTTATAGAGGTCGGAAGAGGTGACGTCACAGACGATGCGCAAAAGTTTGGGGCAAATGAGGCGGACATAGTACGATATGTGGGCTGCATCTTTACCAAGGGTAAAATGGTAACTTCACCTTGATCCGGGGTCCAGTAACTTATAAGGCCCAAACAAAAGTTAATAGAGTCGTCTAGAATAGTTTTTTACGCATGAATATCGTACAAACCATATCGGGTTGTGCGAGAAGGAGCTCAATAGAAGAAACTTTACACAATGAAAAACATGTTTCTCGAGTACAAAAGAAAACGGTTGTACGAAACTTAGAATATTCTGAAACAAGAATAAAAAAAAATTCCATACGTGATGAAGTAGGAAATATATTTCTTTTTTAATGAAGACGAAAAGGATAATATTAGTGAAATGCATGTGAGAAAGCAAGTAAAGAACGAGGGCGAGCAGTACGTTGGAGAAATGGAATGGTGGTACCTATGCCAGCTAAGACAACCAAAATCAAATGTCATTAACTTTTGGAAAATTTGTCAGAAACAACCTTTTAAATACAAGTTTTTGCGAGAAACAACCTTTTTAAAAAAATCTGGTAAAGTAAGACCTTAAAAATAATTTTTTTTGCGAGGAACAATTCTGACCCATTTTCTGGGCATTGACCAAGTATTTTGCGGTTTTGATTCACCAAAAGCTAACATGGGAAGGCACGTAATCCACATTTTTTATGTTTCAACCCCATTTCCCTTCATATACTAATGAATTCAACTTCGTAAAATATTTGGTCAATGACAAAAAATTGAGAAAAACTGAGTTGAACCATAGAGACGCAGTTCACGTGCCCTCCACATGTTTGGTTTTAACGAGTCAACGTTGAAAAATGCTTGGTCAATGTCGGAAAATGAGTCGAGGTTATTTCTCGCAAAATATTTTCTTCTTAAGGTTGTATTTTGCCAGATTTTTTTAAAAGGTTGTTTCTCGCAAAAACTTGTATTTAAAATGTTGTTTCTGACAAATTTTCCTTAACTTTTTTTTTGCACTTATTTGTATCATTATGTCACTCAATTCTATTTGTCGATATCAATTATTTTTATTAAATAAGAGGTTTGTTTAAAGTTAATGACGTAGACCAATAATATTGAGTGAACATATAATGATACAAAAATGTGAGACAGAGACTCAAAAATAATATACCATAACCTCAGCCATAAATTATTAGAATAGACAGTCCAACTTTAACATAAAATTAGACAAACCCAAACCTACATTATCTCAACAAGCTAATTTAATTTTATCTCAATCTAACTCAACATTGTCCCTAAACATCTCGCACCAGCCTAGTCGTCCCTTCTCTTCACCTTCCTTTTGTTTCCCTTTGTATCTCAAACTATCACAGATAATTTTAAAAAATACCCGATAATCTTAACTATGGATTAAACTAGTCACTAAATGGATTAAACTATTTACTAAAAGGAATTTAAGAATGTGATTACTGAATGAATTAAACTGGTAACTAAATAGATTAAAGTAGTCACTCTATTGGTAAAGGTGGTCCGTTCTCCGCTTAATATTGAGTTTGGACCATTGCCTAATTTTAAATTAAAAGTAGGCGGTTTCTTACACGACCAATAAATACCCCTTCTAATCTCTCCTATATCCATGACAAACACACATTCTTTCTCTCTTACCATTCCATCTTTCTCTCTTTAATTTTTTAAAAAATAACGCCATGACCAAGGATGTGGAAGCAGTTTCGGAGCGGCGACAACCTGAATTGTCAGCAAAAGACTACCATGACCCTCCACCAGCTCCATTAATTGATATGGAGGAGCTGGGAAAATGGCCATTTTACAGAGCTGTCATAGCCGAGTTTGTTGCTACCCTACTCTTCCTTTATGTTACTATCCTCACTGTCATTGGCCACTCTAAAAATTCTGACCTTGGAGCCGGCGGCAAAGACTGCGGTGGCGTTGGAATTCTCGGTATCGCTTGGGCCTTCGGTGGCATGATCTTTATCCTTGTCTACTGCATTGCCCCAATCTCCGGTACGTAAATAACACAATTAAGGGTTTGTTCGTTACATTTTATATTCAAAATAATTAGAGTTTTTTGTCAAAAACAACCTTTTAAAACCACTTATTTGCGAAAAATAACCTTTTAAAAGTTTTTTTGCAACTT
The DNA here is from genome assembly GCA_947648045.1 of Beta corolliflora. Classification (NCBI taxonomy): domain Eukaryota; kingdom Viridiplantae; phylum Streptophyta; class Magnoliopsida; order Caryophyllales; family Amaranthaceae; genus Beta; species Beta corolliflora. Next base: position 2,184,701 of record CANSZD010003294.1, read on the forward strand.
ACAACCTAAAACCAAAATTTTTGCGAAATGAAACCTAAAACTAATTTTTTTTTGCGAAATGAAACCTTTTACTGGAATTCCGTCATTGACTGTTAAATATTGTGCGTTGACCGTCAGTTGCACCCTCCAATCTCTCTCCTCACTCCATCTCCATCCCTGAACACCAACCCCAGCCACCACTCTCCTTCATCCTCCTTGCAACCACCACGCAAACCACCACTCTCCTTCCCCCCTTTCTCGAAATCACCACCCCCACCACCCCAACCTCCACTTTCCTTCCTCCTCCCCGAAATTTCCACCGCTAACCTTTCCCAAAATCATAAAAAAATCATAATAAGGGAAAGAGAAAAGGGATTAATACCAACCGACACAAGCATAAGAGGAGAGAGGAGAAGCGCGGTGGCGCGAGGAACCGGAAGGCGGCAGGGCGGCGGCGGGAACAAGCACGGCAGCGGGCGTGGAGGAGTGACGAATAAGCAAAGCAGCGGGGCGGACGAAACAGCAGCGGTGCGACCCAACACTACCACCACGAAGAGGAGTGAGAAGACCGAGCAGGGGAACGAAGCACACAGCAGCGGCAGACCGCGCAAGGGGGTAGGCGCGGCTCCGGCGAGCTTGGGACGCCGGCGAGGCGGCAGCGCGCGAGGAGGAGAAGCAACTTTGATTTTGGGAGGAGGTGGGAGGGGGGTTGGTTGGGGGATGTTGTTGGCCGGTATGGTGTTGCTGGTTGGGTTTGCAAGTAAGGATGGGCGGACAGTCGGTGGTGGTGGTCGGTTGTAGGGTCGTGATTGTAGACGGTGGTGGTGTGTCGGTTCTGTGCCGGAGAAGAAGAAGGCATGAGTTGAGGGTCAATGAAAAGTTAACGGTCAAAGGCAAAAAGTTAACGGTCAATGACGGAAAAGTAGAAAAGGTTTCATCTCGCAAAAAAGTTTCAAAAAACGTTTCATCTCGCAAAAAAGTTTCAAAAAAGGTTGTAAGTTGCAAAAAAAAATTTAAAAGGTTGTTTTTCGCAAAAAAGTGTTTATAAAAGGTTGTTTCTGACAAAAAAAATCAAATAATTATAAATATGAAAACTCAGAAAATGTAGTTTCACCTCCTAAAACAAAAGTGAATCATATAATCTCTATTATATGAGGGAAGGGGAAGGAAGATAGTGTCCCCCCTCTAAAAATACTAAATCACCCTTAATGATCTATTGGAATGATAAAAATTACAATAAAAAAAAAATTTAAGAACTCTTTCTCATTTCAACTTGTCATTCTAAACAAGTTAAAAATGGTATATGCATCAAATATTTCAATAAAAGAATTAAATGAACAAAATATCTTGACCTTTCTTATCAGAGAAGATGGTATACATGAAGTCCAGCTGAAAAGTCTGAAATACTCACTACCTTTGATACTCTTTAATTCAGTCAAACCAACTCATTGTGTCTATTCTTGTTGTTCAAAATTCATTCATAAAAAATTAATATTAAAAATCACTCACAACCTTTGTTAGTGTTTTACATTAGCGAATGCTAAATTCATCTAACTATTAATCTTTCACATTTTAAATGTACCCATAACTATAGTAAGGATGAATTATATAATAGAATAACAAGTTTTGAAATTAACACACACATCGCGTGCATTTAAGGCTTATTATGACTAATTGCATGTTCATTATACAACTTAAATCAAATGATTTTTAAACATTCCTAATTCTAAGTCCTTAATTAACCGTCATTATGGTAAGTTATTGTAAGTTCGCATTACCTAATAATAATTGCTATATGTGGTATGTAGGAGGACACATCAATCCAGCAGTGACCTTTGGGCTATTTTTGGCAAGGAAAGTGTCACTAATTAGGGCACTTGCCTACATGGTAGCTCAATGTCTTGGTGCCATATGTGGTGTTGGGTTCGTAAAAGCCTTGCAAAGCGCATACTATGATAGGTACGGTGGTGGTGCTAACCAGATGGCTCATGGTTACAACAAGGGTACTGGTCTTGGTGCTGAAATTATTGGTACCTTTGTTCTTGTCTACACGGTGTTCGCCGCTACTGACCCCAAGAGGCGCAATGTAAGTTTATTTTTTACCTCATTTGGTAACTCTAGGACGACTAAATTTTTTATATTTTGACTGTGTTTGACAATGAGATCGTTAGCTGGTTAGATCAGTTGTTTGTATCAACGATTGTTATGAATTATTTATTATACATATTGGTTTTTAGATTAGGTTGTAGCATTAAGTATTTTGGTACAATAAGTTGTTAGATGTTAAGTATTAAAGTGCGTCTTGAGTGTAACATGTTACACAATAACTTATTTATTGTTAGTTAAAATCCCAAATAATAAGCCAATAGAAAAGGTGACAGAAAAGTCATTAACTAGAAAAGGCATATGTTGCACTAGCTAAGTAGCAAGTGTTCAACTAGCCAGTTAAACTGGTAAAACAGATGATCATGATTGATGCACTCATTAATTTGTAATATAAGACTAACACAATATTTATTGTTACATGAAGGTATTGGCACCCCTTCCCATTGGTTTCGCAGTATTCATGGTTCACTTGGCTACCATCCCAATCACTGGAACCGGCATCAACCCTGCTAGGAGTTTCGGAGCTGCTGTAATTTACAACCATGAGAAATCCTGGAATGAACACGTAAGTTGATATACAATATAAGCCCTTAAGACCGCACATATCCAAATCATGTACTTAATCCCAATGGTTTATTATTTTTCCAATACTCTTATAGCTCAGTTTCTTTTTTCTGTCTTTTTTCACAGTGGATTTTCTGGGTGGGACCATTCGTTGGTGCAACTATTGCAGCATTTTACCACCAATACATTCTTAGAGCTGGTGCATAAAAGCTCTAGAATCCTTCAGGAACTCTGCTTAATCAATTGAACAATTTGTGCTTATTTATCTCTCTCAGCTATTCTTTTTTTCCCTTGTGTACTTTCTTTCATTTTGTACTCTGATATTCATTCTTACCAATTGCCTCTGACCCTTATGCATTGCATTCGGGTCATGTATTTTTTTCTGTTGAAGCTGTCTTGCGTTGTGTTTTTGCTGTATTCTTATTCATGTTCTATGGTTTCGAAGTGATCAGAACCTGTGATACGATGATATTATTTGGCTAGCTGTCTTGTGGATTTATTTGTTCTCTGATGTTCATTCTTACCAATTTTCCCTTACCTAAGCATGTCCCTTGGTCTTTTTCTCTCATGTCCTCTTAAACATTGTTTCTAGTTCCTTGTTTTAGTCACCATCACACTATTGGCCTGCCTCAATGCCTCTCCCTACTTTATCTTGTCTGCTCGCTCTCTTGCTGATATTGTCAATCTTCATGTTCATGGACCACTATCTTAACACCTCTTCTGAAGTTCGCCATGATCTTTTGTAAGTGATCTTGGATTGCTAATTGTTGGACTTTTTAGGTGTAATTTCATGGTTGTTCAATGCTATTTCTATTGGAGATGATGATAGTGGTTTGGGTTCGGACAACACCATAGAGGAATTGTATCTAGAAATGATGGTTCACCTGATACTCAAGAAGGGGGGAATAAATGTAGTACGATAAGAAATGCGCTTTAAAACTTTTTCAATCTAGGGGAACCCGTTTAGCTGGTTCTTTGTAGCGGAATCACTTAGGCAGAGATAAAGCAATAGATAAAGCACGCACACAGATTTAACGAGATTCGACTCTAGTCAGAGTCTACGTCCTCCACCACTTAGTCACTTTTATTAATTTACTCCTAAGAACAAATGTAACAAAGTTCAAACTAATTCACCTTACTTCTAACGAACAACTCCACACTTCAGATGTGCTAGTGTCGTCGCACTTGAACTCATAGGTCCTCGCGCTTCAACTCACATCCAACCACTAACTTCTTAGTGGTTCAATTACAAACACAAGTTTTCTCTCAATAATTCTTTCACACAAAGCTAGTAAGAGATATTGAAATCCTAGTATGGTGTGCACTCAAGATAAGGAAACTATTCAACTGCTCTTTGTGGCACTCTTTAAGATATCACTTGGTTTTTTTGTGGAATCACGAATAGGGAGAGTATAATCAGTATTTATAGGCTTTGGGTGAGTGATCTCATGACCTAAAAAAGGTCATATCTTGAACATAAGATACTTTCCAAATATACACACGTATATGAAATGTATCTTGCATATTATCTTGTTTCCATAAATGAAACAAGATAATATCCAAGATATTCTTACTAAATCCCTCACCCAAATAGTATGATTATAATCCCCTTGAGTTGGCGTACATTATTACTAAATATATTTTAGGAAATCATCTTCAATATTTCGAAAAATCATTTAAAACGCCAACTCTGAAATCAGTCAAGTTGACAAATTTAACGATATGTTCCCTTGAGTAGGTATTGTTATGATACTTACCCAACTGGTTCTCGTATTCATAATACTACTTGTTACCCATTAAGAACAACATAGTAATTTCACATATTTATCATGCACACATTATTACACAAAGACTAATAAGATCTTTAATTATCATTATCTTCATGCATTTCAACTGAGCTTTCCCTTGGAAATTTCTTACTTGATTTTCTTCAAGTAGGGCTTCATTAAACTCTTAGTCATGGAAATGAACTGCTTGTTGCACAGAAGAACAATAGAGAACACAACTAGGGGTGTCCAAAGACAAGGGTCAGACTTGAGTTTTGACCGCACCGAAAATTCAGGTCAGTCCTCGGTCGGATAAAAACCCTGATTCCGGTCAGATCAAGTCCAGACTCAAAAATTTCAATCCAGTTCTCAAACCCAGAATTTTGTTAGTTTTTTTATTATTCTCTTTTTTTACTCACTTTCCGTTCCCCAAATTTCAAATGAAACATTAAGTCATTTCTCTAACTCCCTAACTTCCTTTTTCCTTCCTCTAAGAGGTCCAAACAGATTCAAGAAGATTAAAATTGAAAAACAAGTGCAGAAATGATTTTTATATGCCTAAGTTATATTTCTCACAAAACAGGTTTAAAAAGGTCTGGACTGATTTTTCCAGTCTAGACCTGGGCCGGACCTGAAAAATCTGGTCTGGTCCCTAGTTCATGAAAATCGAGAATTTCGATCTGCAGGTCCACCCACTCCTGGTCTGATCCAATCTGGGTCTGGATCTGTGCACCCTTAAACACAACAACGAACCTAGCTGTTTGTTAGTAAATAGCTCAACTATTTATCATCACATCAAAAACAAGGAACTCAACAAGAAATTTTGTTATCTGATTTTCCTGTGATTTTTAAAGATTTGAGCTATGTCCCGGATAAATTATAATAGTCTTATGTGGCATTTTAGGGGTTGGCAAAGTGGTAGCTGAAGGAGTTGGAAAATGGGAAAAAGTGAATTGGTACTTTTCCAAAAAGGAATTTATAAAGGGTTAGTTGGAAACCTTTTAACCATCTACGAAAATCCTCCAAGAGGAATTCTCATAACCCCCCAAAAAAGAACTCCAACGGCGTCCCAACAGCCGTAGGGGGCTCGTCAGACGCTAGGGCCACTGGTGGCCGTCAAGCTCCTCCCCCGCCCCTTCCCATCTTTGCTCTTAGTGCTTTGTCCTTGTCTGGTTCTCGAGTGCACCATCACTCTACGACCGCTGGACTGTCGATTACTCAAGCTTGACCCAGAGATGTGGATCGTGGTTTGTCTAGCCTTGCTCCTTCTCATAGAGAGACATATCGTCTTGATTAGGATAGTTATTCAAGACCTTAGTTTGATAAGAGCAAGAGAAATCTTCACAAGTGATTATGCTTTGGAAATGGTGGTTAGTTGCGTAATTGATTTAAATTGTGTTTTCTTTGTTAGCGTAAGTTTAGTTTTACACAGTCCTAATTTTCCTTGTTACTTTGTTAATGGTTGTTTCCCAATTTCTAGGATTCATCCAAGGAATCATTTTGTCCATGTGATTCTCGATGTTGTTCGGTTAAGCTTAGGGATTTTTTTTCCTCAGTCTAGTTTGAATCAAAAAGATATGTAGGAAATTGTTAAGCATATAGGTGTCTGTCTGTTAGAGAAGAAGAAAAATGGTTCACAATTTCTGTTTGAAATTACATATGTCGTTGAATTTTTTCAATCTTCTATTCTAGTGATTGCGAGTTCTGATCTTAGGATCAGGGTATGAGGTGAAGAATAAAAAAATTTCAATTTACCCCATGTTCATGTGATGATCGTAGGAGTCGTCATACCTAAAAAATGCATCTTGTGAGAAGCTATCCAATTTGATTTTGGTAGGTTTCGACCTTCACAAATTTTGAGTTTTGGCCTTTTAAGGAAGAAAGTGACCTTCACAAAAGAAAGTGACTTCCTCATTAGTTCAATCTGTAGAATCCAAGAAGATTTCTCATTTCACGGGCCTTGAGATTTATCGTCTTGTGAACTTATGGTTCTACGAGCTAAGATGTGGCATTCCATCTTTGAATATCGTAGTTGATTAGAATCTTGATAGTCTGCAAGTCTTTTTCAGTAAGAGAGATTATTCAATCCCCACCAAAACTCTCTCAAGATGAGTTCCCTTAGCAAATTTTGTACTATCCTCGATGCAGATCTTTGGGCTGGTAAGATACCAAGATGGTGGGTAAGAGGTAGTACAACTCAGTTCAGTGTTAGTTTATGTTTTGCTTATAATTTGAATGTAATATTCCCTAGTTTGTAATTCGAGTTTTAATTAATGCAAATTTTGTTGAGGTAAAAAAAAAGGTTAGTTGGTATACATAAAAAAATGTTTATAATTGTCGAAAACCCTCACCTATACTTTATACTATGTATTGATATGCTCCCTTCTCTTCTTTTTTATCCATATTTTGAGAAGTATATTGTTGTAAGTAAAGTATATATTTTATGGAGTTATTTACAATAATAATACATTACCGAATGTGAGTGAGATTATGCAAGCATGTGACATACTGTCTCGTGATCACATTACGCTATCATAGTATTATCTATTTTTTACGTGCAGCGATATTTGATTCCTCATGATACGAACAAAGGTTGAGGGGGTGTTGGGGCTAAACTTCACTAAAGATTTCTCAATGTTTATAAGTTTCCCAATGAGCTTATAGAATACGTCCATCGTTTCCGTAACCTTGATGCATGATTGGGGGTGCCTTGAAGAAGAATAGGGCGTCATCTGCAAAGAACCGATGAGAGATTTCCGGGGATCTTTTACAGATTTTGAAGATACAACACCTAAAAATCAGTAAAAGAGCCCCGAAAATCTCTCATCAGTTCTTTACAGATGACGCCCTATTCTTCTTTAAGGCATCCCCAGAGTCATGCATCAAGGTTAGGGAAACGCTGGACGAATTCTGTAAGCTTTTGGGGAACTTATAAACATGGAAGAAATCTCTCGTCAAGTTTATCCCCAACACTCCCTCAACCTTTGTTCGTTTCATGAGGAAACTGCTTGGAGTTAGTAGCAGGCCTACTAATGGAAGAAGCACAAGGGTTTTCAAAGAATTATGTGAAAAAGTGGAGAAGAAAATCACTAGCTGGAAATTCCGTACTCTGAAGCAGGCGGGTAAGCTCATCCTATGTAACTCAATACTGGGGGCAATTGGATCCCATATGATGTCGACTTTCCTGTTCCCAAGAAGATATTGAAAAAGCTGAATTCCATGATCCTCAGATTTTGGTGGAAATCTAATCAGTCCAATATGGGGATCTACTGGCGGAGACAAGAGATCCTTGAGAAGCATAAAAAAGAGGGGGCCCTTAGCTTTCGCACTGTCCAGGCTATGAATCAAGAACTTGTTTTTAAACAAGCATGGAGAATCCATCACCAACCAAATCTATTGATGAGTAGAGTGATGATTGCTAAATATGAGGATACTCCTCTCAACTTGCCCACAAATGATAAGAATCACCCATCAGCCTCATGGGGAGTAAGGGGGATAATGAGAGCGTCAAAAGGAATGAAAAGTGGCATGGTTAGATGGATTAGGAACGGTAAGAAAACAAGCACCTTCGATGACAGATGGGTGGAAGTAGTCCAACTAAAAAGGAAACGGAAAAGTGGAACATATTACCAACAACAAAATTGCACCGTTAAATCTGTTTAGTAAATGATGACAGAAGACGGAACATGGGATCGTCAAAATATCTTTAACATCTTTGACAGAGATAGTGCAAGACATATATTATCCACTCACATCAGTAGGGCCCATGAAGAATATATATTTTTTGGGCTAGTACCACAATATGTGAATACTCTACGAAGTCTAGGTATTGGTGGCAGATAAACAATGGCACTAAACTCAAGCCAGAGGGAATTTAGGTGAAGCTATGGAAATCTCACCTCCCCCCAAGCTGAAATTATTTGCCTGGAAAATGTGTTAGCTAGCTACGGGGGAGAATTAGGAAAAAAGGAAAATTGTTAGCAACCGCAACTGTGTCCTCTTTGGTACGGAATCAGAGACAATGGAACACCTGCTCAGATACTGCGACATTTCAAAACGCATTTGGAGGAGTAGTGATCTTGGTAACAAAACAAAAAAGCTTCGGGACTTCCTTTTTCTAGACTGGTTGAATAACCAACTAGGCTACGTCTCAAAAATGAAAGATGGCAGTGATAGAGCTTTCTGCTCTAAGATTCTTATTACCTGGAACATTTGCTTCACAAAAACGAGATAATATTTCGAGGCCAGAAATTAATGGACAACATCCGAGAGTGGGAAGAGAAGATTATAGCACTTAACAAACTTCATGAAGACCAACTGGAACGAAGGGAGAAGGTAAAGGAAACAAAAGAATGCCATGAGGAAGAGGAGAAAGACATAAGATGCGCTACAGGCACACAAGTCGAGGGAGCCGAGGCAATTCTCATCAAAACTGACGGTGCATGGAAGAAGAATAAAAGATTTGGCAACAATGAAACGGGGATTGGTTGGGTACTAAGCATGAACTATAGCAACATGACCCATTCAGAAGTGACACTTGCAAACTCTCCACTCCAAACTGAATTACAAGCAATTGGGAGTGCCATAAAGGAGGCCCAAAACTACAGCTTGGCTACTACGATATGGACCGATAGCACACAAGCAGTTAGATGCCTTACAGACCCAATGATTGCAGAGAAAAGCATCAAAACTATGGCAGAAGATATAAGGACAATAGCCCACACTTTGTCATCATTCTATTGCATGAAAGTCCCAAGAGAAATGATATGCGTGCTCTCCTTGTGAATGATGATCGTCCTCCAAATTGCTTTCTAATGCACCAAGAACTTCAATTAGTAGGAAGATTAGAGAGGTAGAATTAACAAAGAACAAGTGTTTGAAAAATGGCGTGCAAATGATGGCAAAGTTGTTGAAGTTTTCTGATTAAAAATCAGATTTTTCAAAGGAAAAACAAAGGGTTTAAGGAAGGATTAATGAAGGGTTTAAGTGGGGAGTTACAAGGATCTCTAAAAGGTTGCTTAGTGAGCTTCATAACTCTTCAATCTCCCTCCTACATTGCTGATTTTTGGCCAGCCATAATGCAACAAGTGATGGACTTAATTTCATCACTTGTGACGGTCCAAAAGAATAATAAAATACTACGCGATAAATCGCATCCTAAGCGCTTAAATAATTAACGAAACTAATATAAAATATTTAAATAAATAACTTACCTCCATAAATAAAATGTATAACTATAACACATCACAAAAATGTTATATCAACAAGAAAACACACACCCAAAATATTTTAATAATAAAATATTTAGTTTTAACGAGAACATACTAATTTAGTATAATTAAATGCTAAAAATTAAGAGTAAAAACACGGGGTGTTACAGTAGGGTTGGTTTCGAGGTTGGTTGTGGTGGTTTTAGGGGTGGATAGGATGATTTCCAGGTTGGTGGTGGTTGTTTATTGGGTGGGTGGGGTTACATGTAGTGTTTCAATGGATGGAAGTGGTGGTTAGTGGATGAGAAAAGGAAGAGAGAAAGAAATAAAAAAGAAAAATATAAAAATCTTAAAATTTAGCCAGTTTAACAGGTTGTAAGTCATCTGGATTCATTTTAGGAAGGTAACTCAATAGTTTGAATTATACTAGAATAATCCATAATTGGGATTAATATGAAAAGACTGACCATAGTTCAGATTATTGATGAGAATTTTTCCTAATTTATATATGTATATACTATTTATCATAGTTATTAATTAATTATAAGTAGTGATAATACTCTTTAAGTTTCAGATTAGTTTGGACACTCTTTTTGTTAGCTACTCAGAATAGTTCGAATATTTTTATATTAGTAATATATAGTTTCAAAAATGTTTTCATACTTCTCTCCTACCATTTTGGCCTACCACGTTCTCTCCCCTTCATTAGAAATTACTCAAAGATTAGTATCACCAGATTGGCCTCAAGATTACCCCCCACGATAGTTATCATCTGATTAATAAAGTGGGAGAGAATTAAAATTACTGTTTTTTTGACTTACTATTTTCGAATCCATTCAATTTATACCCCTAGCAATAGCATCATATGATATTTGATTTGCTTGTTTACATTGATATTGAAAATGGATGGTAGGTATGGGAAGATGGGACGTGTTAAGGTGAAATTAATGCTCAAAAGCTGTCGAAAATTACTACTTTTCTCAAAGAGAAAAAAATATTCAAACAATCAATTTTGGGAGTGTCTCTATTAGTCATTTTATAAAATTAAGTTTAACAAGCTCTGTCATTTAAACAACTAATACAATTAATTAGTTAAACCAATTTTAATACAATATCATCAGCTAATGCAACAAGGTAACAAACTAACAACTATCATATCTCCATTATTGGTTAAACAAGGCCATTATATTAGTGTTTGATACTTTATTTGATGTGAAGGGGTCTCAAGCTTATAGGAGGTCACCACTCTCCGTCTTGAGTCTTTTCACGGTTAATAGTATATATATATATATATATATATATATATATATATATATATATATATATATATATATATATATATATATCAACTTCTAAACTTGAGTTGGGGTATTTGAAGTGCGACTAGTGACAAAAATAAGAATTTATAGAGACATATACCATCAGTCACGAATGATGGTTAAGTGATCGATATACATTTCTTTACTGTTGTCTTCTCATAACTTCGTGACTATATGAAAAAAAACTTAATTAGTATGTATAAAAATGAACTTTTAGGTTAAAGATTATCATTTATTCGCTTGGGTTGGACACGATGTTATAGTCCGAGTGTTTTTGACACTGGATCGTGGTGGCACACACTGATGTCTCTTAGGCAATAAGGGAGCAAGTCATATGCGCAAAGGGTGTCTTAAGCTCGTAGAAGTTCAAGTGACATTGTATCTCGAAGGAGGCTCTTGCATATTGGCGGCACAAAGCAAGTGTTTATGCACGCAACAGTTATGAGTGGCTCCGGTACAACAATTTGGAACTTTGGAACCGGGGGGGGGTGGGACTTTAACGTAAATTGCAAAACCAAAAGTAAGTAATGAATTTCTCGACAACTTAGACAAAACTTGGTAGCAACTAACAAGCTTGATTTTAATCATTCAAAAGGTGCTCCAAATTGTGATATAACTATTCAACCCACAAAACAAATGCAGTAACATAATAATTGCATCTTTGTCAAAACAAGGCCGCATCGTATCGTATCATCCGTGTCGTAAAGGTTTTTAAATTTCTTGAACCGATATTACCAAGATTGTAAAAGGTGTGAAAAAAACCGCGTTTTAGGCGAGTTCAGGGTTATCTCATGGTTTGAGCAGATGTTTGGCAGTACGACAACCGCATAATCTCCGTTCCCGCGTTCGTGATCGAAACTACATATTTGAACAATGAATAATAGAGCTCCTAGCTATATTTTAGGCAAATGTTTGTGTCCCTAAATGAGCTATCAGTCTTAATGTCACTGACGTGCAAACCTGGAACATGACTGTTATTATCGAATTGCTCTGTGCTCTTGGTTTTAAAAAGATTAAATTGTGGATTAAATGGGTGCATAGTTATTGGTGAGTGCTAGAATGTGGTAATGACAACGTCTTTTTGCTCCCTTCGTCGAGTAATAATGCCATAAAGTTGTTTTAGGTACAATACTTACGAGTGGGAATTTTTAAGTCAATTCGAGGTTATAGGGTCTGACAAGGTGCTGGTCCTGCAAAACAAGTGTTAGACTATCCTGTGGGGTTTCCAAGATCATCACCCTTCCGACACTCAAGTCAGTATCAAATCAACAGGTCAAGTCTAGTGAAAGAAAGCGAGAGAGAGAGAGAGAGAGAGAGTAGGTGAACTATTCATTACCTTCATAAATGGAGATCTGGTCCCTATTTTATAGGGGTCGGAAGAGGTGACGTCACAGACGATGCGCAAAAGTTTGGGGTAAATGAGGCGGACATAGTACGATATGTGGGCTGCATCTTTACCAAGGGTAAAATGGTAACTTCACCTTGATCCGGGGTCCAGTAACTTATAAGGCCCAAACAAAAGTTAATAGAGTCGTCTAGAATAGTTTTTTACGCATGAATATCGTACAAACCATATCGGGTTGTGCGAGAAGGAGCTCAATAGAAGAAACTTTACACAATGAAAAACATGTTTCTCGAGTACAAAAGAAAACGGTTGTACGAAACTTAGAATATTCTGAAACAAGAATAAAAATAAATTCCATACGTGATGAAGTAGGAAATATATTTCTTTTTTAATGAAGACGAAAAGGATAATATTAGTGAAATGCATGTGAGAAAGCAAGTAAAGAACGAGGGCGAGCAGTACGTTGGAGAAATGGAATGGTGGTACCTATGGCAGCTAAGACAACCAAAATCAAATGTCATTAACTTTTGGAAAATTTGTCAGAAACAACCTTTTAAATACAAGTTTTTGCGAGAAACAACATTTTTAAAAAAATCTGGTAAAGTAAGACCTTAAAAATAATTTTTTTTTACGAGGAACAATTCTGACCCATTTTTCTGGGCATTGACCAAGTATTTTGCGGTTTTGATTCACCAAAAGCTAACATGGGAAGGCACGTAATCCACATTTTTTATGTTTCAACCCCATTTCCCTTCATATACTAATGAATTCAACTTCGTAAAATATTTGGTCAATGACAAAAAATTGAGAAAAACTGAGTTGAACCATAGAGACGCAGTTCACGTGCCCTCCACATGTTTGGTTTTAACGAGTCAACATTGAAAAATGCTTGGTCAATGTCGGAAAATGAGTCGAGGTTATTTCTCGCAAAATATTTTCTTCTTAAGGTCGTATTTTGCCAGATTTTTTTAAAAGGTTGTTTCTCGCAAAAACTTGTATTTAAAATGTTGTTTCTAACAAATTTTCCTTAACTTTTTTTTTGCACTTATTTGTATCATTATGTCACTCAATTCTATTTGTCGATATCAATTATTTTTATTAAATAAGAGGTTTGTTTAAAGTTAATGACGTAGACCAATAATATTGAGTGAACATATAATGATACAAAAATGTGAGACAGAGACTCAAAAATAATATACCATAACCTCAGCCATAAAGTATTAGAATAGACAGTCCAACTTTAACATAAAATTAGACAAACCCAAACCTACATTATCTCAACAAGCTAATTTAATTTTATCTCAATCTAACTCAACATTGTCCCTAAACATCTCGCACCAGCCTAGTCGTCCCTTCTCTTCACCTTCCTTTTGTTTCCCTTTGTATCTCAAACTATCACAGATAATTTTAAAAAATACCCGATAATCTTAACTATGGATTAAACTAGTCACTAAATGGATTAAACTATTTACTAAAAGGAATTTAAGAATGTGATTACTGAATGAATTAAACTGGTAACTTTTTTTTTTTTTTTTAGATTAAAGTAGTCACTCTATTGGTAAAGGTGGTCCGTTCTCCGCTTAATATTGAGTTTGGACCATTGCCTAATTTTAAATTAAAAGTAGGCGGTTTCTTACACGACCAATAAATACCCCTTCTAATCTCTCCTATATCCATGACAAACACACATTCTTTCTCTCTTACCATTCCATCTTTCTCTCTTTAATTTTTTAAAAAATAACGCCATGACCAAGGATGTGGAAGCAGTTTCGGAGCGGCGACAACCTGAATTGTCAGCAAAAGACTACCATGACCCTCCACCAGCTCCATTAATTGATATGGAGGAGCTGGGAAAATGGCCATTTTACAGAGCTGTCATAGCCGAGTTTGTTGCTACCCTACTCTTCCTTTATGTTACTATCCTCACTGTCATTGGCCACTCTAAAAATTCTGACCTTGGAGCCGGCGGCAAAGACTGCGGTGGCGTTGGAATTCTCGGTATCGCTTGGGCCTTCGGTGGCATGATCTTTATCCTTGTCTACTGCATTGCCCCAATCTCCGGTACGTAAATAACACAACTAAGGGTTTGTTCGTTACATTTTATATTCAAAATAATTAAAGTTTTTTGTCAAAAACAACCTTTTAAAACCACTTATTTGCGAAAAACAACCTTTTAAAAGTTTTTTTGCAACTTACAACCTAAAACCAAAATTTTTGCGAAATGAAACCTAAAACTAATTTTTTTTTGCGAAATGAAACCTTTTGCTGGAATTCCGTCATTGACTGTTAAATATTGTGCGTTGACCGTCAGTTGCACCCTCCAATCTCTCTCCTCACTCCATCTCCATCCCCGAACACCAACCCCACCACCACTCTCCTTCATCCTCCTTGCAACCACCACGCAAACCACCACTCTCCTTCCCCCTTTCTCGAAATCACCACCCCCACCACCCCAACCTCCACTTTCCTTCCTCCTCCCCGAAATTTCCACCGCTAACCTTTCCCAAAATCATAAAAAAATCATAATAAGGGAAAGAGAAAAGGGATTAATACCAACTGACACAAGCATAAGAGGAGAGAGGAGAAGCGCGGTGGCAGCGAGGAACTGGAAGGCAGCAGGGGCGGCGGCAGAACAAGCACAGCAGCGGGCGTGGAGGAGTGACGAATAAGCAGCGGCGGGGCAGACGAAACAGCAGCGGTGCGACCCAACACTACCACCACGAAGAGGAGTGAGAAGACCGAGCAGGGAAACGAAGCACAGCAACAGCAGCACCGCGCAAGGGGGGTAGGCGCGGCTCCGGCGAGCTTGGGACGCCGGCGAGGCAGCAGCGCGAGGAGGAGAGCAACTTTGATTTTGGGAGGAGGTGGGAGGGGCTGGTTGAGGGGGATGTTGTTGGCCGGTATGGTGTTGCGGCTGGGTTTGCAAGTAAGGATGGGCGGACAGTCGGTGGTGGTGGTCGGTTGTAGGGTCGTGATTGTAGACGGTGGTGGTGTGTCGGTTTCAGGCTTGGGAGAAGAAGAAGGCATGAGTTGAGGGTCAATGAAAAGTTAACGGTCAAAGGCAAAAAGTTAACGGTCAATGACGGAAAAGTAGAAAAGGTTTCATCTCGCAAAAAAGTTTCAAAAAACGTTTCATCTCGCAAAAAAGTTTCAAAAAAGGTTGTAAGTTGCAAAAAAAAATTTAAAAGGTTGTTTTTCGCAAAAAAGTGTTTATAAAAGGTTGTTTCTGACAAAAAAACTCAAATAATTATAAATATGAAAACTCAGAAAATGTAGTTTCACCTCCTAAAACAAAAGTGAATCATATAATCTCTATTATATGAGGGAAGGGGAAGGAAGATAGTGTCCCCCCTCTAAAAATACTAAATCACCCTTAATGATCTATTGGAATGATAAAAATTACAATAAAAAAAAATCTAAGAACTCTTTCTCATTTCAACTTGTCATTCTAAACAAGTTAAAAATGGTATATGCATCAAATATTTCAATAAAAGAATTAAATGAACAAAATATCTTGACCTTTCTTATCAGAGAAGATGGTATACATGAAGTCCAGCTGAAAAGTCTGAAATACTCACTACCTTTGATACTCTTTAATTCAGTCAAACCAACTCATTGTGTCTATTCTTGTTGTTCAAAATTCATTCATAAAAAATTAATATTAAAAATCACTCACAACCTTTGTTAGTGTTTTACATTAGCGAATGCTAAATTCATCTAACTATTAATCTTTCACATTTTAAATGTACCCATAACTATAGTAAGGATGAATTATATAATAGAATAACAAGTTTTGAAATTAACACACACATCGCGTGCATTTAAGGCTTATTATGACTAATTGCATGTTCATTATACAACTTAAATCAAATGATTTTTAAACATTCCTAATTCTAAGTCCTTAATTAACCGTCATTATGGTAAGTTATTGTAAGTTCGCATTACCTAATAATAATTGCTATATGTGGTATGTAGGAGGACACATCAATCCAGCAGTGACCTTTGGGCTATTTTTGGCAAGGAAAGTGTCACTAATTAGGGCACTTGCCTACATGGTAGCTCAATGTCTTGGTGCCATATGTGGTGTTGGGTTCGTAAAAGCCTTGCAAAGCGCATACTATGATAGGTACGGTGGTGGTGCTAACCAGATGGCTCATGGTTACAACAAGGGTACTGGTCTTGGTGCTGAAATTATTGGTACCTTTGTTCTTGTCTACACGGTGTTCGCCGCTACTGACCCCAAGAGGCGCAATGTAAGTTTATTTTTTACCTCATTTGGTAACTCTAGGACGACTAAATTTTTTATATTTTGACTGTGTTTGACAATGAGATCGTTAGTTGGTTAGATCGGTTGTTTGTATCAACGATTGTTATGAATTATTTATTATACATATTGGTTTTTAGATTAGGTTGTAGCATTAAGTATTTTGGTACAATAAGTTGTTAGATGTTAAGTATTAAAGTGCGTCTTGAGTGTAACGTATATGTTACACAATAACTTATTTATTGTTAGTTAAAATCCCAAATAATAAGCCAATAGAAAAGGTGACAGAAAAGTCATTAACTAGAAAAGGCATATGTTGCACTAGCTAAGTAGCAAGTGTTCAACTAGCCAGTTAAACTGGTAAAACAGATGATCATGATTGATGCACTCATTAATTTGTAATATAAGACTAACACAATATTTATTGTTACATGAAGGTATTGGCACCCCTTCCCATTGGTTTCGCAGTATTCATGGTTCACTTGGCTACCATCCCAATCACTGGAACCGGCATCAACCCTGCTAGGAGTTTCGGAGCTGCTGTAATTTACAACCATGAGAAATCCTGGAATGAACACGTAAGTTGATATACAATATAAGCCCTTAAGACCGCACATATCCAAATCATGTACTTAATCCCAATGGTTTATTATTTTTCCAATACTCTTATAGCTCAGTTTCTTTTTTCTGTCTTTTTTCACAGTGGATTTTCTGGGTGGGACCATTCGTTGGTGCAACTATTGCAGCATTTTACCACCAATACATTCTTAGAGCTGGTGCATAAAAGCTCTAGAATCCTTCAGGAACTCTGCTTAATCAATTGAACAATTTGTGCTTATTTATCTCTCTCAGCTATTCTTTTTTTCCCTTGTGTACTTTCTTTCATTTTGTACTCTGATATTCATTCTTACCAATTGCCTCTGACCCTTATGCATTGCATTCGGGTCATGTATTTTTTTCTGTTGAAGCTGTCTTGCGTTGTGTTTTTGCTGTATTCTTATTCATGTTCTATGGTTTCGAAGTGATCAGAACCTGTGATACGATGATATTATTTGGCTAGCTGTCTTGTGGATTTATTTGTTCTCTGATGTTCATTCTTACCAATTTTCCCTTACCTAAGCATGTCCCTTGGTCTTTTTCTCTCATGTCCTCTTAAACATTGTTTCTAGTTCCTTGTTTTAGTCACCATCACACTATTGGCCTGCCTCAATGCCTCTCCCTACTTTATCTTGTCTGCTCGCTCTCTTGCTGATATTGTCAATCTTCATGTTCATGGACCACTATCTTAACACCTCTTCTGAAGTTCGCCATGATCTTTTGTAAGTGATCTTGGATTGCTAATTGTTGGACTTTTTAGGTGTAATTTCATGGTTGTTCAATGCTATTTCTATTGGAGATGATGATAGTGGTTTGGGTTTGGACAACACCATAGAGGAATTGTATCTAGAAATGATGGTTCACCTGATACTCAAGAAGGGGGGAATAAATGTAGTACGATAAGAAATGCGCTTTAAAACTTTTTCAATCTAGGGGAACCCGTTTAGCTGGTTCTTTGTAGCGGAATCACTTAGGCAGAGATAAAGTAATAGATAAAGCACGCACACAGATTTAACGAGATTCGACTCTAGTCAGAGTCTACGTCCTCCACCACTTAGTCACTTTTATTAATTTACTCCTAAGAACAAATGTAACAAAGTTCAAACTAATTCACCTTACTTCTAACGAACAACTCCACACTTCAGATGTGCTAGTGTCGTCGCACTTGAACTCATAGGTCCTCGCGCTTCAACTCACATCCAACCACTAACTTCTTAGTGGTTCAATTACAAACACAAGTTTTCTCTCAATAATTCTTTCACACAAAGCTAGTAAGAGATATTGAAATCCTAGTATGGTGTGCACTCAAGATAAGGAAACTATTCAACTGCTCTTTGTGGCACTCTTTAAGATATCACTTGGTTTTTTTGTGGAATCACGAATAGGGAGAGTATAATCAGTATTTATAGGCTTTGGGTGAGTGATCTCATGACCTAGAAAAGGTCATATCTTGAACATAAGATACTTTCCAAATATACACACGTATATGAAATGTATCTTGCATATTATCTTGTTTCCATAAATGAAACAAGATAATATCCAAGATATTCTTACTAAATCCCTCACCCAAATAGTATGATTATAATCCCCTTGAGTTGGCGTACATTATTACTAAATATATTTTAGGAAATCATCTTCAATATTTCGAAAAATCATTTAAAACGCCAACTCTGAAATCAGTCAAGTTGACAAATTTAACGATATGTTCCCTTGAGTAGGTATTGTTATGATACTTACCCAACTGGTTCTCGTATTCATAATACTACTTGTTACCCATTAAGAACAACATAGTAATTTCACATATTTATCATGCACACATTATTACACAAAGACTAATAAGATCTTTAATTATCATTATCTTCATGCATTTCAACTGAGCTTTCCCTTGGAAATTTCTTACTTGATTTTCTTCAAGTAGGGCTTCATTAAACTCTTAGTCATGGAAATGAACTGCTTGTTGCACAGAAGAACAATAGAGAACACAACTAGGGGTGTCCAAAGACAAGGGTCAGACTTGAGTTTTGACCGCACCGAAAATTCAGGTCAGTCCTTGGTCGGATAAAAACCCTGATTCCGGTCAGATCAAGTCCAGACTCGAAAAATTTCAATCCAGTTCTCAAACCCAGAATTTTGTTAGTTTTTTTATTATTCTCTTTTTTTACTCACTTTCCGTTCCCCAAATTTCAAATGAAACATTAAGTCATTTCTCTAACTCCCTAACTTCCTTTTTCCTTCCTCTAAGAGGTCCAAACAGATTCAAGAAGATTAAAATTGAAAAACAAGTGCAGAAATGATTTTTATATGCCTAAGTTATATTTCTCACAAAACAGGTTTAAAAAGGTCTGGACTGATTTTTCCAGTCTAGACCTGGGCCGGACCTGAAAAATCTGGTCTGGTCCCTAGTTCATGAAAATCGAGAATTTCGATCTGCAGGTCCACCCACTCCTGGTCTGATCCAATCTGGGTCTGGATCTGTGCACCCTTAAACACAACAACGAACCTAGCTGTTTGTTAGTAAATAGCTCAACTATTTATCATCACATCAAAAACAAGGAACTCAACAAGAAATTTTGTTATCTGATTTTCCTGTGATTTTTAAAGATTTGAGCTATGTCCCGGATAAATTATAATAGTCTTATGTGGCATTTTAGGGGTTGGCAAAGTGGTAGCTGAAGGAGTTGGAAAATGGGAAAAAAGTGAATTGGTACTTTTCCAAAAAGGAATTTATAAAGGGTTAGTTGGAAACCTTTTAACCATCTACGAAAATCCTCCAAGAGGAATTCTCATAACCCCCCAAAAAAGAACTCCAACGGCGTCCCAACAGCCGTAGGGGGCTCGTCAGACGCTAGGGCCACTGGTGGCCGTCAAGCTCCTCCCCCGCCCCTTCCCATCTTTGCTCTTAGTGCTTTGTCCTTGTCTGGTTCTCGAGTGCACCATCACTCTACGACCGCTGGACTGTCGATTACTCAAGCTTGACCCAGAGATGTGGATCGTGGTTTGTCTAGCCTTGCTCCTTCTCATAGAGAGACATATCGTCTTGATTAGGATAGTTATTCAAGACCTTAGTTTGATAAGAGCAAGAGAAATCTTCACAAGTGATTATGCTTTGGAAATGGTGGTTAGTTGCGTAATTGATTTAAATTGTGTTTTCTTTGTTAGCGTAAGTTTAGTTTTACACAGTCCTAATTTTCCTTGTTACTTTGTTAATGGTTGTTTCCCAATTTCT
Source organism: Beta corolliflora (assembly GCA_947648045.1). NCBI lineage: Eukaryota > Viridiplantae > Streptophyta > Magnoliopsida > Caryophyllales > Amaranthaceae > Beta > Beta corolliflora. The sequence continues at coordinate 2,205,077 of CANSZD010003294.1, forward strand.
AGGATTCATCCAAGGAATCATTTTGTCCATGTGATTCTCGATGTTGTTCGGTTAAGCTTAGGGATTTTTTTTCCTCAGTCTAGTTTGAATCAAAAAGATATGTAGGAAATTGTTAAGCATATAGGTGTCTGTCTGTTAGAGAAGAAGAAAAATGGTTCACAATTTCTGTTTGAAATTACATATGTCGTTGAATTTTTTCAATCTTCTATTCTAGTGATTGCGAGTTCTGATCTTAGGATCAGGGTATGAGGTGAAGAATAAAAAAATTTCAATTTACCCCATGTTCATGTGATGATCGTAGGAGTCGTCATACCTAAAAATCGATCTTGGTGAGTTTATCCAATTTGATTTTGGTAGGTTTCGACCTTCACAAATTTTGAGTTTTGGCCTTTTAAGGAAGAAAGTGACCTTCACAAAAGAAAGTGACTTCCTCATTAGTTCAATCTGTAGAATCCAAGAAGATTTCTCATTTCACGGGCCTTGAGATTTATCGTCTTGTGAACTTATGGTTCTACGAGCTAAGATGTGGCATTCCATCTTTGAATATCGTAGTTGATTAGAATCTTGATAGTCTGCAAGTCTTTTTCAGTAAGAGAGATTATTCAATCCCCACCAAAACTCTCTCAAGATGAGTTCCCCTACCAAATTTTGTACTATCCTCGATGCAGATCTTTGGGCTGGTAAGATACCAAGATGGTGTGTAAGAGGTAGTACAACTCAGTTCAGTGTTAGTTTATGTTTTGCTTATAATTTGAATGTAATATTCCCTAGTTTGTAATTCGAGTTTTAATTAATGCAAATTTTGTTGAGGTAAAAAAAAGGTTAGTTGGTATACATAAAAAAATGTTTATAATTGTCGAAAACCCTCACCTATACTTTATACTATGTATTGATATGCTCCCTTCTCTTCTTTTTTATCCATATTTTGAGAAGTATATTGTTGTAAGTAAAGTATATATTTTATGGAGTTATTTACAATAATACTCCCTCCGTCCAAAAATACTCTTGACACTTATCAAGGCACGTAGTTTTAGATGATAAGTTGTTGTTTGGTTATCAATTGTTATTTTATTGAAAAGTAGATGTGATAGGAGTTAGTAGTTAGTAAAAATTAGTATTATTTTATTTTAAGGAGAGAGAATGTGGGCCATGGTTAGAGTTGATATGTAATAGGAGTGGTATTATTTTATTTGGAGGAGAGAGAGTGTGGGCCAATGTTTAAAAGGTAGAAGGATTAAAATAATAGTGGGTCATATCCAAAAATAGAAGTGTAAATAAGCAGGACGGTATTGAAAAAGGAAAGTGTAAAGAGTATTCTGGGACGGAGGGAGTAATACATTACCGAATGTGAGTGAGATTATGCAAGCATGTGACATACTGTCTCGTGATCACATTACGCTATCATAGCATTATCTATTTTTTGCGTGCAGCGATATTTGATTCCTCATGATACGAACAAAGGTTGAGGGGGTGTTGGGGCTAAACTTCACTAAAGATTTCTCAATGTTTATAAGTTTCCCAATGAGCTTATAGAATACGTCCATCGTTTCCGTAACCTTGATGCATGATTCTGGGGGTGCCTTGAAGAAGAATAGGGCGTCATCTGCAAAGAACCGATGAGAGATTTCCGGGGAACTTTTACGGATTTTGAAGATACAACGCCTAAAAATCAGAAAAGAGCCCCGAAAATCTCTCATCCTCTTTTGCGATGACGCCCTATTCTTCTTTAAGGCATCCCCGCAGTCATGCATCAAGGTTAGGGAAACGCCGGACGAATCCCGTAAGCTTTTGGGGAACTTATAAACATGGAAGAAATCTCTCGTCAAGTTTATCCCCAACACTCCCTCAACCTTTGTTCGTTTCATGAGGAAACTGCTTGGAGTTAGTAGCAGGCCTACTAATGGAAGAAGCACAAGGGTTTTCAAAGAATTATGTGAAAAAGTGGAGAAGAAAATCACTAGCTGGAAATTCCGTACTCTGAAGCAGGCGGGTAAGCTCATCCTATGTAACTCAATACTGGGGGCAATTGGATCCCATATGATGTCGACTTTCCCGTTCCCAAGAAGATATTGAAAAAGCCGAATTCCATGATCCTCGATTTTGGTGGAAATCTAATCGAGTCCAATATGGGGATCTACCTGGCGGAGACAAGAGATCCTTGAGAAGCATAAAAAAGAGGGGGCCCTTAGCTTTCGCACTGTCCAGGCTATGAATCAAGAACTTATTTTTAAACAAGCATGGAGAATCCATCACCAACCAAATCTATTGATGAGTAGAGTGATGATTGCTAAATATGAGGATACTCCTCTCAACTTGCCCACAAATGATAAGAATCACCCATCGCCCTCATGGGGAGTAAGGGGGATAATGAGAGCGTCAAAAGGAATGAAAAGTGGCATGGTTAGATGGATTAGGAACGGTAAGAAAACAAGCACCTTCGATGACAAGATGGGTGGAAGTAGTCCAACTAAAAAGGAAACGGAAAAGTGGAACATATTACCAACAACAAAATTGCACCGTTAAATCTGTTTAGTAAATGATGACAAGACTGAACATGGGATCGTCAAAATATCTTTAACATCTTTGACGAGAGATAGTGCAAGACATATATTATCCACTCACATCAGTAGGGCCCATGAAGAATATATATTTTTTGGGCTAGTACCACAACATGTGAATACTCTACGAAGTCTAGGTATTGGTGGCAGATAAACAATGGCACTAAACTCAAGCCGAGGGAATTTAGGTGAAGCTATGGAAATCTCACCTCCCCCAAGCTGAAATTATTTACCCGGAAAATGTGTTAGCTAGCTACGGGGAGAATTAGGAAAAAAAGGAAAATTGTTAGCAACCGCAACCTGTGTCCTCTTTGGTACGGAATCGAGACAATGGAACACCCGCTCGATATCTTCGCGACATTTCAAAACGCATTTGGAGGAGTAGTGATCTTGGTAACGTAACAAAAAGCTTCGGGACTTCCTTTTTTCGACCGGTTGAATAACCAACTAGGCTACGTCTCGAAAATGAAAGATGGCAAGTGATAGAGCTTTCGCTCTAAGATTCTTATTACCTGGAACATTTGCTTCACAAAAACGAGATAATATTTCGAGACCAGAAATTAATGGACAACATCCGAGAGTGGGAAGAGAAGATTATAGCACTTAACAAACTTCATGAAGACCAACTGGAACGAAGGGAGAAGGTAAAGGAAACAAAAGAATGCCATGAGGAAGAGGAGAAAGACATAAGATGCGCTACTGTGCACACAAGTCGAGGGAGCCGAGGCAATTCTCATCAAACCGACGGTGCATGGAAGAAGAATAAAAGATTTGGCAACAATGAAACGGGGATTGGTTGGGTACTAAGCATGAACTATAGCAACATGACCCATTCAGAAGTGACACTTGCAAACTCTCCACTCCAAACTGAATTACAAACAATTGGGAGTGTCATAAAGGAGGCCCAAAACTACAGCTTGGCTACTACAATATGGACCGATAGCACACAAGCAGTTAGATGCCTTACAGACCCAATGATTGCAGAGAAAAGCATCAAAACTATGGCAGAAGATATAAGGACAATAGCCCACACTTTGTCATCATTCTATTGCATGAAAGTCCCAAGAGAAATGATTCAGGAGGCGCACCGTACCAGCTAGCAATTCAGGGGCGAAAGCCCTCGTAGGAAGCTCTCTGATTTTTTTCTGTTGTTGTTTGGTTTATCCCGTTGCAAAAAAAAAAAAAGATATTTGATCTTTGGTTCGTTAATTGTTATATTATGTTATAAACGTTGGAAGGTTTTGTTGGTCCAAACTTTGGAAGCATATATCCTTCCTTGTATATTGTTCCATATTAGTGGTGAATAATGTTGTGTCCCACCTCATATAGTCAGGTTTTCTATAATGTATTGTACATTTTACAGAGGAGATAGTAGACAATCTTCCACGTGCTAGCCAGCTTAGGCATATGTGAATCAATTTCTAACATTCAATTATTTAACTTTCATTATAATTGGTTGCAGTAATTGTTTTAGCTGTTCGAGATTTTCTCCATTATTTCGTCTATTACACCTTGTTTTGTTGTCTATAAAATGCTTCCTCTCTTATCAGATTAAACGCAACACATAAATACTTTTTCTTATGTATTCTAAACTAAAGAAATTTCGTCTTTTATAGTTTACACTATTGAATGCTAGTCGCGAATTCTAAAAGCGAGATACCGGTTTCGAAAAATCAGCGCCTGTAGACACATAATCGTGTCTCCCCATTTAAGGTTCCGATGATGAAACATATCGTGGTCTTAATTGGTCCGACCCAAAGGCAGAGCAGTCTGAAAAGCCATTCAAAACTATTTCGAAAAGTGTTAAAGTCCAATTTTAAAGCCCAATTAATTATTCATGATAATTAATTATATTTTGAGCCTAATTGTTTGAAAAGCCCAATTAATTGTTTAAATATTTTCAAAAGAAATTTTTTTATAGTTAAAATCAGATTTTATCCCGTAAAATCATATTTCCGGAATTAAAGGATAAAAGAAAATCTTTTAAAACGCGTTTTTAGAAAAGCTGGCAATGACACGTCAAGAGCCAGACTGGTGCGTCAGTCGCAGCTTTTCCTGACACGTGGCACTGTGCCGTGCGCCTGGCGCACAGCTCTGCGTGAAGCGCAATTTTCTTTCTTATCATTTTCAAAACGCTTACCACGTGTACGCTTTTTACTGGGCATGCCGCGTCATACGCTTAACACGTCAGCCTGCACCAGACGCAGCTGGCGCATGAGGCACAGTGTCGTTTTCCCTATAAATAAGCCTGATTTCCGTACAGATTTGAGAACTGATTTATCACATTAACACACTTCGAACTCGACGAATACTTTACGAACCTCTCTACGAATTACAAAACTTCCCTACAAAACTCATACTTTCAAACACAAACATATTCAATCTACATACTTTCATACATTCAGAGTTTCAGGCTTCACGATTGCTCGTCCCGAAGGTTGTCAATCTCGCAGACCCAAGCCATGGTATAATCCTGAGGGTCCTTGAATAAATTCTTTATTTTTATATTGAAGTTACTAACCATTTATTTCATGATGTAGATATTTGATATAAGATCGTTCTACTGTATATTCTAATCCTTTTTCTTTCTTTTGATTTATTTTAATACATTATTCTATGTTTGCCTAATTATTCTATGCATATTATATGATTGTCCTGCTTTATTGCTTTGATCACACACATGTTATTTTTGCTAATCAAAGACCAAAAGAACTGTTCTAACATTGATTAGATTAATTTGGACAACCTGCTAGGTTCCCTGTAAATTGATTGCATAATAATATGTCACTAAAAATAGTCTTTTTATGTGTTTCCTGAACCAACCTAGGCTAATTATTTTTAGGGTGCTTAAAACATTATTTGCTTATTCTTTGGCATAAAATTTATTGTGAATCGATATTTAGTAGAGGCCAGCAATGGGCAAACATGGTTCATTATGACCATATTTGTACCCTCACCCCCGAACTCAATCTTTGGTTCATTTTGACCATCTATGGAGTCTAGATGGGGAAATCTACATTGGATAAGTCCCTAATTTGTCCCTACGGTTTCCCAACATCCAATTAGGTTTATGATTCTTCCTTTAAAGAATTGATGGATACTTCTTTCAAAAACATATTTTTAATAAAACCTTAACAATGGGGTAGTCAAATCAAATACGCGCTCATACCGCGTAGGCGAAATAAAAACACACCTACAATTTGGCGACTCTGTTGGGGAGGATTTTAAAAAAATTAACTTTTTAAAATGAGTGGGTGAAACTTGAAAAATACGATTCATTCTTATTTTATGCCTTTGAATAATATATTGTTTTGTATATGCATGGCTATTGTTTCAGCCACCATAAGGACAATCTACCTTGCCTCATTAGCACATGTTCTATGTGTGAGGTCACCCCCGGGGGTTTTGCGCTTTGTCCTTCCAAAAAGCTTCCTGAGCGATAGTGTTGGATCTTAGTTATAAGCAAACCTACCTAACCATGGCATTATTCTCTTGTTCCTGACTTGAGAACTGGAGTGCGTCTTACACGTGTCCACATTTCTAAGCAGGGGTACGAAGTGTGGGATCAATCTCTTAGTCATGGACCCTTTTCAGATTGAACCTAAACCAAACCATAGTTTTAAACATAGAACTTGACTTTAGGTTGGAACTTTTGCATCCATGTTATATGAAATTTGCTTGTGTCAAATCATCATTATTATGTGTCGTTCCTAAAAATCGCGTTTAAACAAAATCGCCAATCGACCAAAACTTCGCCTAAATCTCCGAAAAAACATGTCGGGGAAGTAGTGCGCCAAGCACATTAAGGTGCGCCAAGCGCATTAAGGTGCGCCAAGCGCATTAAGGTGCGCCAAGCGCATTAAGTTGCGCCTGGCACACCACCCCCGCCCCAAACGCACGACTGTGTGCCGCGCACAGCAATGCTGCGCGGCACGCAGTCTGTTCATCGCATACTTTTCTTTGATTTATTCGTCGTGGTGGTCGATCTTATGTTTGGTCCTATATTTGGTCTGTCTGCATTCGCGTAAAAAAATGGTCATTTTAAGAGTCTCACCTAATTCAAAAAATCAGTCTTTTCATGCAAGGTCGAGTCTGTCCTAAAAAAGTGCATCAAAACTGGTCTTAGTAGAGTTAGACTCATCATGCATGTCTACCTCTTTCCATTTTCTCCTTGCTGTCCAACTAATCTTCCCCACCAATCCTACCCAATCATATTCAGCCAATTTCACAAACTTACATTTTTCAAAATCAATCCTACACCCTCTTTTATTCTACTCTTTTTCGAAAAGCATTTACTAAACATCATCATACATGATATTCAAAAAAAAATATTTTCAAAATTAATCTATCATCTTTTCCTAACAAAAGATAAAAACAAGGGGTTCCTTTCAAAAACAAATTTCGAAAATTCTAAGCCCAGTCCAAACACCTACCTTCAATCCATTCCAATCATCCAAATCCAGTTCACTTGCATTCATTCTAGTCCCATGTGCATTAGAGTCTATCTTGCATTCATTCTAGGCCCATATGCATTAGAGTCCATTTTTGCATTCATATTAGGTCCTTCTAAATTTGAGTCCATGCATTCATATTAGGCCCGCTAGCATTAGAGTCCATCTTAGGTCCATATAAGTTTAGCTCATGTCAAATCTAGGCCCATTTGCATCTTTATGTGAACCCTATTCTATGTCAAGCCCATTCCAAGTCTAATCCAAGTCTATTCCAATCAAAGTCCAGTCTATTCCAATCCTAGTCCATTTCCAATATCAAGCCCATGTGCATCTCCCAGTTTAAGTCAAACCAATATAGGATTAAGTCCGAAATTAGGTCCATATAAGGCCCAACTCATTTCCTAAGTCTAATCAAGTCCAATTCCAAACCCATATAGGACGAAATCCAAACCATTAAGTCTAGCGAAGCTAGCATTTCCTTAAGTCCAAAACGGCACCCTTTAAGTCCATAACGACACCTTGACCGAGCGAAGCTAGTCATCCCTGTAAGTCCATAACGTCACCCTCTAAGTCCATAACGACACCCTCTAAGTTCATAACGACACCTTGACGTAGCGAAGCTAGTCATCCCTGTAAGTCCATAACGGCACCCTTTAAGTCCATAACGGCACCTTGACCTAGCGAAGCTAGTCATCCCTGTAAGTCCATAACGGCACCCTATAAGTCCATAACGGCACCCTCTAAGTCCATAACGACACCTTGACCTAGCGAAGCTAGTCATCCCTGTAAGTCCATAACGGCACCCTTTAAGTCCAGAACGACACCTTGACCTAGCGAAGCTAGTCATCCCTGTAAGTCCATAACGGCACCCTCTAAGTCCATAACGACAACCTTGACCTAGCGAAGCTAGTCATCCCTGTAAGACCATAACGGCACCTTCTTAGTCCATAACGGCACCTTGACCTAGCGAGGCTAGTCATCCCTGTAAGTCCATAACGGCACCCTTTAAGTCCATAACAGCACCTTGACCTAGCGAGGCTAGTCATCTCTATAAGTCCATAACGACACCCTTTAAGTCCATAACGGCACCTTGACTTAGCAAAGCTAGTCATCCCTGTAAGTCCATAACGGCACCCTATAAGTCCATAACGGCACCCTCTAAGTCCATAACGACACCTTGACCTAGCGAAGCTAGTCATCCCTGTAAGTCCATAACGACACCCTTTAAGTCCAGAACGACACCTTGACCTAGCGAAGCTAGTCATCCCTGTAAGTCCATAACGGCACCCTCTAAGTCCATAACGACAACCATGACCTAGCGAAGCTAGTCATCCCTGTAAGACCATAACGGCACCCTCTTAGTCCATAACAGCACCTTGACCTAGCGAGGCTAGTCATCACTGTAAGTCCATAACGGCACCCTTTAAGTCCATAACAGCACCTTGACCTAGCGAGGCTAGTCATCTCTATAAGTCCATAACGACAACCTTTAAGTCCATAACGGGACCTTGACCTAGCAAAGCTAGTCATCCCTGTAAGTCCATAACGGCACCCTTTAAGTCCATCACGACACCTTGACCTAGAGAAGCTAGTCATCCCTAAGACCATAAAGGCACCCTTCGAGTTTAGCGAAGCTACTCCTATCTTACATCTATAGCAGTCCAAATCCTGGAGACTAGCGAAGCTAGTCTACCCTAAGTCCATAATGACCCAAAATCATCAAGTCTGGCGAAGCCAATTCCTTCCAAAGTCTAGCGAAGCTAGCATATGCAATCCTTCTGAGTCTTGTCTACTTGCATTGTCCAGTCCAGTCCAGTCCATATCTGCATATGCATATACTTAGGCCCATGTCGCCGTCATAACCATAATCATAGCCATTTCCCATTTCCATTTCCACTTTCATTTTCATTTCTCATTTCCCATCTCCGTTTCCATCTCTCCATCCCTCATTTCCATTTCTCATTTAGAAAGCATCATTTCTTAAAATTTACGAGGTCCATTCGATTTCTGTTCAGGACATATCGTGAGATTATAACTTGGGAATGCCCGACAGAGAGGATACAGCGTCAACCTACTCCTAGACTCGTCAAACGCATCCTCACATTTTCAGACAAATCCTCTGACTCTTCTGAATCATCATCTGAAATGGGGGACGCTAATGAACAGCTTAGTGCCATTATGGCCCAACTTCAGCTGATGAACTCTCGTCTTGCGGAACAAGACAAAGAGATTAAGGCACTGAGAGAGAAACTAACTGAGGAAGAAGCGCAAGATGACACTCCGCCGCCACCACCACCTCCTGACGAGACTGAGACGGAACTGCGGTTTGAGAAACTCGAGCAATTGATCCAATCAATCCCTGTGCTCGAGGGTCAGGCTCATGGCCATGACATTATTGATCCTGAACTGAGGGAAAAACTCCCTAAAAAGGTAACATTGGGAGACCTCCCCAAATTCAAGGAGGTCGAAGACCCAGATGATCATTTGAGAGCTTTCTCCATATCTATGGCCCTCAAAGGCATGAGCAAGGACCTGTTTGCTTATGTCTTTTCCTTGACCTTGGATGCACATCCATCCAAGTGGTTCAGGTCACTGAATAAGACCAAGCTGAATGATTGGGACATTATCAGGGAAGAGTTCCACAAATAATACATATACAATACTCAGCTTCCCATTGGCCTTCGTGAGTTGGAATTAACTAAACAGAATTCCAACGAAGATTTTGTCATCTTCCTTAATAGTTGGAGAGAAAAAGCTGCACAAATGACTAATAAGCCATCTCAAGAGGATCAAGTCCGATTGGTGATCCGTAACCTGCAGCCTAAGTATGGGGATCATATTAAATTCTAACCCATAGAGTCTCTCACGAAGCTGTATAAGGTAGGCCTACTGATTGAAGAAGAGGTACAAGTCAACAAGAACAAGGGTTCCAACAACAACAACTCTTTCAAGAAGAGTAATAACAACCCTTCTACCTCTAAAAGCAATGACATCAATGCCCTAAGTACTGACAAGAGAGGTTATCAAGGACCTCAAAGGACATTCACTCCATTAGGCATGACTCTAGAAGCAGTCTTCACTAGGCTTCATGCAAAAGGAGCACTTCAGCCTATTGGCCCTACTCCAGACCCTGCTCTCGAGAAGAGATCCAGTAAATGGAATCCTAATGCCTACTGTACGTACCATCAAGGAAATGGGCATATGACATTACACTGCTGGACTTTGAAGCATCATCTGCAGGATATGGTTGAAGACGGTAGATTGCCAATTCCGCCTACAACAAAAGTCAGCAATAGCGGCAACCCCTTGGGCAGTGCCTAAATGATGCCGGGGCATAGTCATTTAACGCTAGTTTTCTAGGTTGATTCGGAGAGTTCCTCCCCTAGCTCCTTCATTTCCCTTCCTGTCAAGTCTATGTCATTTAGGTTTTTTTTTTATTTCTAATAAGCCTTGTTCTGTTTATTTCTAATTAATTAAATAATTTATTTTTCATTTTCATTTTCATTGGCCTTCCATCATTTTATTTATGCTTCTAATTCAATGATGAAACTTAAATCACCTAATGAACGTGACTAATAATAGTAAAAAGAGATATGAAGTAAAAAAAAAAAGAGAAAATTGAAAAAAGAGACATACTTTGGATCAGGAGTTATTCCCCTCTCCCTTCCGTTACGTTCCATAAGCCATCCTCATACAACCAAGGAAAAATAAAAATCATTTAAACCATCATCTTGTAGACACCAAATTTTGAACCCCTTTTTTTCCGGATAAAGAAAGATTTTGAAAAGAAATAAAAATAACAAAAACCGTCATGCATCGTGGAGCGCTCGCCCCGTCAAAGGCATGTTTCGTCTCGGAGCGCGAGTTTCATTCCGTCGTATGATTTTCCATTTTTGCGTATTAGTCACGCAGTTTCGGCTTAGAAATAAAATTTTCCGTGAGTCGTAGTCAATAACTACAACCACCGTTTTAATAAAATGATTCGTAGTATAATCACGTTAGTTTTTACTAATTTGACGAGTTTTCGTCAATTGTTTTAAGTTAGTTTTTCAAAAAACGAAAAAAACACGAGTCGCAATTAGGCGCCGGAATTTTAATCGTATCCCAAAACCGGTAGTAATCAGTTTTCTTGATGGTCAAGTCATTGTTCATTGGATAAAGAATAAGAATATATTCTTTATCCACTAATCACATCCTTTATCCATTAGTTAGGGAATAAGAATCATGTAAAGAAGTGAGAATAAGAATCAAATCTCATGTGTAAGAGGGAAGAATCCGGATTTTTTTACCGGTAGATTCGAGTGTGCGCCAGGCACACTATCATGCGCTAGACGCATGATTGTGCGCCTAGCGCACAACAGTGTCCTGCGCCAGACGCAGAGCATTGCGCCTAGCGCAGGCTCCTGCGTTTGGCGCAGTGATCTATTTTGTTTTGCACGTTTTTCGATGCAATTTTTACGTATTAGGATGTATTTAGGGAAGAATATTTTCTGAAAATTTGATTTTGCCTCATTGATGAGAAAATCCAAAAAGAATAAGAATATTTGTGTTTCCAAAGAGATTTGATGATGTCATTAGGGTGAGGTCATTAGAGTGATGTCATTAGGGTGATTAAGGATGGGAAAAATCAGATTTTTTTGGGTTAAAAATAAGATTTTTTGGGTTAAAAATCTAATTTTCTACTTCTTTGAAACCCTAGTTCATCTCCCTCATTTCCCTATAAATACCCTCCTTTTTTATTTCAAAACCAAGTTGAGCTAAAATCAACTTAATTTCATTACTTCTCAATACTACTCTCATCTTCTCTACTTCCTTCCTCTTAAAATCACATTCAAGAAAAAGAAAGTAAAAGTTAGGAAAATAATTAGTAAGTAAAGAAGTTCATCAAAAGGAAAAAACACAAAAAAAAGGATTTAAGTTAGTAATTAAGTGGATTTAGAAACTCACTTAGAAATTAAGAAAATCACAAAAAAGTTAGAAAAATTTGCAAAAAGGAAGTGCATCATTGAGCTAGCAAGGTAAAGTTGAAACTCTAGTTATTTTTTATTATCTTCTTAATCATCTACTAACTTTCTCCTTGTTTCTTCTTATCATTTTTTTTAACTTTTGGAGTGATTTGGGTATGTGGAAGTCCTAATAGGTTCCCAACCTTAAATCACCCCACTTAGAATAGTCAACTCTAATGGGGAGACTCTTAGGAAACAATGTGATTATGTGATTTTCCTTAATCAAGTTGTTATTCATCACCAAAAAAATCTTTTCATAAAAAAATTCAAGACAAATTGTGCATAAACATCTCATAAAAAAAAAGTGATGCTGTAATTATAATCAGTTTTAATTTTGTATTTTTTTTTTCGTCTGTATTATCAGAATATCTTGTAGGATTTAATATTTTTCCTATGAAGTGCAAGATGTTTCCGAAAACTGGGCTTTGGAATTTCTAAAATACGAATTTTGTACAAATTATTAAAAATCATACAACTTTGTTGTGCAAAACTGATTTTGTCCAGTACCACATAAGCTTGTTCTGTCATTTAGATAAAACTTTAAACATCAAGTTTGAAGAAGACATCATTAGCTTTCTAAAAATATAAAAATCATGTTCATATGAATTTTATGCAATTTTATATCATTTTTACAATTATGTTCATGTAAATTACTGAATTCCAGAAAACTGATTTTCTCTTTAGTTAAGAAAATAAATAAAAAAGGGTGTTAAAAATGTCCAATTCATTATAGTTATTAAATGTTTCTAGAATGTTCATACCAAAATTCACTTCAAAATAAGTTCAGCAAGTTGGATTTCAAAGAGCAAATCTAATAAAGGTCCTATTTTTGACCGATTTTAGAATACAATTCACCATAATTCAAGTTGTCACTAAAAGCTTGTGAACTTTTGACACAACATAAATAACTAACTGAACTATCCATAGATATATCACATTATTAATTTAACGCTTTGTAAAGAAAGTTATGATTTTTGCAAGTCAGTACAAGAACAGAAGTGCAATCTGGAAAATGAAATAAAGTGATTAACTCAACTTTCATAAAAAAATATGTTTTCTTTTCATACGAAAATGTTGATTAAAAATCATGAAATTTTAAGTTTCTCTTAAAATGACTCATTTTATCATGTAAATAAAAATCAATAAAATTTGTCATAAAAAAAAATCAAAATCAAAGAGGTTAATTAATCTTTAACTTTCACAAATTCACAAATAAACATGAATTCCAAAGCCCATTCTAGGAGATGGAGATCAAGGAGCATCATGGTGAAGATTAAGATTAAAGATTTGTATAGATCATAGATTTTGTACATTTTGTTGTAATAATAATTTCTTTGTAAATAGTTATTACATCACTCATTAATGAAAAAATATAGAGATGTTTATGTATAATTTTCATAAATAATTCCACAAATCTTTTTAAATAAAATGAGCAACCAATGTTATAAATTTTGCATGTTGGGCCCAATATATCATAGTATATGAATCAGATGACCCAATCTCAATTAAGAGGAAAAATTGCAAATCTAACTATTTTAAAAAGTATGATGATCCATCTTACATTTTAAAATTTGTTCTCCATCTTCAAATGGATTAATCATCTAATTTTACATAATTAGATTGGTAATTATGATCTCCAAATTGATTTTAGGTCGTTTCACGTGTCTCACTTTAAATGGCCAAATTCCAATTAGCCAAACACAATCTCCAAATTTAATCTCAAATTGATCATTTCTCTCTAAATGACTTAATAATCTTCAATTAAGATTATTTCTCAAAAGCCTTCAATTAGGAAGCAAACTTCTAAGACCTCTTGAAAATCATAAACGTGATTTCTAATTAAGGTGATTATTTCAATCCTCGATTAATCGCTAATTAGAGCGGTTAACTCAAACTTTTCATTTAATCACTAATTAGGGTGATTAGCTTAAATGCTTAATCTTTCATCACATTTAATCACTAATTAGAGAGATTATCTTAAACCTTGGTTAATCACTAATTAAGGTGATTAACTTAATCCTTTTCATTTAATCACTAATTAGGGTGATTAGCTTAATCTTTCATCATATTTAATCACTAATTAGAGTGATTATCTTAAACCTTGGTTAATCACTAATTAAGGTGATTAACTTAACCCTCTTCATTTAATCACTAATTTGAGTGATTATCTTAAACTTTAATGATCGTTAATTAGGACGATTATTTTTCATATTTAATCAATAATTAGAGTGATTATCTTAAACCTTAATAATCGTTAATTAGGGCGATTATTTTTTCTCATTTAATCACTAATTAGAGTGATTATCTTAAGCCTTGAATAATCACTAATTAGGGTGATTACTTCTTTCCTTCCTTATCAATCACTAATTGAGGTGGTTATCTTAATCCTTTATATTTAATCACTAATTAAGGTGATTATCTTAATCTCATTTCAATCACTAATTGGAGTGATTACCTTATTCCTAATAGATTTGTTTAATTCTAAAGGTGAGTTATTCGTAATCTGTTTTCTTTTCTTCCCAAATGGAATTGGCCATTTAGGGTGAGACATTAGATCGAACTACGATGGTTTTGATCCATGAGTGGATTCCAATCTCGCAATGATTGGTACGTAGTGCAACTTCAATGCTCAAACCTATCATGCCTCTTAAAAATGATTGATGTGTATATGTGCAAATTATGTGATTTTCTTTCTTTTTAATAGCCATGATTACTTTAAAATGGAAAATAACACATTTAGTAAGAGCCCGTTTTGTAGAACGGAAGAGGAGACGAGTTCAGACGTTCGCACCTCTTAACCTAAACCCCAAACCCTATCTCATGGTATGAAAGACCAATTTTCAAAAAAGCCTTATCCATATGAAGTCATCATCGTTTTAAATGATATTTCTTGAAATTGATTTTAAAACGATTAATTAAATAAATCTGTCCCTATTCAGATATTAATAGGGTGGCGACTTCAAAGTTTTCTAAAACTCATAGTCCAATGAGAGACTTTTGTGGGATTCAGACCGT
Organism: Beta corolliflora; assembly: GCA_947648045.1. Taxonomy (NCBI): domain Eukaryota; kingdom Viridiplantae; phylum Streptophyta; class Magnoliopsida; order Caryophyllales; family Amaranthaceae; genus Beta; species Beta corolliflora. The sequence continues at coordinate 2,220,107 of CANSZD010003294.1, forward strand.
CAATTAAAATAGTCAAAAATCGGATACCACACATCTTCATTAGCCAAATAGCCTTTTAATTCAAAGCTCCACAAATATCCTTCAAGCCTTCCACTACCCTAAACCAAACTTGTGTGCAAGCCTCACTACATTACAAAAAAATATCAATGGCAGTCAAAATAAAAAAAAAATGAAGGAAATTCAAAGTGCGAAAAAAAAGAAGCAAAAGCAAAACGCACAAAAGTGCTAAAAGAAAGAACCAAAGGCAAAATAATAAAAGTCAAGCTAGGGGGCTTGCACACAAGTTCTACCTCTCATTCAAATCCTTCAACCCATCAAAACCTTAGCCTATATAATCCAAATCCATGATACTATATTCGCCAAACCCATTAAACCTTCATCTAAGCTTCAAGCCTTAAACCTTTCAACCTTACACCAATCCTAACGCTTTTTTAAGGTATGTCCAAGCCCGCTAGGTTGAAAATCCGAAAGGGCGGCTTAGGCAAAAGTTATAGCACAAAAAAAAATCCAATTGAACTACGAATGGTCTGATTCCGCAAGGATACGTAGGAATCCTCATCTCGAGGTCCGACCGCTTCAATAAAATAAAAGTAGTCATGGTCTAATGATTTGATTTTCTAGAGTTTAGGAGCATACTCTTTCTAGATCCCGACATAGACTCGAGTCTGAACCTAGCCTCGTTAAAGCCTGTTCCCACCTATATTCATTTGAGTCATAAATTTAAACTTTAAAATTTTTTAATCCACTCTGACAATTCCATGATTTCTGGCGATATCTGACTTTGCCTGTATCAACTTCCCAATGAAGAATCCCCAGTGAAAACTTTGAACGCTCAAGACAGACCAGCTACATTTCAATCAAGGCTCAAGGTGCCTAATTCAAGGCAAGCTCACCCAAAGTGGGGGCTTCCTATATGTGGTGGTTCCTCCAAATCAAATCAAACTCTCGAAAATTCGTAATTTGCGGACCTCGTTTACGGACCCCGATTATTTACAAAAAACAATTTTCGAAAATCATTCTATCTATTTCTAATCATTCTATCTCTCTACATATCCAAATCTCCTAGCTTTGCAAAATCCTGACCTTGCATTGCATTGCATACATTCTAGTCTTGCATAACCATGACCTTGCATGATGTGTCATCCCTTAGCTTTGCATAACCTTAGTCCTTGCATAGCGTCTCATGCATCCTTCAGAGAATCTAAATTTGCATCTTTGCATCATTATGTGCTTATCTAAGTTGTTCGCACCTATATGCTAACATCTTCTTCTGTAGGTAATCAGATTGCTTGTAGTTATTGTCCTGCATACTAACTTTGTTTTGCAGAGACCGGCGTATATAGATCAGTTCTAAACCGCAGAGCGTTTAGAATCGTTCTCCGTCCCGACACCATATACTTTGACCTTCGGTTTCCTGAACCTCGGTCAAAGTGGGGGCTTCTGTAGACACATAATCGTGTCTCCTCATTTAAGGTTCCGATGATGAACATATTGTGGTCTTAATTGGTCCGACCCAAAGGCAGAGCAGTCTGAAAAGCCATTCAAAACTATTTCGAAAAGTGCTAAAGTCCAATTTTAAAGCCCAATTAATTATTCATGGTAACTAATTGTATTTTGAGCTCAATTCTTTGAAAAGCCCAATTAATTGTTTAATAATAATTAATTGTTTAAAGAAATTCAAAAGATATTTTTTTATAGTTAAAATCAAATTTTATCCCGTAAAATCAGATTTCCGGAATTAAAGGATAAAAGAAAATTCTTTTAAAACGTGTTTTAAAAAAGCTGGCAATGACACGTCAAGAGCCAGGCTGGTGCGCCTGGCGCACAGCTCTGCGTGAAGCGCATTTTTCTTTCTTATCTTTTTCAAAACGCGTACCACGTGTACGCTTTTTACTGGGCATGCCGCGTCATACGCTTGACATGTCAGCCTGCACCAGACGCAGGCGCACGTGAGGCGCAGTGTCGTTTTCCCTATAAATAGGCCTGATTTCCGTACATATTTGAGAATGAATTTTTCACATTAACACACTTCGAACTCGACGAATACTTTACGAACCTCTCTACGAATTACAAAACTTCCCTACAAAACTCATACTTTCAAACACAAACATATTCAATCTACATACTTTCATACATTCAGATTTTCAGGCTTCACGATTGCTCGTCCCGAAGGTTGTCAATCTCGCAGACCCAAGCCGCAGTATAATCCTGAGGGTCTTTGAATAAATTCTTTATTTTTATATTGAAGTTACAAACCATTTATTTCATGATGTAGATCTTTGATATAAGATCGTTCTGCTGTATATTCTAATCCCTTTTCTTTCTTTTTATTTATTTTGATACATTATTATATGTTTGCCTGATTATTCTATGCATATTATATGATTGTCCTGC